>JAZKJV010002668.1:0-704256 GCA_037367405.1 Ottelia alismoides | reverse complement strand
TTATTTTGAATTATTTCTACTTGTTCTTAGAAAAGATTATCAAGATGACCTTGAACACGTGATGTGCCATATTTAATAAAGCAACGAGTAATTTAATATATTTGTTATCGTATCCTCTGCGGTTCAATGCATAATCACTAGTATTATTACGTGATTATTTAAATTTTCAACAAAAATCATATTCGTTGTTATATTTCTGACAATGAATCTTATAAAAACGGATATTTGCTGACTTTTTCTTCTAATTTTAGTGAAATTCAGTAACAATTAATACAAATTTCAACAAAATGAGTCAACCGATAAATTATCATTCTATGAACCTTCTAACATGTTGCTAAGTAAAAGAACAAAAAAATTAACTTTATAACGAATATTATTAATTATTATATATTTAACATCACAAGTTATGAAAGAAATATTCAAACTATTTGGTGTTATAGGTGAATCTTATTGTATATATGTGATTATTGTGAGAAATCTCATCTAGCAACCAACCACATCCAAGAAGCTGCAAACCTCGAAAATTTTTCGACCAGTTCCCAACGAAGAACTATTTCGATTTCCCAGGATCTACTAAAGCTCCTACACTTGAGATGATGGCAAAAAGATAATAAATACAATAATTTTGCTTATGATAGAAAAGAATTTGAATAATAATTTTCATATATGTTAAATGTATAACAACAAATATTATTTGATGCAAAATAATCTTTTGTATTTTATCACTTGTGCCCCTCTTAAATATTATAATACCAATCATACCTCTCTTTTTTTTTTGGACTATAAGTTGTGCCTTTATTTATGGATTTTTACCCGGCAGACCCTGTAATCTTTTGCAATTACCGCTACGACCTCTGAAACATCCTAATTCCTCTCTCGACCCCGTAACTTGCTAACCCTTACCATATAAACCCTATGGTTCACCTCCATCTTTACCCGTTAAAAGTAACCGGATTCCGTTACACTCTTTGATATTATGCCTATTTTATTTATCGAATTTACGTTAACTGTCACTCCCTCTCACCTTCATCCATCTCCCCACCCCCAGCACCAACTATCTCGTCGACCTCCCCCGCGCAACCTTGTCGCTTGCTTCGAGCAGCCTCCCGCAGCCGCAGTACCCTCCCGTTCCGAGCCCTCCCGCAGCTGCAACAGCGCCCTCCCGGCGCACGAAGACGGGATGAAGACGAGAAGGCTTCGCCCGCTGCCGCGCGGCCGAAGGAGAGGCGCATCAGGTTCTGTCTCGTGGGGAGGTCGTCGACAGGGATTGCCGGCCATGCTGTGATGTGCATCCGCGAGATCGGGCGGCACCGCGGCGATGGCGGCGGAAGAGGGAGGGTTGGTTAGGGATTTCGGACGCGGGGGAGACGCGTGATTATAGGGAGACGATGGGGCATCGAGCGACTCGAGCTCTGTCTGTTCGAGCTGGAGGATCTAACGCCACGCGTGGAGAAAGGAGATGTGCATCGCGGATGGAGCCCCCCCACACCTCCCGCGCGATGGAGAGCCCGCGTCCCCCGCCGACGATGGAGGCCCCGACGTGGAGGCCCTCCCACCTGCAACCGCTGCTTCGGCCCCCTGGCGGATTTTCTTTCCTATTTTTTTATTTTAGCTAATCCTAGCCGTTGATGGTAAATTGGTTGATTTAACTCAAGACTAACCCAAGTATTTGACTCAAATATAGTTAAAATTGACGGCAGGGTTTGTTGGGTAAGACGGAGCAAGTTTACGGGATCGAGAGGAATTAGGATGTTCAGAGGTCTGTAGCGATAATTGCAAAAGATTATAGGGTCTGTCGGGTAAAAATCCCTGAATTTATTGTGATTTTATCACTCGTAGCCTCGTGTTAGATACCATCCTTCAGCGTCCCAACATTAGATATGTTTTTCATAAAAAGTTTCTTTTTCCTCTTGTTCCTCCTTCCTCTACCTCCTCTCTAAACCCACCCGACACCACCGACCCTCTCCTCTGTTGCCCTCTGTCGCCACCATGTCCTCTAGCTCGACACCAAGATCTACCACCTCTGCTCCTCCACACTATCCTCGATCTCCATGCCCAACTGGCTCAGGGTAATTGATGTCGCCACGTATTTGATGGTTCCTTAGTCCTAGGAATCTTTCTCCTTCCGCTTATCGTGATGTCGACCAAAAGAACAAGGTGTGGAGAACGATGGCATCCAGGTCTGACTCCAGTAACCGCTTGACGTCTACCCTCGATGCTATAGTGACTCACCGAGGGACTACAAGAGGGAAATGAGGCTCGAGCGGTGTTGCTCAATTTGAATTAGAGCACTAACCATAGATGCGGATGGGTTCCTCCGTGTTCGCGAAAGGTGGAGGATAAATCTCCAATAAGGGCTATTGGCGAAGTGGAAAGATATGAAAAGAATTTAGGATGAGAATAGTTTAGCGAAGATAATTAAATATGTAAAACTTTAAGCGCTTCAACCCAACCCCTATTAAGGGACCTATACGAGGAATCTGAAACCAAGAGGGTTGGGAAGTCTCTCCTGTCTCTGCCCTCCATGGTACAACATCAACAGTGTAAATGTTGTAGATCTCATCTTATAAATTCGAGTAGTGGTGAAATCGATTAATTAGGTTTCAGGGTGTTGATGATCATATTATATACTAGTATAACATGGGCTTAAATTATGTGAAGTACAACATTAATCTTTGATGTATAAACTTCAAATTCACATAAATTGCATCTATACACAGAGGAGATAAAATCATCATTCACATTTAAAAATCATAATCCTATATTTGAGATTAATTATCAACTATAAAGTTCAGACTTGTTGTTATCAAAGAAATGAAGAACTATCGAGTATGCTTATAGTATAAAACATCCAACACATTCCACTTCACCTTTTTATTGGGAAGAAATAGGAGGGAGTATAGTGTAAAAGACCCACTCTTTATTATCATGCATAGTGTCACAGGGTCAAAATCCCGTTATCGATTTCAACCGATCCTGTGCGGCGTTAGCTAACCCGTAGCTAACCAGCCTTCCCGAGTAGAACGGTCCACGGACGCGCTCCCAACTCTTCTCGTAATCCTGCTTGCTAGCGCACCGACGCTTTCAACACAAACACGAGCACGAACTCCGGATCGCTCAAGAACCACTCTCAAGAACTACGCTCAAGAACGCTCAAGAACTCAACCAAGCAATCACACGAGCACGGGCACAAAGCTCTTCTCTTTTTTAGAAGGGGAACTCTCTCTGGAGTGGGTGGACACTCTACACTTTCTCTTGTGTAGACTTGTGTACTCTTTACACTTGTGTGTTTACAAATGAGCCACCACATCTCCTTATATACAAGACTCAAGGCAACACCAAAGGGACACTCATTATTAAATCTACAATAATGATACATAAAGACACAGACCCTTTCGAGTTCTTCGGCAACCCTTCGCGTTCCTCAGCACTCTTCGTCTGCTCGTCTCTTCGCCCTCCTTGTTGACCTTTCGTCTTCCTGCACGGTCGACGCCCAGTCAACCGCCCAGTCACCAGCACGCATGCGCTCCAACGCCCTGCTGATGCAGCTTTGCCATAATTCACCAAGTGTCACCGAACACTTGGTCTTGTGCCAAAGGACCCGTGGCCTCCAGCCCTCGTGCAGTAAACCCTTCCTTAGCGTTCTCCATGCTAAGGGGAAGTCCTCCAGAACTTCGCTATCGTGCCTCCAGACCTTTCTCGTACGTGTATTAACCGAGCATGCTCGACAATGCTCATACTCAGCACCTGCAACGCTCCATGCCTCCTTGGACGCCACGCATCAATACCGATACTGCGCGCCTTCGTGTGTACGCCTTTGTGACCGTACCGACCATTGCTCCTCGATGCGTACTGCTTCACTACGTACCCGCTCCTCTGCGCTCGCGTTATGTATGACTACGTGCATTCCACTGTCATGTCTTGCACTGCTGACTGTACTCCTGTGCTCGCACTGCTACAAGCACCACGACACTCTGCTACCGAGTCAGTGTCCTGGGTGACGCTTCTCCATCACGTACGGTAGAGCCTCCAGACTCTCGTGGATAACCTCCCTGATATCCACACATTTTCGGACTCCCTCCTGAAGTCCCAGCTTCATCGTTCATTCTCGGAGCATCGAGCTACCTTGTCTGCACGATCATTCTCGATCACGGAATTTGGGTGTGACACATAGAGCCACCCTTATTATGCCTTCCCTATGCAAATAATATAAGTCCTCTCCCATTCCCTTGCATTCTAGCCACTCATCCTTCCCCATGCAAAAAAATAGGATTTTTACCCGGCAGACCCTATAAAATTTTAAATTACCTCTACGACCTTTTGCACAACGTAATTACCCCATCGACCATGTAAATTACCCTACGAACCCTCACGGCTTCAACAGACTACCCGAAGGGTTCATGGGGTAAGAGTCGGCAAGTTTATGAGGTGAAGGGGAGAATTATGTTGTTTTAAAGGTTGTGGAGGTAATTGACAAAGTTTTATAAGGTCTGCCAGGTAAAAATCTTAAAAATTAACTCTCCATACACTAATAATGATATTTTGTCTTCACTTGCATGGCATGTCTCCAAGCCAAATTCATTATAAAATGGGGGCCATTCACAGGCACAACACTTCCCCCTTCCTCACGCACCCCTCTCCCTCTCATTTTTCTATCTCCCTCTTCTCTCTCTCTCTCTCGTTTTTCTCCTTATGCAGGCAGGGACAAAAGCTTAATACGCAGCTGTGGTGCGCCTCCTCCTCTACTGTTGTGCGCGAGTGCAGCCCGCAGCAGCCCGTTCGTCCAGTTACTGACACCATCCTCGTTCGTTTAGCCACCAGCACTACCTCGCTGCAGCCCGCAGCTGTGCATCACGGTTGTGCACCCCAACTGCTGCGCACTCTCCCTCTCGCGCGGGCACGCACACACGCTCACCGTCCACAGCCGTGCGCAGTTGCGCGTCCATTCATTGTTCTCCAGCGACCACTCCCTCGTGTATACACCAGCCCGCAGCCATCATCCGCACACTCCCATCTCGCCATCATCATCGTCTTCACTCCGGAATCAAATAGAGAAGCATTTCTTTCCCATCTATTTGTCACTTGTATTTTTTTACCTTAGTTTAATTATTTAAGTTGAATTTGCAAGAACAACTTTTATTGTGTAAGCTATTGTCAACTCTATATATAGCATGCAAGTTTTATATTTCATCATTCTCTCTTTGAAAGCTTCAAGTAAATCTCATCTTCCCATATTAAATTGCGAATCAACCCCCACTTCCTTACTTAGTTGCATTCATACCAGTATTTGCTTACTCTAAGTTCTAAGAAGTGGTTTTCCAACCGTAGATCGCATTCTGTTATAATTTTCTTTCATCACAATAGATTTAAAATTTGAATCAAGTTTTTAAAAAAAGAACAAAAAAGACGAGTTTGCTTAGTCCCTGCGGATACGAACCTCTACTTGCACTATACAACTCATATTATTTCCAACATGCTTTAGTTGTATATTATTTGTTTGATTGCGGTTTTGTGTGAAACAACAACGACGTGGTAAAACAACTTTTTTAATCCGCGAAAATCGTGTCAAATTTTTGCGTTGTTGTCGGGGTACTTGGTAACATTTGCAATTTTTCTTCACTTTCAACTTATTTCAATAATTCTAATCCGTGCATTTTTTTATTTCAGGTACTTGAACCCAAAAAAGAAAGAAAATGAAGAATCCATGCATTTTTTGCAACTTGTAACTTGTTCTAAGTAAAAAATCCCCCTCTTCTCGGAAAAGCTCGCCATCAACAGGACAAAATATACGGATTTAGCGCCAAAAGTGCAGGCACTGTGAGCTTTCTTTCTCACTTAGACATTTTAAGATTTATATTTCGTGCATTTGTTTGCGCATCGAATTGAAACTGAAAAAATAAAAAAAAGTTCTTGATTGCATCATCTCTGTGGTCTTCTTCCTCTGATAATCCAATTCAAAGACCACCAAAATCGTGCTTGATCGTATTAAAAAGATAAGCTTGAAAGGCCACCGCAGTGACCCGAGCAGAAAGCGGGAAAATTTCTGAATGCTTGTTTGATGCACGTGTATGAAACAAAAATCACGAGCACATAGAACCCTTGGATAGTGATAAAAATCCCTGGTGTTACATGGATTGTAGAGAGAAATCGTAACTCCTCGACGTTGGGCACAGGTTCGTGTGGGAAGAGCAGATCTAACGATCTGAGTACCAACCCTAGATCCCTCAGCCGGATTAGGACATCGATTTCTCACAATCTTCCACGCCCACCTCATCCTTAAGGACTCTAATTTCTCTGAAAACTTTTGTTTAATCACTAAATTAAAATCGAAAAGATAACCGCTTCCGCGGCAATTTTGTGTGAGTTGGTGAATGAACAAATTCTCTGGTGTATTGTGTGTGTGTATGCTAGGTCGTAGATCTCTGAAAAATCTAGTGCAACCACCATTAGAATACGACCCGATTTATAGAAGAAAATCCAACCCACTCCTTCAACCGAGAATTCACCTTATCTAGGAGACATTGGAGCAGAGAAACCGAACACCAGGACCTCATCTTCCAACAGCTACAACTTTTGAGAGAAGAGAATGCCGACAATCCGACATACCATAGCTCCTCTCATCCGACCACCACCATCAGCACGTGTTATTTCTCTGCAACAGAGGACATAGTCCATTGGTCCAAATCACACCCAGCCCAAACCGCTGATTGAGACCTTACTAACACAACCAACCTCAGCTGTGGATTTTGGTGCTTTGACCCAGGCCATTCAGCAATTGGCTGCAACACAAAAAGTCCAATCAAGCCAATACACCAAGTGACAGACCCAACATACTTGAACGACCGTTGTTGGCCATTGCCAAGGTACATTTTGACTGTGAAGATGAGAAAGTGGAATTGAAAATCAATGATGAAAATATCCCTGTGGATCATGTCACCCCTACCTTCTAGTGACTCTGAAATTGAGGAATGTGGATGGATACAGAACTGTGTTATTCTTGATGATTTTCCCCCATCCATCTCAGCAAAGATCCTCTAAAGATTAGTCTGAACACCTCACAACTCACTCATAAGGACATGTCTCATCTAGACTCTGCACTTGAAGCCTCACCATGTCCTCTCACTGATCGGGAAATTTTTTAATTAGATGAAGCCTGGGAAACACTAAATACTGATCTCAAATTAACTTCAGTCCTGGGTATGCCAAAGATGAAGACATGTTTTGATGATAGCATTAATCCTCCTCAGACGATTTTGAAAATAGAACCTCGGTGTATTAATGATATCGATTGGTCTGAAACAAAAGTTGAAATTGAGGATGGCACTTATCTTGAATGGGAAGAAGAAATAGAAGGAGATATACCTTTGATGTTGATTCGCGATGTGATTTTTCAATTATGGAAAGTATAGATTTAGAGTTGAAATCTGAGGACATATCAGACAATGAGTTGACGTCTTCATGCACCAAAACCCCTTCCATCCAACACATGATGATATGCTGAAGATTTTTGCGATGACTCATTCAAAGATGAAATTTCCAATTCCATTACCCCCACCACAAGGAAAGAAGATCAAATCAATTCAGTCGATGATTATATGGATACATCTTCTACTACCGAGTCTAATTAGAGTGATTTTCTATTCTCTGATCCTTTTTGGGATGATATCGAGGAACTACTCAAAATAATCGAAGAAAATCATCCATTAGCCAATATTCCCCCGCTCCTGGCCTCTGAATCTCCTAATCATATGTCTTGGAAAGAAACATCTTTGTGGCTCAAGAAAAGAACTGAAATGAAATTCACAATAGATGCCACTGAGGATAGCCATGATGATTATTTGAGGAAAAATGATGATTTATCACAATATATAGAGGACCTCATGGAGGAATCAATTCTCAATCATGTAGAGCTCGACTTCAATACATCATATCGGGTCCATGAGCCCTTCACCAGTCCACCCATTTCCTCCCATCACATCCAATCCAAGATCAAATTGATTCATCTCTCATTCCGATTCATCAACCAATTAATGTCTTCACCGTATTAATGAGAGCACACATTTATCAAATTCATCAACCGCACTCTCACATCTGGGTCAGGATATCCATATCATATCAAGAGTTTCATTTGGATTTTCTGAATACAGCTTCTGCACTCACACGCAACACTGGATACTCGTGATAAGCTGAATCGTCGAGTTGGGACGTTAAACCAACAACATTTTGTGGGTCCACACCCATAGGTATCTTTTCCTTTCTTTGTATCCTTCTCTTTACTGCATTGCATTAGATAAGTATGGGGGTCCACCTCCACACTTCACAAAAAAAACAAAAATACTTTTACATTTCACATCCCTTCTGATCCTCCTGTTACGCATTGTCTTCACCATGAGGACATGGTTTTTGATAAGTATGGGGGGTATCTGCATAGTTTTTCAAAATTGCATACTCTTCTCCAAAAAAATCTCTCTTTTGCAAAAATTCCCCTAAAAATATTTTCAAAAGCAAGAAAACCACCAAAAATACAATCCTTCCTAATTTTATCCTATTTTGAGAAATCAGATCTTGACTGCATAAATCATAGACTAAGGTTGAGTTGACCCTAATCCACTTAACTCCATCAGAATTTCACTAGGCATGAGTTTTTAATCTTTCTTCAGGTCCATATCGACTTTATTCTCTCAGTTCCCTTAACTCTACTGGCGAATGAACTTTTGTATCTAACTAGATCACCTGAGAAACTAGTAGCACTCTTAAACTCTTCAGTGGATATTAAGCATCTGCACATTGCACTTAGCTTGATTGAGTTTATTTTACGAGATACAATTACAATCTAGTTGAGGTGAGGAGTTGTCCTCTTGGTTGTGCCAATGCCTGAACTTTATCTATAGCTAATGAAGGAACTTGACTCAGGAGCAACATGATCTTTCTAGTCTAAGTATGTCAGCAAATAAGCCAGTATCGTGCCTCCAAAGTCAATATTAAGCCGATACTACCTTTTGATGTCAAACCCAAAATAAAAAAACGCCACAAAAAGGCATATCACAATACAAATGCCAAAAAACCACCAATCATGCAAAGATGTGTGAAGCAAAAGTAAGAAAAGAAGACCACCAAATAACCCTTCTCCACCAAAAAGCCGTGGTAGCAGCCCAATGATGCTACCTAAATTTTTAAAAGAGGCCCAAAGAGCCCCGGGGTTATGCTCTGCAAAAGGAAAAGAATGACAGCAACGGACCAAAGCGGTCTACGGAAAATCCCGAAAGTTAAGTCCCATTTTCCAAAGAATTATGACCTGTTTCTTTATGCTGACATACTTGGGTGAAAAGAGAAATGCCTGAATTCAGGTGAGGACCGAGGCTATATGACTAGGGAATCATTCGGTACCTTGATAGATTGTGTTGTTAGCTCGTTTCTAACTCACGAAATCTAAAATATCACTAACACTATTTATATCCATTCAAAGTCAAAGAGAATGCTTGTATCTTAGGGATGAGCTGACCTGATCGACCTTCTGAAACCATGTCTGATTTTGTTGGAACTGAGAGGCTGTTGAAACTACAAAACTCGAGTCAAGTCGACAATTCGAACAAATCATTAATCCATGGGTCAACTCTACTGAAGTCTGTGTATTTGTGAGGTTAAGATCTGAAAACTCGAGATTTTGTGGGTATGTCTGCTGCAAACCCTCACCAGATCTATCTTGGCTATTCTCCTTGCCCTTCACTATTGCTTATCTTATTCTTGCTCGGGACTAGCAAGACTTAAGTATGGGGGGTGTGATGATCATATTATATACTAGTATAACATGCTTAAATTATGTGAAGTACAACATTAATCTTTGATGTATAAACTTCAAATTCACATAAATTGCATCCTATACACAGAGGAGATAAAATCATCATTCACATTTAAAAATCATAATCCTATACTGAGATTAATTATCAACTATAAAGTTCAAACTTGTTGTTATCAAAGAAAATGAAGAACTATCAGGTATCCTTATAGTATAAAACATCCAACACATTCCACTTCACCTTTTTATTGGGAAGAAATAGGGAGGGATATAGTGTAAAAGACCCACTCTTTATTATCATGCATAGAGCCACCCTTATTATGCCTTCCCCATGCAAATAATAAAAGTCCCTCTCCCATTCCCATGCATTCTAGCCACTCATCCTTCCCCATGCAAAAAAAATAACTCTCCATATACTAATAATGATATTTTATCTTCACTTGCATGGCATGTCTCCAAGCAAAATTCATTATAAAATGGGGGCCATTCACGCACAACACTTCCGCCTCATCTCACGCATTCACCTTCTCACGCACCCCTCTCCCTCTCATTTTTCTATCTCCCTCTCTCTCTCTCTCTCGTTTTTCTCCTTATGCAGGCAGGGACAAAAGCTTAATACGCAGTTGTGGTGCGCCTCCTCCTCTGCTGTTGTGCGCGAGTGCAGCCCGCAGCAGCCCGTTCGTCCAGTTACCGACACCATCCTCGTTCGTTCAGCCACCGACACTACCTCGTTGCAGCCCGCAGCTGTGCATCACGGTTGTGCACCCCAACTGCTGCGCAATCCCCCTCTCGCGCGGGCACGCACGTACGCCCACCGTCCACAGCCGTGCGCGGTTGCGCGTCCATTCATTGTTCTCCAGTGACCACTCCCTCGTGGTATACTCCAGCCCGCAGCCATCATCCGTACACTCCCATCTCCGCCATCATCATCGTCTTCACTCCGGAATCAAATAGAGAAGCATTTCTTTCCCATCTTATTTGTCGCTTAAATTTTTTTCTACCTTAGTTAATTTGTTTAAGTTGAATTTGCAAGAACAACTTCTATTGTGTAAGCTATTGTCAACTCTATATATGCAATGCAAGTTTTATATTTCATCATTCTCTCTTGAAAGCTTCCAAGTAAATCTCATCTTCCCATATTAAATTGCGAATCAACCCCCACTTCCTTACTTAGTTGCACTCATACCATCATTTGCTTACTCTAAGTTCTAAGAAGTGTTTTCACCGTAGATCGCATTCTGTTATAAATTTTCTTTCGTCACAATAGATTTAAAATTTGAATCAAATTTTAAAGAAGAACAAAAAGAGCGAGTCTGCTTAGTCCCTGCGGATACGAATCTCTACTTGCACTATACAACTCATATTATTTCCAACATGCTTGTAGTTGTAATATTATTTGTTTAATTACGGTTTTGCGTGGAACAACAACGATGTGATAAAAATAACTTTTTAAACCGTGTAAAATCGCATCAACATGTGTGATATGAAGAACTTGTTAACAAGGTGGTAGCAAGGTAGGGATTCAAGAAAGAAGAAAAATGCAAGATGGGGGAGTGGGTTGGAGGTGGGAGGTAGAGGATGATGGAGGAGGAGGGAAATGGAGGAAGGGGCTAGAGAGGGAGGGGGTGAAGGAGGAGGGGGTCAAAGGAGGAGTGTGGGTTGCACAAAGTAGGAGGGGTTGCACGGGGTGGAGGAGAGGCAGTTGGTGGAGGAGAGGCAGTTGAAGGTGTAACATAAATGATGGAGGAGAGGCTAGAGGATGTTGTAGGTGATCGGGGCGGAGGTGGAGGCCGAGATTGTCGGGATAGGGGAGGAGGATGGTGGGGTTGGAGGGGTAGTGTTTGGACGGTTATGCCCCTCTTTACTATGCCATGGTTTAAAGAAATCATAGTTAAATTCAACTCATTGACGGTCAAACTAACGGAAGGGCACACGTGATAATTATCGAAGAAGTCAGGAGCACAACTTATATTCCAAAAAAAGAAGGGTATAGCTGATATTACAATATCAAGAATCAGGGGCGTTCTTGAGCGCGATTTCTGAGTGCAATGGCCTAAGACCCGTTAACTTTAGGGGACTATTTTAGTCAAGGATGGAACTATGTCGCTCTTTGTTACTTGAGAGAGAATGAGAGCGAGAGATATATTCGGAGAGGGCTCCCTAATGTGAGAGATCGTCTTGTGTGCTTCCCCTCCCGAAGGAGGTCGATATATATAGGTTGTGTATGTCCCTTGAACAGTCCGCCCTCATCCCTCCACGCCCGAAAGACCTAGTCCGCATAACCGCCAACGTGCGCAACTTTCGGCAGTGGTTTTGAGTATGAGGTCATCTTTGATATATTCAAACATCTCCCACTTGATTGAAATGATCACATATTCTACACTCCCACTTTTCATGTAGTGTACACATGGAGATGTCTTTAGTGAGGCTCATTATTCATGAAATACATCTTCCTTAACTCATGTATTCCTGAGTCTCATCAAACCAACATGTTTGATGTAGTTATTAGCTAATATTCCCTTGGTACGAAAATCGGCTAACATATCACTTGTAGGTTTATAAGTTACCGTAATTTCTTATTTTACCACTATATCTTGTATATAATGACATTGGATTTCAATGTGTTTTCCTTTAAATTATTAGCCCCACTACTGATTAAACTTATTGCAGCTTGATTGTCACAATACATTTCAATTGACCCTGTGGCCAATTTGAGGTTTAGATTCTCTAGAAAATACCTTATCCACACAGCATGAGTGGTTTCCATACTATATGCAATGTACTCAGCCTCCTGTGTATGTTGAGATATGATAACTAGGAATTTTCAACGGTCTTGTATTCCACACAAGGCAGGAACACGAAGGTCGCTGCGGTAACCGTTGAAAATCCCTAATTAATCAACAATTAACCCACACTCAATCAATCAAACAATGATAAGCAGATGTGAAGTTAAAATTTATTTTTAACTCTACACAAAAGATGTATAGAAGCAAGTATGCAGAGAGTTCGAACACAGGGAGCAAGGCAGGATAGATCAACGTGTGTATGTGTGTGTGTGTGAATGTGATGTAATGTCTACACTATGCAATGCAAATGTTTTTGTGGGTTTTAAATTTTTATATTTTTTCTTTTATTTTTAATTTTTAATTTTGTATTTTGATTTTTTTACTGATTTTGTATTTTCTTTTTATATTTTATAATTTTTATATTTTCTTTTTCAATATAGGAATATATATATATACAATATAAGATAAGAGGGGATGAGGTATTTGTAAAAATAGTGAAAAATGCTCAAAAATTGGGAAATAAAATCTTTTTGGTCTTTTTTAGTTTTCTACTGTTTTTGTGATTTTTGGGAATTTTTCAAAATGTTTTTGATATTTTTAAAGTTGAAATACAAGAACAGTGGACTAGGTTGTTGGCCGAAATCAAAATGAGGATGAAAAATACTAAAAAGTACCCAAAATTCCTCAAATAAATTTTAAAATATAGACAATAAAATAAAGAAGACACAACAACTGAGTTTATATTTTTCTGAATTTTCTATGATTTTTGAGATTTTTATGAAGATTTTTAGGGTTTTATCATTTTTAAGGGTTTTCTTTTGAAATTTTTTAGTGGTTTTTGGACTCACACTAAAATATGATAAGACAGATAAAATATATTTTTTTTGGAATTTTTCAAAACGTTTTTATAATTTTTATGGATTTTCTAATGCAAACAGTATGAAAAAAGCATGTTTTTTATTTTTAATAAATATGAAAATGCAATAAAAATGCAATGCAAAAATATAGCGTGAATCTACAAATTAACATGAGCCTATGCAATTTTTTGATAATTTTTTGAATTAAAATGATGCGTGAAATAAAGAAGACAAGCACACAAAAATAATCAGCCTGACAGGGGTATATATGCAAATATCAAACCATCCAGGGGCTAAGGTGCAAGTTTCACAAAAAGTCCATAACTAAATATTGCATTTAATGGAGTAAAACTAAATTACAAAAACCGCAAGGGTATGCTTGTAAAATGTTCAAGGTCACGCGCGCAATGCACGTGAACCTGGGAGGGGTATAACTGCAATATTGAAAACCTTAGTGGATAATATGCAAAAATCCCAGAAATTTTATAACTGCTAACACAAGTTTTGGGACTAAAACTAAATAAAAGACAAATCCGGGGCCCCTGTGCAAAATCACCAAGTCACGTGCAGATCGCACGTGATCTGGCGGGGGGTCTAAATGTAAATCCCCAAAACTTAGGGGTGATGTTGCAAATACTACAAAATATTAATCACAGCAAAAGAAAGTTTGGGTTTCAAATTTTAAATACAAAATCTTTGCGGGGAAAATATGCAAAATACCCACAAAGGCGCGAGCCAACGTCGCCAAAGATTTCACTTGAGACACGTGGCGACGCCTGGGCCCGCGATACCCTTTCGCCTTCAGCGGCCACGATTAGATGCTCGTTGATGATCCAACAGCTGATGATGGCCGAGATCCTGCGGTGGCTGAAGCACGCCAAGAACAGGGGCAATCGAACGGTCCTGGGACGTGAGGGAAGAACAGCCGAAGAACTCGGCTAGGATGAACGTCAAACTCCAAAATCTCAACGTCTGGTGCCTTCTAGTCCCCTCTGATGGAACAGAAGCCTTCCTGAAAGTTCCCTCGACTGATTGACGGCTGCAAAATGGCCCGGGAGAGGCTGGAGGTCCGTTGCGGCGTGAGGAGGCTGGGGAAGCTCCAGGTAGCTTGTTCGGCTGCAAAACTCGACTCCAGCTGGAGTCTCTCTAACTCTGGGACCTGCAAATAAACATAGCACACACAGTAGATGGTCCCAAGATAGAGATGTGCGGAATGTTGATGATTTTGGCGAAAAAGGAGCTCGCCGGAGCTTGCTCCGACGAGGTGGTGGCGCGAATGATTTGATGGAGGAAACTGGGAGCGATATGTATGGATATGATCCTAAGGCTAGGGAGAATACAGGAACACACGAAAAACAGAGGAAAACACTAACATCAAGCCAAGAGTTGGCGAGGTGAAACCTCACGGCGGCTCGCCGCCGGAGATGGTGTTAAAGCACACTCAAGGCCTTTGCCACACCTCGACGTGGAGCTGGGTCAACCCTCTGTCACCGGGGACTCACGGCGATAGCTCGGAGGTCTTGGCTTCGGCCAAGAGTGGTTCAAAAAAATCAAGGGAAGAGATGGGGGTTATTTGAAAAGTGGCGAAGAGGCTCTAAAGAACGAGGCACGACGCGCGCATAGATGATCCTCAGCCCGTGATGAACCCAGGGCGTGAAAGTTCATTCCACGAGGAACAAGTTTGCTGAAGACATCGACATGAAAATGTGAGAGGAAGGGCCTCGAAAAAATCGAGAAAAAGAGACAAAAGCTACTCTGACACAGCCACAGGCAGTGGGTCAGAGAGTTGACCCGAGGTCAACTCTCCAGCCCAGGAAAAAGCCTGGAAAAACTCTTTGTAAAACCAATTTAAAATAGCAAGCGATTTTATTAATTTTTAATTATAAAATGAAAAATGTTTATTTTTTTATGAAGTATTTTATAGTGATTTTTATTTATTTTTATGACGTATAGTTTTACAAGTTACTTTTTATACCCCATATAGGTATATTGCCTATATATTTTATTAATTTGTTTGTATTTAATTTTATTTTTTTATTTATTAGTTTATAATTATAAATACTTTTATACACATAAATATATTTTTGTTTTATTTTTCTGATGCATTTTGTATATTAAATAAAATAAAAGTATTAAATATATAGGTTTGTGTATAGGTATTCTACCTATGTATGATATACACATGTATTTTATTTTGAGTTTTATTCATGTTTTTATTCTGATTTCAATACACAAATAAATTATAAGTAATATTTACAAAATTTTTAAAATATAAAATTATTAAAAAATTGAATAATAAATAAAATGAATATTTTAATCTGTACAAGTATAAGGGTCCAAAACGCAACTTTCAAACCGTAACTCCGAAAAATACGAAACAACCTCCATTAAATAGATTATTTTAATCTATATACAATTAAAGTGAGTTTGGTATATTTCGAGTTTTTATTTGCAAGATACAAGTCTGGGAAGTTGGAGTTCTGGAATCTTATTCAGACCAGAACTTTTTATCTGTACATTATTTTTCAGTGAAATCAATTTTGTATTTTTCTATGTTTAATTATCTACAACTTTCATGTTCAAAGTATCTTTATTTGAAGTATAAAAAGTGGAACCAAAAATAGGTCCCAAAAATGAATAAAGAATGAATTAAATCAAAGGGGTTTTTATTGTATTTTGACCCTTATCTCCCCCTACTTTATTCCTTGTCGACCTATTCATCAAGATGCCTAGGTCTCAGGGTTTTGGGTCGTAAAATATTTACAATATTTTATTCTTTTTCTTTTCTTTTATTTATTCTATAATTTTGGCTTTACTTACAGTATTTTATACACTATTTACATGTACATGCATGAATGATAATATGCTCTATTTAATGCTATTTACACGCATTTGCTAGGGTTTTTGATGCCAAAATGATAGAATAAAGATGATGAAATGTGGCTTCATCATCCCCCTATACTTTACCTTTGCTAGTCCCTAGCAAACACTTATACAATAAGTGCAAAAAGAAAAAGAAAGAAAAGAAAAAGAAAGAAAGTGGATTAAATTCGATTATCAAACTTGTCTTCATAAAATCAAAGTTTGGAGCTTAAGTCGGACCTTTGGAATTTTAGTGCGGGCGGAACCTTAATGAGAACCGAATTTGAAATCCAACAGTCCTTGAGAATCCCAAAACTCTGCCCAAGTCTCCTCAATAGCCAGGTCAAAAATACTTCAACTCATACGCAAACCCTTACGACTATGAATCTGACTTGTACAGTGTAAGTGATGGTGGCTCTCCTCAACTGAAATGACAAGAGACTGACTTCTCCAATATGACAACCCAATGATTCCCCAATCCAACAACTCATCCCTCATGGAGCAGGGTATTCCCTTCTAAGTTCAAGTGGCAACCAGCTCAAGAGGAGGAGGTGAAGAGAAGAATGGACGGTAGCCAGTGTAGCTACCTATCCTGGGATGCAAGACCAGTGTAGTCAAGTCATCCAGTTGCAGGCTCACATGATTTGACTTTGAAGCTCAAGCTTGCTTATTTGACTTTACAACATAAGTACACTCCGGCAGGCATTTTTATTTTTGTACATGCCTGTCCACTTTTTTGGAGTTTTTACTTTTGCATTTTTTTTGAATACTATATACAGCAGCATTTACATAGGGAGTTTTCCCTCTTGAGCCAGTAGACTATCCCTCTTTTGAAGCTTTATTGCAACTCACGATCTCTTATCCTCGAAACTCATCATTACTGGACGGGTTAGGGCACACTTTCCTCCCTAGAGGAGGACAAATGTTTCCACCTGTGTGCGTCTCATACCGGCAAATCCAACCTCCTCACCACTCCAACTGAGTTGAGCCATGTGAAAGGTGCAAGTGTCCAAGTTAGGTCATTATCAACAAGTGCCGTGCGTGTGCTCCAAAATACTCTACTTAGGCAGTCAAGAATCCATTGAACCAAGTCTCGTGATCCTCAAAGAATTAAGTCAACTAGACCTGAAGTACCTCAATTCCAGTTCCTATAAGGTTCCTGTTAATTAGGTAGATTTAAGGTCCAACCAAGCTCCAATCTTCGGATTTTACTTAGACTCATTCAACTGTCAAACTCAATCCGAAAAATACTCATGCTATGCAATGCTATGCAGAAAATATTTTTGTAATGCAATTTTCAAAGATTTTGAACTTTTTATGGGTTTTTGAAAAGATGATGCATATGCAGATGCATTTTTTAGATTTTTCAAAAAGTTTTTTCAAATGTTTTTGGATTTTAATTTTGCAAATGTTTTTGGGATTTTTGAAAAGAAAAGACTTTGTCTAAAAGCTAGGTTAAATATTTACACATGAGTACTTCTTATATATACAAGAAGTGGATTTTAAGAATTTACAAGGGTAAGTGGTCAATTTTATAAGTATAGATATAGTGGATTTTGGTGTGATGTATATATTCCTCAAACTTATTTGACACAGGTTTTTCAAATTATTTTTGAAAACTATAGTCCAAAATAATTTTTACAACCTGATTTTACAAACATGTACACATATTTGAAAATCATTTTGCAAAGGTTTTCCAAATAGTATGTATAGATTTTGCAAATATTTTTGCAACCATTTTTCAAACCATTTGCAAATCATTTTTCAAACATTTTATTTTACACAAAGAAAATAATTTTACAATCAAAATATTTTTAAAAGGTTGAAAACATGTAACAAAACATTTTCAAAGTAGTTTTCACAAGATTTTTCAAAAATATTTTCAAACTGTTTTTCAAACATTTTACAAAAAATATTTTCACCTGATTTATTAATCAGTGTATACAAAAAGAATTTGAGGAATGTACATATTTTTATTAAGGTTTTTTAATGAATTTTAAAGAATAAATAGCCATAATTATTAGAAAAAAATACGAAAGTACGAGTTATGGCTAAAGTATATGCAGTATATACGACCCCCATATACTTAGCTTGAGCTGTGTCCTCATAGATCAGAGAGAAAAGAGAAGACATAACTCGTACTAAGTATAGGCAAGTCTAAAGAATAAATAAATGAGAGATGAATGAATCAAATGAATGAGAAGTCGACCGTCCCCCCTATACTTAGGATCAACTAATCCTAGGTATAGCAGACTGTACACCAAGCAGGGAGGGTCAAGGGTGAGAATGAACAGATCATACTCAGATTGTCTCCCCCTATACTTAGGGTAAGATATCCCTAAGTATAGACAAGAAGAGGAGACAATGGAGAGGATTAAAGAATCGAACACTCAGGGTGCACACCCCCTATACTTAGGACAAAGTGCGTCCTAAGTATGGAAAAATTGTCTATAAGGGGTGACACCTTTTTGATAGATACCGAAGATAGAATAGGAAAAGAAGAAAAGAAGAGAAGATATCAACAAATGGAAGAAGAGAACGTGAGGATGTACACATCACTCCCCCTATACTTAGGGTAAAAGAAGCCCTAAGTATAGGCAACAACAGGAGTGATGACACGGAACGATGAACACTCGGCGTCCACCCCCCTATACTTAGGACAAAGTGCATCCTAAGCAAGAAAAACACGAGAATGGGTGGAAGAGCAATACAGGAGAGAGAACGGAGGTACACAAGAGAATATACAACAGAGATGGATATACACAGGATCAAGAAGGTTGAAAGCTAACCTTCTTGCGAGACTGCTGAGGGATAGATCTAGTGTGGTGCAGGTCGACATCGGGGTCCACAGTGGACGGAAGCCGATCATGGTCGACAGGGTGAAAGCCCTCAGTGGAATCAAATCGGAAAGGCACGAACTGGTCAATGGAAGTAGTACGGCTAGGTTCGCCCTTAGTGGTCCTATGGTGTGAAGGCGCAGACGGGTAAGTGGAAGAAGTGTGGTCAGGTCTGACCTTGGAAGTCTCGCCGATATCGAAGTGGAATGGGACAAACTCATCATCCTCGAAAGAAGTGTAATCGGAGTCGTCCTGCGAGGGGCCGTCCAGGTCAAAATCAAAAGGAACGAAATCATCAGTGGAAGTATACGAACTCTGTTCGTCCTCAAGAATCTCACCTGGGTCATTTTTTTCATCAAGAGGTCTCTCAAAATAATGGGCAGCATCATAACCGACCTCAATCATCTTTACTTGTGAGTGACGAGGAACAGACTTATCAGTGGAAGTAGTCAAACCAGGTCCGTCCTGTCTAGTCTTGGTATCTGCCCTCCGCTCAAATGGATCAATCACGTAAATACTTTGGATTTCATCAACACATCGTCACACACCAGGAGGAGGAAACTCAAGGTCCATGCTTTCCGATTTCCTTCCCTTTTGGGGGATTCGTCGGGTCTCATTAGTTTTCGCTAAGCAAACATCTCTAGTAGCATCAAATTGGTCACAGGCCTCGGAGTCAGCTAAAGTCGGTGAAGGTGCATCTGGTGCAGGTCTCTGGTCAACTGTGGGTGTGGTGATCAACACTTCGCTCTTGTCAACAGGACGGAAGCGAATCTCTCCTGATCCATAGTCAATAACGACCCTCGCAGAGGTGAGGGATGGTCATCCCAGGATGATTAGAGATGGCTCCCCTGTGGAGGTCTCCATGGGCAATACGACAAAGTCAACATGGTGGCTCGTGCCCTGAATAGAAATGACGGCGTTTTCAAGGATACCCTTCGGCCTCTTTGTTGATCCATCAGCAAACTGAACGATCATCCTGGTTTTCTTGAGAGGCCCTAGGTGAAGAGACTGTACCAACGAGAAGCGTAGTATGCTAATAGACGCACTGCCATCTAGGAGAGTGTGATTACAAGTATGGTCAGAGATGGTGCAAGTGATGAAAGGAGTAGTTGTATTCTACTTTGTCGGAATGGGACGGTGTGTGATGGCGTGGGCAGTGGCCATGGTCAGAATGTGACGCTCAGATCTGCTCCTCCGCTTTCTCTTCTTGGGAAGAGGAGCATATAAATGAGTCATGGCCTACTGAAGTGGGGCTTGGACAATATCATGAATGGTGGCCACCACTTTGGGTTCAGATAGCATTTTTTTGAATTTTTGGACCTCCTCCATACAAGGGAGGAAGTCGGAATTAGCATGTACATGAGGAGTGCCCAGAGCAGTCTGTACATAGGCACCCTCGGGGTTGGAGATGGGACAAGAAGTGAGTGGATGTGTGGTCAAATTATTGGGCAATTGGCCCCTCTCCTCACAACGTGGCTCGATCGTGTGACTCCCAAAATCTTTTTGTGCTTTTATGTTTTTCTCATTTTTTGTATTTTTGGCGATTGCAAGCTCCCATGATCACCCACAAGGAATTCTGTATCCACGACGAAAAGTGCATTAGTCCGATATTCTCTCAAAGTGGCGAGATTCTCTCTCATCAAATCAATGTGCTCTATCATTTGGTTCATGACTATACTCATGGAGACCATGAGAGGTGACTCCAACAGATCAGTCTCGAGTGGATGTGAAGGTGGAGTTGGGTAATATACAGGTGAAGGTGGAGGTGAGGAGAAATCTGAGTCCTGATACTGTGGCTGAGGCGGATATGTACAAAAGTCAGAAAAAGTAGGAGGAGGATCCTCCTGATAAAAGGGAGGTGGACCGGCTGGAGGGTACGAGGAATCCGCAAAATCCGGATAAAAATCGCTCCAGGGATCCATCTCGAAACAAGAAAAAAATGAACGGGATAACACGAGGGTCAAGTCAAGAGAAGTGAGAAGAAAGGCGCAAATGCACAGAGAAGATCTAGAATGCACACAAACAACCACAAGCAAACTCACACAATACAAACCCTCAATTCACCTGCTCAACACAATGAAGACCACAAATGCGGTCTTTTTATCTTGTCTGTTTTAGAGTTAGGTGAAAAAGTCAAAATTGTGCAAACACTTAGGGGGCTGAAAATGGGATTTGGGCTCTATCCTTAATGTGTGCGCGAGCAATATAAAACAAAGACAATGAGGGGATTACTCGCCCCAAGACAAATTTTTCTTTTTGTGGTTTTTAGGGTCAAGTAATGTTTAGCAGTCCCAATTTTATTTGTTATCACTTTTTTTGGATTTTTAGTGAGAAATGCACGAGCCTAATGAGGAGTCAATTTTACTTAGCACCTAGGTGATCAAAATCGGAGGGAGAGTCGGAAAAGCAATGCAAGCGGCAAATCAATGATGTATGCTAAAGAGAAATGCTCACCTTGCCTCCAGCACTCTACATGCAAAGATGTTCAGCAGAATTGAAACCTATCTTTATGCAAATACAAAGCCGATGAAATCGCCCTAAGTTTCAGAAATTGCTATTATTGTGAAGAACCACAAGTCGGTCACCGATCCTCAATCCAAGAGTCCGGTCTAGGCTCACCCCTCCTCTTCTCAACACATCGAGTTCAGGAGTAGCGCTTGACAGGGTGGGCTCGCGGCGCAAAGGCTCGAAGATGATGAAACTACTGTTTGAAAATTTGACTAAGTCCAAACGCGGCTATAGGTACATGCAAGATATATTAGGTGTTTGGCCTTAATCTATCGCAAGCAATCCTAAAACTAGGGGCTCAATCACACAAAATGAATAAAATCAAAACCGAGAAAACAAAGATAAAAAATGCGATGAAAAACCGTAAAATCTGTGGTGAGCCCCCAAGTGTACAAACACTTAGAAATTGGGCCCGAGTGTCCAAGAGTGTCCAAGTACCTGTATTATTACAAATTAAATAATCACTCTCTCACAAAATAAAATGCAAACTAATCTAATCACTCTCTCAATCCTCCTGCTCTCTCCTGCCGGCTTGGCTTAAGAAAAGCCAGCTCCGCTTCACGTGGTTGCTCCGGATCCCCTAGGCGATCCGCCTCGCTCCGCGGTCCCTCGCAAGAAGACAAAAAGAAATGGTCCTAAAAGCTCAACAATATCTATCAAAAACGCAAGAGAGATAAAATGAAGCAATGGTAGACAAATAAATACAATCAAACAAAAATGAGATCTACTCGTTGTTGCTCCCCGGCAACGATGCCATTTGATAACTAGGAATTTCCAATGGTCTTGTATTCCACACAAGGTGGGAACACGAAGGTCGTTGCGGTGACCGCTGAAAATCCCTAATTAATCAACAATTAACCCACACTCAATCAATCAAACAATGATAAGAAGATGTGAAGTTAAAATTTATGTTTAACTCTGCACAAAAGATGTATAGAAGCAAGTATGCAGAGAGTTTGAACACAGGGAGCAAGGCAGGATAAATCAACAAGTGTGTGTGTGTGTGTGTGTGAATGTGACGTAATGTCTACACTATGCAATGCAAATGTTTTTGTGGGTTTTTAATTTTTATATTTTTTCTTTTATTTTTAATTTTTAATTTTGTATTTTGATTTTTTACTGATTTTGTATTTTTCTTTTTATATTTTATAATTTTTATATTTTCTTTTTCAATATAGGAATATATATACAATATAAGACAAGAGGGGATAAGGTATTTATAAAAACAGTGAAAAATGCTCAAAAATTGGGAAATAAAATCTTTTTGGTCTTTTTATAGTTTTCTATTGTTTTGTGATTTTTAGGAAATTTTCAAAATGTTTTTGATGTTTTTAAAAGTTGAAATAAAAGAAAACAGTGGACTAGGTTGCTGGCCGAAATCAAAATGAGGATGAAAAATACTAAACAGTACCCAAAATTCCTCAAATAAATTTTAAAATATAGACAATAAAATAAGGAAGACACAGCAACTGAGTTTATATTTTTCTGAATTTTCTGTGATTTTTGACATTTTTATGAATATTTTTTGGGTTTTATCATTTTTAAGGTTTTTCTTTTGAAATTTTTTAGTAGTTTTTGGACTGATATTAAAATATTTTTTTGGAATTTTTCAAAATGTTTTTATAATTTTTATGGATTTTCTAATGCAAACAGTATGAAAAAAAACTTGTTTTTTATTTTTAATAAATATGAAAATGCAATAAAAAAGCAATGCAAAAATATGGCGTGAATCTACAAGTTAACAGGAGCCTATGTAATTTTTTTGATAATTTTTCTAATTAAAATGATGCGTCAAATAAATAAGACAAGCAAACAAAAATAATCAGCCTAGCAGGGGTATATATGCAAATATCAAAACATCCTGGGGCTAAGGTGCAAGTTTCACAAAAAGTCCATAATTGAATATTGCATATAATGGACTAAAACTAAATTACAAAACCCGCAAGGGTATGCTTGCAAAATGTCCAAGGTCACGCACGCAAAGCACGTGAACCTGGGAGGGGTATAACTGCAATATTGAAAACCTTGGGGGATAATATGCAAAAATCCCAGAAATTTTATAACTGCTAACACAAGTTTTGGGACAAAAACTAAATAAAAGACAAATCCGGGGCCCCTGTGCAAAATCACCAAGTCACGTGCAGATCGCGCGTGATCTGGCGGGGGGTCTAAATGTAAATCCCCAAAACCTAGGGGTGTTGTTGCAAATACTACAAAATATTAATCACGACAAAAGAAAGTTTGGGTTTCAAATTTTAAATATAAAATCTTTGCGGGGGAAATATGCAAAATACCCACAAAGGCGCGATCCAACGGCACCAAAGATTTCACTTGAGACACGTGGCGACGCCTAGGCCCGCGATACCCTTTCGCCTTCAGCGGCCATGATTAGATGCTCGTTGATGATCCAGCAACTGATGATGGTCGAGATCCTGCGGTGGCTGAAGCACGCCAAGAACAGGGGCAATCGAACGGTCCTGGGATGTGAGGGAAGAACAGCCGAAGAACTCAGCTAGGATGAACGTCAAACTCCAAAATCTCAACGTCTGGTGCCTTCTAGTCCCCTCTGATGGAACACGAAGCCTCCTGGAAGTTCCCTCGACTGATTGACGGCTGCAAATTGGTTTGGGAGAGGCCGGAGGTCCGCCGCGGCGTGAGGAGGCTGGGGAAGCTCTAGGTAGCTTGTTCAGCTGCAAAACTCGACTCCAGCTGGAGTCTCTCTAACTCTGGGACCTGCAAATAAACACAGCACACACAGTAGATGGTCCCAAGACAGAGATGTGCGAAATGTTGATGATTTTGGCGAAAAGGAGCAAGCTCCGGCGAGGTGGTGGCGCAAATGATTTGATGGAGGAAATTGGGAGCGATATGTATGGATATGATCCTAAGGCTAGGGGGAATACAGGAACACACGAAAAACAAAGGAAAACACTAACCTCAATCCAAGAGTCGGTGAGGTGAAACCTCACGGAGGCTCGCCGCCGGAGATGGTGTTGGAGCACACTCAAGGCCTTTGCCACACCTCGACGAGGAGCTGGGTCAACCCTCTGTCACCGGGGACTCACGACGATAGCTCGGAGGTCTTGGCTTCGGCCAAGAGTGGTTCAAAAAAATCAAGCGAAGAGATGGGGGTTATTTGAAAAGTGGCGAAGAGGCTCCAAAGAACGAGGCACGACGCGCGCATAGATGATCCTCAGCCCCTGACGAACCCAGGGCGTGAAAGTTCATTCCACGAGGAACAAGTTTGCTGAAGACATCGACATGAAAATGTGAGAGGAAGGGCCTCAAAAAATCGAGAAAAAGAGATAAAAGCTACTCTGACACAACCACAGGCAGTGGGTCAGATAGTTGACCCGAGGTCAACTCTCCAACCCACCTGGTTGGTCCACGTGGACCAACCAGGAAAAAGCCTGGAAAAATTAGTTGTAAAATCAATTTAAAATAGCAAACAATTTTATTAATTTTTAATTATAAAATGAAAAATATTTATTTTTTTATGAAGTATTTTATAGTGATTTTTATTTATTTTTATGAGGTATAGTTTTACAAGTTACTTTTTATACCCTATATAGGTATATTGCCTATATATTTTATTATTTTGTTTGTATTTAATTTTATTATTTTTATTTATTATTTTATAAAATTATAAAATACTTTTACACATAAATATATTTTTGTTTTATTTTTCTGATGCGTTTTGTATATTAAATAAATAAAAAGTATTAAATATATAGGTATGTGTATAGGTATTCTACCTATGTATGATATACACATGTATTTTATTTTGAGTTTTATTTATGTTTTTATTCTGATTTCAATTCACAAATAAATTATAAGTAATATTTACAAAATTTTAAAAATATAAAATTATGAAAATAATGAATAATAAATAAAATGAATATTTTAATCTGTACAAGTATACTATAAGGGTCCAAAACTCAACTTTCAAACCATAACTCCGAAAAATACGAAACCACCTCCATTAAATAGATTATTTTAAGGTATATACAATTAAAGGTGGGTTTGGTATATTTCGAGTTTTTATTTGCAAGATACAGGTCTGGGAAGTTGGAGTTCTGGAATCTTATTCAGACCAGAACTTTTTATCTGTACATTATTTTTCAGTGAAATCAATTTTGTATTTTTCTATGTTTAATTATCTACAACTTTCATGCTCAAAGTATCTTTATTTGAAGTATAAAAACTGGAACCAAAAATAGGTCCCAAAAATGAATAAAGAATGGATTAAATCAAAGGGTTTTTTATTGTATTTTGACCCTTATCTCCCCTACTTTATTCCTTGTCGACCTATTCATCAAGATGCCTAGGTCTCAGGGTTTTGGGTCATAAAATATTTACAATATTTTATTATTTTTCTTTTCTTTTATTTATTCTATAATTTTGGCTTTAATTACAGTATTTTATACACTATTTACATGTAAATGCATGAATGCTAATATGCTATATTTAATGTTATTTACACGCATTTGTTAGGGTTTTTGATGCCAAAATGATAGAATAAAGATGATGAAATGTGGCTTCATCAAGATACACATCCTTATTTCTTGCTACTCCAAGAAACGATTGTACCGCCAAACATGAACATAATCTATATCCCCTCTGAAATCAACATCGGAGCATCCTACCACTTCAAGTGATTCTGCTTGATACACAAGTTTGAAATGCACAACCCCTTTTAGATATCGAAGAAACCTCTTTATAGCTTCCCAATGTGATGGTCAGGGATTACTTTGATATTTACTAACTAGGCTAACTGGATAAGTCAAGTCAGGTCGAGTGCACATCGTTGCATACATCATACTACCCACTGCTTGTGCATATGGAACTTCTAAAGATTTCTGCCCCTTTCCAGGACACTGACTCTTACTAAGTCTCTTTCCAAACACAATCGGTATAGGAGCTGAAGTGATATTCTGCATTCCAAATCTACTTAATACACTATGCAAATATCTTTCTTGACTAAGGTTTAATGTATTTGAATCCATGTCTCTTGTAATTTGAATTCCAAGAACATAGGATGCTTCACCCATATCCTTCATCTCAAATTCATTTCTCTATTTCTGTTTGCTTTCATTTAGCATTTGTGTGTCATTACCTGCGAGCAGAATATCATCCACATACAATGACATGATTGCAAACATGCTCTCACTCTTCACGACATACACACAATTATCCAATTTATTTGCAACAAATCCAAATTGGATAGCTTTCTCATGAAATTTCAGATACCATTGCCATGAAGACTGCTTCAAGTTATATAATGACTTTCTTAACTTGTAAGCCCTTTTCTCCTGACCTTCAACCTGAAAACCATCAAGTTGTCGCATATAAATTTCCTCCCTTAATTCTCCATTGAGGAAGGTTGTATTAACATCCATTTGGAACAATTACAAATCCCTATATGCAACTATGGCTAATATCATCCAAATAGATGCAAACTTAGCCACTAGAGAGTATTTTTGAAAATCTATTTCAGCTTGCTAAGTATGACCCTTGGCAACTAATCTGCCTTTGTATTTGTCAACAGTACCAGCGACTCGGTACTTTTTCTTGAATATCCACTTACATCCTATTGCATACCTACCTTATGGCAAATCATATAGCTCTCATACATTGTTTCGCTCGATTGAATTCAACGCATACCTCATGGTGACTATCCGTGATTCCGACTCATATGATGCCATAGCTTCATCAAAGGATATGAGATTTGTACAATCCACGTCATCTTCTCCACAGTGTAACACTACGCTTCACATCCATAGAAATGGTAATCTTCCATCCATGCGGGTCATGTTTCGGATCTATTGTGTTGATTATACTCGTGTACCCACTTCCTCTAAAAGATCATCATGTTTCATAGGTTCATTCTATGTATTTGGATGATCGAAATATATCCAAGTTCTTGTCTAATGCTCAAGTCATCTTCATTGTCTTGTAGGACAATCAGAGGATCTGATTCCTCTAGTTCATGCTCCTTTTATGGATGATTTCAAGAAAAGTTGCATCACGACTTTCAATTAGACCTTTGGATTCATGGAAGAGCATATATCCTTTAGAATTCTCACTATAGACAATAAGCTTGTACTTTAATGTCCTGAAGTCTAGCTTGTCCCTAAGCTGACTCGGTACCAGAACATGTGTAACACATCTCCATTTCCGAAGATGGTCCAACCCGAGCTTTCTACCATTTCATAATTTATATGGAGTTGAATCTACAGACATGGCGGGAATCATGTTTGTATGTAGTTCGCAATTAACATTGCCTCTCCCCAGAACTTTTTGGAGAACTCTGAGTGTGAAAGCATACATCTTACTACATTCATCAAGGTTCAATTCTTTCTATCTTCTACACCATTTTACTATGGTGTTTAGGACTTCTAGCCTGCCTACGAATGCTTGTCCGAATGCAGTAATCCTCAAACTCCTTTAAGGTATATTCCCCACCTCAATCTTGATTAGTTTTCCCAATCGTGTCTCCACTTCTGTCTTATATGTCTTAAATGTTTCAAGTGCTTCCGACTTTCTTCCTAAGAGATAGACATAGGAGAACTTTGAGTAATCATTAATGAATGTTATAAAGTATTCCTTATTTCTATGTGTGTTGACGCTCAATAGTCCACATATGTCTGAATGGATCAAACCTAGTAACTATGTTGATCGAATTCCAGTTGAGAAGGGTCTTCTCGTCATTTTACCTATCAGACAGTGTTCGCGAGGTAATGTCCTTGCATATGTAATCTTAGGCAATAGATTTGCCTTCATCATTTGATCCGTCGTAGAATTTCCTAGATGACCAGTCTCATGTGTCACAAGTCATAGTCAGATAAACAACACAAAGAATACTCAGAAGAGACATTCATTGATTCACTAGAGTATATTACAGGAAGGTAGAACAGGTCATGCTCAGGCACAAACTTTTTCATCGCATAGACCTTCTTATTCTTTCCTATAGATACGCGTATAACATAAAATCAGAAGTCGAAATCCTTTTTGAGTAGCATTGGGACAGAGATCAAGTTCATACGTATCTCTGGGGCATATAGTATATCATTCAATACCATAACGCTATCCCCTAGGTCAAGTTTGTATGTCCCAACACCTTCCACGTCTAGATAGGTGTTGTTCTCCATGAAGATCCTCTGTTCTCCTTTGTTCAGCTCCTTGAAGTTCACCAGGCCCTCCTTCGTCTTCGCGATGTGTCTCATTTCTCCAGAGTCTATCCACCATCCGTCACTATCCGTGATGACAGAGTTGCGTTCCACAACAGCTGCGAACTCAATCTCCTCTTGAACTTTCATTCATGGGTATTTGAAGTTTTTGGCTTCTTTGTTTTGGAGCAATTAGCCCTGAAATGACCATATTTTCCATAACCGTAGTAAAAATCATGTAGGTATTTCTCACTCTTTCCCTTGAAATTCGTCATGAAGGGGCCCAACCTTTTCTTCACGTGTATAACATTTGCTTCTTCTTATTCTTCGACCTCAAAGATCTCAGTCTTCGATCTTTATTTCATGAGGTCCTGCTCAATTGTCAGCTGGGTAGGTAACCTTTATAGAACAATCAAAAAATTAAAAAATGAATTAAAAATAGATTGAATTAAAAAAAATAAAAAATGTTGTGATTAAAAAAAACATCATGAATAACTTTTCTGTTCTATTTAACTTTCCATAAAAAATGCCTATAAAGGGGGTTCACGTGATTGAAATGCTAAAGGGGGTTCACATCATAAAAAAAAGACAAGGGAGGGAGGAAGTTCACGTGACTAAAGGGAAAAAGACGGGTTCACGTGATTATAGGGTAAAAGGGGTTCACGTGATTAAAGTTTCCAAGAATTGCCTTTCTGGTAAAAAAAGAAAACGACAAGGGGACGATGCCTTGGGTTCTAACATTCCAGTAGTAACCCCTTCGTGAATATAGCAGGTTTCTCAAAAAAATAAAAATAAAAAGGATATCTTGAAAAAACCCTAGCACGGGTTTGCTATTGGGCGACAACCGTAACGATCGAAGAAGATGGATGAGCAGCGTCAGCGCCAAAGGGGTTGATGATCGGGATTGGATCACAAACACCGAGCTCTGATAACAATCAAGGATGGATGTACATCGCTCTTTGTTACTTGAGAGAGAACGATATATATATATACATATATATATATATAGAGAGAGAGAGAGAATCTATCCAATGGGCCCCTATACCCATTTGAGTTTTGGTGAGGGATGAAGCTACGTTTCATCATCTTTATTCTATCATTTTGGCCTTGAAAACCCTAGTAAATGCGTGTAAATAGCGTTAATTCATGCATTTTATCATCCATGCATTATTGTGTAAATATTATATAAAATACGGTTTTTAAAGCTAAAATTATAGAATAAATAAAAGAAAAGAAAAAGAATAAAATATTACAAATATTTTATGACTCGAAACCCCAAGACCTAGGCATCTCGATGATTAGGTCTACAAGGTATAAAGTAGGGGGAGATAAGGGTCTAAAGACAATAAAAATTACCTTTTATTTAATTCATTCTTTATTCATTTTGGGACCTATTTTTGGTTCCACTTTTTATACTTCAAAAAAAACTTTGTACATGAAATTTGTATATAATTAAATAAAGAAAAATACAAAAGTGATTTCATACAAAAATAATGCACAGATAGAAAGTTATGATCTGAATAAGTTTCCAGAATCACAACTTCCCAAACCTGCATCTCTCAAATAAAAACTCCAAATTATCAAACTCACTTTTAATTGTATATAATTTTTAATAAGCTATTTAATGAAGTTGGTTTCGTATTTGGCGGAGCTACGGTTTGAAAGTTGAGTTTTGGACCCCTATTGTATATTTATACCGATTAAAGTATTCATTTTATTTATTATTCATTTTTTGTACTTTTATATTTTTATAATTTTGTAAATATTATTTGTAATATATATGTATATTAAAACTGGAATAAAAACATAAAGAAAACATAAAAATAAAATACTTGTGTGTAATACATAGATGAAATACCTATAACTATACATATATAAGTAACACTTATATTTATTTAAGTGTACAAAATACTTCAGAAAAATAAAATAATAATATATTTAAGTATATAAAAATAATTTATAAATATATAAAATAATAAACCAAAATAAATAAACTAAATATACAAAATAAAAATAAAATATTAAAATATATAGATGAATATACCTATATAGCCCTTAAAAGGGAACTTGCATTTTTAAACCTCTAAAAAATAAATAAAAATCATAATAAAATTCTTCATAAAAAATAAATATTTTTTATTTAATAACCTTAAATAATAAAACCGTGTATTATTTTAAATTGAATTAACAAATATTTTTCAAGAGGTTTTTCCTAGTTGGTCCACGTGGACCAACCAGGGCGCAGTGCCAGTTGACCTCGGTCAACTGCACTACCATCCCTTTGCGCCCTGTCAGAATGCGTTTTTGCCCCCATTTCTCGGAATTGTGGGGCTCGCATAGTGCACCATTTCATCTCAGACTCTTCTTGACTTTTTCTCCCCATATATCCACCATACATGCCCATATTTTGTATCAAGGAATGGATCGTTGATTCGCTAGTTACACCTCGATTTTCATGTCGCCTCGTCCACTTTCTGACCAACCTCTACCAATCCTGTCAAGCTGCGTTTTTGGCCATTTTCTCCCATTTTTCTAGGCCGTTTCTTACACTATCTTGAGATACTTTCTTCATGACTTTTTCTCCCCATGGATCAAGGATACATGCCCTTGTGTTTTTTCGGGGAGTGGGCCATCGATCTGCTCGTTCATCTTCGATCTTTGAGCCCCGTAACCTCTTGTACAAAACCTCCTCCATTTTCCCCCTTCGAGTTTTGAACCCTCTTTTGACCCAAGCTTGGTCTTCCTTTCGCCGTGCTCCGGACCGGAGGCGTGACAGGCCTCCTCCAGCTTGCGTGCGGAGCTCAGGAGAGGGCCGAGGAGCGACTCCACCACCACCCATCTACGACCATCTTGGCTGTGAGGTCCTATCTCACGGAATAGCTCCGTTTGAGGTCGTTTTCACTGTTTTTCCTTGCATTCCTAGCGTAGATTTAGTCTTGAGTTTATTCCTTGCATTTGTTTTATGCTTAAATCGCCCTAAGAAGTCGTAATCACCATATTCGACGTTAACCGGAGCTCGCCTCCAGCGAACATCTACCGTGCTCCTTCTTGTCGCTACGCCGCGCCACCACCTCATTTCGCAACACTTTGCATTCTGCACCTTCGTCCATAACCCCTCCAACCTATGGTCAAGTTCGTGGCCGGAGGAGCTCCTCCATCTACCTCACCAGGAGGAACAACCATTCAGCCCATCATTTTGTTTTACGTAACTTCAGGTCGAGATCCGTTCTCGAGCCGTATTTTTGAACCTGCGGGTATATCGGAGCATTCTCGCAGCCATTCCCTCACCGTCTTCGACCCATCATCTTCAGAGGTGCTCATGACACCACTCCCATCGCACACAACAGCAGAACTTGGAGGAAAAAGGTGGGAGGAGCAGTGGATAGCAGCCACTGTTGGATGCCATCCATGTCCTCTCATCTCAACCATCCACTATATTATTGGGATTTTTGCAAAGTAAGACCCTCAAGTTTCCATTTTTTCTCGCCCTCCTGAGATGCCACGTGGATAAGTTACGGTTTTGTAGGAAAATCCTTACATTGTTGGCATATTTCATGAGTTTTCTACTCCATTTTGAATTGCATTTTGGTAATTAGTATTGCATCTGCGCCCCTGTGTTGTAATGGCTATAACTCATTCGTCTGAAGTCGGTTTTTTGTGAGATGTTTTTTGTTAGAAAGCTGTTTAAAAGTTCTACATCATATCCAAATTTTAGAATTTTCTAGTGTACGAACTATTTATGGCGAATTTATGAAATCAGAGTACTGATTGGGCTTGTTTTGTTGATAATGCTTTAAATACTCAATATCACTTTCTCATTTTTGGATATGTTGTAGGAATTAGTAGGGTCGAATTTGTGTTCAAATTTCAACAAAAGATATTGAGATTTGTGTCCTATAGAATTTCTAAAATATTTCGAGTGATTGATTCATTTCTGGAGCATCATTTATCTATTTGAAAATCTAAAAATATATTCGTGTGCCTCTGAGCTTGCTCTACAATCAAGGATTTTTGTTGTATTTTTATCCTGTTGTTTGTTTAGTCGAAAAAATCAAAAACGTCATTTCTACCTTCCTGCAATCTTTTATTTTTAATATATTCATTCCCATTTGAAAAAATCCCAAAAATATATATTTTATTTATTTCAGTGTCTTTTAACTTCAATCCAAAAATCACTTATAAATACAAAAGAAAACTCCTAAAAATGTCAAAACTCTAAAAACATTCATAAAAATATTAAGAATTCGAGAAAAATCCCAAAATTAATTTTCGTCTCTAAATTTTCTTTGTTTTATTTCTTTACTTTAAAATAAATTTGGAGAATTTTTGTTACTGTTTTCTATTTTATTTCTCCATTTTAATTTCAGACTTTTATTTTATTCACTGTTTTCAGTATTTTTGACTTTAAAAATACCAAAAAAATAGGAAAATCTAGAAAAATCAGAAAAATATTAGAAAAATATAAAAAGCACAAAAACACTTTAATTCCTGCATTTTGAGTATTTTTACCTCTTTTCATCTCTCTCTTATCTCTAAGTGTATACAAATTCCTTATATATTATATCTTTATTAAAAGAAAAAGAAAATACAAAAATATAAAATATAAAAGAAAATATAAAATTAATAAATTAAAATTCAAAATACAAAAATATAAAATTAAAAAAATATATATAAAAAGATAACACCCACAAAAATAGCATTTATAAACAAGTCATCACATTCACATTTTTTAGCATTATTGCCCCGTTCTACCTGTCTGCTCCCTGTGTTCGACCTCTACACTGCTTTCACACTATACACATCCTTTGTAGAGTTATAATAAATTTTAACTCGCATCATTTTTCATTGCTCGATTTCTGTTGTGGGTTAATTGTTGTCTGAAGATTTGATTTCTTACGGGTCGCCTTAGCGACATTGTGATCCTGCCTTGTGTGGATTCCTTTAGACCCGTGAAAAATCGCCTTCAACAGTGAGCCTCTAATTTCAACAGTAGGATTTCAATCTCTCAATCCTTAAAAAATAAGAACCGTAATTAGAATGAAAATAATTCAAAAATGAAAATGTTAAGCAATTCTTAAATTAGTATACGTTTATGGAAACGTGTATTGCAACGAGATGAGATTGCTATGGTGATTTTCAATCTAACAATTTATGGTCTAGCGATCGATTTTGACGAGATGTGATATCATGATCACGAAAATCGAGACGATCAATTTTCCTGAATGCAAGGCATTTTATTTGAAGATTAGACATTTATTGCATGTTATCGATAGAATATGATCGTTTGTTTCTTAATTTTCGATTTCATTTTGGAACGAGATGAATTATTTTTTGATTGGATTAGAATGTGATATCTCAGAAACAACGATGAACGACGATTCTTGGTTGGACTTGGATCATGAGAGCATCATATCAGAAGGAACGACGATGAATGACCTGCAATTGGATTTGGATCATGAGACATATGTGTATTTTTACTAAGACAAAGCGAAAGTTACTGAGATAAACATGAAAGTTATTTGCATGTATGTATTTTTATTTATACCAAATTACTGATGTCATTTGCCTATGTTACATACATTTTGTTAAGTGTTACTTGTCTTTCTATCATTCTTACTGAATCAATTATATTCAAAGTATTGTCTTCAAATCAGATTCAGTAAGAATGATATAAGTCAAGTAACAACAAACAAACAAATGGAATCAGTAATATATATACAGTAGTCCAGTAAATGGTTGTTGCGAGGTGAGTAATATCCAAACAACGACCAGTAATTTACATTCATTTTATTATGGGTAAAATGGGGCTGCTCCTATGAGGGGAGCTAACTTGGCTCCCCCGCCCCATTCGGCCCGATTTCTTTATTTTTTTTGAAATTTTCTTCCGTAGATTTTCATCAATATATCCACATATTATGTCATTAAAGTTCGTGTAAAACAGAGACTCCTATGGCCTCCATCCTGACGGGATCATTTTTAGCAATTCTGTTACCGTTAAAAAGTGACTATCTGGATGGAGGTCCTATGAGTCTCTGTTTCGCACAAAATATTAATGACATAATATAGGGGTATAGTGATGAAATTCCACGAAAGAAATTTTCAAAAAAATCAAAAAACCGGACGAAATGGGGCGGGGGAGCCAAGTTAGCTCCCCCAGGGGGCAGCTCCATTTAACCCTTTTATTATATGGTTCAAAATTCGGTAATACATATACACTGGACAAGTAAGTAGTTGTTATGAAATTAGTAAAACCATAACAAATGATCAGTAATTTTCATGTGTATCATAATTAATTAAAAAGATTATACAAGTAAATAAGAGTACATCAGTAAACACTCAAAGCATTTAGTAGCTATAACATTAGTAACAATCAAAATGAGTTCAGTAAAATGGACATTTGTAATAAGTATTTATTATATCGATATTAGTAATTTACATACTTAATTACTGATATCACAACAATAATTACTTGAGAATTGAACATGTATTACTTGAGTAACATTAATGAATTATTGATCTCTTTACAATGTAATATTACATATGTAAAATATTGACAACTGTTTCAGTAGACTTGAGTACAATATGTACATTACTGATCAAATATGCAATGATCATTTTTTCGGCTCAAAATTAATGATTTGAATTTATCTTTCCAAAACCGTTTTTCTTTTTTTAAGGACTCGGCATAATTGAAAATATAAAAGGCTCAAACATATTAATATCCTTTCAAAATTGTGCTCCTTCGAGATAGGCAACCATTCAAATGGAAATACACGTGGCGAGCTCATGTTTGGTGCTCACCACAACTCAAATGGATAAGGAGATAACTGGATGAGCCATATATATATATAGAGAGAGAGAGAGAGGGACACACACACATTTCGGAGCCTACCCTCCAACCGGATTATGAAAAAATAGACTCTTTCTTGCCTCTCTCAAATATAGAAAAGTAGTAAGGATATATATATATGTGTGTGTGTGTGTGTGTGTGTGTGTGTGTGTGTGTGTGTGTGCGCGTGTGTGTGTGCGCGCGCGTGCGTGCGTGCGTGGGTGTGTGTGTGTGTGTGTGTGTGTGTGTGGAAAGGGAAGTTGTTCTGTGTAACAACCAACGTGGCTGTTACAAAGGAGCAGTTTCCCCCATTTTTTATTTTTTTTCAAATGTTTTCATTTATATTCATCTATATATCCCTCCTACATGTCATTCAAATTTCGTGAGAAACAAAGACTCCTAAGCCCTCCATCTAGACCGGGTAAATTTTAACGGTCTGAAATTTGTTGTAATCTACCCATTCTAGATGGAGGGCTTAGGAGTCTTTGTTTCTCACAAAATTTGAATGACATGTAGGAGGGATATATAGATGAACATATATGAAAAAATTTTTGAAAAAAAATAAATAGGGAGGGGAACTGCCTTGTGTAACAGCCATGTTGGCTGTTACTCAAAACAACCTCCCTGGCCTCTCTCTCTCTCTCTCTCTCTCTATATATATATATATATAGAGAGAGAGAGAGAGAGAGAGGAGTGATCCTATGAGAGCAAAATTTTGTGAGAGCATGAGAGGATCATTCTGGACCACATGATTCACCCAGGAGAGAGAAGACCAGGAGAGAGAAAGAAGAATCATGTGGTCCAGAATCAACCCCCTCATTCTCTCACAACTTTTTGCTCTCATAGGATCACTCCTCTCTCTCTCTCTCTCTCTCTCTCTCTCTATATATATATATATATATATATATGTATGTATGTATATGTATATGTATATGTATATGTATATGTATATGTATATGTATATGGAGGGCCCTTCAAATGAGGTGCACCTTTCCTGGGTGTATGGAAAGCCCATCACGAGATCCGTTAGATCTCGATCTAGCGGTTCTTCATCCAAAAGGGTATTTTAGTCCATACATTTTCGTTTTAAATTTGAATTTAATTTCGAATTTGAAATTTATTTCGTCTTTATATTTTTCCATTTTTAGCGTGTCTGATTTGGTATTTTTTGTTGCCTTTTAGTTACTGAATTTTCGCCAACATGGTAGCATTTCCGCGCAATGTAGAATAGCAGATTTTTTTGTAAAATTCCCCTTGATATTGTAAAACTGCACCCTGCATTGTAAAATAAAATCACAATTAGTAATATTTATATTATAATAATTGTAATTTTGATAACACTATTGTAAAAGATCATGGACGTTTTGTAAAATCTGTATGAAGATTGTAAATCCATCAGATCCTATTATGTGTGTTTTTCACAAATGCCAAGCATCTTTGTAAAATTCGAATCCCTTTTGTAATTTTGCATCATGCATTGTATAATAAGATCACAGTTAGTAAAAAATGATATGCAATTGTAAAATACGATCTGAGATTGTAAAAAAAACTCGAGATTGCAAAACAGTCTGAGATTGCAAAATAGGTTAGGTCATTTATATTGTAAAATACGATCTGGGATTGTAAAAAAACACTCGAGATTGCAAAATAAGTCATTATATTGTAAAGATCTGGGCATGCCCTCCATCTCCAGCATCCTCTCTACCCGCACCTCCTCCGCCCTTCTCCTCCACTACCCACCTCCTCCATGCACGTCCTCCTCCGCCCACACACCTCCATTGCCGCACTCCTTCAACCGTCTCCTCCATGATCCACCTCCTCCACGCGTATAAATGTAAAAAAAACAGTATGAAAATTGTAAAAAGATGATATGCTATTGTAAAATACGATCTGGGATTGTAAAAAAAACTCGAGATTGTAAAATAGGTCATTATATTGTAAAAACCTGGGCATGACCTCCATCTCCAGCATCCTCTCTACCCGCACCTCCTCCGCCCTTCTCCTCCACGACCCACCTCCTCCATGCACGTCCTCCTCCGCCCACACACCTCCATTCACGCACTCCTTCAACCTTCTCTTCCCCTCCCCGCTTACCTTCACATCCACCATCACGATCTCCGACGTTTGAACCTGTGGAATCGACCAGCCTCCTCCCACATGCCGTCATTGATGATCTTCGCGACGTAGGTGAACGTGATCTGTTGGGGAGGCGATGGAGGACGTCGGAGCAGCCTTCTCCCACATGCCGTCGTCGAGAGAGAGACAGGAGAGAGAGTCGTCGTCGAGAGAGAGAGATGTGAGATAATTTAGGAGATATTTTGTTGCATTCTAAATATAGAATATACCAAAATGACCATAATGGGTTTTTCGACATTTAAAAAATATAGATAACGAGCCATTAATGATAACCATCAGATTGACTATGGATGGTCAGGATGGCGGGCTTTCCATGCACCCAGGAAAGGTGCACCTCATTGGAAATATTCCCTATGTATATGTATATATATATGGGAAAAGGGAGTATGCACCGGCGGGTGCAGCCAACTGGCTACACCCGGCCATTTTTTGCATTGGTTTTTAAATTTTTTTGAAAAAAACTTATGGGGATTTACTTAGTTTATTGTGTGGAATATGTGTTTCAAATTTCGTGCAAAACAAACACTCCTACCATGCCCATCTAGATATGATCAATTTCAATAATTCTGAAACCGTTAAAATGTCATAACCTTGATGGAGATGATAGAAATGTCGAATTTAGTTGAAATTGGTATGATATTATGGTGATATATAGTGATTTAAATCCCCCTAGGTTTCATTTCAAAAACACAAAAAATCAAAGAAAAATGGCCGGGTGCAGCTAGTTAGCTACACCCGCCGGTGCAGCCTCCCCAACCCCTATATATATATATATATATATATATATATATATATATATATATATATATATATATATATATATATATATATATATAGGGAGAGGGCTCCTGAATGTGAGAGATCGCGTTGTGTGCTTCCCCTCCGAAGGAGGTCCATATATTTATATATATATATATAGAGAGAGAGAGAGAGAGGATGGGGAGTATGCACCCAGGTGCATGTAATTTTACATGCACCCGGCCCTATAACTTCCACTTTTTTATTTTTTTTTCAAAAAATACTGCCATGTATATTCATCTATATATCCCTCCTATATGTCATTCCAATTTCATCAGAAACAGAGACTCCTACGCCCTCCATCTAGAACTAGTCGATTACAACAATTCTAAGATCGTTAAAATTACACGTTCTAGATGGAGGTTGTAGGAGTCTCTGTTTCTGATGAAATTGGAATGACATATAGGAAGGATATATATATATATATATATATGGCAGTATTTTTCGAAAAAATTAAAAAAGTGGAAGTTATAGGATCGGGTGCATGTAAAATTACATGCACCCGGGTGCATACTCCCTATCCTCATATACATATATATACATATATATCTATATATAGATATGGAGGAGTGATCCTATGAGAGCGAAAAATTGTGAGAGCATGAGAGGAGTGATTCTGGGCCACATGATTCACCCAGGAGAGAGAAGACCATGAGAGAGAAACCAGAATCATGTGGTCCAGAATCATTCCTCTCATGCTCTCACAACTTTTTGCTCTCATAGGATCACTCCTTTATATATATATATATAATGGGGCTGCCCCTGCCCCATTTTTCATCAACTTTTTTTATTTTTTTTGAAAAATAACACTATGTATATTCATTCCTATATCCCTCTTATATGTCATTCGAATTTCATCAGAAACAGAGACTCCTACGGCCTCCATCGAGATGATGTCAATTTAAAAAATTCTGTTATCGTTAGAAAATGACTGTCTGGATGGAGGCCGTAGGAGTCTCTGTTTCTGACGAAATTCGAATGGTATATAAGAGGGATATAGGGATTAATATATGTGATGTTATTTTTCAAAAAAATAAAAAATTTTGCCAAAATAAGGTGGGGGCAACCATGTTGGCTGCCCCTAGGGGGCAGCCACATATGACCCTATATATATATATATATATATATATATATATATATATATGGTATGTATGCCCCTCGCACAGTCCGCCCCCATCCCTCCATGTCCGAAAGACCCGGTCCGTGCAACAGTCAGTGTACGCAACTTCCAGCGGTGGTTTGAGCATGAGGTCATCTTTGATATATTCAAACAATTTTTACATGTATTCACCATTTAGTTTAGAAAAAAGTAGTATATATCTTAACCAAGGGCGGAATCAGGAATTTCATCAAGGAGGGGTCGAGTATACAACTATTATGAATGCTCAAAAATGGCAAAATCTATATATTTTCCAACGATATTTTTAAATAAAATTGATATTTTTAAAATGAACCTCTTCCAGTATTGATAAACGTAAAATTTAAATCTATTATTAATGTTAGAATTTCAAATAGATTAGTATTTTCGGTGGCTATTTTAAAATTGGATAAATATACTAATTTAAACTTCTCTAAATCCATCATAAAAAGGCTAAATTATCAAGTGAAAATTTGAAGCAAAAAATTCATGGTTAAAAGGAAATAATAAAATTTATTTTATTTACAAGGAGTAATAAAAACAATGAGAGAGATAAATAAACTCGAATACAATTTTATATCAAATTATTTTGATACTTTGAAAGTGATTGGATAAACCATATAAAAGAAAGTAGAATTGATGAAGATAAGATTCGAACCCTAGTCTCCAAAATTATAGCCATAACACTCTACCACTTGACCATTTAATGAATCTACATCCTTTCTCTAACAACATTAATTATAATACAATTGAGAAGGGGTCATATTAGAATTTAATACATTGTACAAGTGACGTATAATAATCACGGAGGGGGCCATGGCCCCCCATAATATATATTAGTTCCGCCCCTGGTCTTAACGAGGTTTTATATAATCAAACTTTCAGTAAAACAACTCAACAAAAAATGGGTCTGTTAGGATTAAAGTCATTAGAATTAAGAATCCTAATGAGATGTGAATTCTAATCCTAATAATAGTTGAGTTGCATTCTATTTATAGTCTTATTGAGAATAGGACTATGGGGTTGTAATTGTGCTATATATAAAGGGGGTGGACATCACCACAAGAATAATGTAACCCTAGAGAAAAGGGGGGAGAGAAAAAGAGAAGAAATAGATGAAAGAGCGGTTGAACAAAGAGAGTTATACTCGTTCTAATTTATAACGATCTTTCTTCTCCGGTGGTTGCGAGAGGTGACCGACCACCGTTGTATCGACTTGTTCTTTCTTTCACCTGCTTTCGTGGGAGTGGTTAATTGTGCATCCACTTTATTGCCATATGCATCCATATCCGAGGATCCATTCGGTATCCGAGTAGAGACAATACCGAGTCCTGTCCTAACATGGCCCTTATGGAATCAAATTTTTCGATGAAACAACTCGCCGAAAAATGGGCATAATCAAATTTTTCGATGAAACAACTCATCAAAAAATGAACCCATATAGAATCGAATTTTCAGTGAACAACTTAATCCTAAAGCTCAAAAATTAATGGAATTATACAAAGATACATTGTTCACCAATTTTTTTTTACAAGGGTCCTTTTTTTTTCTTTTGCTTAGGGCGTACAAAATGTCAGGAACGGTACTGTCAAAGGATGACACAAATGATAAAAAATCTTGTACTTTTATACAATAAGGAGTGGCATATTGATTGTCAAAGTTATATATATGTAAAGATTACCCTCGGATGATGGATTCCATCATTGCCCATGCACGAGTAAATTAGGCTTGTCTCATAAATCACTCGGTGAGATGTACAGCATGCATCTGGATAAAATAAATATGTGAATATTCTCACCATTAAGAAATGGTAGTTGGAATGGGACACCAACTTATCAAAAAATGACTGCCTGATTGAATATCTAATATTATCATGAAAGGGGATCAGACGTGTCACTGCTCTATGGTCGCATCTGTGACAATCAGCACGACTAAAAAGGATTGACATTGGAGTAATCAACTTCGAATTCTACTTAGTGCAGTAAAATGGTCAGCATTCCCATTTTGAAACGGAATCTCATGTTCCCAAAGCCAGACGGAATTACGACGTGAAGTTTTCCTGTATTTCCTATCTTGTTAGTATCACTATTAAAGAATCAAACTCGTATTTGAATGGAAATTAAATTGGGTAGTTGGTAAACGATATACGTGGGGATTTGTCTCTGCGTAGAAGAAATAATAGACGCATATCAAACAAACCCAGCATGGAACAATTACAATACAAGATGTACAAGGTTCACAAATGATGGTGAAACGAACAACCGGATACGGAAGCAGAGACGCAATCAATCACCACCATAGAAGCACGTGAAAGAAAAAACAACCAAATATAACAGTGACCGATCACATCTCACGACTACTGTAGAAGAAAGATCACTATAAGAAGAACGAGTACAACTCTCCTGGTTACCTCGTTCTCTCACATCTCTCTCTTCTCTCATTCTTTCTCTCTTTTTTTATGGTATTCCCTCTTGCTGTGGTGTAGAGGCAATGCCTCCGCCCCCACTATATATAGCATGATTACAACCTCATAGTCTTATTCTCAATATGATTAAAAATAGAATACAACTCAACTACTATTAGGATTAGGAGTTCAATCCCACTAGGATTCGTAATACTAATTTAACTCTAATCATAACAATCTCCCCCCTTGAGTTGAATTCCATCATGATCTCTTCATCGTCTTGAGTCTGCACTGGATCATCATCATCATCTACATGTCTCATTTGCAGGATCTCACCGACTCTGGGTGACGCACCCGTCACTGGGCCCTTCGATGTGCCCCCTCTCGGGCACTCACACAAATTCGCATTGTGCATCATGATGTAGCACTACAAATCTCTCGTGACTAGATGTTGTACCGACATCCTCTGGTAAAGCGAATTGCACTCGCATCTCCTTGTTGCACACTTTTGTAGTAGAGATGCCGATAACTTGCCGCTCTCGCATCGTACTACTCGTCCTAGGAATAACTAGAGCTCCATCACTTGTCACGACCCTTCCCTCAAGCTTATACACCTTGTTCGGCATCCTCGTATTGTGCATCATCATGCTTGCTCCCTTGCTCGCTCGGAGAATTCCTCCTTCAGTGGTGACTCGATGTTCCCGCGACTCGGTCATTCCCAGTGAAATTAGATTCTTCTTGGATTTAGGAATGTATCTGACATCTATCAGAGTTCGCACTACTCCATCAAAAATGCGGAGTTACAGTGATCCAATCCCCTTGACGTGGTGAACATCTCCACCTCCCATCTAGATTGTGCCATCATTACAGGTTTGATGTGTATTGAACTGCTCCTTAGATGAGAACACGTGATCTGAACATGTCAAGTCCCAGAGCTACGTTGAATCTGCCTGCATTTCCCTAGAGCACGCTAGCAAGTCTCCCTCGCAGACTGTAGTAGAATCCTCTTGGTCAGATTCAGAGTCACCAGCCTTCTTCTTTCCTTTCTCCTTCTCACCAACCCTCTTCGTTCCAACAATTCACGCAAGTGCCTCGCTGACTTCAACACATAAGAAACATGTGCCATCTTGGGATATTTGCACCTAGGCCCTCGTGCTCCTCCAATATTGCAGAGGCACCCCTAACATCATCAGCACATGTGAGGCACGTGCAATCCTTGGAGAAATTGCATGAATGCCTGGATGAATTTCCTATATTGCAGATAAGTCTTTCATGGGCTATTTTGAGAAGAACATATTTATTTTTATTGCATTTTAGTCCATGGATTTTGTTTATTGAATATCTTTCTCATTTGAACTATGATTTTTACGCACAATATGTCATTTTGAAGCTTATCAAATGCTCTATCATTTTGCATAATGTGAGTAGATCAGATGTGGATTTATATCGAATATTATTTGAGGAGTAATTGACATATGCAGGCTAAATTATTGATGTCATCTCTTATTGAGAAGATCATTGATTTTATCTGTAGGGATTCAATTGTGGGGCCTGAATTCGATTGATTTTATTCTATTCATATTGATAATCTTTGAGTATTTATTGTTTGTAGGGATTTAATTGAGAAGTTTTACATTTGATTAATTATCTTGAGATTATCCACGGGATGTGATTTAGGAATTAATTCCTATTTCTTGATATTCATTCCGGAGCTCTAATTTGACGAATCTTGTTGTAATTATTGTCGAGACTCATTCAATGACAGATTATGAAATTTAATTCCGTATTATTAGTGATTACTCTTGAGGATTAAATTACGAGAACTTTTGGAAGCAAATCAACTAGTGATCTCTTTATCGTAGGATTAAGCTGGGAAATATTAATCATTTAACCTACAGCTTGGATTCACTTCGATAAATCTTTCTGGTCTTTTAAATCTATGATTAATTTCGAGGATTAAGTGATCATCTTTTTGGGATTAAGTTCTAGTCACGAATCATGCGCTTATCCTTTTTGTTTATTTATTCGTATATCATCTCTCGCATTTCAGTTCATTGCATTTTATTTTCTGAAAAAGAAATTAACTTATTAAATTTAATTTGAAATCAAGCAACTAAAAATCATCATTCCCTGTGTTCGATCTTGGTACACTTACCAAGTAAAAATTCTCCACATATTCCAAAGTGTGATTTTTTATGGCTCGATTTATGTCTCTTATACTACGACAATACAACTTTATTAAAGAGATGGATTTTTGTGTTCATCGGTGATGATATGGAACGAACTGAAGTCCACATTTCTGCACAAGTATTACCCACTTGGTCGTCTTAATCTGATGTGATTCAAGATTGCTAGCATCTCCCAGGGACCACAAGAGTCAATTCTTGAATATTGAAAAAGATTTAAGGGATTAATTGAGAAGTGCCACGAGATATCGAAAACCGGCTTGGTCCAATGTTTTTTTCGAAGGCCTCACTGAAAATAGCCAAAGGTTGGTAGATGCTACCTGCAGTGGATCACACTTCAACAGGGACGATGATGTGGTGTGGCAGATATTTGAGAAAATGACCAAAGGAGAATCTGCACTCTCCTCGTCTACCAACAATAGCTGCAGACCCTCCGCAAATCTGTGAACATAACCGCCACCCAAGAAGAGGATGGATGTGAGAACTCCAACCTGAGTATTATCGAGAGTCATCTGGCCAAGGTCGACATCATAGAAAACCGATCATCATATAAAAGGTACTTTTGCAATTCTAACAATTTGGCAAGATATCGCTGCAAATTACCCAGACCGCATGCATGATGCACATGCAATCCAGGCTCGGATGGTCGGCTCGGACCACGTGGAAGCGTCGGTTGCTTCGGCTTTGGCTCGGTGAAGACCGAGGCTGCATGCTCGGGATTTGTCAACGTGGCTGAAATAGAATCGTTAGATTATACCGAAATGGGTTCAATCTGACGGCACCCCTTACGGGCAATAACCTCAGAATGGGAATCATTCACTACATCCCCTCTAGAGCTCAGCAGCGACCTCCCGATGCACTCAGTGCCCGTCCCAAGCGCCACCACCTCCAGCACTGGAGCGGACCGGAAGAGGGTATCGCCAAGAAACGATTTTTAAGCAAATTTCCGTCGAAAGATTGCATCTTTTTGTGACTATTTAACAAATGGATGAGAAAGTGCCATCAAGGGAAGGGGAGGAAACCAGGAACACGGCCAATATGGTTCTTTCTCGGCCCTGTGACTTCCCAGTTCTTGGGGAGAGATGTGTACACAGTACAGCCTCCGACATTCTCTCGCCCCACGTGGGAGGCAGCGGAGGTCTCATCGAAGGCGTCGCCGGAGATGACGAACTGCAGAACAGCCTTCAATTCTTCGCATGTTTAAAGGATCAAAATATAATAGATATCATGCAGGTTAATATGAATGTCAAAAATGACAAAATATAATAGCAAACACTCTTCATGGAAGGAGATTGTTTGCACCACAACTGCTAAAGCACAACTACTGGAAATCATTATATTTACATTTACGACCCTTTTCACCTTAAACCCATCTTACACCAAGGTGGTGAGATAAATACGAAGATTTCAACAGTTATTGAGTAATTGACAAAATTTACTGGAGACTTGTTGCAAAAAATGGTAATGAAAAATATAAGTTAAGTAAGCTTGTAGCTAAATTGTCCGAGCATCAATTTATTACACAAATTTGGATGATTTTTTCTCACAATACTTACAGTAAAAATTTTGGAATTAAATTTTTTTTTGTAAAATGATTTTTTTATATATATTGGACATGACATCGAAATTTTTAAATTATTCCCATCGACGAAGAGAATAGCAAAAAAAACTTAAGATTGTTCTTTCCTCCATGAAAATTATCTAATTTCGGTACTTATTAAGAATATTTACTCACAAATTTATTAAATAGCTAAACATCCGTAAGTTTACAAGGAATTATAGAAAGTCATCACATTTTGAAGAGCAACTTTAAGTGTATCGTCCTATTTCTATTATTATTAAGTGATACCTCGACATTTATTACGTCCACGGAGGTGTATTGTCCACAACAAAGTTTCTACAAGTCGTATTCATCTATGTTGTAGGAATCCCTAATCATTCCATTAATGCAAGAGATACAGCAAATGACCGATTGCAATTATATCGTCAATCTATATAATTTATCTTATATTTCCAATATATGGAACTCCATATACTCGTATTCCAAATATATCTGTCAAAGCATCCATGAAGTTGTGGACACTGATACTATGGGCTCGTTTGGTTGCAGGGTTGGGCAGGGTTGGCTTGGTCCAACCCGGGTTGGCCCTGCAACCAAACAGGGTTCTCCTCCTCACAGTTTACTATTCACAGGGGTACCCCTGCCCAACCCAACCCTGTCCAACCCTGCAACCAAACGGACCCTAAAGGTTGCATTGAGCTTCACTTGTATTGCCACACATTTCTTCAACCAATCCTACAATAATATATTGATGATTCATTTTTATATCGAACGTCTCTTTAAACCCTCAACTTGTATGTAAATGAAACACACCATCTTTGATGACCTAGTTGCTTAAATCTACACCAACTTGTATGTGCATACGCAGGTGGGTGGGTGTGTACGCGCGTGCATGCTAGCATTTTTGTATGCAATGGGAGAGCTGTATTTATGGTACCGACATGCACATTCAGAATCGATGCGGACACTCATCCTAGAGGATGGTTTGACAAAGTAGGCGTGGGGTTAATTCAGCGTCGAGCTTCCTCAGCAGCTTACTGGACTGATATCCAACTTCTCCAAACCTACCAAACTTTCATTAGAAAATGTTTTTTTTCCAATATCCAACAGCACCATTTAGGAATTAACATGTTCAAGAACGGACTGCAGACTTAAATTCAGAGAAGTTCAAACACATCCTAAACCTAGTTTTCTTTCTTGGGTCGGTTATTTTTCATAAAGCTTACTACGAAAGTACATCTTAACAGGTGCCATCGGCACACTTATCACTATGACTTCATCAGGATCAAATTTGCAAATCTAGTGACTCGTTTTTCAGGCAACAGGACCAGAGTTTTTCCTTTTTGTTGAAGTAAATTAAGTAATAGTCAATACAAGAAAAAGGAGGAAATAAAATATAAGAGAAAGGTAAAGCAACCTGCGTGCCACATTTCTAACACAACCTCCTATGCAAAAGAAATACCAAAAAATATGCTTTGCTGTCTAAGATAAGCAAAGCTCCCTCAAGGATATGGGTTGTAAAAGCAGGCTCTATATTGAAGTAAATCACCACTTGAGGAGGGACTGTAAAAGCCACGAGGTAGAAGGTGGGTGCAATGGGAGCACAAGGGCAAAATGTCGCCTTGAGACAAGCCTTTACAATGGAATGTTGTCAATGGAAGGATGCTGGAGCGTCAAAGTGACCACCAGAGGTGATGAAATTACATAAGCACCAGACTGATGATTGTTTGAAGAAAGATGTGAAATCTTGTGGAGGGAGGCCTCCGAGAGGGTTGGGCAGCCAAGAACACGAGTGACAGGCTTTCCAATGGAAAATGAGATGCAAAAACTCTCGTATCATAACTACATGTTCAGACAACTTTCAACAATGATGAAGCAATACGAAGGCATACCTTGGTTGCATGAAACCCCACCTCGGGGGAGAATTGTCATTGCAAGTAGAAATTATATCGAGAACTCTTCCTGTCCATTGTATTCAACAGAATAGAGTGACAAATAAATCCATGACTCTTCCTGAACCTGCATTAAGTCAGAAATATTAGCTTTGGCCAAACCATTTTTGTGATGGTTATTCACAACCTTCAGATTCTCACAGATTTCAAAGCACGGTTACTTTAACCAAGTAATCCTCCGAAAGAAGCATTGATAGTTAGAGGTAAAGTCGGAAAACGGCTAACTTCTTCCATGAAAAGAATAACAAATTTAGAACAGAATATGTCAATATTGTAAGCATGGCAATCAAATTCACAGCCAGCATGTTTCCTCTTTGATAGGAGATAGGAAGAAGTAACCATTCCATATTATGCCGACTTGAGCATATTTGCTGACATTCCCAGCTTTTTCACATTAGAATATTTGTGGCACAAAGAAGATTCATGCAAATCTTAGACTGAGTGCTGCATGCTCTAGCATTCTTTCCACTCGAAACATAGAGAAAAAAACAATAGCAATATAAGCATCACATGTGACCAAAAAACTATGCTCACCTATAACATCAGGGGAAAACGAAGGAAAGTACTATTCCCGTCAAAGTACCTGAGAACATTGGGAAATACATAAATGTTGTTAGTAAGCAGCCACCCCAAAAGCAGTGGCATAGTTGAGTAATAGATCCAGAGAAACCCAAATCAGCATTTTTGAAAGAATTTATCAAACTAATGGCATAGTAAACTTGCGGGTGCCAACAAGAATGAAGTTCAATAACAAATGTATATGACTGAATAACTAATTTATTTTTTTTCAGCCAAGTTTATTACCCCTAGACATCATTAACAACAAGCTTTGATTGAATACCCCGTACTAGTCTAAAGTGAATAAAGCAGACTTGCTACATCACTTCTTCTCTTCATCTTTTCAAGCGTGTATTTGATATAAATGCTATACGTCTACACTACAGAGAGACATAAACAAGAAGGGGGAAAATGGATGGCTTCTAAGCTATAGTCATTTTTTGGCTTTTGAAAAACAAGCAGAGGCAAAAAAAAACACTTGATAGCAACAAACCTTGGACTACATTCTAGAGAAGGGTTCCAGATATGAATCAACAGCCCAAGGAGGAACTGGGGTGAACACTTCAGCGTGTTACCCCTCCTTGGTCTCAATAAAAAACAGCCCAATGACGATGAATGCAAAAAACTGTGCTTCGATAATCAGTCCTCAGCCTATCCATTAAAAAGCAGAAATAGATTTCAACTAAACAATAACAAAGCCTTTTTTCCACAATTTTGGGTAATTCTCGAATTTAAATCCAAATAACTAAGATCCCTTCAGATAGTCTCATTCCAACACTTCTTGGGCCTTCCTCTCCCTCTCTTAACCGGTTTAACATCCCAAATCTCGCATCTTCTAACCAGTGCATTAACCGACAACCTTTGCAAATGACCAAACTAGCAGTTTTCTCTCATCTTATCCTCTATCGGAGCCTCACCAACTTTCCTTCTAGAAAGTCGCATGAAAAGAGAAAAAATGCTAGAACAAAACGTGATTAGAATCCACATAAGAAGAGAAAATTCCACGAAAGTCAGCAGTTATTTTATTCCAGCAATAAACTGATAAATAGTACCCACTTAATGGTCTAGTGGTAGTACAGTGTATCTACCACACAAAAGACCAGGGTTCAAATCACACTCTTGCATGAGTTGCGTTAGGTGGTCGACGGCCAGTGTAAAAAATAGTTGAATCTTTCAACATGGATTTGAGCAAGAATCCATGTAACTGACCCTACTTATAGTGGGAGAAGGCTTAGTACATTTAATAAACTGATAAATACATAGCTGCTCTGATCTTTTGAACAGAAATCCAACAGAGATTATACACCTTTGTACCACAACCACTAGGTTCAGGTCTGCCCTAAAGCCCAACAAGGAGCAACATGGTACGCAACCATACTGCAATCTTCACAGGTGATGATGAAAAAGGCTTTTCCCGACATTGCTCAGCCGGTTGAATGATTGATGTTTATTTTCCCACCAAGCTAATGGTAAATACGACAATTTTCACATAATATTATCTCCAAGCTTAAATTAATAGAGATCACAGGTCTGAGTCATGGGAACAATAAGGCTGCAAGATATAGACCCAGAAGTAGCCCGGCCCTTCCTCAAGCCACCAAAATTTTAGGGAGCTTTATGCATTAGCCAGTCTTTTAATTGTTCAAATCTAAAAAGATGGTGTGAAAATCAAGCACATAGAAAAAAAATCAAATATGCAAGAATGCAAAATTACAAGATTCGCCTATAACTAGGTTATTTTCTTAGGTGGTTCACTCGTATCTATACTATGTCCTTGGGCAGCAACAAATCACTCTTCACTACATGGAGAAAAATGAGAAATTTGGCATTAATAATTACAGACAGCTTTAGCAATAACCCTCAACACTTATATAGCTGCCAGCCTGCCACCAGTGTGAACATATCTGGACACATAAGCCCCAACAAACCTGATGCAAATAACAAGAACACCACCAAAGCCTTCTCCCACATTAAGTAGGGTGGCCTACATGGATTCTTTGCCTCCATTTAGATCTATTTTTGGTCATTCTTGGATTTAGATTAAAGCAATTAAGATCCCATGGGATAGTCTCCTTCGAATATTTCTTGGGCGTTCCTCGCCCTCTCTTAGCCGGCTCACCATCCCAAATATCGCATCTTCTAATTGGTGCATCAGCAGACCTCCTGTGCAAAAGGCTGGTAGACCACCTTAAGCGATACTCTCTCATCTTATCCTCAATCAGAGCTATACCAACTTTCCTTATGATTACATCATTCCGAATTCAAACTTTTCACGTGTATATGACCACACATCCACCATAGCATTTTCATTTCTGCTATTGTCATTCTCTAAACATTGCCTATGTTTCACAAGCCAACATTCAGATCCAAGGTTTAAAAAAGCGTGAGGTGGTCCGAAGCATTTTCTCAAAATATGAGGCGATGCGTAAGCCTCGAGGTGGTTAAGGCATAAGCCTCAATTTTTTTGCAAAGAGAAAATAGGACTAATGCAATTTATACTAGAATAAATGATGACAACACAAACTATTGCAACATATTGTCCAAATTGCAAAACAAAGTACGAATTACAACTATAATTGTTCAAAGTTCAAATACAATGTGAAATTATAAAAGAAAATAGAAAGTAGGAAAAGAGTTCAACATAAGCATAAATATAGTGCTACATATTGTCCACCACATTCATGTGATCAATCAAAAAATCACTAATCATCAACAATGATTCAAATAACGAATATCGGTCGTCTCATCGGCGTCGGCGCTCCTCAGCATTGTCGTCGTCGTCACAATTACTACTACTCGTTGGATCCTTAAGAAAATCATCCATATAATTCAAAAGTACACTATCACGGGCCTCATCATCGCTTCCATCCTCATAATCAAGGAACTCATCCTCAACATCAATTGAACTTTTACCTTAACCTAATCAAGAAAGTAATATGCATAGCCATTTACTTAAATTGATTGCAATTTGCAAAAAAGCATGGAACATTCTTTTAATTAGTATAGCACCTTTGTCATGTTTTTCCCCTTCCTTTAGCGTCGAACAACTCGAGCTCCTTCACATCCTCCTCAATAGGATCCTCCTCAAGGGGTATGTTTGCATCAAGATCCCGATAGGCCTAGATATCTTGGGCTTCCAAAATCCATTCATCACCAGAGTCAATGTCATCTAAACATAAAGGATATTCTATTGTTTTCTTCCTTAATTCTCAATGTTTCAATTTAAGATTGAACATGATGTAAAACAGATCATTGAACTTCGCTTATGTTAATCGATTTCTTCTCTTTGTATGGATCGATATAGAAATATGTAAGTTTTAAATGTTGGAGGAAAAATGAATTACTTGATATCATGGAAGGAAATATCGCGATGTATCGCTGATATATCGATATCGACATGGGACCGATATGGGCACCGATATGGCGATATATCCCGATTTCCAGGCATTTTCTTTACAAAGGCTCGTCGATATGGGCGATATTTCAGTGATATATCGTCGAAATATCGTATCGATACGATATCGAAACGATATCGATATCGATACGGCCTTCCATGCTTGATATTCATTAGACCATAGGACTCTCTTATATAGAAGAAAAACCCTCGGGTAAATTGCAAGAGAGGTATATGAAGAAAAATGAAATAGAAAATAACACCAAAGATATACAATAATCTCAACATTCCCCCTTAAGCTGGAGCATACATGTCAATCATGCTCAGCTTAGAACAATATCTTGGGAAAGGGCCTCTAGTAAGCATGGTATTAAAAGGCGCGCCTCGAGGCGGTCGAGGCGTACGCCTCGAGGTGAGGTGGGCCTTTTTAGCCTCGAGGCGTGCGCCTCGGCATTATCCAGTGAGGTGTGCGCCTCGAGTGGCTGAGGCGTAGCCTCGAGGCATTCCGTATCGAGGCGGTCGAGGCGTTTTCCGAGGCATTTTTATTTTTTGAAGATTTTTTGTATGATTTTAATAGTTTACATGATGGTTTGAGAAGCTTATAAATATATACTTGTTTAGGATAATGATTATACATGTTAAATGCCTAAATCTGATGTTTCTTTCGTACCCATAACTCCATATTTACTATTAATTATGTGTAATTATTTCAACAAACTACTTCATAATTACTATTAATTATGTCTAACTATTAATTTATGCAAAATGAATGCATAAATTTGACCTCTTTCATATTCATATGCTTGAATTTGACCTCCTTCATATTCATATGCTTGAATTTGACCTCTTCCATATTCATATTTACCATTAACATGCCAAATTATTTTAGTGAACGCTTACTATTACATCCTTAAACATATAAAAATGTATTTACGAATTCGAATACTCATATAAGAAAAAAAATTTAGGTATGGTGCAACAGGGGGGATGCATACAACCGTTCTTCATCTAGGTATAGTAGAAAATATAGTTAAGATTCAAATCATATGATTCATATCAACAACTTGGATATTTATAATGACAACTATAGCCAATCCATTTTAGATAATTTTTTAGTGATAGTTATAAGTTATAACCAATGATTTCCTTTTGATTGGGTAGAAATTTAGAAAGGTTTATGGCATTGAGTCATTGACATATCCTTTTTTTCATATTCTTATCTTCATACTATCATCATATATTACATTGTTATATACTATATGTTTGTCAGATTATATTATTTCACCAATAAATATTATATATTTTATAATTATTTTTCTATACAAAACTGAGGCTTACGCCTCGACCGCCTCGAGGCTACGCCTCGCCTCGCTTCCAGGGAAAACGCCTCGTTCCGCCTTTCGTTTTTTCGAACCTTGGTGCTTCCTTGAGCCATGGCCCTGTACTCGGACTTTACATTAGATCTAGCAACCACAGTCTGCTTCTTACTTTTCCATGACACAAGTGAGCTGCCAACAAAAATAGCAAAACCAGACGTTGTTGAGATATTTGTTATCATTATTATTGGTTTGCTCATTTTATATTTCTTTTATCCTCTTCTCATAATTTGCCCAATAGGTTCCTCTCCTATATAAGAAAATACTATGGCCTCTCAAAAATCAAGTTATTCATTTCCCTCAACATGGTATCGGAGCGACGGTCCTAGACCGGAGTTCCCGTTTCCCACTCTAACTCTAACCCTACCCGTCCCCACCCCACCCCCGTGCTGCCATCGCCGTCGTGCATGATCTTCGGGCCGCTGCCACCCTTCCCTTCCTTCGACAGCCATCTCTGGCCCTCAAGGCGGCAGCCTGGGCCGCAGTCCAGGCCCCTCCGGCCCTCCATACGGTAGCCCAAGCCGCAGCCCAGGCCTCTCCGGTCATCTAGGTGGCCACCCAGGCTGCAGCCTAGGCCCCTCCGAACCCTCCAGACGGCAGACCAGGCCCCCCACAACCCTTTTGTACTCCAGGCGACAGCGCAGGCTACAGCCCAACCATTGTTGGCTGACGCCCAGCCTTCCCAGACCATCCAGGCAAAGTGCCGGCAGCAGCCCCTGCCCTCCTCGGTCACCAGCGGCCCTCCCACGTGCCTCCGTGCACCTCTGAGGTTCGATATGTAGTCTGATTTAGACTGGATAATGTGATTTCAGCCACATAAATCACGTTTTCGGGTCCTAGTGAGCACGACGATTGATGAGGATGGTTGTATGAGTCCACACGTACAACCAACCCTTTGTATGTTCGTGTATACTTCTTCGCATCGGCCTACTCCCCAGTTGAGTTCCGTCTTTGGTTGTTTTTTTCATCATGTCAGAGAACAAGGGTGACATTTTCCCGTCTGGATTCTTCAAGGGCCGGGCTCCCATCGCTAAGATGGATGGGACCAACTATGAGTTGTGGTCCATGCAGTTCCTTACCCTCATGCAGTGCAACAATAAGGAACACATCCTGACAGATCCAGAGACAATGGATAAGACTGGGATGAATGCTTCTTGGAAGCAAGATAATGCGTATGCGCGTATTTGCTATGTAGGACCCTCACCACAGAGACAACCAATGATATCCTGAACCAGCCCACTGCCAATTCGATGCGAGACACTTTGGTTTCCACCTATGCTCAAGCGAAGAATGAGGCCAAGATTCTTCAGCTACAGTTTGATATCTACAGTGCCAAGCAGAATGGTCGTCCTCTGCACGTGTACTACTCTTTACTCTGTGGCATGTTCGAGAAGTTCCATAGCTATATGCCCATTACGACATCTCTAGAGTAGCAGAAGTCTTATAGGAACTCCACCATGGTTGGGGTTTTTCATGTTCGGCCTTGATACAGAATACGATGCAGCGCGCACACAGCTTCTCACTGGGGTCACTATACCTCCCATGGAGGAGGCCTATAGCTGTCTTAGCCAGATTATCATGCCTTCTACGGCCACTCCTCTACCCTCTTCTGTTATGGCCGCTTCTCATGGCCGGGGAGGGCCGACCCAGTCTAGAGGACGCACCCCTCGTGGTAGAAGTGGTGGGCGTCTACGTGGTCCTTGCACCTTCTGTCGTCAATCGGGACATGCAGATGATACATGCTACCAGAAGCATGGATATCATGTTTCGGATCACGTAGCAGTTCATATTGAGCCTTCAGAAACTCCTGCTTCCCAGGTTGATCCTCGCCTTGATGATATTATCTCTCGTATTCGAGAGATTATGACTCCTACAGCTGGCACCACCACTACAGATACTGTAATTGCAGCCAGAGCCACTTCGAGCTCCTCAAGTATCGTCTATGCTTTTCTTGGTAGTACTGGTGCAGACATGACAGAGTGGATTACGGACTCCGGTGCTTCACACTACTTGTGTGGAGACAGAGTGCGGCTGAGATCCTACAGGACTATACCACCTGGAAGATGGGTTGTCATTGCTAATGGCGACCACTTACCCGTTATAGGATAGGGGGAGATGTGTATTTGATGTTGTCCATGCGTCTTCAGAAAGTTTTATATGCTCCTGACTTCCAGATAAATTTACTTTCCATTAGTCAGATTACTAAGGATCTGCATTGTCGAGCCATTTTTGACCCCTCATCTCTTGTGTTTCAGGGCATACTCACGGGCAGAGTGATTGGATGTGGTCGTGAGCAGGGGCTATACAGACTGGTCCAATCTCCTCATGTTGGCGCTTCCACTATACCTTCTGGACCAGACTCTCCATATATGCGGCACCTTCATTTTGGTCACCTTCCTCTGTAGAAGTTGTGTCATGTTCTCCCTCAGATTCCTATGAGTTCCTCTTTTCAATGTGAGGCATGCCAGCTTGGGAAGCATCACCGTTCCTCCTTTCCATCCCGTCGGGGTCGGAGCAGTTCTCAGTTGTTTGAGCTCCTACATTTAGATATTTGGGGTCCAAGTCGTGTTCCTAATCACCAGGGACACCGTTTTTATCTTGTTGTTGTCGATAATTTTTCTATACTGTCCTGGGTCTTTTTATTGAAGAATAAGTCTAAGACTAGATCCGTGATCAAGTATTTTATTAATAAGATAATGAATAGTTTTCTGCCAAAGTCAAATACCCTTCGTTCTGACAATTCTTTAAAGTTCTGCACTTTACAGCTTTTTGAGTTCCTTAGATCTCTGGGAATTGTTCATCGGACCTTGTGTGCCTATACTTCCCAACAGAACGGTGTTGCTGAGTGCAAACACCGTCACTTACTTGATGTGACCAGAACCTTGATGATATAGAGTCGTGTTCCTCATGCTTATTGGGGTAATGATGTCCTTACTGCTTGCTATCTGGTTAACCGCATGCCCTCGTCTGTGTTGGGAGAAAACATTCCTTTCTCGATTGCATTTCCGAGAAGGATCTTTTCTCCCTTACTCCTCGTGTGTTTGGGTTTGTTGCGTTCGTTCATGTTGTCTCTCCTGGTCGTAGAAAGCTCTCTCCTAGAGCTGTCAAGGGTGTTTTTTTCGGCTACTCTCGTACCTAGAAAGGGTACCGATGCTTTGATCCGCTCAGGAGGAAGTACTTTGTCAGTGTTGATGTCACTTTCTTTGAGTCTGTCATGTTTTTTCTCCTACAGGTGATAGACTTGTTTCATCTGACTCTAATGCTGAGATCTATATGCCTCCTCCACCTACTGTCATATCACCACCTCCTCCTCCACCACCACCTACACCTGCTCATGTGGCTCCTCCTTCTACTAGGACACAGTTTTTGCCTCATGTTTTTACTCGTAGGTCTCGCTCTATCCCCCTTGTTCACAGGCCTTGCCCGTCATCCAACACACCAAGTATGTAATGAGCACATAGTTTCTGCCGATGGCACTACTGAGTTGTTATTTGTGTAGTAGGATTCCAGATAGGATGAGCAGGTGCCCTCTCAGGAGGGGAACTCACAGGTTACGGACTTGGCAGATGATCTTGATATGCCGATTGCTCTTCGTAAATCGTAACGTAAGTGTGCTGCTTATCTTCTTGCAGCCCAGGTTTCCTTGAGTAGATTGTCAGAGGATTTCAGGAGATTTACCGCGGCACTATCAATCGTGGAGATACCACGATCATATCAAGAAGCTCTTCAGGGCAGTCAGTGGATGTTAGCCATGGAAGAGGAAATGGCCGTGTTACAGTCACGCGGTACGTGGAATCTTGTTTCTGCTCCAGGTGGTGCATTCGTTGTGGGATGCAACTAGGTGTTCACAGTGAAACACCGTACAGATGGAAGTGTGGATCACTATAAGGCGAGACTTGTGGCTCGTGGGTTCATCCAGACATATGGGGTGGACTATTAGGATATTTTCTTTCCAGTTGCCAGCTATTCTACTCTCATAATCTCCTTTATGTTGCTGTGACACGAGATTGGCCCCTTTACCAGCTAGATGTGAAGAATACCTTCCTCTATGGTGATCTACAAGAGGAGATCTATATGCAGCAACCATCTGGATTTGCTGCTGGGTGGGAGTGTCAGAAGGTGTGCAGGCTTCATAAAGCTATCTATGGCCTTAAGCAGAGTCCAAGAGCATGGTTCCAGAAGCACTCGGAGTTGATAGAGCAGTAGGGATTTGTGCGATCGACTGTTGTCACTCCTTGTTTGTATAAAGGACCCAGAGAGGTATGTCATTATTGTTTATGTTGATGACGTTATTGTTACAGGAGATGACGAGCAAGGCATTCATGTACAAAGGACTTCAGCAGTTTGTGACCAAAGACCTTGGACATTTACGTTAACTTCCTTGGACTGGAGTTTTCCAGGAACCAACGAGGTCCTGTGATGACCCAAAGGAAGTATGTTATAGACCTTCTTTTAGAGATAGGTATGGCAGATTACAGACATGCCACTACTCCTATTGACCCGAGTATGAAGCTCCATGAGGATGATACTAATGAGGTCGACAAGAAGAGGTACAGGGAGCTTGTTTGCAAGCTACTATATGTGACTATTACCAGGCCCGACATATCCTTTGTCGTGAGCAAAGTGAGTCAGTTTATGGAGCAGCCCAGACAGGCACATATGGATGTAGTACGTATGATTCTGAGATATCTGAAGACTTCACCTAGTATAGGACTTCTTTTCAGTAGAAACACATCTTTTTCAGTTACTGCATGTGCAGATGCAGATTATAGTGGGTGTCAAAGGACATGAAGTTACATCATGCTTTGATGTATTCATAGGAAATTTCCCGGTTTCATGGAAAAGCAAGAAGCTGATTGTGGTTGTCAGATCGTGTGCATCTTCCCCTGCACCTCCAATGTGGCAATCAGGTTGCTCTCTTTATTGCCAACAATCCAGGCTTTTATGAGAGGACGAAGCACATAGAGGTGGACTGTCACTACACTCGTGACATGATACAGAAGGGTCTTATCGCCACTACGCATGTTAGCTCTGAAGACCAGACAGCAGATGTTCTTACTAAGGCTCTTGCCAGAGGGCCTTATTAGAGATATTGTTCCGAGCTAAGTCTGATAGATATCTACGCTCCAGCTTGAGGGGAGGTGTTGAGATATTTGTTATCATTATTATTGTTTTTGCTCATTTTCTATTTCTTTTATCCTCTTCTTGTAATTTGCTCAATAGGTTCCTCTCCTATATAAGAGAACCCTATGGCCTCTCATAAACCAAGTTATTCATTTCCCTCAACAGAAGTAAACTTCCTGTCCCTAGGACATCCTACATAATATGTGTTTGCACATGCCGTCACATCAAAAGAAGTGCCTCTGCTGAATATAAAATCGGTACCTAGTGAAGACTTCAGATATCTCAAAATCATATAGACAACATCCATATGAACCTTCCTGGGCTGCTCTATGAACTCACTCACCTTGCTCACAGCAACGATATATCTAGCCTGGTGATGGTAGCATATAGGAGCTTCCCAACCAGATCCCTATATCTCCTCTTATCTATCTCCTCAGTGTCATCATATAATCTCATACTTGGATCCATAGTAGTAGTAGCAAGCTTGCACCCTGCCATACATGTCTCTAATAGAAGATCAGTAAGAAACTTCCTCTGGGTCATCACAAGACCACTCCGGTTCCTGGCGAACTCTAATCCAAGGAAGTACCGGAGATTGCCAAGGTCCTTAGTCATAAACTGCTGACCTAGGAACTCCTTGGCTTCCTGAATGCCATGTTCATCATCACTCGTGACAATAATATCGTCAACATAGACAAGAATAGCAACAATACCTCTCTGTGTCCTCTGACAAAAAGTGAGTGATCCGCAGTGGATCGAGCAAACCTCTGATGCTCTATCAACTCTGAAAGCTTCTGGTACCAAGCTCCCGGACTCTGCTTCAGGCCGTAGATCGCCTTGTGGAGCCTACACACCTTCTGAGACTCCCCATCAGCAGTAAAACCTAGTGGCTACTGCATATACACCTCCTCTTGTAGATCTCCATATAAAAATGCATTCTTCACATCAAGCTGGTAAAGAGGCTAGTCTCGTGAAACCACAACTGATGGGAGAATGCACAATGTCGAGTGCCTGGCCACTGGAGAGAAGGTATCATGATAGTCCACCCCATAAGTCTGGGTGAATCCACATGCTACGAGCCTTGTCTTATAGCGATCCACACTTCCATTTGCCCGTTGCTTCACTGTGAAGATCCATTTGCATCCGTTGTACAATCGTTGGAAGGCCTCCTGATCGGGTAAGGAGAGGAGGATCACCTGCACCAGATTGGCAATGGTGTTTTGGTTGCGAGAATGGCCGGAACAAAGGTCGATTTGCTAGACCTTCCGGGAGGTTAGGTTTGCATGAGGGGATTGTCGTTGAAGGGAGCAAAGGAGGTGATGAAGGGTGCCTTGGAGGCTTTTTTTCTTCTGGAGTCAAGGGGTCATGTCCGGTGTTGGAGGCGGAGGTATCTGGACGAGCCCCGGGGGGCCTGAACAATAAGTGGAAGATGAAAATTCTAGGTGTTCCATTGAGGAGCAGGAAGTCGGACACCATTAGGGAGGCGTTTCTCCATGTCAATGATATTGTAGAGCTTTGTTGGTCGGGATTGAGTCCAGGAGAGGGTCTGGAGGTTGTCGTCTTGATGAGGGGGTCCAAGCCTCCCATCCCAATGAAAGCGACGATGCTATTGGGCCACAGGTTGGTTGCTATATGGTTGGTTCCACACAACCCATGGTGGTGAGGTGGCAAAGGAGGTGGCAGTGGTGAGGTGGGCGATGATCGGTGAAGTTGGAAAGCCACAATCAACGGTGGGTCCTTCGAAGGATTAATTGAGGAGGAGATAATCGAGCAATACAAATCATATCATTCCTCTTCTGGAAACCCTAAAGTTGCAAGAGATTTTTTTAGGCTCAAAAAAAGGGGGAGACACTCAATGGTGTCCGCCCAATATATTAAAAAGTTGAAGTGAAGAAGAAGAAAAGAGAAGGAAAGAAGGTACAAGCCAGAACAAGACAGTAAAAGCGAATATACAACAAAAGAACCACCACCACCACAAGCAAAAGCAAAATGTGGTCTACACCACACTCCATTCATCCACAAGACGCGAACAACGAAGAAATGTGGTCTACACCACACTCCAGTCATCCACAAGACGCGAACAACGAAGAAGAACGTTCTCCCTGTAAAAGCGTTGGCCGGAGAAGAGCGCCTCATTTTTCCCCAACCAAATGGACCACAGCCTTGCAATCGGGCTCAAGATGTCTCTCTTATCCCTGTTCCTGTTAAGCACCAGCGCATCTCAGAAGGCTGACAGGTCATCCGATCGCACCCAAGCCAGATCCTCCCACATCCCTCGGACCACAGGGCAGCCAAAGAATAAGTGATCAATGGTTTCCACAGCCGAATCACAAAGCACACAGGAATTGGCGACATTAGCCATGAATCTAGCGCAGCGATCACGCGTCAGCAACCTCTTTCTGCGTAGAAGTCAAAGGAAGAAACCAATGCGCTCAGGCAGCCTCAGGCTCCAAAAAAACCTAGTATCGCGCACCAGGAGATCAGCCCCATCCGGCGTTGGCAGAGCCAAAGCCCAATAAGCTTTCTTCGTGGAGAAGGTGCCATCCTTCCAGACCCAGTGATCCTGACCATCACTAGGCCGAGCAGCGTGACAGATGGCGTCCATAAGTGAAACGAAATCATCAAGCTGTCGATCCGAGAAATTCGCCAGGAAACGCGGGCACCAGCAACCATCAACCCAGCAGGAGGCCACCAAAGCGTCTTTGTCGGCCGCCAGAGCAAACAAGCGGGGGAAACGCTCATTCAAGGCTCCCCTTCCCGTTCAATCGTCAAGCCAAAATTTAAAAGATTCCCCCTTCCCCAGCATCGGTCGAAAGAGGGTTACATTCCTAGCAAAAACATCCAGCACGCTCCGCTAAAACGGAGTATGAACACCGATGACGCCCCCTCGCACCAGCCCCAACCTTCCTTCCCCAAGAAACTCCCTCAAAACATAAATGAAAAAGTTGTCACCCTGACCCCAAATTCTGCTCACCCACTTGAGGAGAAGAGCATCATTGACAACCTCCGGCCGCCGCACACCCAGGCCACCTTCCCGCTTGCCCCTAGTAACCTCGTCCCACGCCACAAGATGCATCCCCCTTCCCCCTCCTTCTTCCTCCCCCACAGGAAACTTCGCATACAACGCTCCAGACGCAAGCGAATCTCCGTCGGCATGCGAGGATTAGAAAGAAAGAATACCAGGATTGAAGAAAGCACCGCCTTGATAAGAATAAGCCGACCCCCTCTTGAAAGCAAAGCCGCGCGCCATCCCACAAGTCGCAACTGCACTCTCTCGACAACCAAGCGCCAGTCCCGAAGCCTGACCCTACCCACCACCAGAGGCAAGCCAAGGTAGTCAATTGGAAGGTCACCCGGATTAGTCCCAAGATCCGGCCGCTTTCCACCGCCTCCACTTGCGACATCCCAAAGGGTATCACCTTGGACTTGCTGCCATTCATAAACAGCCCCGATAATTCGCTAAACAGTTTGAGAGTCACCGCCATACCAGAGACCTCAGAGGGGCCTCCCTCGATGAAGCAAATGGTATCATCCGCAAATTGGAGCAAGGGCACGCGCAGGGCGCCCTTAGAATAACCATTCGAAAGGCCGACCTCGATCACACGGTCAATCATACGCGCCAAGACGTCCGCAGCCAAAACAAAGAGAAGGGGAGCGAGGGGACACCCCTGGCGCACCCCCCTTCTCGGCTGAAAGAAGCCCCCAACCGGACGACCATTTACCAAAACAGAGAGGGATACGGTGGGCACACACCTCCATATCCACGCAATCCATATCTCAGGGAACCCGCGCCTACGCAAGACCGACCACAAGAAGCGCCACTCCAGGCAGTCATACGCCTTGGCAAAATCGATCTTCCATAGCACCCCCTTTTTACCCGACTTCTTCCAATCGGCAACCAACTCAGATGCCACCGCAATGCAGTCCGCTATCTGCCTGCCCCGAATGAAAGTTGCAAGAGATGCAACTTCAATGGGTCCAAGACGATGGCCTTTGATCAGATCCTCTCCTTAACCTGACTATGCCAGGTCTCCCTGTTTACCCGAGCGACTCAGGTCTAGATGCCAATCAGACTTTTCTATCGGGTCTTGTAATTCCAAATAATTTCGGTTCACAACTTGCCGAAGCTCATATCGGATCTGAAGCTTCAAATATGGATAAGTATTTCAACCCGCTTGAATATTAGGTCCTTGACGATCTGAAGTTGAGGATAGGGTGGATACCAAAGCACTTGCCCTTATCTTCGGTTTCCATATTGAAGAAAGGAGCATCCAGGACAATGCATCCACAGGAAGTCATGGCACGGTGAGCAAGTGCAGGTGGAAGCTCTCAGGTTCGGATCAGGCGAGCGGAAGGCAAAGATTGTTGGTCGAAGTACCTTGGCATGTGAAAATTTAAGGCATGATTGAACGAAGCAGAATTCAAAAGTAGGGGTCAAGGACGCAACTACGTTGTTTCTCGAGGAAGTGATGCTGGACGGACACCTCAAGTTGGGAAACCTCAAGGCTTGAAAGTGTGAGGGAAGAAAATTGTGATCTGGGTGACAAATCTGAAGCGGAAGGATGGGAGCATGGGCGGCTTTCGGATGCTTTAGAACCCGCGGTGATCGAAGGGGGAAGGAGGATGTTTCTAGAAACAATCCAGAGGCAAACTTATTAGTGATGAACTTTATATCGTCTAGAAGTGCTCTGGATTCTACCTTTGATTTGGAGCTTGTGAGGGTGGTTGGGATTAAGATTGCAGGGATCATCCCATTGGGTTCAGATTGAAGTTCCTAACGTGGAACGTTAGGGGGCTAGGCCAATCTGAAAAGAGATTGGCAATCAGCTCCATGTTGGCTGAGTAAAGAATTGGCGTGGCATGCTTTTAAGAAACAAAGATCAATTCATAGGATAATACGAAGTAGAGATCGACCTCAGGCCCCTTCCTCACGGAGTTTACTACAGTGACGATGAATAGCATCTCTGTGGGAATCATGGTTGCGTAGAATGGAAACCTTTTCGATCGAGTGGAGGAGGTGAGGATGGCTCACTCAGTCTCAATGGCGCTGGATAGCAATGTGGATCACTCCAGATTGGTCGTTTCTTCGATGTACGACATTTCAAGGTTTTCGCCAAATTCTGATTTATGGGAGGGAGTTACAGAGCATTCAGGAGAGGTTTTCGGTGATGGTCTAACTGGTGGGATGTGATTTCAATGTTACGCTCTATGTAGACGATAGACCTGGAGGGAGAGGTGCTCAGAATCCGAGTTCGGGTCCTTTTGCCGAGTTTGTGGAGGAATTTAATTTGGAGGTCTTTGATGCGACAAATTGTAAGTATTTGTGGAGGAGCTCATCATCCAGATCGCGAATTGACAGGTTTATCATGTCGATCGAGGCCATGGAGATGTTCAGTTTGACTTATGTTACTTCACTCCCAATCACACTCTGTTGTGTCTTGACACGGAGAGTGGCAGCGGATCATCTTCATACTTCATATTCAAACATTGTTGGATGATGAAAGAAGGCTTCCATGATTTGGTTGTTTCTTTCTGGACGAATTTGGAGGTGGAAGGTTCGACCATAGTAAAGTTAGCTTTGAAGTTGACTGAGCTACGACGACGGCTCCTGGATTTCAGGAGGGTAACCCAAGCAGAGAGGGGCTTAAGAAGGAGCCAGGCACATGAGGAGATGGCGAGATTGGATTTACTGGAGGATGAGAGGGATCTAGAAATCGAGATTCTAAATCCGGGATTGTCCAAAAAATAATGGAGGATGAAGATAAAAAGAGGGAGTGAGAATGGAAGCAAAGATCAAGGCAAAGGTTGCTAAAAGACGGTGATGCAAACACCAGATTCTTTCATAATATAGTGGATGGTAGAAGGAGGAACTTGATCCATTCGATCGAGGTAGGAGGGGTAGAAGTTCGGCATTTCAAGGTATAAGTAGGTGGATTCCTCATAGTTGTGCGAGGTGGCCCAGTTTGGGGTGAACCCCATTTCGGATGCCGGCGCAAAGGAGCTGACAAGGCAATTTGGGATACAGGAGATTCGTGAGGCATTGTTCGCACTCAACCCAAATGGATGCCCTGGTCCTGACGGATATGGGATCCCATTGAAGATGAGGTGGTGGAGGTGGTGGCTGAATTTATGGAAGGGAACTTTGGTTTGATAGGATCAACCAATCTCTTCTCTTCTTGCTTCCCAAGAAAGAGGTGGCTACTAAAGTGGAGGAGAGCAGACCTATTACTTTATCGAATGCAATTTACTTGATCTTGTGACAGCCTTGGTTAACCGATTGAGGGAAGCATTGAACAGAATTGTGTCGCCGATTCAAAGTGTCTTCCTCTCAGACAGGTATCTTGTGGACAGCATAGTATTGGCTTCTGAGATCGTAGCGTAATAGCGTAGGCAGAAAACAAAAGGCATGTTGTGGAAGGTGGATTTTTCCAAGGCATACGAATGCATAGATTGGCGCTTCATTGGAGCTTCTCTTCACAGATGCAAATTTCCCAGCTTGCAGATTGTACGTGGATGAAAAGATGTATCACAACCGCATCGTTTGCGCTCCTTGTGAATGGCCAATCTAGGGGAAGATATTTCCAACTACGGTGGGGCATCCATTAGGGGTGCCCTTAGCAACACTGCTATTTGTTCTGGCTATTGATGCATTGTCGAATATGGTTGATCGCGCAGCCAGAAAGGGATTTTGTAGTGGTTAGGAGTTGTCGATCCCCATTCTACAATATACGGATGATAAAATCATTTTTACAGAAGGTCAATTGAGTTGTAAGGGAGTGTTTAAAGTCCTGGACATTTTTTGATATGTTATGGAGCTACAAATTAATAGGGAGAAGTAGAAACTTGTCACCTTTGGTCAAGATGAGGAAGAGATTGTAGGTTGCGAGGCATGGTTGAGATCCCCAAGGGGAAGTCTACCTATGTGTTACCTAGGCGTTCCCATGGTGGCAGGGAAGATGAATTTGGTGGACTAGTTACCGATGATTGAGAAGATGGAGCAGAGATTAGCGAGTTGGAAGTCAGTATGCTTGTCAAGAGGTGGGAGGTTGCTTTACTGAAATCGGTGTTATCTGTGGTTTCTATTTTCTTCCTTTCGTCAAGGTTACTGCATGTTGGATTGAGGAGGAGAATTGAGGGCATCATAAGGAAATTTCTCTAGTCCTCCGGCGGACAAATGGTTTCCCTCTAGTAGACTGGAAATCAATCACGAACTCGAAGGATGATGGAGGTCTCGGTATAAACAGCTTGGAAGAGATGAACAATGCTCTTCTACACAAGTGGATTGCTCATATCTGGGGTGATTGTGACAGTTGAATTTGTAAGATCATTCGTAAGATCTACGGGCTCGATCAAGGTTGCAGACGTCGACAGTCGATATTCGGTCGGACAGGTCACTGACTAAGGATTAATCGAAAGTCGAGCGACTAATCGGATTTAGTCGGGCATTAGTTGGTTTTAAATTTTTTATTCTTTTAAATATATAAATTATTTTTTATACATATACTCAATCATAAATTTGCATAGATTTAGCCATTTTCAATTTTATAAGAGCTAAAACAATTGAAGGAAAAGAATGAAAAAAGAAGCAAGTTAAAAACGAATGTTGGCTACATAACATTAGCTAATGTTGGCAAACAGATACAACATGTCAAAACAAAATATGGGATTATAGCATGAAAATATGACATTATAGCATGAAAATCCAGCTACTTCCTTTTCTCACCAATTTTCCAGGTATCATTTTAGATGAAACATCTAGGATTACAACAACAACAAAGCCATTTCCCACAATAAGTAGGGTCGGCCACATGGATTCTATGCCAAGGAAACATCTGGGATTATAGCATGAAAATCTGGCATGCATGACAACTATTGAGATATGTGTATCTCACTATATCTATTTCTTACTTCTATTTCTTTTATGTATCTCTTATGTAATTTACCCAGGGTTTTTCTCTTATATAAGAGAGCCTTAGGGTCTCTATAATGATATGTGATTTTATTCTTCCAACATGGTATTGGAGCAAAGATCCTAGACCGGGGTTTATGTATCTCATCAAAAACCCTAACCCTACCTGCCCCCCTCCCAGTCGCTCCATGCCGTCTACTGCTCGCAGCCTTCCTATCGGTCGCCGTCGTAACGACCACCACTGCACCTAGGGTTGCGGCTAGACCTGGCCAACGTGTCAGGGGCCCACCCAGCTTGTTCATGGGCCGAGCTTGGGCTAGAAGATTTAGGCATGGGTCGGCCCGGCTCGACCCGCAAAAAATTAAAAATATATAAATATAAGATGGATAATACATGTATTAATATGATACACTTAAAAATTTTCATATGTGGCGCTAGTTTCAAATAAAAATTAATAGTTTGCATGTCTAGTAACATGTAAACTACTTATATTAGTTATATAAGGTATAAATGGTACTAAGAAAATCATTTATAAATATTAAATACCATTAAAATTTTCAATGGATAAAGACCGAAATGGCCCATGGGTCGGCCCATGAGCGGGCTTTGGACATAGGTTTTTGAACCTTGGCCCGTTCGGCCTGGCCCATGGGCCGACCCGGGCCGCATTTTGGCCAGGTCTAGTTGCGGCATGCACAGCTACATCGAGGGTTGCCAGCCTTCCTGCAGGTTGCCCACCTTCTGTCGGTCGCATTTGTTGTACCTAGGGCTGCCCTACCGCTTGTGGGTCGCTGCCTCATCTCCGGAGGACCGCCCGACCTCCTGAGGACCGCAGTTCAGCTGCTGCAGCAGATGTATATGGTCTGATTTTGACCGGAAACCGTGATTTCAGACATTTAAATCATGTATTCCGACCCTAGACTACAATAAGAATTGAAGAGAATGGTTGTATGATTCTACACGTACAACCAATCCTTCATATAAGTGTAGACTTGCTTAGAGTAGTCTATTCCGCAGTTTTGTTCAGGATTTTCGATATTTTTTCATCATGTTAGAGAACAAGGGTGACATATTTTTGTCGTCTGGTGCCTTCAAGAGCTCAGCTCCCATCGTAAAGATGGATGGGGCCAACTATGAGTTTTGGTCAATGCAATTTTAGAAACTTTCGCACCCTTATGCAATGTCATAGCAAGGAGGGCATTTTGACTGATTCTGAGCTGACAGACAAGACTAAGACTAATGTTTCGTGGAAGCAAGATGATGCATATGCACAGATTTGGCTCTCCGGGATGCTCACCACGGAGATTTCCAACGATATCGTCAATCAACCCATAACCAAGGCTGTGGGACATCCTAGCTGACACATATGGACAAGCCAAGGATGAGAGCAAAATCCTCCAATTGCAGTATGACATATTTTCGACCAAGCAGAATGGTAGGCCTCTTCATGCCCATTTCTCGCATATCCGAGGCATGTTTGAGCGAATTCATAGCTTTATGCCCACAAGGTTCAGAAATGCGGTATGCGGTATTCGTTCGATCGTACGGTCTAAAGCGACTAAGCAGATATGCGGAGGAGTGTACGAAAGTATATACGGTTTATGTGGTTTATACTATTTTAATTTAAAATATTAAAAAATGCAATAATAAAATGTGATTATGTAAAAAAATTATGATCTAACAACATCCAAAATCAAAAATTTCAAATAAGATAATATAATCAATAAGTATATAAGCATGATATTATAAATTGATTGTTTTTTAGTGTATATTTTGAATTTAATACATATATATACACATACAAATTTGGATTCTATAGGGAACACACAAATTAATAAGAAAACCTTTAATGCATATATAGATCCTATAGATAACAAAAGCTAAAGAATAATAATAGGTGTTAGAATACTTCGATGTTTATTCCATAGAGCCCTCGGGTCTCTTATATAGGGAGAGAGCCCTTGGGTAAATTACATGAGAGGTACATAAAGAAACAGAAATAATAAGTAACATTAACGACACACAACTATCTCTACACTCCCCCTCAAGATGGAGCATAGATATCTATCATGCTCAGCTTGGAAGAACATCTCTGGAAAGGTCCTCTGAGCAATGGCTTTGTGAATATATCTGCTGTCTGGTCCTCGGAGCTGACGTGAGACGTGGAGATGAAGCCCTTCTGAATCATGTCCCTAGTGTAATGGCAATCCACCTCTATGTGTTTTGTTCTCTCATGGAAGGCTGGATTGTTGGCAATGAACAACGCTGCCTGATTGTCACATTGCAGGTTCATAGGCAACGGAACTTCAACATTCAGATCTTCTAGGACTGCTTTAACCCACATCATCTCAGTGCTTGCCTGTGCCATGGCCCTGTACTCGGATTCGGCACTGGATCTCGCCACAACAGTCTGCTTCTTGCTTTTCCAGGAGACTAAGGAGCTTCCTATGAAGATAGCAAACCCAGAAGTAGACTTACGATCCCGTGGACATCCTGCATAATCCGCATCTGTGCAGGCTGAAATAGCCAAATCCGTGCCTTTCTTGAACAACAACCCTGTGCCTGGTGAAGACTTCAGATATCTCAATATCATGTACAATGCATCCATATGTACTTGCCTCGGCTGCTCCACAAATTGACTCACCCGGTTTACTGCAAGTGCAATATCCGGTCGAGTTATAGTGATGTATAAGAGCTTGCCCACCATTTCTCTGTACCTTCTCTTGTCCACCTCCTCAGTGTCATCATCGTACAGCTTCATACTCGGATCCATTGGTGTACTTGAAGGTCTGCATTCAGTCATTCCTGTTTCAGCCAGCAAATCTGTGACATATTTTCTTTGAGTCATCACCATTCCTTGTGCATTTCTTGCAAATTCTATCCCCAGAAAATACCGTATAGTGCCTAGATCCTTTGTAATGAACTGACTGCCCAACATAGACTTGGTTATCTCAACCCCTTGTGCATCATCTCCAGTAACCAATATGTCATCAACATATACCATAACAACGATGGTACCTCTAGGAGTCTTCCGGACGAACAGTGAGTGATCCGCATTTGATCTTCTGAAACCTTGTTGTTCAATAAGCTGGGAGAGCTTCTGGAACCATGCACGAGGACTCTGCTTAAGGCCATAAATAGCCTTATGAAGTCTGCATACCTTCTGAGTCTCCCCCTCAGCAGCAAACCCTGGTGGCTGCTGCATGTAGACTTCCTCCTGTAGATCACCATACAAGAAAGCATTCTTAACATCAAGCTGGAATATGGGCCAGCCACGTACCACAGCAACCGATAGAAGAATGCGAAGGGTAGAATGTCGCGCCACTGGTGAAAACGTGTCCAAGTAATCTACCCCATATGTCTGTGTAAACCCTCGTGCTACAAGCCTTGCCTTGTATCTGTCAAGACGACCATCTGCATGATATTTGACTGTAAAAACCCACTTGCAGCTCACCACAGACGCACCTGGAGGAATAGGGACTAGAGACCAGGTCCCTCGGGATTGTAAGGCACGCATCTCCTCTTCCATTGCTAAACGCCAGCATTCAGTCTTCATGGCATCCTGATATGTCCGTGGTATCTCAACTGATGATACAGCAGCGGCAAACTTCTGGAAATCCCCAGTGAGACGATGAAAGGAAACATGAGAGGCTAGGGGATATGAGACACACTGTCTTCGTTGTTTCCTATGAGCAATAGGCCGGTCCAAGTCATCCAAAACAGTGCTGACCGGTTGGTCCTCCTCCTGTGGTACAAGCTCCTGCACATGTGCATTATTTAACCCATCACTAATGTCAGAACATACCTGAGGCGTGCTGGATGGTTGAGATGTAGCTTGAGCAGGGCCCGTGCGTCTCGTGTAGAACTTAGGAAAAGGAACAACTGGGGGTGGTGGTGGTGGTGGCGGGGTTGGTGGTGGTTGTGTTATTTGAGACGCTGGAGTAGAGGACGGACCCAGGCTTGGAGGTGGTGGAAGATAGACTTGGGAGTCTGATGATGTGGAGGGGACCAATCTGTCACCTGCAGGGGAGAAGTACATGACAGGTTCGAAGAATGTAACATCTGCACTCACATAGTATTTGTTATTGACAGGATCATAGCAGCGGTACCCCTTCTGTGTCCTGGAGTAGCCCACGAAAACACACTTGATAGCCCTAGGGGATAGCTTATCAAGTCCCGGAGATAAGCGGTGAACAAAAGCGACAGTGCCAAAAACCCTAGGTGTCAATGTAAACAAGTCTCTGTCCGGAAGGAGAACAGAGATTGGAGACTTTTCCCCAAGAACAGTTGTAGGCATTCGATTGACCAAATAGCACGCAGTAAGTATAGCATCACCCCAAAAGGTTAATGGAGCACAACTCTGAATAAGTAAAGTGCGAGCAATGTCAAGGAAATGTCGATGTTTTCGTTCGGCAACTCCATTTTGTTGAGAAGTGTAGGGACATGTGGTTTGGTGGACAATGCCTTTAGATGAAAGAAAGCTGGCAAGAGAGCGAGTGCAGAACTCCAATGCATTGTCAGTACGCACATACTTAACAGTAGATGAAAAAACATTCTGAACTTCATTAATTAGATTTTGAATAACATTTCCTGCTTCAGATTTATTCTTGAGAAGAAAAGTCCACGACACTCTGGAAAAATCATCAACCACAACTAGATAGGACATGTGCCCCTGGTGATCCGGGACACGACTTGGACCCCAAATATCTATATGGAATAATTCAAACGGGGAGCTACTGCTCCGACTCTGACAACCGGGGAAGCTAGACCGATGGTGCTTCCCCAACTGACATGGTTTACATCGAAAAGAAGAACTCGGAGATATCTGAGGCAGGAGGTGACGCATCTTCTGCAGCGGTAGATGACCGAACCGAAGATGCCAGGTGTATGGAGAAACAGAGGCCTGGGTATGCAAGGAGACACCAGCGTAGGAGCTACGAACGAGACGATAAAGGCCATTTTGCTCAGAACCACAGCCAATCACCCTGCCCGTCGGTATGTCCTGAAAAATAACAGACGATGGGTCAAAAATAGCACGACAGTGCAAATCACGTGTAATCTGACTAATAGATAAAAGGTTCATCGAGAATTCTGGAGCATGTAGCACATTCTGTAGGTGCATAGAGGGTAGCAAAGTTGTCTCCCCCTGACCGATGATAGGAGACTGAGTGCCATCCGCAATGAGTACAGAGCGATCTGGTGGAACAGCACTGTATGACTGCAGAGTATCTCTCTCACGGCAAAGATGATGGGTAGCTCCAGAGTCGACAATCCATCCTGTGAGATCATGACTATGAAATGGGGCTGAAGGGCTACCTGAGGCACTGGCTGAGGCCGATGTACTGGCTGACGTCGAAGCCGCAACATCAGAAACATCTGCACCCTCTGATGAAGAAGATTGTGGCATGATATCCCGAAGTCGTGCCACCAACTCCTCGAACCTGTGATCTGAAGTAGACGCAGGTGGACCCTGAACATGATCAGCTACTCGTGCAGATGGAGGAAAACCATACTTGGAATAGCATGTATCCTCCGAATGACCAGTGCGGCGACAATATGAGCACGTAGAGCGTATGCGGCCTCCACGGCCACGTCCACCACTTCCCCTGCCACGAAACGAGGACGAACTACCACGTCCCCTGGAGACTGCCATTGCTGACGGAGTCGCAGTCGCTATATTGGATGGAACAGGTACACGACTGAGCCGCCTGTATACATCTTCTATTGGTGGGATGGTGGCATCTGCCAGTATCTGAGCACGTGTTGCCTCGTACTCCGGATCTAGGGCAGCGAGTAATACGCCAACCATAGTGGCGTTGCGGAACGTCTTCTGCTGTTCCGGCGTGGCTGTAAGAGGGATGGTGCTGTAGAGCTTCTCAAACATGCCACGAAGCGACGTGTACAGGGAATGAAGGGGCTTCCCGTTCTGCTTCGTGGTAAATATATCATGCTGCAACTGGAGCATCTTCGTCTCATTACGGACCTGAGAGTACGTCATAGCCAAAATATCCCACATCGCCTTAGCGGTGGGCTGGTGAAGGACGTCATTCGCTATCTCCATCGTGAGCGTACCTGAGAGCCATACCTTGGCGTACGCATCATCAGCCTCCCATGAGGCATAGATCCCTGTCTTCTCCGGTGGTTCATCCTCGGTAAAAATATGCTTCTTACCGCACGACTTCATGAGACTGAGGAACTGCATCGCCCACAGTTCGTAGTTGGTCCCGTCCATCTTGACGATTGGTGCCGAACCTTTGAAGGCACCTATGGCGGGCATATCGATCTTCTGATCTGACATAGTACCGGAGAAGAATAACTACTGATAGACCAAGAAAATTGTCTACCAAGACCTTGTAGGATTCAAGTGCATAGGTAGACGATTATGCACTTGAATCAAACATGATGCCGAGTCCGAAGAACGCGGTACCCCTGCAGCGAGTAGAGGCTTTGAGAGCCTCTACTTTGACACGAACGACTGCTGGAAGAGGACGGCGGCGGCTGGACAGCAAGTGGAGCCCTACGGCAGAGGCTCGGCGGCGGTGGTAGGGGCTAGCGGCAGGGATCCGGCGGTGGGTGGAGGAGCCCGACAGGGGCTGGCAGCGGTGGAGGAGCTCGGCGAAGGAGGCGGCGGCGTGAGAGTTGGGCCCGGAGGGGGTTGGGCGTCGAAACCCTAGAGAGAAGGGGGGGGCGGCGGTGGAAAAAAACCCTAGGTTAGGGTCATGGCTCTGATACCATGTTAGAATACTTCGATGTTTATTCCATAGAGCCCTCGGGTCTCTTATATAGGGAGAGAGCCCTTGGGTAAATTACATGAGAGGTACATAAAGAAACAGAAATAATAAGTAACATTAACGACACACAACTATCTCTACAATAGGTATACAAATCATATACCCAAAATTATACATATATATGGATCTCCAAGCAACAAAACTTGTTGATACAAAATATAGGGAAAATTGTATTTGCATATAAAATTTATTAGAAGCACAAAAATGTAAAGTGCCAAACTGCTAGTCAATTATTTCATATTCTATTAGAAGAAATAGAATGAATTTCATTAGATAGAAAATTCAAAAGGCAGTAAACATATCATTAATAAGTGTTAGGAATAATGGAAAAATATGGATATGGAAAAAATACCTTCGATTATATTCACAAATGTGGCATATACGAGAATAATGAAAAGATGCATCAATGCAAATAATGATACAAGAGTTGCTCGAAAAAAATAGAGTTAATGTGTCATCAATATATTATGAATTAAACAAAAAAGATGCATGAATCGTATATGAAAGTCTCTTGTTCAGATATGCGGGTGCATATGTCGCATAGTCGAACCGCATATGCGGTTTGACCGCATATTGCCGCATATGGCATATGCGCTACGGTCAAGTGATTGAATACGTATATGCGGTCGCATGGACCGCATTTTCGAACAATGTATGCCCATTACCGCCAAACTGAGCAATAGCAGGCATGCCGGAATGCCATTATGACAGGAGTCTTCCTGTCATCCCTTGATTCTGAGTACGATGTAGCACATACTCAGTTGCTTACTGGAGAGACGATACCACCAATGGAGGAAGTCTACAAGAGGTTGAGCAGAATCACTACTTCGTCTACTACCATAGCCCAAACTCCCTCTGCGATGGCAGCCTCTCGCGACAGAGGGGGTACTTCACAGTTTCTTGGGCAAGAATCTCATGGTCGAGGAGGAGGACATCAGCGTGGCACATGCTCTCACTGCCATCGTGCAGGCCACTCGGAGGAGACATGATATATGAAGCATGGGTATCCTACGCCTGCACATGTAGCTGAGCAGACAGAGATTACTCCGGCTCATTCTCATGATGCGAGGTTTGAAGATATTGTCTCTAGATTGAGAGAGATGATGACTACATCGCCCACCGCTACTACAAGATCTTCAGACGTTGCAGCTGCTGCCAGAGATTCTATGAGTTCGTCAGGTATTGCTTATGCACTTACCAGTTGTAGCAATTCAGATTGACTGATTGGATCATGGACTCTGGAACATCTCATCATATGTGTGGAGATCGAGCTCAATTTAGTTCTTACAGATCTATCCCTCTTGGTAGATCAGTGGTGATTGCTAACGGGGTTCATCTACCTATTGTTGGTCAAGGGAAGATTGTCCTAGCCCCCTCAATACGCCTACAGATTGTCTTACATGATTCACCATTTCAGATAAATCTTTTGTCTATTAGTCATATTACAAAAGCTTTGCATTTACATGCCATATTTGACCCATCTTCTCTTATGTTTCAGGACATACTCACGGGCAGGGTGATTGGATGTGGCCGTGAACAGAGAGAACTTTACCAACTGGTCCAACCCCCGTGTGTTGGTGTTGCTACCATTCCTCCTAGATCTGTTTCTCCTTTCATGTGGCATCTTCGCTTTGGATATCTTCCTCTGCAGAAGTTGTGTCATGTTCTCCCTCAAATTTCATACCAACTTGGACTGTGAGGCATGTCAGCTTGGGAAGTACCATCGTTCTTCTTTCCCGAGTCACCAGAGTCGTCATAGTAGTCAATCATTTGAGTTGACATAAGTGATGCATAACCAAATACTCCAACAGATTCATTTTGACATATGGGATCCTAGTCGTGTTCCCAATCATCATGAACATCGGTTCTATATGGTTGTTGTGGATGATTTTTCTAGATTATCTTGGGTTTCTTATTAAAGAATAAGTCTGAAGCTGGTCCTGTCATTAAATCATTTCTTATTGAAATTAAAAACATTTTCCTTTAATGTGAAGTTTATTCGCATTGATAATGCCTTGTGATTTTCCACTTTACAGATGCCTGACTTTCCCAGATCTCTTGGTATTGTTCATCAGACTTATTGAGCTTACACTTCGCAGCAGAACAGTGTTGTTGAATGTAAACAATGTCATCTTCTTGATGTTACGAGACCTCTTTTGATTCAGAGTCGAGCTCCTCATTCGTTCTGGGGTGATGTGATCCTCGTTGCATGAACCGCATGCCTTCCACGGTCCTTGGAGAAAAGGTTCCTTTCTTGATTGTGTTTTCCGAGAATGACTTATTCTCCCTTACTCCCAGGGTCTTTGGATTTGTGTCCTTTGTCCACAATTTTACTCCTGGTCGTGACAAGCTCTCTCCAAGAGCTGTCAAATATGTGTTCGTTGTCTATTCTCGTATGCAAAAAGAGTATAGATGTTTTGATCCTATAAGGAGAAAGTATTATTTGAGTGTTGATGTCACATTTTTTGAGTCTATTATGTATTTTTCTCATAGTTGACAGGTTGTCTAACTCCAACTCTAGACAAGATGTCTTTGTTCCACCACCTCTGTGATGCAGCGTGACCTCAAATTATAGGGCCAAATTTTTATCTAAATTTAGTGTTCAATTTTATTTACGTTTATTTACGTCGACGAATTTTTAATTAAATAAATGGGATCGTCTGTGATCTCAATTAGTGATCAATTTGAATTTTAAATTTGGTCGGTTAATTAGTTAAAGTCATTTTAGGATAAATTGGTTGTCAATTTAAATTAGTTGCTATTTTTGTAAGATCATCCCTCCTATATAAAGGGATGAGGGTCCAATGTGTTAGTCAGTTCAGATTTATGAAAAGTTGAGAATTATTCTCTATCCCTCTCCTCTTTCTCTTCTCCCCTACGCGGTCTTCGCGCTTCTTCTCCCTCAACCTCTCGTATTCCCGACGAGTCTCTTCTCTCTTCCCCTCGCGGTCTACGCGTTCTTCTTCCCTAACCCCGCGCATCTGGCGTGTATTCTCTTCTCAACCCTTCCATTTTCTTCTCTACCAAAAATCCACCATAAAAAAATTATTTTCGCCGTCAACGCCGAATCCGATCTGCATCATTTGGTATCAGAGCATGGCCCACAGATCGTCCTCACGATCTGACGATTCGTACAGACATGCACGCCAACCCGCGACGAAACACCATCGTTCGTCGGAACAAAGACGGCGAGCCGAAGAAGACTTCCGGACAAAATGGCAAGAATTTGAGGCCCAAAATAGATATTTCCAATCCAGAATTCAAGAGTCTCAGTCCAAGCTTCGAGATCTTATGGCTGATTTCGCGACTCTACGTGCCGCCCAATCAAAGCCTCCAACCGTCTACGAAGAACTGGTCGTGATTCAGATCAGTTCGGAAGAAAAAGAAGCCGAAACGACTGCTGTCCAGAAGATTTCAGATCAGTCGTCTTCACCAATAGCACCCCCGATGTCCGCTCCAGCCGTTGTTTCCCCTTCGGATCCGCGCACCACCAGCCTACAGCCGCCCCTCCACGCGGTTGCGCCTTCCCGGTGTCCCCAGCGACCCCCCTGTCAGCCCGTACCGCCGACCCACCTCCCCGCCAGCCGATCGTCGCCCTCCCCTCGGCCTCGCCATCACCCCGCCCCTCTTCCCATGCCTCCCCCGCACCTCTCGACCCCGCCACCCGTGACCTGCCCCTGCGCCGCCTCCTCCCAGCCCCGGCATCCCCTCCGCCTCGCGCACCGCCGCTCTGACACCAACGTCGCCGCTCTCGCGAGAAGGATGCGCCCGTCGACGATGCCTCCAACAATATCGGCCCCGTCGCCTCTTGCACAGCAAGAAGGGAACCCTAGCACGGGAGCCTCATACAGGAAAGTCCACATCCCCGAGATTTGTGGTTGAGAAATTAAGAGGGGAAAATTACACAGAACCCCCCCCCCGGCAAAAGTTTTTATTCAAAGGGAAGGTTCAAAGGCTCCTCTAACAATATAAGTTGTAGTGAAGGGGTACGAAAATTGCAGAGATGCCCTCCCATTGGAAAGAACTACAAACGTAACGTTGAAAAGGATCGAATTGGAGGAAATTTCAAAGACGACTTCTCCAACGACGCACCTACATCAAGCAATTCATCGGGAGACGAATTTTTAAAGCGGAGGAGAGTTGATGCAGCGTGACCTCAAATTATAGGGCCGAATTTTTATCTAAATTTAGTGGTCAATTTTATTTACGTTTATTTACGTCGACAAATTTTTAATTAAATAAATGGGATCGCATGTGATCTCAATTAATGATCAATTTGAATTTTAAATTTGGTCGGTTAATTAGTTAGAGTCATTTTAGGATAAATTGGTTGTCAATTTAAATTAGTTATTATTTTTGTAAGATCATCCCTCCTATATAAAGGGATGAGGGTCCAATGTGTTAGTCAGTTCAGATTTATGAAAAGTTGATAAAAAATTATTTTCGCCGTCAACGCCGAATCCGATCTGCATCACTCTGTTATCTCCACCTACACCACTTCATATTGAGTCACAGTCACCTCCTCTACCATCTCCACCTCCATCTACCTTGATACAGTTCCTGCCACGGTTTTACATTTGTAGGTCCTCTACTCGCCCCTCTGCTCATGCATCTTCCCCATCATCCAACACGCCTCAAGGTATAAACTAAACACAGTGTTTCTACTAATGGCACTGGTGTAATTTTTTACCATAGGATACTGTACAGGAGGAGATGGTAACAGAGAACAAAGAGGCTGATGATCTTGGTGTACTTATTTTATTGAGGGAGCCGCGTCGTAACTGTGCCACTTATCCTCTAGCTGCTCATGTTTCCTTGGATCATCTTTCAGAGGAGTACAGGAGGTTTGTCGCGGGACTCCCTGTTGTCACTATCCCATGAACATACCAGGAGGTCATACAAGATAGTAGATGGAGACTGGTCATGGAGGAGATGGTCGCTTTGGAGTCTCTTGGTACCTGAAGTGTTGTTTCTGCTCCTCCAGGTGCCTCTATTGTAAGGTGTAAATGGATCTTTACAGTGAAGCAACAGGCAAATGGCAGTGTGGATCGCTACAAGGCAAGGCTTGTAGCACGAGGGCTCACCCAAACTTATGGGGTGGACTCTCAGGATATCTTCTCATCAGTGGCCAGACATTAAACATTGTGCATTCTTCAATCGGTTGATGTGTCTCGAGACTGGCTTCTTTACTAATTTGATGTGAAGAATGCGTTTCTATATGGGGATCTACAATAGGAGGTATTGTGCAGCAACTACCAGGGTTTGTTGCTGAGGGGGAGACTCAGAAGGTGTGTAGGCTTCACGAGGCGATTTAGGGCCTGAAGTAGAGTCCGAGAGCTTGGTACCATAAGCTATCAGAGTTGATAGAGCACTGGGAGTTTGCGAGGTCCACTGTGGATCACTCGCTTTTTGTTTAGAGGACACAGAGAGGTACAGTTGCTGCTCTGGTTTATGTTAATGATATTAATGTCATGAGTGATGATGAGCAAGGCATTTAAACTGTCAAGGAGTTCCTAGGTCAGCAATTTGTGATTAAGGATCTTGGTAGTCTTCGTTACTTCCTTGGATTAGAGTTCGTCAGAAACCAGCATGGTCTTGTGATGACACGGAGGAAGTTTGTGACTGATCTTCTACTTGAGACAGGAATGACAGGGTTTAAGCCTACTATTACCCCTATGGATCCGAACATGAGATTATATGATTATGACAGTGAGGAGGTAGATAGGAGGAGATACAGGGAGCTTGTTGGGAAGCTTCTCTATGCTACTATCACCAGGCCAGATATTTCCTTTGTTGTAAGCAAGGTGAGCCAGTTCATGGAGCAGCCAAGGAAGGTTTATATGGATGTTGTCTATGTGATTTTGAGATATTTGAAGTCTTCATCAGATACTGGTCTTATATTCAGCAAAGGTACATCTCTTGAAGTGACAACTTGTGCAGATGCAAATTATGCAAGATGCCCTAGAGACAGGAAGTCTACTTCTGACTTTACTATTTATGTTGGGAGTTCACTCGTGCCATGAAAAAACAAGAAGCAGACAGTGGTTGTTAAATGTAGTGCAAAGTCTGAGTACAGAGACAAGGCTCAGAGGAGCACAGAGATGATATGGGTTAGATCATTCTTGACTGATCTTGCTGTTGAGGTAACCCTTCCTATGATGCATCTACGCGATAATCAAACAACTCTTTTTATTGCCAATAATCATGCATTCCATGAATGGACCAAGCATATAGAGGTGGATCGCTACTATACCAGAGACATAATCCAGAAGGGTCTCATATCCACCTCACATGTTTCTACTGGAGATCAGATGGCGAATATATTCACCAAAGCCCTTGCTAGAGGTCCATTTCAGAGATGTTCCAAGCTGAGCATGATAGACATATGTGCTCCAACTTGAGGGGGAGTGTTGAGATATGCGTATCCCATTATATCTATTTCTTATTTCTATTTCTTTCATGTGTCTCTTATGTAATTTATCTAGGGTTTTTCACCTATATAACAGAGCCCTAGGATCTCTATAATGATATGTGATTCTATTCTTCCAACAATAACAATGGCATGATAACAACAGTGACAATGAAAATGGCATGATAGCATGAAAATATGGCATGATAGCACAAAAATCTTACCACGCACTATACCATATAAATAACAAATCAACTCCAAACCTATCATAAAAACCTGGCATGATTACAATCAATAAAAAAGAAAAATGGATTGGAGGATGTGCAAATGTTGGAAACCCTAACATTTGGAGTGGGTGACACTAGCTAGAGTCAGAGGAGGGAAGCACTGAGTGACATGAGGAGGTGCAGCGATTGGAAGAGGTGGAGATCGAAGATGCGGCGACCGAAGGAGGTGGCGATCGGAGGAGGACATGCAAGGCGATCGCCTGGAGAGGGTTCGAAGGGTCGGTATCGGGTTTTTCGAAGAGATGTGTGAGGAGTCGAAGAGCCAGATAGTAATCTAAATCCCTAACTCAAATCAGATATCCAGATCCACTTGCAAAAGTCGCATGATTAGTCGATCGACTAAATCGACTAGTCGAGCCGACTAGTTGCTCTACCCGACTAAGGACCGATCATCCCTAGTCGAGTTAGCCAGGCCACCGAGTCGCTTAATCGGACCGACTAGTCAGCTTAGTCGACCGATTTTTGCAAGCTCGGGCTCGGTTGCTCTTTCCCCATCTCGAGGGAACTCGATTTGGCGCCATCATATTTCTGGAAAGGTATTTGTGGCATGGCTCAAGAGATTTGTTCCTTCCTGATATTGGTTCTTGGAGTCGGTGTCGCTTTCAAGTTATGGACAGATGATTAGTGTGAGGACCCTTAGGAATATGATTTTCGCATCTGTGGGCATTGGCAACAAATCAGGAGGTTACGATGAGCAAGGTATGGGACGGTTCCACTTTCTTCCCACATTTTAGCTCTGATCTCTTATATCTATGTTTGGAGAGCTATTGACGGTGATCGAGGAGCTACAGAGCGTGGCAAGACCAACTGATGGGAGGTATTGTTGGTACTGGCATGACGGGACTTTTTCGGTGGGAAAGACTTACAGAGCCCTAAAGGGAACATTTACTTTTGATCCTTGTGGGTGTAAGGCAGACTGCAAGAGAATTTGGAACTGGAAATTTCCAAAATCGAGTGAAGGTTTTCATGTGCTCTAGGTGCTAGGAAGAGGTGGAGAACGTAGATCATCTGTGTTTGGACGTAGACCATCTTCAGGTGTAGACACTATGTCGAGGCCTGGGCTTTGTTAGGGAGCCATTTGGTGCGGTTGGACAGTGCTTCGGACTTCTGGGACTCTATTGGGGAGAGATGGAATGGCACATAAAAGCTTGTGGCGATGATCTAGGCTTTGTGGATTGCAAGAAATGGTGCAATGTTTTGGCTAGAGCATATGTACGGTGAAAACGTGGTGGCGCATGCCAAGGCGCTCATTGAAAATTGGTTTTTGTAGCTTTCTATTTCCCATGTAGCCTATTTTATACATGTAATCTCTTGAGGTGATAAATGGTGAAGTTTTTGAGCGCACACCTATACAGTGGAGACCCTTTTTCTTCAAAAAAAAGGTATACAGGATGAATGAAGAATACTTTAATATAGAAGTGAGTCACAGGAGCAGAGCCTCATGAGGAGGTGAAACTGTGAAAAATGGTTTGAGAAGATAGGCGGTTCATGTCCTAGACAGTTTCTGGGTGCACTTTGAAGAAACTCCAATCTATTAAAGGGTGCTCGGAGATAGGGGGCATGGTCAGTGTGATGTGGGTTGGGTCAAATGAATTTCTGAAACGAACAAAATTTGAACAGAATAGAAAGGCGTCAGCAACAAACTTATGGTGCATGAATAAAGGCTCACTATAAGGTTCAAAGAGCATGCACTTCCATTACCTTGTTGTGGGCATATTAAATGTCTCAGCTTCGCATGCAGTTTTAAATGCTCGTGGCATTAGTTAAACTAGCTTTTTCCAATGTTCTATTCAGATGCAAGCTAATTTCTGCAAAATCGTCAAAAGGAGAGAGAGAGGACTGAGGAGCATCAATAGAAAAGCCAGAAAAGAACAGCTGCAATGATAATTGAAACAGTATTTCGGAGTGTGAGCCTTCATAAAAGAGTGTATGGTTCACAAGTTCAATCTACTATGAAGAGAAGAACTTTTGCTAAAAAAGCAAGTGTTGTATGTTGTATTTCTCCTCTCTTTTTTCATAATATCGAATGAAAGGAAAAGTTATCTATCTAATCCGTTCCCCAAAAAAATGTAAAAATTAATTTTAAAAAACCATCACCTCAAAAACTTAAAAAAGCAAAAATAAATGAAGTTTGGCAGCATGGAATTGTCAAGATGTGCATTGAAACAAACTAATACATTCCAAATTTCAAGAAATTTGAAAGGGTGAAGAGGGAATGATTTTGTCTAAGGAGAGGAAGAACACACTAATCCGAGGATAAGAGAGAATTTCACCATATTTCATCCATCCATATTCTACCCATTACAAATGGATTGTGGCTTTCTAACAAGCCAAAGGCTACTTACCATATTCTACCCATTGCAAATGGATTGTGGTGTGGCTTTCTGACAAGCCGAAGGCTACTTACCATACTTCAACCATCCATATTCTACCCATTACAAATGAATTGTAGCTTTCTACAGAGAGACAATATCCAAGAGGCATGCCTCTTCATTCAGGCAACAACTTCTGCAGTGGCTGATGTTGCTCGTGACAATGCAGGAAGAAATGATGATGATGATAGCAACAATGCCTTTATGTGGCACTGTAGGCAAGTTTGGTCAGTGCTGTGACTGTTGAGGCAGGGGAATGTCACTATTGGTTGATCTGTGGTCTGTGACAGATTCATTGGTGATTTGAGCAAGGGTGATTTGACAATTACCAATTGCAGTTTCTGGGACATGTCTCCCTTGTTTTGGTTGGATTCGGGAAAATCCCAAATGAAGATGAGCAAAGACAAACCTGCAATTGTAGAAGAAAGTGTTGGTAGAAAGGGCTCCAACAATTATTTTATTTGTAAGCTTTCTTCTTTAATAACCTTCAGTTCCCCCTGAATCCATGACATGTCTTGAACCTTCAACAACGTAGTGAAGTTTCAACTCTCTTTTTAAACAAGAGTGATGATCCTGGATATGTGGTCATCCAGAAAACTCCATTAAAAACTGAAAAATAGTTATAAGTACAGCTAATTTTTACTTCTCCTTTCCATCTTCATCTTCAGGTGTCCTACAGGATTGTCAAGTTATGAGAACCTATAAGCCATTTTCGATATCGTATAAGTATAACACAATCTAAATTTAGGAAAGAAATTTGGAGGGTGAGGAGAGAGAAACTTCGGGTAAGGGGAGGAAGAGCACACCAACCTACATGAGCAAAAATGGAGAAGGGGGTTTCAGAAAGGTAACGAAGGATAACAGAAGAGAAAAAAAGACGCATCATTGTACCTGAGGTACACATCCAAAAGTTGAAAATTGAAATACAAAAAAATAGAAATCAATGAAGAAAGAAAAATGAGATACTTTGAAATCTGTATCACAAACGAAAATCAGAAGTCATTGAAAACACTCTAGGAAATCATGATGTTCATTATGTATTTCTATTTTTAGCCATGTTCGCCATGCCATACCAACGTCATTTTTTTCTAAAAACACATCAACACGGATTGACAGGTATACTAATACAAAAAAAACAAGTGCCAAAAATCGATCAAGAGGTCAATAAACAAGAATGGAATCCATTCTTGTGACATTTAATAAAAAAACCAATTGAGATGGTAACAAATATATCATGTTTCTATAATATAATATATGGCATTTTAAACATTGGACAGACTTCAATATCAGTCAACATTTATGACATCCTTAAAATCAACGAACAAGCCAACCTTGAGGAAATGTTGGACAGCAGACATGTCAAATAACATGGCAAATGATTTACATGGGAACTTCAGTAAAATCCATTTCAAAAAAAACATATCAGCCTCTAAAAAAGGTGGACACCCAAAACGATGTTCGCGGCGACAATATACTAATTAGATGGTTAAATGCACATCAGCCATACATCACCCAAAAAGAGCCTTGACATGAGCAACCACCATTTCCACATACAATCTCTCCTAGCCAAAGACCACAGGAAGGTCCTGCATCTTAGAGAGGTCAAAGAGATTTCCGATAAGGAGAAGAAAGTTCTCCATCTGCAACAAAAAAACTCATGGACTATACGGTCGAATCAACATAGGCGTTTAATTTTTTAAATCACTGGGATCTTTCATCTGCCTTCCATCTCTGTGCGAAAAACATTCATCGAATCAGTGCTCGCTCTGTAAAAAAGGGCATCTTTTATCGTGAAACAAAGCGCCCAAATTAAGGCCAAGGGCTTAACATGATCCCCATGTGATTACCTCTATGAATGTGGAGTCCGCCCAATCTAGCTCTGTATTTGGCCACATCTCTTTGGCAACATCACAGTAAAAGGAAATATCCGGATCCTCCGGATCCCCTAAAAAAGGGCATGTAGCACCAGTCCCATTGAGCAGTCTCATCCTAGGTACCTGTGTCATCACCCTTGATCTTCTAAGTAGCCACATGAAAATCTTCACATACAAAGGTACTTAATCTCCCATATCAATCTACAATCCCTCCCAGGATGGTCGGCGTCAATAGCCAAAAGAATATATAATCCCTTGTGAGCCTTCTTAATTAAGAAATACAAATCACACCATGCTCAGTAATCCTGATCTTCAGCTGGCCCTTCCATTGAGCTCAATAGGTCCATCAACTCTAGGAGGTATTTATTTTGAAAATGTAATTTCTCACACCAAGACTTTCCTCGAGTCATGATGGCTTCTGTAAGCATTCCTTCCTCACCTTTTTTTATATATTTGGGATGAACACCTTAGCATGTCTCCGGCTTTTTTGGATTAAAAAAAAACCTCTAGGAAGTATGCACACATTGCTAGACGTAAAGCTTGGGGCATGCACATCATTAAACCGTGTATATGAATACATTATTGTTTGTAGACAAAGCAAACATCAGGAAGAAGTCCCACAAGGATACCTTCTTTGACTAATCATCTTTTCGAAATCTAAACAGCCATGTATGTCCCAGTTTAGGTCACATGTAGGGAGTTGGATCATGAACGACAGAGCATACGTCGTTGTAGAAGGTCAGAGGCAAATAAAAGGGCATCATCGAAAGTTACAAGTTGGGTGAGATTCCATAAATGTCTCTCAATATGTGACAAAGTATTACATCGTTACACAATCGGCCACTCCCCCCCCCCCACCCCAATTCTCACCATCCAATTCAATTACAAAGCCTTGTTAATTAATTTTGAGATTCAGCATCCCGAGGTCCCTTTCCATTAATAAATGTATCTCTGAACCCAATTCACTAAAGGCATAGCATAGGTTCCCATGTTGAAGCTTGAGAAGAAATGTCTCATCATGGACTCAAGGCGAGCACGCACCCCCACATTAGGCACAAATAAGTAGAATATTAGTATAGCAAATAATGCCGACTTGATAAACATCAATTAGTCACCCCTCAACAAGCACCTAGCTTCCATCCACATAATCTTTGCTTCAGCTTGTAGAGCATGGAAAAGCAATCAAACTGTCGGAATTTGCCACATGTTAGGGACCACCCAAACTGTCTAAATTTGCCGAATGGACGAGATTCAATGTCTCAGTATGTGATAAAGTAAAACATCATTACACTCTTCCCCCAATTAGCACCACCCACTTCGATTGCAAGGCCTTGTTAATCATTTTGAGCTTCAGCACCCCAAGGCCCCCTTCCATTGGCATAGGTTCCCTTGTTGAAGCTTGAGAAGAAATGTCCCATCATGGACTCAAGACATTCTTGCACTCTCACTTTGTACACAAATAAGTAGAATACTAAGATAGCAAATTGTGCTGACTTGAGAAGCATCAATTAGTCACCCCTCGACGAGCACCTAACTTCCAACCACCTATTCTTTGCTTTATATTTTACAGCATGGAAAACCAATCAACCCATCTAAAGTTGCCACATGTTAGGGACAACCCCAACTAAGTGAATGACAGACTCCACCAAGACATTCTAGGATCCGACAACACTGCAAAGTCAACTCCTCTGCTATGTTTAGAAGGAACAAAAGCTGATTTCTCCATGTTCACCATGAGCAATAAGAATTCCTTAAATATCTCCATCATAGTAAAGATCCCATTAGCCTATGTCACCCATTCTTCAATAAAGAATTTGTCATTTGCATACTGTTGCAACAAATTCAAAGTACATATTCCTTTCAAAAATTTCAAAGCACATATGCTAAATATCCATCCCATGTTCTCCTATGAACAAGTCGATGTGTAGTCATCGTCGGGCATTAGCTACAATGGCAATATATAGAGGTGGAAGGGGACCACCTTGCCTCACCCCCTATGGGGTTGGAAGTATTCCCCCATCAGATGCCCATTAAGGCAGATCAGAGTAGGTTACAGTCGTGCAAGTATTCATCCAAGCAATCCACGTTCCTAGATTGTTCTCTTATGAAAACAAGATCAATAAAATCGCCACTACACATAATCATATGCCTTGGAAAAGTCATCCTTCAAACCAAGCTTTCCCGACTTTGTATCCTTCAGTCCACTACCATCTTGAGATACCACAACAGTGTACATCATGAACGTATCAAGTGGAAATGTCATTTGTTGTGGATTAATGAGGTTGCCCAACACCTCCATTAGTTATTATCCAAGAGGTTCGTGATAATGAGGTAAATGGCATTTGAAACAACAATGCAATTTACGTCTTCCACTCTCTGAGCCACCTCTTATAATGAGTAGAAAAATGAGGACCATGTTTGCGCTCTCAAAGCCGAAATGGTCTTGCCTATGCTCATAAATCAAGCTCATCACCATTAGTACAGCTTATGTCTCATAATTCCTTGAAGAGATACAAGAAAGGCATCACGACTAGCGGAACTGTCAACATTTATGTCATCTAACGTGTCAGGAACCTCTTGGTTGCCAAAGTCCTTAATCAACCACTCGGCATAGTCAAGCATCAAGCTTTCAGCACCATACCCCCAACAATGCTAAATTTTCACCCCCTTCCTCAAACAAAATTGTGGAGAGATTTCCACCACCACCCTTCTCACCTCTTGATTGTCCTGAAACGACACTCCCACAGTATCGATGTACTGATAGTAATTCTGCATTTTCGTTGATTATGGCATGCAAAAAAATCATTTTCACACCACCTGCCTTTAACTAGTTTTGCTTTAATTGTTTTCACCATTTCACCTATCTCTCCTTTTCTCCTTCAAAAAAATACTCCAATTCTCCCAAATTGCTCAGGTGTTATTACAGGTATCAATGTGATGAAGTTGAGATGCATGTGAATTAACGTGTCTAGCATAAATTTTGTTAAAGTGCTTAATCAGGTCATCGAGTAGGCCCGACCCAAATTCGTTAAACGCTTAAGTATATATGGTGTTTTCCCTTCTCATGCTTATCGCAACATGTACCCTCTTTCCTCAAGTGATATAACCCCCCCCCACCCTTTTTTGCAAAATTTTGTACATTATTTTCCTATTTCTTCACTCCCTTTCTCGAACATGATGCATTCTTGGGAAAGGATTAGATGAGATGTGGACTTTCAACGATAGTAGTTGAATTTGGACCGGAACATGATTTAAACATCAACAATTAACTAAATCCTAAGCCGACACGAGGAAAAACATGATTCAATCCTGGAAAAGGATTAGATGAGATGTGGACTTTCAGCTATAGGAGTTGAGCTGGGACTGGAACATGATCTTCATACCCGTATCCCCTTAAGTCCAACTTGTCCCTCCAACATGATCGAACCTTTTCAAAACTGGTTAGAAATGGCGCCACTATACCACCTGCTAGGTTCTATTGATCATGCCCCCTTCCTGTTTGACCTCGTGGGGTTGTTAGCTTGACTCAATCAACGATCCACGGTCTGATGTCTTTCTCTTCTCATCCTGGATTAAACCGATGCCCCAAGATGTGAACTTTCAGTTGTAATAACTGAGTTGGGACTGGAACGTGATCTTCATATCCATATCTCCTTCAGTTGTGTCTAACTTGGCCCTCCAACATGATTAAACCTTTTCAGAACTGGTTAGGAATGGGCACCATTATCACAACTTGAATCCTATCAGGTCCTATTGATGATGCCCCATTCATGTTTGACCTCTTAGGGATTCATCTTGACTCGATCGACATATGTCGGACTGACGTCTTTCTCTTTTCATCCCAGGTCAAACCATCGATCATATGTCACTAACCACATGCAGTCTGCCTCAGTCACTATTTCCTTGATCAACACACCATTAATATGGTATCCATGAGGAGGAGATCACAATCTGACGAGAGATCCACACACTCAATCCCCTACATCCTTCAACAAGGATGTGTAAACCTTACTTTCCCAACAAAAATAGATTGTCGAGGTAGGACAAGTAGTAGCCATGTGACCCAATTGATGCTTTGAAAGCAGTATCCTATTGGCATCCTATTGGCAGTTCCTTACCTTGATGATGGTAAGGAACTTCTTACCTTGATGATGGCTCTCACCCGACTTCTCAACTTTGTCATTCCCCTTCTCGCCCCCGTTCATGCTCGCCCCTACTTTCTCGCTCATTATGCCCGAACCATCTCAACCTTCTTTTCATTTCAGAAAGGAGTACAATAATTTCAGTTGATCAGGAATTATTCGCATAAGACTTAAAGTTCCTCATGAAAGATAACAAGTTTTAAGTATATGAATTTATTTCTTCAGGGTAGTAAATATAATTATTGCCTATGAAGTCAATATTAATTTGCTTAGGAGGTACTCAATTTGGTTTTTTTGGCAAGCATAACTCTGGAGTCAATTTTTAAACTGTGTAAAAAATGGGATGAAAACTCCCTTACAATCGCTCTAAGATTTCTTTTGCAGAGGAGATTAAAATAAGGGTCAATAGCAACTCATTTGGTGGTTTTAAAGATCAATAGAGTAACCAGAATGGGGTGGTCTTCAAAATTGAGAAGGCCTACATGGACAAGGTGGAGTTAAATTGTTGGCCCTTCACGAGCTTTATGAAGGATTTACAAATTATAATAATGTGCAAAATGTAACTATGTCCTTTTAGTTTTATGAATAAATCAGTATCAACAAGTTCTAACCTTCACAGGTCATCCTCCTTTGAAAAAAAAGTACTAGCTAACACTGCTGCAGCTTTACAGCTTTTCCTAGGTGAGAGAGCTCGATTTGGAGTAGAACTCAAGAATCGACAATTAAATAACTTAATATGGATCAATTCTCCCATCACAAGAAACACCTCTAAGTTCCTACCCCTTCAAGATCTGCGAATTTTCAATGGTCACAGTTTGGTCATAATCGTTTTTTAGGAAGTAGGTGGCTGTTCACCCTTGGTAAGTGTTCCCGAGAAGCCCATTCATTAACAAATCAACGATTACACATTCCAACCACAATCAAATTAAGAATCGTGCATGTGTTAAGTTGGTCATAATTGAAGTTTTGAACCTCTTGAAGAAATGCACAATCAAAGTAAAACTCAATTTGCACCCGGTCCGTGTTAAAGCATTGAAAGTTAACTTTTGTGCCATAAAAAGTATGATGTTGCTGACACATACAAATTTCTATCATCTGTGGATATCAAGTTTGCAGTCCCAAGAACCTCTAAGTCGCAAACTGTACTAAAAATTGGAATCAGGCTCACTAAGACTTTGAACAATGTGTATAAGTATCCACGAGGTTTATTGCATTTGTTAAGAAACATAATAAGCAGGCAAATATTGCATTTGTTTATTGCGCTTATTAAGAAACATAATAAATAGTTTATTGCACTTGTTAAGAAACATGACAAATATATAGCTTTGACCCACTTCAGCAAATATTACCATGGTCCGAATACCATAGTTAAAAGCGGCATTTGTGCAGACCCCTAAATGAAAGTTCGGATTTTGATTTCACAATATAAACTCGAGATGGGTAAATATTACAATTATTATAACAGATGCGAAGGAATGGAACAACCTAAGATCATATAGGAGAGAAAAAACAATTAAGAGAAATGATCCATGGAGAAGCAAGATATGACTTTCCATTAATATCGTATAAGGATGCTGAATTAAAGAATACGGTAGCAAGATCTCAGAGGCCCTGCTGGTCTTCCTATGGTACATGCACTAAGCAACAAATATATTTTCCTCCTACCAAGACAATTTTCCTTTTGCATTTTCACCAGAAAATTTTTCTTTGATCATAGTCACAACCTCCTGTATCTTCTGAATCTTGATACTAGATGTGCAAAGCGTCCCTTATCCAGCATGTCAGTTATTACATTCTGTGCTTCTGAGTACATCCTTGCATTTCGCAGCTTCCCCACAAGTCTGCTGTAGACCAAAAAATTAGGAGTGCAGCCTCTATTCTCCATATCTTTTAGCATGGAGCAAGCCTCCCCGAACTTATTGGCATCACAAAGACCACGAATCATGGAATTGTATGTGTACACATTAGGGAGATGTCCTTTCATCAACATCTCACCAAACATTACTTCTGCCATTTCAAACTCCCCTGCAACTACATACCCTGTAATCATGACAGTGTAGCACACAACATCTGGTTCACACCCCTTCTTTGACATCTCCTCAAAAAAATACTTGGAAGCCTCTAAATTGCCGGTTCGACTTAATCCATCAATAAGGGATGTATAATGTATAACTCGGGGATGGCACCCAACATCCTCCATGTAGTTCAAAAGATTACAAGCTGCAAGTGGTTTATCCCCCTTGCCAAGAACATGAAGAAGAAGGTTGTATGTGTGTAAGTCCGGGGCTATCCCAGCCTCCCCCATCTCAACAAGCAGCCCGTGAAATTCATCCAGCTTACCCAACATATACTTTGCACGCATCAAGATATTATATGTCAAAATATCTGGCTCATGTCCGTCGAGCTTCATCTGCTGATAAACCCACTCGATCAAGCTGAACTGATCCACAGCCACAAGTGCATGCAGTATTGCATTGAATGAGTGCTTAAATGGCCGGTAATTGAACGATTTTGACTTCAGAAAGCTTGCTACGAGTTTCCTCCTCATGCCCGCCTCTCCACAGGCACACAACAATATATTAAAGGTCCTAGCCGTCACCGAGAGGCCATCCTGAATCATTACATCAACCAACCTCCACAATGCCTTGAGCTCCTTGCACTCTGCGAATATCTTGAAAGCAAGATTGTATATATTGGGAGTGTGCTTGTACCCCTCCTGCTGGCCTGCCCATATGAAGAACTTGTATGCCAACCTCGCGCTACGGTGCTTGTTTGCACCGTTAACAGATTTCAATATCCTGAATAAAACTTCCCTCACGAGGAAAGTTGACATCTTGACCTCCATTTCCTCCAATTCAGATCGGAAGTCAGCGCCAAGGCTATCGTTTTGGACAATTTGAAACAATTGGTCTGCTTGGAACCTGACTTCATCCAAGAATCTCCGTCTAGTTGAGCATTCTTGGCCATATTCAATCCTCTCATGGTCATCATCAGCATGCTGACTTGCACCAAAGCCGTCAAAATCGGATCTTTCATGGTTATCTTGAAAACTCCTATCATTATCTCCATGACCACAATCGCAGAATCTCCTCAAAGGCTGAATATGAGCCGTGAAACGTGACAAGCTGAAAGAAGCGGCTCCGCGACCAAACCGGAAAACAGATAGCATAGCGAGAAGAGCCCGAGAAGCCACAAGACTCGAATCATTTCCGCCGACGGGAAATGCGCACCAGAAACCCTACTTGAGCCGGAAAAGTGAGGATTTTGGGGAACGCACATTGCTTGCAAGGCACAGAACGCATTTGAAAACGAGAACATACATCACAAGATGCCTACTGCCGCGAGATCACATGGTAAACGGAACCCCTCCGACGATTTGCCCGAATTGGAACCGCGAGGGAATATATTATAGGGTTTATTTAGGGCTTGTTTCTTGAGTTGATCCGTCCCAAATCAACACATCACGTCAAACCCTCTCCAAACAGCTATTATTCCCAACATATTATTCCAATCCAACACATTTTTCAAACAGACCCTTATATGTTTGGTTTTGGGGATTGGATGGGTTGAGTGTTTGGATATTTACGAAGGTTGGAAGGATTGGAATAAGAAATGTGATATGGTGTCACATTCATTTGTGACGGAATTCCAACCTAGTGATGCAAAGGGATAAGCTGGGTTATCGGTAATCAAACAGACCTTTAGAGTTCACCAGTCGTGCTCCTGGAGAACATGTTTTCCATATATTAGCTTAATTTATTTATTTTATTTTATTTTTTCAACAAGGAATTGATGAAGTTTTGTTGTTTTATTTCTTTGATTTAAAAAAATTATTCGTCTAATACATTAGTTAAAAGATGAGATATAGCCATAATGACTTACATCACATTCTCAAAAGGATTTTTACACATGCATTCATAATTACACAATGAACCACCCTTCATAATTCTTAATTACACTTAGAATCATGAATATTTGTTAAACCATTACATGACATAACACTTCGTTAACTTCCATCATTTTTCTGTTAAGTTGGATGAAGAATGTTAAAATTTGACATTATTGCCCTTCCAATCCCATAAGTATACAAATGATGCCTTCTTTTTTTCCTCTTCGTCTCTCCCTCACTGATGACGACCATCGATCCAATTGCCCCCCATTGCGACATCCAAATCATTGTCAACAACATAGTCCTCTTCTACTCCCTCAGCTCCTATCTCGACGGGGTGGTGGTCATCGTTATAACCTCTGGAAGCTTCGTCGAGCGTTGTCGAATGTGTGGAGCCAGATAAGCACGAGTAGAGGCTCGCAAAGCTCCAAAAGGGAAGCTCTTCTCCACCACTATCCTCGTGAACTCTAAGGACTACATAGTGAAAAGGAGGGTCAGCAGTGGCATCCACTACAAGGATATCTAGTGGATGGGGGAGAGCTTCACCGTGAGCCACTTCCTAGGTGACATCAAACTCTCATACAAAATATATCGTTTCTCTTATCGCTCGCATACCCAAACAAGATACACTTCATGTGCTACTTCTCCAACAAGGAGAGGAAGGTGTGCTTCCTCGTGATGTATATCATGAGTGGGGACCTTTGCTCCAAATACAAGTTTGTTTGTGGATTCAAATCACGAGGAAGGAGTGCTTCCTCGTTATGGATCTCCAATTGCTCAAACATGAAGGTCATGGGTTCTCCAAAGCAGAGGCCGCTTAATGACCACCTCAGGGAAGACAAGAACTTCTCGCTCAGAATGCATCATAGAAGGGACGAGATGATGATGAGGTGCCTCATTGATATGGAGTGGTGGAGGTCGGTTGAGAAGAATTCGATCCAAAGGCATGACATTGACATGGATTTTGTCTTTCTTTAACACCGTCAAGTCAGTTGTGGCGATGAACTCCCCACCCAAAGGCTCATGTTGGGCATTCTGCAAAGGCTTCTTGAGGAAACTGTTGTCGAAGACCTTATGGAGGAGGAAATGCTCCCAAATAGAAGAAAGGGGTCACCTCAAGGACATCAAAAGGTGGCTTACTGCTAGGAAGGATCTGATCAAGGACATGATATGCTTAGAAACCTTCATCGACGAGAACTGTGGGGAAGATATGTCCTTTCCCTGTTGCACCCTTCATCTATCATTGGTAGAAATTGTAATAGTTACGGTCTTCGTCCTTGTTCATCCTCATTATTGACTTCCCACCAATTGCAACTCATCACCATATAAGAGCATATACCACTAAAAAATAAGGAACTATTGGCATGCACATGGTGGCTCGTCATGTGCACGCCTTATGCACAAGCAAATGTCAGCGCGAGCGCATGTGCTCGCCTGATGTGTTTTCGCTAGGGTTGAGCATTGGGTAGGGCCGACCCGACCCAGCCCGATGCCCGGCCCGATAATACCCGACCCAAGCCCGAGCCCGATCTTCTAATGGGCGGGCCTGGGCTTTAAATCCGGCCCATTGCAAATAACGGGACGGGCTCGGGCTTCACTTAGCCCGGCCCTAACTAAGCCCGAAGCCCGGCCTACTATGTTACCCAACGGGCCACAACCTGGCCCGGTCAGACCTACCATTCACGTGTATCCCTAGTTTGGCCCGATCTCCTATTTCTAAATCTAAACCCGAAGATCCCGATCAGAACCACCCCTCGGTTTATGTTCTCTCCTTTAATCAACAACAACCTGAATCCTACGCCCAGATACTCTTCACCGGCTCTCAGTTCACCTCCCTCGCAGACGACGTCGACATGACATCTTGATCCTCACCGTTGGCTCTCTCATTCTCAAAGCCTTCGAGAAGCGCAAGAACTTCTACGTCGACATCAAGTTGGGAATTTTATTCATCTTGGGATTTAAAGAGATGAGTATGGATCAAGTTGTGGATTTCGTGGTAGAAGTTGATTCTATCTGAGATTTTGTGTGATTTTGTTACTCCATCTCCATACTGCAACAGTAATTTAAGTATAGCGGCAGTTGTTGACACTGTCAAAGAACAAAATTTTGAGTGCTTATGTACAGAACATGGATGCTCTAGACGATGCCATTTAGATTGACAGATATATTTGTATTGTGGAGTTGGTCTGGAATTGCTATGTGGCTTCTTCACCATGTTAAACATTCGATATTTTTGGGAAGGATCACTCTTTGAAAGTGCTCTGTTCTGTTTAAAGTTCTACATTATCCTCCAATATTCTATCTATACAAACATTACTTTTTAGATAGTAAAGTCGTGCAAATATCCCAAATAGAAGCATCAGACTTTAGCATATGTCCATGAATTGCTACAATGCAGAAGCTGGGATTCTATATTTTCTGTTTATGTGACAACGCATTCTATAATATCTCCCTACCGCAAAAATCAGCTCGGAATTGAAATCAGGCCGAACATAATAGTAATAAAGGCTTTGACATAAGGTGTGGCCACATTCTGTGAAGATTGAAAGTATCTAAAAATAAAAATAGATGACTAAAGCACTCCTCTCCCTCGGCACCACAACACCCTCTCCAAAGCTCTCGGCACCACAGAAACAAAGCTCTCGTATCCAACATATACCACAAAACACCTTTAACTTATCAAAAACCATACAAGTATCCTCCATATATTAATACTTATGTGCACCAACAACAGCCATTGCAAATGGCGATGAAGGGCAGTAAAGAATTCATTCCATGCTAAAGCCCGCTCGCCAAAAATTAGAAGTCACGGGCCGGCCCGACCCAGGCCCGACCCATTCCTTTGTGGGTCGGGTCCGGGCTTGGGCTGCAATATATAAAAAATATCGGGCTCAAGCCCGGCCCGTAGGGCCCGCAATCATGTACGGGCTCGGGTTGGGCTATATTGGGCCCGGCCTGACCCGGCCCGATGCTCATCTCTAGTTTTCGCGGATAGCCCAGTTGCAGGGGTAGTAGGAGAGCACCTATGTACGTCAGGTGCTCGCCCGCCATCTGGGCATGCACAAGTGGGCTCACTTGTCTGCTCGCCTGCACAAAATAGGGTGAGTGGCCTGAGAGCCCTTGGCAAACACATGTGCCCGTCCAACTTGTAGAGCAGAAAAAATATATACATATTCGACGGTGTTTAGATATCCCGTCAAACCTGTAAAAACTACCAAGAAATCATTGTAGGTGCTTATTAGAGTTGAGAAAAGTGCTTGTTATATGCCATGTAGCTGACATCCTCGTATACATGTACAACTAACTTGGACCTATCAAACTCACATATTATATATGAACTTACTTACAAGCTAAACATATAAGTTCATAAAATCTGCAGTATATGTCAATGCATAACTAATAGATGTTCTAAAGGTTCTATAGTTGAATTAATTTACAAGTACAACTGGATCTGTAGAGTGGAATATATATATATATATATATATATATAGGTTCAATGGTGTTTAAACACCACGTCGAACCTATAAACCCTATCAAGAAACCATTGTAGGTGCTTATTACAGATGATAAAAATACTTGTAATATGTCATATAGCCGACATCTCTTTATACATGCGCAACTAACTTGTGCCTATCAAACTCACATAATATATATGAGCATACTTACAAACTAAATATATAAGTAAATATAAATCTGCATTATATGTAAATACAAAATTAATAGATGTTCTAAAGGTTCTATAGTTGAATTAATCTACAAGTACAACTGGATCTAATATCAAAGTTTCTATAAATTTAAAAACATGTAGAAATCCAGTACATAAGACAAAAAAATTCATTTCTTCTTTGAGATGAAAAATTTTGAAATCAAACTCTATTTTGATTTCTATTTCTCCTTCTCCTTATCCTTAAACTGGCATACATGCACGCCTCTTTGGATCATTCTCATCCTCCTCCTCATATGATCCAATCTCCTCATATTGACATACACACCCTTGTGATCTATATTAAGGAATATATATATATATATATATATATAAGATATGCATGTGAAGATAGAGAACCATGAAATTATTGCTTGTTTTAAGGAGAATACTTGCATGTACATCGTAAAATCTTCTTGGAGCTTCGTCACCTACTCCACCATCATCATCATCTGGGGCTCAATTTGCGATGATGGTTGTGATGATCGTGGTTGTTAGTACGATAGCTGTCCATAAGTAGAATATGATTAACGATGCTCCTCCACATGGTATGGAGGAAGACCACCAAGTGTTTGCTTCCAATTTGCCATAACATCCCTCTCCTCCAACACCTATTAAAATTATCATTGTGTAAAATGTAGATATATATATATATATAAATTGGATAAATAGATTAATAATTTTCTATACATGTTTCCAAATAGCTTTATCAAATGGTGGTTGGTCCCTATCAGGAGTCTCACCTCATTTTTCTGCAGATAGTTCCAAATAGCGATCATGAAATATTAGTTGAAAAAATATAAGAATTATTTGTAATATATCTTTTAAATTTCTTAAAAATATAAATACTAACCATGAATTTTCCTACTTCAGGGGTGGACCACTGGGACGCTCCCTCTTCCTCTCTCATGTGAGATCTAGACCACCACTCATGAAACGATGATTCTCTTTCCAACTAGACATATGGAAAATGAAGATAAATAATAATAACTAATGGAATTATAATAAGTTAGTATTTTAAAATATATTTTTTAAAAGAAATTAACAGCTTCTCTCTGGTCTGATTGTGGCTTTTGAAGATTATTCACTATCATAACGATGAATAAATCTTCCACTTTCTAAATCATACTAATTCTAACTTATTATAATAATGATTACATCCTTTCTTTTTTAGAAATAAATTCTGGTCAATCTAATCTTCTTTTTTTGGCAGTTTTCCTTCCCACCATCGACCCCCTTGCAAACTTGGAATCTGTAATGAATGCATCACAAAAATCCACCCAGTTGTAATAAATATTAAATGAACCTATTTTATTACTTTTAAGAGATGATAAGAGAAGTGTTTTTATTAATTTCTCACTTGAGCACATCCATATGGATTCAAACTTAAAAGAAGACAATCACTGTCACATGATAGCTTATTTATGAGGAAAATTCAACAGCATAATCCTGCACCCATCCAGTATGCCCTATAAATCAATCACAATCATCTCAAAACCTTCACTGTAGTGAAAATTTTATTAGTAGATTACAATTGGTTTGGTATACCAAAGAGGAAAAGGTTATACAACTGAATATCCATCAGAAATAAACTGCAACATGTGACAACAATCGACTTAAATAAGTTTGAATCTTTACAGACTCCCTTAGTCCAAGACCTTGGAACTAAGGAAATCCAACATCAATATAATATTCTAAGATAATTTTACGTCATATATTTGTACATACTACAAATGAGACTATAAAATGATCTTAAAATATTTAGTCATTTATTTTGATTGGGCATTTACATATATTTGGTTGGTTAAAGATAGGGATATGGACATATGTGATCATAAATTAGTGTCGAATTAAGTGTTTAAATGAAATTTATTAGAAGTGTACCTGCAAAAGATATCTTCTACATGCACACATCAAATCCACGACCATTGGAGTGTGATATTTCATCCAGAACTGAGTCCAATAGTACTGTGTAATTTAAAAATATAACATAATTAGAGGTGATGAAATCCTCCAATGTGTTGCACATGCCTCCTGATATGCAGGGTCATATACCACCCGGTGTGGAGGGACGCATTGTGTGTGAATATTTTGTATGATTTAATAGTCAGTTGTTAGTATTTTTAGCTTATTATCTACCCTAACTATAAGTTAATACGATACACTTGACCACATTAACTAGAACTTAATGTGATAATAAAATTATCACAACATAACTATTGGTGGTTGTTGAACAACGCACATGGTCAAGCCGTTCTTTTGATCACATGTATACCTTCATTTAAATTCACATCTATACACATATGTTATCTAGTTTTCTTGATTTTGTCCTTGTTTTAATATGTTGGACATACGAGCACACGATGAGAATGTTATTGCACATATCATTCCCTGATTTGAAATGAAGAATAAATAATTTGCATAATAGGTCCCTTAGTACAATTAAGGTTATGTACCATGGTCATCTTAATAATCATATAGCTGTTGATTCAATAATTGAATCATAGAGGTTGGTACTTAGATGAATATCTAAAGGGTTAGATTGAGGTTCATCAAGCACCATCAAATGATTGTTAAGAGATGATCTCCAACCTGAGTAGGAGATGGCAATTCTTTCTCAATTAGGCTGATATCTGATCGACCTCTTGATGCAGGTCCTCTGCATAGGAATAGAGATTCAGAGGTGTCAGATTAGTTAGGTCAAAGAGTTGACTTAACGAGATCGAGATAACCAAAGTCCTATGTCGTACGCTATCACGATATAGGCACGTATCCTCTGACCGAAGACACATGTGTTACTATATGTCTGAGTATGTACATCTGGCAGATCAATAGGTTGATGACCTAATCAAGGTCTATACACCGGCGTGCTGGTCTGCATATAAGAGCATATGAGTAATACGGTCTCTCGAAGGGAACATACAAGTTCATTTACTGAACCGGAAGACATGAGCTCACTCATGAGATATTGGGAAGAATCAAATTTCGTGCACGATCGTCTTGCTTTGGAAGCTTGACTGAATTTATAGGTTTGATATATACTTTTGGAAAGTATATGGTCAAGGCCTAGGTATGATATATGCTTTTGGAAAGTATATGATCGACTCCCAATGATCAAATGAGAAACTTACTGATAAAACCATGAAGTAGACAATATAAAGTTGATCAAATACTTCGGATTTATTCTGAGTCTTCCAATATGCAGGATGTACATGTATTGGGAATACCTAAGGGTGATGTGATCATAAACGATTGTATAACCATGACGCTTCCATTCCTAGGGAGTGATGAAATGGGTCTGGATTTTAGTGACTCCTCTCAGTAGATAAGTGATTTGATCTTGGTCTAAATGTTGGACATTGATATGAATGTGATTCAGATGCAACGAGAAGATTAGATTTGTGGTCTTGATTTAATCAAGCATCTACGGGAGGCCCGAGATCTGGATTTGAGATGTGATCTCAATATCCAAGTCACTATATGTGGAACAATACAATCGCCCTGTCCTTATCTCCAAGTATCTGCGGAGAAAGCGCATTATCCTTGAAATGGTTCAGGATAATTTCATTGTTGATACATATATCTGAGCATTGAGAAATTGGATAATTGAATGTGATTTAATTATCACGAGTAATATGAATTTGATTCATATTATAAGGAAAGTTATCTAAGATAATTAAATATGATTTAATTATCAAAGACATGAATAATGTGAATGTGATTCATATTATTTGAGAACAAGATAATAGAGATCTAAGATGTTTAAATGTGATTTAATTATCATGTATATGAATAATGTGGATAGCAATATCCATTTTATTCATATATATTATAAATGTTATTTATAATATGTAAGAGAGAGCTATTTGTAATTTACATTTGTTAATTAAATGATAATGTGAATTGGATTCACATTGGACATTGAATTGAAAATGTAATTTACATTTTATTTTGGGTTGTGAATGTGATTCACAATTTTCCAATGGCAAGATTTCAATATTCACAAAATAATTATAAATTATTGTTGTTGAATTATTTACAACAAGTGTTGTTGTAAAATCATGGATATTTCCAAGGAATAATGCAATCTCACAAGATTGCAGGAGATTTCCAAGATTGCACGAAATCTCCATCCAAATATCTCCATGTATGCTTGATTGATTTAATTTGAGATTAAATCATATTGATTTATCAATATATATTTAATCTAAATTAAATTAATTGTTATTGTTTTTTTACCAACAAAATCTTGACCATTAAACGGAACACAAATCAATGAGAACCATTGGATTTGTGTTACCCATGGATTGAGATCCATGGATCCCAAAATATTATAAATATAATGGCACTCCTTACTCTTCTTGGTTACAACTACAACAAGTCTCTCTCTCTCTCTCATTCTCTCTACGCGCCCACTCTCTCTCTCTCATATGGTCGTCCACCATGGATGCCCTAGAGAGACTCTCCATCACCGCAGCATCGTCGTTATGTTGCCCGATGGTTTGCTCGTGGATCTCTGTCTACTTCGGCGTGCCTTGCTCGTGAAGAAGATGTCATATCTCGTTTGTCGGGATCAGGAGATCCATGGCTTAGATCTTCAACATGGATTGCGAGAAGCACGTGTTTCATCAACATGCTCGCAAGCGTCTGCTCCGACGGATCAGAATTGATACAGGAGGTCTCTTCGTTTAGAGACTCGATCACAACCACGCTTCAAGAGGTAATCCTATTACTAGTTTGTGGTTTGATGGCTAAGGCTCCAGAGGATATGACGGTAGATGTGCGCCTGGAAGAATGACGGTAATCGGATGGTGGAGACGCCTCTAGGAAGAACTGGTGCGGGGGTGAGCTTTACCAGGCACGATCATACTCCTTAAAAGCTCCTTTGCAGCTCAAAATCACCCCTGATGCTCCTGGAAGGGATCCCGACCTGACGGCGGCATCGGAATGTCCATGATGGCACCTGAGCTCCGTCATGAGGTCGGATAGAAGTAGCGGCATCTTTGTTGCGCAAAAATCGATGCCAAACATGGGTCTAGATCTCCTAGAACTTGCATAAGACGTTAGCATGCACAAAAAGGGCTTGGGGCTCTTATTAGTAAAGGGGGATGATGGGTGGAGCGTGGCAGAGATTCGTCGGAGCTCAGCTCCGGTGAACTTCGAATGGGGTGGAACTAGGGTGTTCACGTGATTGAATGCTAAGATAGGACTAAAAATCGATTGCAAGAGCAGAAATGCATAAGAAAAGCAGTAATAAAAACCTCAAATGGAGCAGTACCGCGAGATAGGATCTCATGGTGGTGTGGCCACCAGAGATGGTGGAGACGCACCTTACACATGCCTGAGCTCGCTCCCAAGGAGCTAGAGACGATGTTGTCACCAAGGTCGATCCAGAGCACCCAAGAAACAGGGCCAAAACAAGTCAAAGGGGGGTTCAAAAATTCAAAAAACTCAGCTGGAGGTTTTTGTACATGCGACCAAGGCGACTCAAAGAACGAGGAAGATAGGGCATATCTATGCTCCATTCTCATATGCAATCCTTGGGAGTGTAAGAGCAACATCCAAGGATAAAAAGTTGTGAAGAACGTGACATCGAAAGTGCAAGAAATCACTGCGAAAAAAAATCGAGAAAACGGGTCGAAACAAGGTCTTGACAGGCTGCAGACCTCGATCAGAGAGTTGACCGAGGTCAATAAAAGGAAGAAGCTGGTTGGTCCACGTGGACCAACCAGAAAAATCCCTGGAGAAATTATATAGAAAATAGATTAAAAATAATAAATGATTTTATTAATTTTAGATTATAAAATGAAAAATAATTATTATTTTATAAGGTATTTTTTATTATGATTTTTATTTATTTTTTCAAGGTTTATAATTACAAGTTACTTTTTGAAGGCTATATATATATATGTATATTTATTTATGTATTTTAATCTTTTATTTTGTATTTTTGATTTTATTAATTATATTTATTATTTTATAAACTTATAACTTATTTTTATAGACTTAAATATATTTTTATTTTATTTTTCTGATGTATCATATACAATTAAATAAATATATGTATTAATTCTAGGTAATTTACCTATGTGTTTTATTTACCTATTTTATTTTTGCATTTTATTTATGTTTTTATTCATGTTTTAATATGCACATATATTATAAATAATATTTTCAAAATTATAAAAATATAAAATTATAAAAATAATGAATAATAAATAAAATGAATATTTTAATCAGTACAAGTATACAATAGGGGTCTAAAATCTAACTTTCAAACCATAACTTCAAAAATATGAAACCACTCCATTAAATAGCTTATTAAAAGTTATATACAATTAAAGGTGATTTTGATATATTTTGAGTTTTTATTTGAGAGATATGGGTCTGGGAAATTAAGATTTTGGAATATTATTCAGATCATTTCTTTTTATTTGTATATTATTTTTGTATGAAATTAATTTTGTATTTTTTATATTTTATTATCTACGACTTTCATGTTCAAAGTTTCTTTATTTGAGATATAAACGGTGAAACTAAAAATAGGTCTCAAAATAAATAAAAATGAATTGAACAAAATGTGTTTTTTATTGTATTTTGGCCCTTATCTCCACATACTTTATTCCTTGTCGACCTAGTCATTGAGATGCCTAGATCTCAGGCTTTAGGGTCATAAAATATTTTCAATATTTTATTATTTTTCTTTTCTTTTATTTATTTTATAATTTTGGAATTAAAAATAGTATTTTATACACTATTTACGCAACAATGCATGAATGATAAAAAGCATGAATTGAGGATATTTACACGCATTTACTAGGGTTTTTAAGGCCAAAATGATAGAGTAAAGATGATGAGACAGAGATTCATCAGTATGGACATTCAACAAACCAATAGGTTGGTGACCTAGCCTAATGTCCATATGCCAGTGAGTGATGTGCATATATAGGTATATGAGAAGTGATCTCTCAAAGGAATAATATATGCTTATAGTTGATAAATTGGGAGACAGAGCTCACTCATTAGATAATTTAGGGTCAAAATGAGTTCCATGCATGGTTGTTTTATTTATGAAATAATATGAGTTCGAAATATTAATATATGCTTTTGGAAAGTATATGATTAATACTGCTGCCCAATTATCAACTGATAAGTCTATCGATATGTTCCGAAGAAGACGGTAAAATTAGGGTTTGACGTTCTGATGTATCAAAGTATTCTAGTATGAAGGATGAATGGGTATTGAAAATACTCAAGATTAAATCTATCTTAATAAATCATCTACCATGACGCTTCCATACTGTGGGAACGATGAAATCATATTGGTTTTAATGGCTCCACTTCTTAGCTTAGTGATTTGAGAATTAATTGGATTAAATCCAATCTCATTTGAATCCAATGTCCAATTACAATTTCAATGTTCAAATGTTGGAGAATTAAATGGTGATGGAAATGGAAATAATGACACTCCTTGAGATCATTTATAGACTCTAAATAGTTTGGAATTTGATTAGAATTGGTCAAGGAAGTTGGGTTCATCTCATTGATGCATTCTCCAGCTCATGAAGAGTGATGCATTTCGTTGAGCTCATTGTGAATATGTTCAGCTCGAGCTCAACATTTGTAAGTGATGAATTTTTAATAAAAAGTGGTACAAACCCTAGAATTGGATAGTTGTCTAAATTTCAAGTCACTATATGTGGATAGTATGATCTCCTTGATATTTTCTCCAAGTACCTTTTTTTGTATCTCGCGAACCATGTTCTTTTTTCTGTGAGGTTATTTTTTGTGAATATGCTTCACAAATATAATTTCATTAATTAATTTGAATAGTTATTCATAATAATTAATATTTATATGCATTTGATTCATATAGATATTTCGTGGTACTTATGTAAATATGATTCATAGTGGAATATATATGCAAATTGGATTTACATTTTTGTTTGGATTTATGAATATGATTCATAAGTTATGAGGGTTCCTCTCATAAATTATGAATTATGATAACTAGATTATCATGAAGATAATGAAGCAACAACTTCAACAACAAACAACTTCAACAACAAGTTGTTGCTTTATTTTATGGTAAAGATAATTCAAGACCTCTATTTGAAAGATAGGGATTTAATCATTGCCTTTGATCAACCATCCAAGGGTAAAGAGAAATTACATATACTATGAAAGAGTAGGATTCTTCATAGAAATCTCCTCATGCTATACAAGAGAGGTCATAGCTTCTCTCCAAGAGCATGCTTCATTACACAAAAATTCTCTTGTCTTGAGAGTTGAGGAGGAGAGGAGTTTTGAGAGTTTGAACTCTCATACATGTCAACTCTCTTCTCCAAGAAAACCCTACAAGAACGATTAATTTCATGCGGCTAAATCAGGAGCTTGATCATCCATGCATGTACAAGTTCAAGAGGTTGACATTGAAGTTCATGGGAAGCTCTGTGACTCGTCATCGTGCTCACGAGAAGCAAGCGCAGATCGAGCTTGATTTGGGAGGTATCTTCTCTTAGAGACACGCTTCAAGAGGTAACCCTTATCTCTTAAAAATATTTATAATAGTATAAGAAACCATATTAGGAAATCATTTTATTACGCTAATGGTTTCCCCTAAGCATAATTTTGTTATGCTAAAATTCCTAATTCATGTTATGAACATCAAACAACTTTGCAAAATAGTCTGCTATTTTACATGTTTCATGTTGCAAAGTTTTATAACTTCCTTCAATCGGTATCAGAGCCTTGGTTTAAAGGATTTGTATTGCATACAAGTCTGACGAATAATCAACCATATTATCCCAATCATCGGGTACATTATCTTGCGAGTTGTTTTGACGATTTGAATGTTTCGACGATGTACAATGTTTATGTTGTTCCCTCCTATTTATAACCAGTTTTTTGGGATATATATATTATGTCTATAAGGTTTGTACTCATGTTCAAAATATACACCAACAATTGGTGCAATTTGGGAGAATATCCAAATACTAAAAGATATCACGTATTTCGATTTCGACCAAAGATTGCAACTAAAAATATTGAATTTGTTGCTACAGTTTTTTGGTTATATAACATGATAAAATACTAATTATAAGTCATAAATCAAGCCCTCAATCAGTGCAAAAAGACTTTCACGTAATTCGACTATGCAACATCGAGAAATTGGATTTTCATAGGAGGAGCTGGAAGAGGACTCAATTGTTTTATGGACTTATTTTTCTTATTTTGAGAACCAAAATAGATAAAAATGATCATTATCCTTAACCACCATCATTAATACTAACAATTCATGATTAAGAATACAAATGATCATTACGCTTACTTATCATGGTTAAGAAATGTTGATCGAGGTTTCGTAGATGTTAATCACAGTCACGAATATTAGTCACAATCAATGCTAAATAATCATGATGAGCGGTAATAAAGATTCATTAGAGAAACCATATGTTTTGTGATAGGATTGAAGGATATGGAATAATCCTCAAACGCATCATGGAAGCGTGTGCATCGTGTCGTATACGATGAAGAACGACTAGTCGAACTAGTTGTTCTATGTAGGGGAATTTAAAAAAATTTCATGTGATGAAACCACATGATCCAAGAACGATTCCCGGATAATTTTATCTAAATCACATCAAGTATGTAGAAATAACTCTTGAAGCGTGGTTGATCGAGTCTCTACGAAAAGAGACCTCCAGTCTCAAGTCGGATCTTCGGAGACGACGCTTGCGAGCGTGGGGATGAACCGCGTGATCCTTGCAATCCAAGATATTGAATCCAAGCGTGGAACTCCGGATCTCGTCGCACGAGATCGAGCGCCTTCTTCGTGAGCGAAGCTCACCGAAGAAGATGGAGAACCGAGAGTCGTCGTGGCGACATCACAATGGAAATTCAACGAGGGAGATGCCTTCTTCTTCTTCTCTTAGGGTGGACGGTCACCAATATTAGAGAGAGAAAGAGAGGACATGTGGAGAGAAGAGAGAGCTTATGTTGTTGGTTCTTGTTGTTATCCTAGAGAGCATAGAGTGCCTCTCTTTATATAGGGTTTGGAAGTCCAATGGATCTCAATCCATGGGACACACAAAATCAATGGATGAGATTGATTGGTGTTTCTTTCAATGGTCAAGATTGTTGTTGGTGAAAAACACAACAACTAATTTAATTTATATTAAATATATTTGATAAATCAAATACTATTAAATCCTAAATTAAATCACTAAAATTGGAGATAATGGAGATGAGAATCTCCACATTCCATAAGGAGCCATGGACGGCTACCAATTCCAAGTTGGAATGGCTAGCCATCCACACTCCAATTTGGAATGTGAGATTCTACAATGAAATCCAAGATTTCATGATTATTCATATATCCAATTACAACAACAATTGTTGTAAAATAATCTACAAAAATAATTCATAATTGTTTTTGAGAATATTACAATCTTGCCATTGGAAGTTTGTGAATCAAATTCTCAACCCAAAACAAAAGGTAATTTATATTTTCAATTAATTATAATGTGAATCCAATTCACACCAATAATTAATCAACAAATATAAATCATAATAAGCTCTCTATAATACATTATAAATCACATTTATAATATATTATGAATAATTGGATATTGCTATCCACATTATTCCTATCCATAATAATAAAGTCATATTTAATTATATCGGATCATCAATCACATACTATTCAAGGTAATTAAATCACATTTAATTATCCATTTCTCAGTGCTTAGATATAATTCAACTATGGAATTATTCTTGAACCTTTTCAAGAATAATACGCTTTCTCCGCATATACATGGAGATAAGGACAGGGCAATTGTATTGTTCCACGTATAGTGACTTTGATGTTGAGATCTCATCTCAAATCCAGATCTCACGGACCTCTCATAGATACTTGGTTAAATCAAAACTGTAAATCTAATCTTCTCATTGCATCTGAATCTCATTCAGATCAATGTCCAATACTTGGACCAAGATCAGATTACTTCTCTAATGAGAGGAGTCACTAAAATCCAAACCTGTTTCATCACTCCCTCGGAATGGAAGCATCATGGTTATACAATCGTTTATGATCAAATCACCCTCAGGTATTCCTAACACCTGTACATCCTTCATACTGGAATACCTATGATCAAATTGGAGATATTGATCAATTTTACACAGTCATCTTCATGATTTGATCACCAAGTTTCTCAATCTTGGTCATTGGGAATCGGTATGCTTTCCCAAAGCATATATCATACCTTCAAATTCTTGTCATGCTTCCAAAGCATGACGACCATGCATGGAATTTGATCGGTCCCAATACCTCATGAGTGATCTCATGTCTTCCAGTTCACAAGTGAACCTGTATGATCCCTTTGAGAGATCGTATTACTCATATGCCCTTACATGCACACCAGCTCGTGGGTGTATAGACCTTGGTTAGGTCATCAACCTATTGGTCTGCCAAATGTACACACTCAGACATATAGTAACACATCTGTCTCTGGTCAGAGGATGCATGCCTATACTGTGACAACATTCAATATAGGACTTAGTTTATCTCGATCTCGTTAAATCAACCCTCTGACCTAACTAACATGACACCTCTGAATCACTATTCCCATGCAGAGGACCTGCAACAAGAGGTCGATCAGATATCAACCTTTGTGAGAAAGGATTTCCATCACCTACTCATGTTGGAGATCATCTCTTAATAATCATTTGACGGTGCTTGATGAGTACTCTATCTATCTCCTTAGATATCCATCCAAGCACCAGCCTCTATGGTACAATTTAATGAATCAACAACTGTATGATCATCAAGACGGCCATAGTACATAACCCTAATTGTACAGAGGGACCTTATAGTGCATTCATTCATTTAATCTTAGAAAGGGAATGAAACAATCAATAACTTTTATTGATAAATCATATACATATATATATATATATTACAATGATATTTATTGTAAGAATGGTTTGCCTCGGGCTCACATGACTAAAAATCTCCCACTAACCCTCAGAATCATTCAGGAATAATCCGTATACCCATAATCATTACATGCTAGTCGAAAACCTTCTGTGTCAGAGGTTTGGTAAGAGGATCAGTAACGTTGTCGGTAGAGGCCACCTTGTTGATGATGATATCACCATGCTTTTGAATCTCCCGAATGATGTGGTATTTCCTTTTCACGTGCTTGCTCTTTTGATGTCATATGGGTTCCTTCGCCTGGGCAATGGCTCCTGTGTTATCGCAGAGTAACGGGATGGGAGTATCAGAGGAAACTACGCCGAGCTCCAAGATGAACTTGCGCAACTACATCGCCTCCTTTGCAGCATATGATGCGGCAATATATTCAGCTTCTATTGTTGAATCTGTCGTAGTGTCCTACTTCTTGCTTCTCCAACTCACAGCACCACCGTTCAACAGGAATACAAACCCTGATGTCGACTTTCGATCATCAATATCCGACTGGAAGTCTGAATCTGTATATCCCAAGACTTGGAGATCACCATGTCCATAGACCAAGATGTAATCTTGCGGCTGTCTTGGATAGTTGAATATGTTCTTTACTGCATTCCAGTGTTGCTCTACATAGCAGGATTGGTAACGACTTACCACTTCCACTGCATGGCAGATGTCTGGCCTAGTACACATCATGACATACATTAAGCTTCCTACAGCTGATGCATAGGGGCATCCAGCCATGGCCTTATTTTCCTAAACACTTTGAGGAGTCATCCCTTTAGACAGATGGATACGATGTCTTAAAGGAAGGAATCCTTTCTTGGAACTATCCATACGAAATCGTTCAAGAATTTTCTTAATGTACCCATGTTGTGATAATCCCAATATCCTCTTTTCTCGGTCTTTGAACAACATCAGGACTAAGATGTAAGAGGCTTCTCCAAGATCTTTCATCTCGAAGGTGTGAGATAGCGAAATCTTCACACTGGTCATCATTCATGTATCATTCCCAATGATAAGGATATCATCTATGTTAATCACGATGAACACAATGGCGCTCCCATTAAGCTTCTTGTACACACAAGGTTCATCAAGATTATGAACAAAATCACAACTTTTTATGGTTTCATCAAATCTTATGTTCTAGCTATGAGAAGCTTGTTTGAGCCCATGGATGGATTTCTTCAGCTTACATACTTTGCCATCCTCAACTATGAAGCCCTAGGGTTTCTCCATATAGATATCCCCCTCGAGGTATCCATTGAGGAAAACCGTCTTGATATCCATCTGCCAAATGTCATCATCAAGAGATGCAGCTATAGCTAGCAGTGTTCTGATGGACTTAAGCATAGCCACAGGAGAGAACGTCTCATCGTAGTCGATGCCTTCTCTCTGTGTGTAGCCCTTGGCTACGAGCCGTGCCTTGAAAGTCTCTACTTTCCCATCAGGTCCTCTTTTTCTCTTGAAGATCCATTTACACCCAATGGGTTTTACCCCTTTAGGTGGATCCTCTAGGGTCCATACACCATTCTTATGCATGGAGTCAATTTCTGACTTCATTGCTAGCATCCATCTATCCATGTCATGATCCGCGAGTGCTTCATCGAATGAAGAAGGATCATTGACAGTTTCACCTGACACATGGAATCCATACCTTTCAGGTGGTGCAACCACACTCGAACTCCTTTGAAGAGGTATGGGTGTTTCATCTTTATTTATCTCTTCAGTTTCTGGTTCAGGAAGCTCAGAATACTCAGGGGATTCAATGAGTTCCTCTACTTCATTTCTGTCTTGACCTTAAAGAAGTTATCCTCCAGAAATTTCATATCTCTAGAGATAAAGACCTTTTGGGTCTCAAGGTCATAAAGTTGATATCTAATACCATCTTTAACATACCCAATGAAGTAATACTCGCGAAAGCGAGATTCCAACTTACTTGCATCCACATTTTTCGCATGGACCAAGCAACCCCAAACCCTCAAGCGATTAACACTAGGTTTGTTTCCATACCAGAGCTCATGAGGAGTCTTGGGTACAGATTTGCTATAAATCTTATTCAGGATATATATTGCAGTCTCTACGGCATATCCCCAGAAACTAAGAGGTAAATGTGCTTTGCTCATCATTGAACAGACCTTGTCAATGATGGTCATGTTGCGCCTTTCAGCAACATCATTAAGTTGGAGTTTTCCAGGAGGAGTGAGATTGGAGATAATTCCATTCTCTTTAAGGTATTCATTGAATTCATCTGAGAGGTACTCCCCACCTCGGTCAGATCGAATCCGGTTAATCTTCCTATCGGTTTGGTTCTCAAACAAAACCTTAAACTCTTTGAACTTTTCAAAGGTTTCAGATTTATGACATAGTAGGAAGATAAACCTGTATCGCGAATGGTCATCAATAAACGTGAAATAATATCGATATCTATTTCAAGTCGCGATACTGAAGGGACCACATACATTGGTATGTACTAGGTCAAGAATACCTTCGCATCTTGTAACCTTGTTATGGAAAGGCATCCTATTCATTTTACCTCGAATACAATGTTCACAGGTAGGTAAAGATTGAACCTGTAGAAAATCTAAAGGTCCATCTTTTATCAATCTATTGATCCTATCAACAGATAAATGACCAAGCCTTTGATGCCAAATCATATTCGAATGATTTTCATTCTCCCTGCATCTTTTAGGTTTCTTATTATAAGTTGTGGCTACATTCATGGCATGTTCATCAATGTACAATCCATAGAGTCCACCAGAAGTTAAAACACCATCTGCAATAAATTTATCATATTGATTAATGACTAACTTATTACAGAAAAGGAAGGAATATCCATTTCTAACAAGTTTAGATACATATATCAAGTTCCTCCTAACTTCAGGTACATAAAGACATTCTTTAAGTACTAAGACTCTACCACTAGATAACGATAGTCGGCATGTCCCGATGGCGACTGCTGCAACACTTGCATCAGATCCCATCTGGATGACTATCTCCCCTTGCTCCAGATTCCTAGTTTCCTCAAACAAACAAATTGCATACATGAATAGAAGCACTAGAATCTACAACCCAACTTCCTTCTCGTCCAACGAGAAAACTAGTTTCAATGATGAAAGTAAATTTCATACCTGCTGGGGCTTTACCTTTATCAACTGACTTCAGATATTCTGGGCAATTACTCCGCCGGTACCCCAGCCTTTTGCAGTGGTGACAAACATCGGTTTTCTTCGATGCTATCGACGTGGATGCATTGGAAGATGAGCCAATTCCTTGACTTTTCTTCTTTCTCTTCTGGGGCGGGTCCTTCCAAGAACCTTGCTTCCGACCGCGCTTTCCTTTCACTTGTTCAACCATTACACTAGCAGAGGGGTCGTCCTTCCTCATTACGTCTTCAACAGACTTTAGTGCAGCTAACAACCCAGCGTTAGTAAAATCACCTTTGCTCATGTGATATGACACAACAAAGTTGTTGAAAGATTTAGGGAGCGACAACAAAATGAAATATGCCTGCATGTCAGAATCCATGCAGGCTCTCAGGGTTTCCAAGTCAGAGAGATACCCAAAACACTTTGAGTACGTGTTCTCTGACAGAGGTCCCTTCCTGCATCTTGTAGCGAATAAGCCCTTTCATCACATTATAACGATGTGTGTGGTTTATGTAATCGAACATTTCTTTTAGATTCAGCATGATTTCTTGACAATGGTTCATTTCCACGTGCTTCTTCTGAAGCACATTGGATAATGAGCCAAGAATGTAACATCTTGCCAAGTTATGTTCTTCATCATATTTTTCATTAAAAGATTTATCTTCCGGAGTCCTTGGGTTTGCAATCTTGTCCTTGGATAGCACATACGAGATGCGCTCCGCAGAGAGGACAAGATCCAAATTTTGGATCCAATCCGAATAATTTGGTCCGATTAACTGATTGACCTCCATGAGCTTGTTCAGTAGGTTCATGGACTTCATTTTCTGCAATTAAGAATGCAATATATTAGAACATATAGATGATTATATATTCATTTTAAAACATTTGATTAAGGCATTTTAAATCAAATTAGTCTTGCTCTGTCAACTTTGAAAGTTTATTCCCTTATTATCTTTCAAAGCAAGAGATATACTTACCGCTATATCTCAAGCAAGAACTGTGATCTCCTCTTTATCTTTGTCACATCCCAATAATATGAGAACCTGTGAATCGAACAAAGAGAAGCAGGAATACATTCCGCCTTGCAAGTCCAACTTGCATTTCCCAATTCGGTCTTTAACACCCGGTCCCACCACCCCTAAGATGATGTTGACCCGTCGTTAATTGAACCAACCGTCAACAGGCTTAAAACGCGCTATACGCAATCCAATATCGCCCCAATAATATGAGGACCCGATATTGCGGTCACTACATATATACGGCCTTACTCTATTGAGAAGCAAAGAACCCGATCCAAATAAATTGTATACAGGAGCTGTCACTTCGGACATGCGTCTCCTATATACAATATCTGGCGACGGAATCCTTTGCCTTGACGAGAGACCATGGATGTCACTTATGTGATCCTCCACCTCATATTCAAATTATAATTAATTAATCATCGTGAATCATATTCACATAATTAATTCTTCCAAGAGAAATACACATCTATTCTTAATAGAGTATTTCAATTGGATATAATCAATTTAATCATATTAAATTAATTATAAATCCAATTATAACCAACAAACTTGATTATTACTTGAATGGAAGGTATAATCTCAAAGTACATATTATTCAAATTTTAATAATTAGAAAAATACACCTTGATTTCTCCGGCATTATCGAGTCCCTACCCGTTGTCATGGCCAGTACCGACAGGAGTGGGACAGGCCGCAACCGGTGCGACCTGCTACCCCAATGCTCCCCGACTAAATACCATATCCACCTCAGGAAAGGATAATGCCAAATAAATCATTGTGTAATTTGAGATGCTCATCGATTTTTCAACCGAAATTATACCATATAGTAATAATCAAACATTTTGATTATAAGTAAATTTTCTAAACAAATTCCCGATCCTATTCAAGCAAGTTTGTTTGTTAATTGTGTAACTAATTGTGATCTAGATCTTATCTAATCAAATTATTGGTTGAGGCTATGTCAATTAAGGAAGTAATTATCACCAAATATTTCTCAAAATATTTTCCATAATTATTTCAGGAAATTAACAATTAATTTCACTAATTGACAAGCACATGGTTCTTGATTAGGAATGTAATTTCAGCAGTGATGCCTACTTACTAAAATTAACATATCTCAATCAAATTAAATCCAAATAACGCAAAATTGGTTTTCAAAGATTTCTAATTTGATTTACAACAGAACCAAAGTTATTTACACACATTTTAAGGTTACAAAACAGTAATTAACTCATTAATTATGTTAGGATTCGCAGTCCCCGAAACTGTGGATACATGTTCATTCAAATGATCATTTATCTCGAGCATACTGAATCCAAATTACGTAAACTCAAATCCTAAGGTTTTCTTATTTAATAGGGAATAAAATGCAATTGAATATTTCATGTTTAAACATTTAAATAGTGCCGAAAAATCCAATTAAATAGAGATACGAAAATTGAAATGCGATAAAGCTTTCGCATCCCTTACGAACCCAAGTCGTCCTAGGTTTACGGATCGTATACAAAACCTTCCGACCTAAGGCTATGATACCACTTGAAGGATATGGAATAATCCTCAAGCGCATCACGGAAACATGTGCATCGTGTCGCATACAATGAAGAACGACTAGTCGAACTAGTTGTTCTATGTAGTGGAATTTAAAAAAAAAATCATGTGATGAAACCACTTGATCCAAGAACGATTCTCAGATCGTTTCATATAAACCATATCAAATATGTAGGAATACCTCTTGAAGCGTGGTTGATCGAGTCTCTACGAAAAGAGACCTCCTGCCTCAAGTCCGATCTTCGAAGACGACGCTTGGGAGCGCGGGGATGAACCGCGTGATCCTCACAATCCAAGATGTTGAATCCAAGCGTGGAATTCCTGATCTTGTCGTACGAGATCAAACACCTTCTTCGTGAGCGAAGCACACCGAAGAAGATGGAGAACCGAGAGTCGTCAAGACGGCGTCACAATGGCAAGTCGACGAGGGAGATGTCTTCTTCTTCTCTTAGGGTGGACGGCCACCAATATTAGAGAAAGGAAGAGAGGACGTATGAAGAGAAGAGAGAGCTTATGTTGTTGGTTCTTGTTGTAACCCTAGAGAGCATGGAGTCCCTCTCTTTATATAGGGTTTGGAAGTCCAATGGATCTCAATCCACGGGACACACAAAATCAATGGATGATATTGATTTGTGTTTCTTTCAATGGTCAGGATTTTGTTGGTAAAAAATACAATAACTAATTTAATTTAGATTAAATATATTTGATAAATCAAATATCATTCAATCCTAAATCAAATCACTAAAATTAGAGATAATGGAGATGAGAATCTCCACATTCCATAAAGTGCCATGGATGGCTACCAATTCCAAGTTGGAATGACTAGCCATCCACACTCCAATTTGGATTGTGAGATTCTCCAATGAAATCCAAGATTTCATGATTATTCATATCTCTAATTACAACAACAATTGTTGTAAATTATTCTACAAAAATAATTCATAATTGTTTTTGAGAATATTGCAGTCTTACCATTGGAAGTTTGTGAATCAAATTCACAACCCAAAACAAAAGGTAATTTACATTTTCAATTAATTATACAATGTGAATTCAATTCACACCAATAATTAATCAGCAAATATAAATCATAGTAAGCTCTCTATAATACCTTATAAAATCACATTTATAATATAATATGAATAATTGGATATTGCTATCCACATTATTTTTATACATAATAATTAAATCATATTTAATTATACTGGATCATCATTCACATGCGTCCATTAATGTGAATCAAATTCACATTATTTAAGATAATTAAATCACATTTAATTATCCATTTCTCAATGCTTAGATATAATTCAACTATGGAATTATTCTTGAATCCTTTCAAGAAAAATGCACTTTCTCCACATATACTTGGAGATAAGGATAGGGTGATTGTATTGTTCCACGTATAGTGACTTGGATGTTGAGATCTCATCTCAAATACATATCTCACATACCTCTCATAGATGCTTGATTAAATCAAGACCGCAAATCTAATCTTCTCATTGCATCTGAATCTCATTCAAATCAATGTCCAACACTTGGACCAAGATCAGATTACTTCTCTAATGAGGAGTCACTAAAATCCAAACATGTTTCATCACTCCCTCAGAATGGAAGCGTCATGGTTATACAATCGTTTAGGATCAAATCACCCTTAGGTATTCCTAACACCTATACATCTTGCATACTGGAAGATCTATGATCAAACTGAAGATATAGATGATTTTTACACAATCATCTTCATGATTTGATCACCAAGTTTCTCAATCTTGGTCATTGGAAATCGGTATCGATCATATGCTTTCCCAAAGCATATATCATACCTTCAAATTCTTGTCATCCTTCCAAAGCATGATGACCATGCATGGAATTTGATCGATCCCAATACCTTATGAGTGAGCTCATGTCTTCCGGTTCACAAGTGAACCTGTATGATCCCTTTGAGAGATCGTATTACTCATATGCCCTTACATGCACAACAGCTCGCCGGTGTATAGACCTTGGTTAGGTCATCAACCTATTGGTCCGCCAAATGTACACACTCAGACATATAATAACACATCTGTCTCTGGTGAGAGGATGCGTGCCTATACTGTGACATCATTCATTATAGGACTTAGGTTATCTTGATCTCGTGAGTTAACCGTTTGACTTAACTAATTGGGCACCTCCAAATCACTATTCCCATGCAGAGGACCTGCATCAAGAGGTCGGTCAGATATCAACCTTTGTGAGAAAGGATTGCCATCCCCTACTCAGGCTAGAGATCATCTCTTAATAATCATTTGACGGTGCTTGATGAGTCTTCTATCTAACTCCTTAGATATTCATCCAAGCACCAACCTCTATGATACAATTTAATGAATCAATAGCTGTATGATCATCAAGACGGCCATGGTACATAACCATAATTGTACGTAGGGACCTTATAGTGCATTCATTCATTTAATCTTTGAAAGGGAGTGAAACAAACAATAACTTTTATTGATAAATCATATATATATATATATATATTACAATAACTTTTATTGTAAGAATGGTTCGCCTCGGGCTCACATGGCTAACAAGGATTGAGCAAAAACTATGCTATGTGAAATTGTGGTATTGAGGGAAATCATTGTTTTGGGAAAAATCATGGGCAAAAACCACGAATTCTAAACCATGGTTTTCGAAGGTTGGGAGCCTATAAATACCCCCTACTCATTCATTCTCTCCAAGTTTCATTCCATCCTCCACCACCACCTGTAGAGGCTAGGGTTGAGAGGTTGAGAGAAGAGGAGGGAAAGCAGAGAAGAAGCACTAGCGAAATGCTGCTAAGAATAAGAGGAGAAAGAGGATGATGGTGAGCTCCTCTCCTCGACGGCTTTGAGTAGGAAGTAAGTGAGTATATCTTGATTTAGGATTTCAAGTTATTTTCCTTTCCTATGTTAGCATTAGCATATAAGGAAGATATCTGATTATAGACCTGCTTCGGTGCAGGCAATTGAGTCGTCAGTGAACATGTTTTACTCATCTATGACATGAGACTAGTCGATTCTTTGTTGTATGATGATAGTGTTGCTACATGATGTAGAAACATGAGTAATGCCCTACTTGTGTGTGGACGGCTGGGTGATGACCCGAAAATACCGAGCGACTAAGGGTAAAATATGTCACTGGTCGTTGCGACCTCAATTACTCGGATCGAAATCAATCAAGAAGAAAGAAGACCACCAAACACGAAAATCAAGCAATCACGCACAAATAACGGTCTCGCTAATTTATTTTACCTGGTATAGCTACTAGGGTCGAACACAAGGAGTACGGAATGCGATGGGCTATGAAGTAGTCGGGAATCCATGAAACAAAATTTTTTGGTGGATTTTAGGTTTTTCAAATTTTTTTGTAATTTATAAATTAAGAAGATGTATGAAAACACTCAAAAACTCACAAGCAAACAATTATTTAAAGCCTAAAAAATGCTTAGAAAATTCAAATAAAAATATTTTTGGGTTTTTCAAATATTCAGATGTTTTTGTTAATTTTCTTGAATTTTTATGATTTTTAGTTAGTTTTCTAAAAATGAAACAAGGCTGAAAATGCCAAATAGTGTACAACCCAAATCTAAAGGCAAGTTAAAAATACTTAAAATGTTATAAAATTCGAGCAGCAATTTTATGTGAAACTATAAGTAACAAGCTATCTATAGAAGAAAAAAACACATTTTTTTATTTTTTTCTGAATTTTTAATGATTTTTATAAGATTTATAATGTTTTTCAATTTTTATGGGTTTTATAAATGCAAATGCAACAAAAATTGGACTGAAGCAAGAACATCTCAAAACAAACACACAGGAATATTTTGGAATTTTTCAAGGGTCTTTGATATTTTTAGTGGATTTTTAGAGACAAACAATAGCAATTTTTAAGGTTTTTCAATTTTTAAAATACTAAATGGAAACAAAATGCAACCAAAAATTCATGTAAATTTCTACACCATGCAGGAGCCGTGTGTCAAAATTTTATGAATTTTGGATGAAATTTGCTATTTATTCAAACTAAAGTAAAATCGACAGTACACAGAGACTAGTTTGCAAAGAAAACATGTTCCAGGGGCTAGACGATAGCACACATAGAAACTATAGGGCCCCTACTGCAATTTTCACACAAATTTCAGCACATGTCCAATATCTGCATGCACAGGGGTATAAGTGAAATTAATGAAACTATAACATCAAATCATAACATTCACTAAATCTAGGACCTTACATGCAAATATTCCATAAATACATGTGACGATGCACTTGCAACCATTCTGGAAGGACTAAATGTAAATACGAAATACTACAAGATCAAAAGTGCAAATTACCCTACTGTGTACTTTTTATTTTATAGACTAAGTAATAAAGGGAAATAACTACAGGGGAAGCGGAGCAAATTACCCAGCCGCTCGTGCGTCGTGCATGGGGGGACAGGTGTCGCGCTTTGACTGGATGGCGACATGCGGCTCTGACGCTGACAGCTAGCGAATCCAACGATGGTCCTGAGGGCGCGAACATAGGCGTACGGGGGCCGTTATATGTCAGATCTAACGGCCTGACAAGTGCAGGCTCCGGACGGCTCTAATGCGATCTGGGCGACGGCGATGATCCAATGACACATATGGATGCTGGACGAACTCCGCCTGGGCGAGGTTCACCAGAGCACCAGCGGTGATCTGTCACTCCAATGAATGATCGGACGATGGTGGTCGACTCGCAATGCTCCTCCGTGTCAGGTGGACGGGTCTGATTGACTCGCTGAAGGTCGGATCTTCGTGAATGGGTAAGTGACCTGGGAGAGCTCTGGCGAAGTGGGGAGGATGCGACCTGGGGGGTATCTGCGCTTGCTATGACCTGCAGAAGAAAGCTTCAACTCGAAGGGACACTCCGGTCGAGGTTATTTGACCTAAAGTTATGTGAAACGATGACGAATGGGTGTGGAGGTTCCAGCGAAGTGGTGGAAGGAACCTCGGGCCTAATCTTGTCTATCAAGCCAAGCCTAGGATGATCAGGCTGCGGAGGAAGGGTGACGATGAACGGGGTTGTCGATCAAAGCGGATAAAGGTGGCTGGTGAGGCTCCGACCGGCGGGTCGGAGCTGGCGGAGTGGCGGATGAAAGATTCGAGATAAATGGAACTATGATCGAAATGGAAGATACATGATGGTCCTATCTGATTCCTTAGCTCCAGGAGGTAAAGTCGGTGTGGGTCTTTGCCTCGACCTCTCTTCGGGAGGCAGGGGAGGCTTGTCGCGGCGGAACTCCGGCCACGAAACTCGAGCGTCGGCTGCAACAGCCTTTTCCGACCACCAAAGGCTCCATCCGATTATTGTCACAAAGGGGAAGAAGTCTAGGGTAGAAGGAGAGTGTGCGGAGTGAGCTACGACTCTGGGAAATGGAATGAAGAATATATAGGGCGTCCTAGGTGGCTGGAAAGATCGGGCAAGGGTGCGTGAACCGAGGGTGATCCGCCTCTTCTTAGGGATCCGCGAGGGTCACTGATCCACCAGGGTAAAGCGGGCACCGAAATCGAGGCATGAACAAACAGGGTCTGATCGGGAAAAATGGGAGAATTCTGGGTGCGAATCGGATCCACGCGCAAGAGGGTCTGGGAGGGGGAGTTGATCGGGGTCAACATCCCTCCTAGATCAATCAGAAATTAACTTGGTTAAAAATATTTGTAAAATAAATTAAAAATAGGAAATGATTTTATTTTAGAAAATATTCAACATGAAAAATGTTTATTATTTTTCAAACTATTTTTTGTAATTTTTAATTATTTTTATGAAAAATAAATTAAGGTATATACATTATATACATGTATAACATACTTATGTATTTTTATTTTTATTTCTATTTTCTTATTTTGTACAAATACTCCAATTTTATATTTTATTTATTTACAACATAAAATTTGTAGTATACAATATTTTTTTATTTTTATTATTTATGTACAAATGTAAAATAAATAGGTATAATATATATGTATACATGTATTTTTTACAAGGTGGAGAGAGAAATTAATTTTTTTAGTTTTTATTTTTGTAATTTTTATTTTTTTAGGAATATATACAAGGGGTTAAAATACCTTTTTATTTCTATTTTTGTGAAAATAAAATAATGATAATATGTATATATACATGGAAGGGAGTATGTGCAAGGTGGAGTGGCCCTATCTCTCTCTACTTATTTTATTTGTCGATCTGGTTCATTTTGGACCCTCTCTTAGGTTCAAGTCACTCAATATTTATTCTATATATTTCCCTCTTTTTCTTTTATTCTTTATTCTTTTATTTTTACATAAATACATGCTAATTATTAATTATTAACAAATGCATGCTTATTGGTTACTTATTGTATCTACAACAATATACATGATGTTTTGCCAAGGTATTTAGCTAAAATAAAAGAATAAAGAGTGATGAATGGAGATTCATCACCCCCTATACTTTACTTTTACTAGTCCCTTAGCAAACACTTATTTGAAAAAGAAGTGAAAAGAAAAAGAAAAGAAAAAGAAGTGAAATCAAGGTTGATTATTAAACTTGCCTTCATTAAATTGAAGTATGGAGCTCAGTCAGACCTTTGGATTATTAATTTGTTAGAACTTTTTTGGACTTAAGCTTAAAACTCAACAGCGTCTAAGTTCCACCAATCTATGGTCAAGACTCCTCAATAATCCAGATCAGAACAAGTCTATATACACAAACTCTAATGACCATGAATCTTTCCTTGTACTGTGTAAGTGATATGTAGCTCCCCACCTCAGAAATGACAAGGTGACAACCTCCCTTAACATGGTAACTCTAATGCCCTAGTCTGGCAACTCTTTCCTTGAGGAGTGGGGTATTCCCTTCTAAGTTCATGTTCAACCGTCTCAAGAAGAGGAGGAAGAAGAGAATGGACCATGACCAGTGTAGCCATGTATCCTTGGGAGCCCAACCAGTGTCGCTAAGTCTCCCGCTGCAAGCTTCATGAGATGAGTATGTGTAACATAAACTTTGCTTTATTTGACTATATACACTCCGGCGGGTATTTTATTTTCAATCAGACCCACCACTTTTTTGGAGTTTTTCTTTCTTTGTACATTTTTTTGATGTGCATATGTACAACATATCTACATGGTGCAACATATATACATAAGGAGTTTTTCCTCTTGAGCCAGTAGACTATACCTCTTTTGAAGCTTTATTGCAACCCACAACTCCTGTCTTTAGACCTCAACACCACTAGATCAAGTTGAGACGCACTTCCTTCACTAAAAGAAGAAGAGAGGTTCCGCCTAGAAGTACTACCCTCATATGCTACCCCAAGCCAAAGGAAACTGCCTCCTCACCACCTCATCCATGGAGAGCTATGTGTAATGTGCTGGTGCAAGTAAAACCATTGTATATGAGAGTCATGTGTGCGTTGTTAAGTGTTCTACTTAGGCTCATCAAGATGACATATGATCATAGCCTAGTGGACTCAAAGAATTAAATCCCAAATGGACTTGAAAAGTCTTAATCCTAAGCCCTATAAGGTTCCTCTTAGAATTAGGTGGATTAAAATCTTAACCAAGCTCCATTTTTCAACTTAATTCTAGGCGAGTTTAAATGTCAACTATGATTCAGAAAAACTATACAAATATATACAAAAATGTTTTTATGCAAGTTTTTGAAAATGTGTAAAATTTTTGAAAAATGTTTGAATGAATGAATGCATGGAGTTTTGCAAAATATTTACACATATTTAGACAAGGGTTTTTGCAAACTTTTATTTTTCAAACATTTCACAAAAACTGTGTACTATGTACATAATTTTGATATCAAAATATGTACAAAATCTTTACACATATTATTTTATAAATAACTATGTAAGTGCAATAAAGGATTTTTATGTACGAGAAAAAAATTTAAATTTTTATGGTTTTGGATAAAAGAATTTTAGCCATTTTATTTATTAACACACTCACACAAAGTACGAGTTATGGCTAAAGTATATATGAAATATATACGACACCCCTTATACTTAGCTCAAACGATGTCCTCAGAGTGGATCAAGAGCGATGAAGAAGACATAACTCGTGCTTAGTATAGGGAAGTGAAAAGGAATTGTATACTACAACGACAAATCAACGAATAGAATGAAGAGAACTCGGTGTTTCCCCCTATACTTAGGATCAAGTAATCCTATGTATAGCAAGCTATACATGAAGGGAAATCCGAGTGGAAGAATGTACAGGGTCTACCTCCCCTATACTTAGGGCGAAAGATCCCAAAGTATAGGCAGCAAAAGAGAGGTAAAAAGAATCCAAAGAATACTCAAGAATCCAACACCCCCTATACTTAGGGTAAAGTACACCCTAAGTATAGCATAATCATAGGCTGAAGATGGGGTGTAGGACTAAAGAATGGAATGATATGGACATCTGGATCTATACAAGGCGGAAGACAGTGATAATCAGGCATGAGATGCACTAGATATGAGTCAAAGACCACATCTCACGCAAAATGAATAGGGGCGACGTCAACAACCACGGCCCATGATCTAGATATGGTTTGAGCTGCTGCCCATTAACACGAAATGTAGACTCATATGACATCTCAGATATGTAAATACTCCCATTGTCATGTACCCTTCGAACCAGGTATGGTCCCTTCCACTTGCTCTGCAACTTCCCTGGAAATAATCTATGACTGGCATCAAACAACCATACTCTCTAATCTGGCTCAAACTGCTTGTGGCTGATATGAGAATCATGCCACTCCTTCACTTTCTCCTTGTAATGTAGACTGCTCGAAAAGACTACATCTCTAAGCTCCTCCAGGATTGCCAATTCTGCCCTCCTCTGATATCCTATACTCACTGAATCCAAAAGTATCTCTGTGACAGTCCAAAGTGACTTATGCCTAAGCTCAACAGGTAAATGGTAGGGCTTGCCATAAACGAGGCGAAATGGAGATGTACCCAAAGGAGTCTTGAAGGACGTCCGATATGCCCATAAGACCAGATCCAAAAGGTGTGACTAATCCTTTCGGTCAGGGCGGACAAACTTCTGCAATATAGTCTTGATCTTTCTATTCGACACTTCAGCAAGACCATTGGTCTGAGGGTGGTATGGAGTGGCTACTCAGTGGTCTATGCTGAACTCGCTAGCAAGGGCCTTTACCTTGTCGTTGACGAAATGATACCCCCCGTCTGATATCAAAACTTGTGGTACCCCGAACCGTAAAATGACGTTCTTCCTCAAAAATCTGCATACAGTCCTAGCATCTGCAGTTCGGGCGGGGATGGCCTCAACACAATGACTCACATAATCAACGGCTAACAAAATGTACTTGAATCCCTGACTCTTAGGGAATGGACCCATGAAATCGATTCCCCATGCGTCAAAAACCTCATAGAAATGAATGGGTTGCATCGGCATCATATCACATTGTCCACAAGTGCCCACCCTCTGACGGTCAGTACACCTCTTCACGAATTCATCATAATCCTTGAAGAGGGTAGGCCACCATAGGCCAGATTGGAGCACTTTATGTGTTGTTCTCCTCCCAGAGTGATGTCCTCTTGCCTCCAGCTTGTGGTAGTAGGTGAGAACGCTATGGTGCTCCTCCTGAGGAATGCACCGTCGCCAGACACTATCCCCTCCTTCATGGTAAAGGATGGGATCCTCCCGATGGTAAGACTTGGCATTCGCTAGGAAGGTCTCAAGTCTCTGCCAGGGCCAACCTTGTGGAACTCTCTTGGTAACAAGATAGTTCACAATGTCAGCGTACCATGGGAGCGAGGCGATAGCAAGGATCGCCTCATGTGGGAAGGTCTCTGCAATAGGATCAATCTACTCAGAATCCTCAAGATGCTTTAATCAGAAGAGATGATTCGCCACCATATTCGTGACTCCAGGCTTATCCTTAATCTCAATATCAAACTCTTGGACTAGAAGGATCCATCTAGTCAATCTCGCTTTGGCATCCTTCTTTTCCATGAGGTACCTGATGGCGGTGTGATATATAAAAATGGTCACTCTAGATCCAATGATGTATGATCTGAACTTATCTAGTGAAAAGACTACGGCTAACATCTCCTTCTCTGTGACGGTGTAGTTCCGTTGTGCGGCATCCAATGTACGGCTAGCATAGTGAATGGAAAATGGTGCTCCATCCCTCCTCTGTCCCAGCACAGCCCCCACGGCAAAATCAGAGGCATCCGTCATGATCTCGAATGGGAGAGACCAATCAGGCGGCTGGAGGACATGAGCCTCAACAACTAGACTCTTGAGAGTCTCAAATGACACAAGACACTTATCATCGACAATGAACTCGATGTCTTTGGTAAGCAAATCAGTCAACGGACAGGCTATCCTACTGAAATCATGAATGAATCGTCGGTAGAAACCGACGTGCCCCAGAAAAGACCGTAACTGTCATAAGTTGGATGGCGGATCAAGTTTTCTAATGATATCCACCTTGGACGGATCAACCTCCATGCCCCTGTTGGAGATGATATGACCAAACACCCTCCCTTGAGTCATCATGAAGTGACTCTTCTCCCATGATAGCACAAGATGGACCTCGATGCATCGCTGAAGGACGCGGTCTAGGCACTCAAGACAAACATCAAACCCATTGCCATAGACCGAAAAGTTGTCCATGAAAACCTTAAGCACTCACCCACCATGTCCGAAAAGATGGACAACATGCACTTCTGGAATATCATCGGGGCATTACATAGACAAAAGGGCATACGTCTGAAAGCATACATCCCAAAGGGACAGATGAATGTGGTCATGTCCTGGTCTTCTGGCGTAATTTCCACATGATTATATCCGGAGTACCCGTCAAGAAAGCAGTAATGACTCTTCCCGGATAGCTCTCTATAATCTGATCAATAAAAGGTAGGGGAAAATGATCCTTCTTGGTGGCCTAATTCAATCGTCTATAGTCCAGACAGACCCTCCAAGAAGTGGGTACCTGGGTAGCGATCTCCTCTCCAGACTCACTCACAACTGTAGTGATGCCCGTCTTCTTGGGCACCGCATGTAATGGACTGACCCACTTGGAGTCGGAGATGTGGTAGATAAAATCGACACTCCACCATTTCGAGATCTCCTTCATGACAACATCTCGAAGGTTCGGGTTCAGTTGCCGCTGGAATTCATGCGTCGACTTAGCGTCCTCTTCGAGATAGATATGATGGGAGCACAGGGCCGGACTTATCTCCTAGAGATCGATTACGCTCCATCCTATCCCTTACGTTTATTTTCAAGAACCTCCATCAAACGAGATTCTTGCTCTCCAACAAATCTGCTGAGATAATGACTGGGTGCATCTTATGCTCACCCATAAGGAACCTATACTTCAGCGACTACGGCAAGATCTTCCACTCTAGACAACTGGGAGCTGGAGGATCCGGTCTCTGAAAGGTCTGAGTGAACACAACCAAATCCGCATGGGAGAACTCTCGTTGAACTAGAATATCTGGTGAAGACTGCTCTGCTGGTGTGTCTATGCTCTGAATGGGATCAATCTCGACCCTAGTTGCTGGCTCTGTGGAAGTCAGACATGGAATCGTATCATTAAACTCTGCCCAATCATTATATGACTTCGAGGGATCTGAATCTGAATCAAAAGATAAATCAACTGCCTCGCTATCCAGAACGTGATCTGCTGCCTCCAATGTATCCTCTGCCAGGAATGCGCTCTCCAAGCTCTCCTCTATTGGAATCTGTGCATCAGCTGGATCTGAAGGTGAGAGGATGGCTTGTGAAACTGGGTCTGCGCAAACTGCTGAAGGATATTGACAATCCTTAAGCGTATCACGGAAGCGTGTTGATTGCATCGTATGCAATCAGAGCAACTAGTCGTACTAGATGCTAGATGCAGCGGAAATTAAAAATTTTAAAACTAAAGATGAAATCACATGATCACGAGAATACTTCTCGGATCGTTTCATCAAACCACCAAGTATAAGGAATACCTCTTGAGGCGTGGTGGTGATCGCGAGATCTCAAAGTAGAGATCCTCCTATCTTAAGTCCGATCCATGAAGAACGCACTTGCAGGCATGATGATGAGTCACGTTCCTTCCTGCAATCCTCGATGAAGATCCAAGCGATGGCTCCCCCGATTTCGTCAAATAAAATCCGTCGTCTTCCTTTAGAGTAAGCAACTCCAAAGAAGATGGAGATCCACGAGTCGTCGAAAAAGAAGCCGAGAGTCTCTCCTTTCTCAACCCAAGATGGACGCCCATCTTTTGGAGGAGAGAAAGAGAGAGGGCGAGAATATGAGAGAGAGAGAGAGAGTTGTAACCTTGTACAACTCTTAATAATGTACCTTGGAAGGCTACCCTAGCCCTCCTTTTATATTAGTTTAGGATCCAATGGATCTCAATCCATGGGACACATGGATCCAACAGCCAGGCTTAGTCCATGTAAAATCAACGACTATAATTATTGTTGGTTAAAACCAACAATATTTATTTATGATTAAATTAAATATATGTTGCAATATTATCAACACATTTTCAATTTAACATAAATAAGTTAGTTGAGAGATTAATCATCATAACAAAATGGAGATAATGTTGCCTCCTAAAAACAATAGTGGCTTTATTTCTCCTTTTTATTATATTACATTATCTATCAATTATCACAAAAATATCCACAAAATTAATTCCAAATTAATTTGTGAATATTTCAATCATGCCATTGAAAATTATGTGAATCATATTCACATCCCAAACTAATTTGTAAATGACATTTCCAGTTAATTAACAAATGTGAATCCAATCCACATTTAATAATTAACAAATGTTATTTACTAAATTTCTCTCTCTTGAATATTTGTATATTATAAATCATATTTACAATACACAAATATTATGGATAATAATATCCACATTCTCTAATCCTTGATAATTAAATTCCATTTAATTATCTTGGATAATCATTCTTACAATATGAATCGTATTCATATTAAGCTTGATAATTAAATCTCATTTAATCATCAAGTTCTTCTTGCTTGGATATGTATTTCATCAAATGAATTATTCTCGAACCCTTTCAAGAATAATGTGCTTTCTCCGCAGATACTTGGAGATAAGGACAGGGCGATTGTATTATTCCACGTATAGTGACTTGGATGTTGAGATCTCATCTCAAATCCAGATCTTACGGACCTCCCACAGTTGCTTGATTAAATCAAGACCGCAGATCTAATCTTCTCATTGAATCTGAATCTCATTCATACTAATGTCCAACACTTGGACTAAGATCAGATTGCTTCTCTATTGGAAGGAGTCACTAAAATCCAGACCTGTTTCATCACTCCCTCGGAATGGAAGCGTCATGGATATACAATCGTTTATGATCACATCACCCTCAGGTATTCCCAATACCTGTACATCCTGCATACTGGAAGACCCATGGTCAACCCAAAGATCAAGATCTATTTTACACTGTCTTCTTCAGGGTTTGATCACTAAGTTTCTCATTTGATCATTGGGATTTGGTATTGATCATATACTTTCCAAAAGCATATATCATACCTAGGTCTTGATCATATACTTTCTAAAAGTACATTTCAAACCTACAAATTCAGTCAAGCTTCCAAAGCGAGACGACCGTGCACGGAATTTGATTCTTCCCAATATCTCATGAGTGAGCTCATGTCTTCCGGTTCAGTAATGAACCTGTATGATCCCTTTGAGAGATCGTATTACTCATATGCCCTTATATGCACACCAGCACGCCGGTGTATAGACCATGGTTAGGTCATTGATGAATACCCATTCATCACTCTTTATTCTTATATTTTAGCTACAAAAAACCGATGCAAATGCATGTAGATATGTGTAAATACAAATAATTAGCAAAAGCATGCATCTTGTAAAAATATGTAATTAGCATGTTTTTGTGCAAAAATAAAAGAATAAAGAGTAAAAAGAAAAAGAGGGAAATATTTAGAATAAATATTGAGCAACCTAACCCAAGGGAGGGCTCATCATGGGCCTGATCGCATAAAAGCCACAGTAGAGAGAGATAGGGGCTCACTTATGTATATATTTGTAAATAAATAAAATAATATTTTCCTCATCCAAAAATATGCTTGTATATATTTTGTACATATTTATAAACTATTAAAAACAAAATAAAAACTTAAAAGTCAAAAATGCAAAAATACACCTTCACCATGTACATAAGACCACCATCCTTATTTATCTAACCTTGTAAATAGATGTATTTAGTTCTAAAACTTTTTGTAAATATCCTATGTTACATATTGTACATAAATAAATAAAAAGAAACAAAACAAAATCAAATAAAAATTACAAAATTAAAAATACAAAAATATCTTGTACATACACCATGTATATAGTTATACATAAATAATTATTTCACCTATATATCTAAATAATAAAAATAAAATAAAAATAGCCTTTTATTCCTCATTTTATCCTATAAATAAATAAAATATAAAATAGGAATAAAAATGTATATAAATAACTAATTAAAAATCAAAAATCAAAAATCAATATAGTGTATATATACCTATGTATAGCTACTACGTATATACTTTTTTTTTATTTCCAAAAATTAATTAAAAATCACAAAAAAAATAGAAAAAATTAAAACAAATATTTTTTATGTTTTAAGTTTTTGAAAATTCGGCCATTTAAGGCCCCAAAAAAATCAAATAAAAATATAAGCCTTGGCGGGCTCTGATTGGTCCACGGGGGATTGTTGACCCCCGGTCAACACCTCCCCCAGGACCACCAGAGCCCGGGTCTGCTCGCCCGACCCGTTTTCTCCCCTCTTTCTACGAGTGACCCGATCGCCATTTGCCCCAACTCCGGGTCCGGATTGATCACGTCACATCCGAGAGCCTCGCCGGAGCCCTCGCCTTGGGATCCGCGCTCCAGCTCGCCCTACCCGATCGATTCTTGCCGAACCCTCCACAGTATAAAGGCTGAGCTCCGCCGCACTTTCTTTCCATCTTTGGCTCTCCACCTTCACTCCCGTGACCTCCATTGCATTCAGCAAGGTGACAGCTTCCGTCTGCCGTGTTGCAGCGAGGAGGAGGGTGCCCGACCATCGATCCGGCAGCCGTGTGCCGCCGTGCTCCGCCACCTAGTTGGAGCTCGAGCCTCAGGCAGTGACGACCTTCGAGGCGACGACCGGGAGTTAGCCACACTCCAGCACAGTCTTCCGATCCACCCAGGTAGTCGATTAGCTCTTCCATTTCGTTTAATTTCTGATTTCGCCCAAATCGACTCTCCGACGTGTTCCCCTGATTCCGGCCATCTCGCGTAATATCTCGATCATCGGAACCCCCACACACCTTCGCCACCCTCCGACGCACGTTCTACGCCCACTCATCCAACCCAGCTCGCCCCGGAGCTGGGAGTCGAGCTCCACCACCTACCGCTCGCCGGAGCTCATTCGCACCGACCCACCAGCCACCGTCACCCCGCTTCTTTGGGTCGAGGCACTTTGCCCTCGACCCGCGAAGCTTCTGGTTTGCTTTGCAGGGACCGAGGAGGCCATCTGAGGCTTCCCGATTTCAGTCCAGGAGCTCGCTCGCCGCCAGCCTCGCCGGAGCCCCTCCCGGGCTCGGCTGGGCCATCGGAGGCTACCACCAGCTGCGGGGCATCACAGCGGGTCTTCTCCGATCATCAGGAGCAGCTGAGGAGGACTACAGCCCACGCACGAGGCCAGCGAAGCTCGCCGGCGGAGTGTTCTTCCACCATCCTCCAGCACCGTCCGATGGCTCCTCCGCTCCAGTCTTGATCCCAGCCGTCCATCTTCCGAGGAGCAGCGACCGTCGATCACCTGGAGGGGCTCATCTGGACCGATAGCAGCAGAGGAGAGAGGCACCCGAGCTCCACCCCGTTCGATCTTCCACGTGTCCTCGCCTCCACCGTCGATCCGGCTCAAGGGCAGACGAAGAAAAGCGCCAGCTCACCAGGACCGCCCGATCTTCCACGTGGCGCGCATCCCGCCGTCGACAAATAAAGGGGTAAATTACTTAGGGCCCCCTCTTAGTTTGTCTTTTTAGTCCTAGTCCTGTAAATATTTTCGTGCTTTTATTTACGTAGGGTAATTTGCAACTGGGACCTTGTGCTTGTTTTTATTTACGTTTATGCCCCTGTGTATGTGAGACCACGTGCTTCGTCACGTGCTTGTTTGGGCTATTTACATCTGTTTCCCTGTAGTTCTGTTGGGTTCTGAAATGAATGATAACTTTTTAGTAATTGCATTTATGCCCCTGTGAGTGTTGTTTATGCGCATGTGCGGATTTTAGTGGGATTTTTGCATCCAAGCCCCTGGACTTTTGGTACGAGTCACCAAAAAGTCCAGAAACTTGGTTTTTATTACCAAAAGGCACCTGAGTGCCCCAGGCACGCGCCACGCGCGTGACTTGTTGGGATTTTTGCACCTTGAGCCCCAGACTTTCGGGTATTTGCACATTGGTCCTTGTGCACAGTGCCCCCTTTTGGATTTTGAATAAAATATCAAATCACCTCCAAATCTAATGAAAATTTGACACATGGCTCCTGCCATGGTGTAGGATTTTTGTAGATTTTTGAGGACATTTTTGATCTTGTTTGCTATTTTAAAAAATTCAAAAACATCTATTTTTGGCACTGTTTCACTTGAAAAATCACAAAAAAAATATAAAAACACCCCCAAAAATTCTACAAAAATTAGTTACTGATCTTTGTGTGTTGTTTGATTTTCTAGCCAATTTTGGCTATTTTTCATTGAGTAAAAACCCTAAAAATCTAAAAACACCTAAAAACTCATAAAAATCATAATAAATAATCTAAAAATCCAAAAACAATAATTCTGGTGCTCAAATTTTCCTTGTTTTATCTAGTTTACAGGAAAATTACCTCCAGGTCCTTCTGAGATCCTTAGATATTTTATCTTTGGGTTTTGGGCCCTGCTGGACAGTACCCTATCTTTTTCTTACTGTTTGATTTTTAGAAAATAAAATACACATTGGAAAAATCTCCAAAATTAACCAAAAACACTTAAAAACTTAAAAAACATAAAAACAATTTTTCTCGAATTTTTGCTCACTTCTGGATACATTAAATAATTAGTTGGAGCTTGCTTGTTTTTGTGCTTCTTTCATTTCCTTCACATTTAAAAATCCAAAAAAAATATAAAAACCATTAAAAACCACTAAAAAATGTTTTCTCCCTTTTTCTGATTCTTTGACTACTTCGTAGGCCTTTGGCCAATCCGTGCTCCTTGTGTTCGACCCTGGGAGCTATACCAGGTTAATCACATAGCGAGACCGCTTTCGCATTTTCGATTGATTTTATTTCTCGTAGTGGTCTATTTTTCTTGATATACCCATCCGATTGATTGAGGTCACAACGACCATTCCTTTGCCTTTGCCTTAGTCACTCGGAATTTTGGGGTTATCAGAATGGCGCCGTTGCCGGGGAGCACGGCTTAGTAGTCTTTTAGATTTTTCCGCGGCTTTTCGAGTTTCGCGGCTTTTTGCACAGATTTTTGTATATATATATTTTCTGATATTTTTATAATAATTGTTGGACTGACCACTTTTCTCTCTTTTTCTTGCGAGGGCCCGAGGAGCGAGGGCGGCATTCCTAGGAGCGCCGGAGCACCCGAGCGACGCGGAGGCGGCTTCCTTCTTCACGAAGCCGCAGGAGAGAGCGAGAGAGAGAGTTGAGTGGGTGAGGTAGCTTAGGATATTATTTTATTATTGTTGTAATAATACAGGACCTTGGACTGCTCGGACACTCTCGGGTCTGTTTCGCCGAGCACCGGTGTGCTCGGGGGACCCTTTAGGACTTTAGCGGTTTTTCGCGGTTTTTCGCGGCTTTTTCTACTTTTTTACTGCCTTTCCGGTGTTTACGCGGCTTTTTGATCGAGCCCCTAGCTGTAGGATTTTCTGGTGCTTGTGCCGTAATAGTAGGATCCACACACTTAATTGATTATCTGTTCCTATAGATCGTTAATTGGACCTGCTAATAATAAATAATAAAAATTACTTAGTCACTTTCCTGAGAGCCTACGCGCCGCGAGCCCGCCCCACAAGCGCTACTCCTGAACTCGACCTGTCGAGAAGAGGAGGGGTGAGCCAAGACCGGACTCTTTGGATCGAGGGCAAGTGACTGAGTTAGACGGTTCTGCGCTAGAAGTTGCTCATCTAGGACTCGGTTTTTTTCCCGCTTGCATCATTTAGGTAGTTTATTTCCTGTCTTTAAATTCTGCGCGGATCATATTGCATGTAGAGTGCTGGAGTCAGGTACGCCTTTCTTACTTTGCATGCATCATTGATTTCATCGCGCACCGGCTTTTTCGTCTTCTCCCCCTGTTTTCGGACTTAATAATCAGGAGAACCGAAAAATTCGTTAGGCCCTTTGTTTGCTTTGAAAAATATTAAAAAGAAAAACAATAAAACCGGGACTGCTAATCATACTTGATCTTAAAAACCGCTCACCCTAAAAATTTTGTCTTGGGGAGAGCAACCCCCTCATTGTCTTGTTTGGATGCGCGAGAGAGTGACCCGCACCCTAGGTAGAGCCTCCCGGTGCTAGACCCGACTGATTACCGACTCTTCTGTGCGGGCCAGTCGGTTGGGATAGCATCGGATATCCTAACAGGTCACGTAAGCGCTCTGATACTTTGTGTGTTCACCAAAATAAAATAGACAAGATAATTTGACCGAACTTTCACGGTCTTCAGCTCGCGTGCGTTGGTGAACTGGGGGTTTGTTTTTTATCATATTTGATTCCAGATCTCATCCGCCTTACTCGTCCAGATCAAGATGATGGGTAGACGGTCTCTTAGGCAGCCTCTGGTTGCACCGCTTTCGGGCACGTCTACCCGATCATCTAGGTTAGCCCGCGAGAGCCGAGACCAGCTCTCCGAGCCCGAGTACGATTCCGCCCTGTTCCCCCTCGACCCCCTTTCTTCTGGTATTGAGAGACATGAGCCCGAGGAGAGATTATCAGATTTGACAGCACCTGAGTTGGGCTCATTTGATTTTGCAGACGTCGTTATGGCTGCCAGAGCAGACGATTCCCCCAGAGGTCCACGGGGAGACCATCATGTTGTATTTGACCAGGGGGCGATAAACTCCACCCTGATCGCATCACTTGAGACGGTTCAGCAGCAGCTCCGCGATCAGGGAGCATTCATGATAGAGATGAGGAGAGAGTTGGAGAGGCTCAGAGCAGAGCGAGGTTCAGAGCAGAGCGAGCCTGAGGAGATGCTTGATGCAGAGGCAGCAGCAGCAGCAGCCGCAGCAGCAGCAGCAGCCGCCGCAGCGGCAGCCGCCGCTGCGGGAGGACCACCACAGCCGATGCGGGCGTTGCACAACCCCGGATCTACTCTGATGCATCATTGGGTGGTAGTGCCAGCTATCGTGGGGGACTTCAAGTTCCCCCCGAACACCTTGCAGTTACTGCCCCGCTTCCACGGGCTAGCCACTGAGGAGCCCCACCTCCACCTCCAGGAGTTTCTGATGATCTACAGCACTGTCCACGATCGCCACGTGGACCAGGACACTATACGGATGATTGCCTTCCCGTTTTCACTGGCAGACAGAGCAGCCAACTGGCTGAAGCACTTAGGGAAGTTTGTGTACACCTGGGATCAGCTCCGCACCGAGTACTTGAAAAAGTACTATCCACTCGGGCGGACGAATGCAACGAGGGCCTTGATCAGTAACTTCTCCATGTTCCCCAATGAGCAGTTCCACGAGGCTTGGGAGAGGTTTCGAGAGCTCTTGGACAGATGCCCGCACCACGACATATCCAAGCCGAACCTAGTTCAGAGCTTTTTCAGCGGGTTGACGCCAGAGCTTCAGGGCCTGGTGAATGCTTCTTGCGGCGGGTCCTACTTCGCCAAGGACCACGACCAGGTCTGGGCTATCTATGAGGAGATGTCAGAGAACTACATGGTGATGTCTCAGACCCGGTTGTACTCTCAGCGACCCCAGCCACAGCAGCCAGGACCCGTGCAGTACCAGCGGATAGCACGGGTCGATGCAGGTCCATCCAGTTCGTCCGCAGTCGCAGCAGCACAGGCAGAGTCGTCCGCTGCGGACATGGGTATCATTAGCGAGAAGTTGGACCGCATGGAGCTGATAGAGAAGAAGCAGTGCCAGAGTATCACGCAGATGGAGCAGATGGCACAGGTTCTGAGCGACATGAAGACCCAGCTCATGTGTCTTCAGGAGACACAGACGGCTTCACAGCCCCGTCTTCTGTCGCGAGGCGATACCGGCGGCAGCAGCAGCTCGTCCCAGCGCTCCAGCTCTTCACAGCAGCCTAGACAGGTTCACCTTGTACAGGCGGAGCCGTACCAGCAGCCGCAGCCCACTTACCAGTTACCACCATCTCCAGAGATGCAGATGGTGCCGTACCAGCCGGATCAGCCTCTGGCAGTACTGCCGCCAGACCCCTACGAGACAGAGCCGTTGATGGATGTCAACGGGATTTGGTACGACTGCCCCCAGCCTGGGATCCGACGAGACCATCCCGGATTCAGGTGGGGGAGTGGTGGTGCCCAGCCCCAGTCGCAGCCGTCAGGACAGGGAGGGCAGTACTCCCAGCAGAGAGACCAACACCACCCTCAGCAGCAGTCCCCAGCATATCAGCAGCAGCCATCCTACGGTCCTCGTCCCTATCAGCAGCAGGGACAGTCTTGGAGACGTGAGCAGCAGACTCACCAGGGATACCAGCAGCACCCTCCTACCTACCCCGCTTACCAGCACCAGCAGCAGCAGATCCAGCAGCCTCACCCACAGAGAGGCCACCCGTCGGGCTCCCACGAGAGCCCCGCTTTGGATGACATCGCCCGCCTCCTCACGGACCAGCAGGCCACATTCAGACGAGAGATGGATGAGTTCCGCCAGGAGATGCGGGACCTGGTGAGAGGGAAGGCTGCCATACCAGCCCAGATAGAGCCCAATCCGAACAGCCTCAAGAGGAAATCTGAGCAGGTAGTACATACTGAGTTAGCCACTCCTAGTGACCCATTTGATGATACATCTTCGGATCTTTTTGATGCTGATTTTGTCACACTTAGGAGCGGTAGGACCCCAGCAGGCGGCGGCGCCTCATCTGAGCTTCACCACGAGGACATTCCAGAGGCGCCACATGAGGAGGAGGAGAGCGGTACTGAGGCCGCTCCAGATGATGACGGTGGTACTGATGCCACCAAGGATGCTGATCCTACCGGCGGTACTGAGGCCGCCACGTCACCAGTTCGAGGAGGTGGTACTGACGCCACCCGTCCAGCCGAGCCAGCACGCGGTACTAATGCCGCGAGACGTCTAGCACCAGCAGCAGTAGCAGAGCAGCCAGCCCGTGGTGGTACTGAGGCCACCGGTGTTTGTACAGATAGAGATGTTGTTTTTCCCCGTGTTCATGTATCTCGGAACTCTGATATGAATAAAGGAAAAGGTTTATTTTCTTCTGGTCCCACTGTGGTGCATGATGTATGTGTGGATCCGGTCCTTGAACCGTCTAGACCTTTTCCTAGTCCTTCATCTGAGAAGGACCCAGTGATCCCCTTCCCTAGAGCCCTTCAGATGGGGAAGGGGAAGAAAAAAGAAAATCCCAAAAAGAGAGAGTTTGAGGAGTTCAGCCAGAGTATGATTGATCGATTCCACATCCAGCTGACCCTCCAGGAGGCTTTGCAGCACATCCCCCTTCTCCAGCGTGCTTTGAGAGAGAGAGGACTACAGTCAGGAGGAGGAGGAGGAACCACACTTCAGAGATACATGTGCTGACGAAAGCCACGTGCTTCGCGATCCAGAACCGACTGCCAGCCAAGAGGCCAGATTCAGGGGCCCCGTATGTCAGATGCCAGATTAGTGAGCAGAGGTTCGACCGTACTCTTCTAGATAGCGGATCGTCGATTAACCTTCTTCCGGCAGCCCTTCTCGACCGCTTCGAGTTGGGCACTCTTCGACAGAGCAGGACAGTCCTTCAGTTCGCTGATCGATCTGTCAAGAGGCCGAAGGGGTTATTACGAGACGTTATCGTCACGATTCAGGGCCTGAAATTCCCCGTGGACTTCGTAGTGTTGGACATGGAGATCCCTGAGTCAGTGGCCGATACCCCCATCATCCTTGGTCGTCCGTTTTTGGCCACAGCCAAGGCGGTGACTGATCATGATAGCGGGAAGGTGTACTTTCGCGTCGAGGGCGAAAGTATACAAATAGAGACGGTCGAGGACTACAGAGCCAGACTCAGAGCCAGCTCAGATGCGAGTACCGATACAGAGCAGCTGACAGACGCAGAGCCAGACATCCACCAGGACTGTGATTTTGTGATCACAGATGATGAGGCAGCTTGGGCAGATCTTGAGACACAGACCACCCTCTCACTTTCAGATACAGCTGATGCAGAGACGATAGCAGAGGAGAGTCTGGAGAGCACAGACCTGGTTCAGGATACCATAGAGGCAGCAGAGCCGGTCCTCGATCGCGACACGATGTTCAGTGATGGTGGTGATGAGGCCACCTTATTGTTCGGTGGTACTGATGCCACCACGGATGATACAGATCCCTCGGATTCAGAGTCTGATTGGGCCGATTGCTATGATCAGATGCCAGACTTGAGTCCATCTGAGCCTAGAGATGAGGAGGAGGTAGACGCAGAGCCGAGCAGAGACAGTGCAGTTGAGCAGCCTTCTCCCGATTCAGTTTGCGAGAGGACGCTTTCACTTTCCCAGGCAGATTTGGCCGATTTAGCAGCTTTCACTCATTTTCTTCCGCAGCCAGATTTGCCAGCCCCCAGCATTCCAGAGCGAAAGTCGCTCCCTACTTCGCTGAAGTATCGATTCCTTGCGGGCGATCCAGAGATGTACCCAGTCATCATCTCAACCGAGTTGACTGGAGAGCAAGAATCCCGTCTGATGGGGGTTCTTGAAAAGAACCGCAAGGCGATCGGATGGAGCGTAGCGGATCTCCATGGGATTAGTCCAGCAGTGTGCTCCCACCATATCTATCTTGAGGAGGGGGCGAAGCCGTCGCGTGAGTTCCAACGGCGACTGAACCCCAACCTGAGAGAGGTCGTGATGAAGGAAATATCCAAATGGTGGAGCGCAGATTTTATTTATCCCATTTCCGACTCCAAGTGGGTCAGCCCCTTGCACGTGGTGCCCAAGAAGACGGGCATCACGACTGTGATCAGTGAGTCGGGAGAGGAGATCGCTACACGAGTACCCACTTCTTGGAGGGTCTGTGTTGACTACAGGAGACTCAACCAGGCCACCAAGAAGGACCATTTCCCCCTGCCTTTTATTGACCAGATCATTGAGAGACTGGCAGGGAAGAGCCATTATTGTTTCCTGGATGGGTACTCGGGCTACAACCAGGTGGCCATCGCTCCTGAGGATCAGGAGAAGACCACCTTTACCTGTCCCTTCGGCACATATGCTTTTCGACGCATGCCATTTGGGCTATGCAATGCCCCTGCGACTTTTCAGAGGTGCATGCTGTCGATCTTTTCGGACATGGTAGGGGAGTGTTTGGAGGTCTTCATGGACGATTTCTCGGTCTACGGCGACGGATTCGATTCTTGTCTTGACTGCCTAGACCGGGTACTCCAGCGATGTATCGAGTTCCATTTGGTTCTATCTTGGGAGAAGAGTCACTTTATGGTGACTCAAGGGACGGTGCTTGGCCACATCATCTCCAACAGGGGCATGGAGGTTGATCCGGCCAAGGTGGATGTCACCGCCGTCCAATCTGAGGCAGTTACGGTCATTCCTGGGGCACGTTGGATTTTATAGGAGATTTATTCAGGATTTCAGCAAGATTGCCCGACCGTTGACTGACCTCTTGACGAAAGACACCGAGTTCCTTGTAGATGACAAGTGTCTCTCGTCTTTTGCGACTCTCCAGCAGCATGTTATAGAGGCTCCTGTTCTTCAGCCGCCTGATCGGTCTCTCCCATTCGAGATCATGACGGACGCCTCCGATTTTGCCGTGGGGGCAGTGCTGGGATAGAGGAGGGATGGAGTTCCATTTGCCATACACTATGCTAGCCGCACATTGGATTCCGCCCAGCGGAATTATACGGTCACAGAGAAGGAGATGCTAGCAGTAGTGTTTGCCCTAGATAAGTTCAGATCATATATCATTGGATCTAGAGTGACTTTGTTTACAGATCATACCGCCATCAGGTACCTCATGGCAAAGAAGGATGCCAAGGCCAGATTGACTAGATGGATCCTTCTACTCCAGGAGTTCGACATTGAGATCAAGGATAAGCCTGGAGTTAAGAATGTGGTGGCGGATCATCTCTCCCGATTAGAGCAGCCTGAGGATTCTGAGCAGATTGATCCTATTCGTGATACCTTCCCAGATGAGGCGATCCTTGCTATCGCCTCACTCCCGTGGTATGCCGATATTGTGAACTTTCTCGTTGCTGGGAAAGTCCCACAAGATTGGCCCAGGCAGAGGCTTGAGACCTTCCTTGCGAAGGCCAAGTCCTACCACTGGGAGGATCCCCATCCTTTACCACGAAGGAGGGGATAGCGTCTGGCGTCGGTGTATTCCTCAGGAGGAACACCATAGCGTCCTCACTTACTGCCACAAGCTTAAGGCAGGAGGACATCATTCTGGGAGGAGAACGGCATAGAAAGTGCTCCAATCCGGCTTGTGGTGGCCTACCCTCTTCAAGGACTCTGATGAGTTCGTGAAGAGGTGTACTGACTGTCAGAGGATGGGCACTTGTGGACAGCGTGATATGATGCCGATGCAGCCCATTCACTTCTGTGAGGTTTTTGACGCATGGGGCATCGATTTCATGGGTCCATTCCCTAAGAGTCAGGGATTTGAGTACATTCTGTTGGCCGTAGATTATGTTAGTCGTTGGGTTGAGGCTATCCCCCGCCCGAGCCGCTGATGCGAGGACCGTTTGCAGATTTTTGAGGAAGCATATCATCACGCGGTTCGGGGTTCCACGAGTTCTTATTTCTGATGGGGGTGTCTCATTTTATCAACGACCAGGTGAAGGCACTTGCTAGCGAGTTCGGCATAGATCATCGTGTTGCTACACCTTACCATCCACAGACGAATGGTCTAGCTGAGGTGTCGAATAGGGAGATCAAGAATATTTTGCAGAAAGTCGTCCGCCCTGACCGAAAGAATTGGTCACATCTTTTGGACTCGGTCTTGTGGGCATATCGGACGTCTTTCAAGACTCCATTGGGTACATCTCCCTTTCGCCTCGTTTATGGCAAGCCATGCCATCTACCTGTTGAGCTGAGGCACCGAGTCACTTTGGGCAGTCACAGATATTCTTATGGATCCAGATGGTATAGGAGACCAGAGGAGGGTAGAGTTAGCTGCCCTGGAGGAGCTTAGAGATGCAGCTTTCTCAAGCAGCCTACATTATAAGGAGAAAGTCAAGGAGTGCATGATTCTCATATCAGCCACAAGCATTTTGAGATTGGACAGAGAGTATGGCTGTTTGATGCGAGGCTTAGATTATTTCCAGGGAAGCTACAGAGCAAATGGAAGGGACCTTTTCTCGTCAGAAAGGTGCACGACAATGGTAGTATTGATATATCCGAGTTGTCTTCTGAGAGCACCTTTCGAGTGAACGGCCAACGGCTCAAGCCATATCTAGATCATGAGCCGCGGGACGTTATTATTTGTGCCCCTATTCATTTTGCGTGAGATGTGGTCTTTTGACTCACATCTTTTGCATCTCACGCCTGATGTTCACTATTCCTCCGCCTGTATAGATCCAGTTGTCCATATCATTCTATTCTTTAGTCCCACATCCCTTTCCTCATCTTATGATTATGCTATACTTAGGGTGTACTTTACCCTAAGTATAGGGGGGATGTAGGACCTGCGGGTAGTCTTTTCATTCTTTCTGCCCCTGTTTTGCTGCCTATACTTAGGGATATTTTACCCTAAGTATAGGGGGGGCAGATTCTGTATCTTCTTCACTCGGCTTTCCCTTCATGTACAACTTGCTATACTTAGGATTAGTTAATCCTAAGTATAGGGGGAAACCACCGAGTTCCTCTCATTCTATTCATTTATTCGTTCCTGTACTTATCCATTCCTTTTCACTTCCCTTTTACTAAGCACGAGTTATGTCTTCTTCATCGCTCTTGATCACTCTGAGGACATCGCTCGAGCTAAGTATAGGGGGGGTGTGTATATATTTCATATATACTTTAGCCATAACTCGTACTTTGTGTGAGTGTGTTAATAAATAAAATGGCTAAAAATCACAAAAATTTAAAAATTTTTCATCAACCTCTTTTATCTTGCACATACATAGCTAGTGTACAAAGTATTTTTGTAAAAATGATTTCAAAAATCTTTTGTGTAAATTTTGTGTAAATATTTTTGTATCAAAATTATGTATATAGTACAAAATTTTTCCAAAATGTTTTGAAAATCAAAAGTTTGCAAAAATCTTGTGTAAATGTTTGTAAATATCTTTTTGCAAAAACTTGCACCTCATGCATCATTCATGATTTCAAAACATTTTTCAAAAATTTCGCATGATTGTAAAATATTTGTAAATAGCATCTTGTGTACATATATGTATATAGTTTTTCCTGGATGAGAGTTGACATTTAAACTAAGCCTGGAATTAAATTGAGAAATGGAGCTTGAATAAGATCTTAATCCACTTAACGCCAAGAGGAACCTTATAGGATTTAGGTTTAAGGCTTTTCAGGTCCATAAGGACTTAATTCTTTGAGTCCACTAGGCTATGAGCATATGTCATCTTGATGAGCCTAAGTAGAGCACTTAACAACACACGCATGACTCTTAGAGACAATGGCTTGACTTGCACCTGCACTTACACTTGGCTCTCCACGGATGAGGTGGTGAGGAGGCAGTTTCCTTTGGCTTGGGGTAGCATATGAGGGTAGTACTTCTAGGCGGAACCTCTCTTCTTCTTCTAGTGAAGGAAGTGCACCTCAACTTGGTCTAGTGGTGATGAAGGCTAAAGACAGAAGCCGTGGGTTGCAATAAAGCTTCAAAAGAGGGATAGTCTACTGGCTCAAGGGGAAATTTCTTATATGCTGCACCATGTAGATATGCTGTACAGAAGTCCTTGAAAAAAAAAATATGCAAAAATGCAAAAAGAACTCCAAAAAAGTGGTGGGTCGGATTGAAAATTTAATAACCCCACCGGAGTGTACATAGTCAAATAAAGCAAAAGCTTATGGTATCAATGCTACATCTCATGAAGCTTGCAGCGGGAGACCTAGCTACACTGGCTAGGCTTCCAAAACTCTATACTTCTACCCCCTCTTCTTGAGCCGGTTGCACTTGAACTTAGAAGGGAATACCCCGCTTCTCGAGGAAAGAGCTGCTAGACCGAGGCATTAGAGTTACCAGGTTGAGGGAGGTTGTTTCTTTGTTGCTTCTGAGGTGGGGAGCCACATATCACTTACACCGCATGGAAAGATTCATGGTCATTAGAGTTTGTGTATGTAGACTTGTTCTGATCTGGTTTATTGAGGAGTCTTGCCTATAGATTGGTGGAACTTGGAGGCTGTTGCGTTTTAAGCTTAAGTCTAAATAAGGTTCCGACACATTAATAATCCAAAGATCTGATCGAGCTCCATATTTCAATTTAATGAAGGAAAGTTTAATAATTCAACCTTGATCCATGTACATCCTCTTTTTCTTTTTCTTTTTCTTTCTGTTTCACTTCTTTTTCAAATAAGTGTTTGCTAAGGGACTAGCAAAGTATAGTATAGGGGGGTGATGAATACCCATTCATCACTCTTTATTCTTATATTTTAGCTACAAAAAACCGATGCAAATGCAAGTAGATATGTGTAAATACAAATAATTAGCAAAAGCATGCATCTTGTAAAAATATGTAATTAGCATGTTTTTGTGCAAAAATAAAAGAATAAAGAGTAAAAAGAAAAAGAGGGAAATATTTAGAATAAATATTGAGCAACCTAACCCAAGGGAGGGCTCATCATGGGCCTGACCGCATAAAAGCCACAGTAGAGAGAGATAGGGGCTCACTTATGTATATATTTGTAAATAAATAAAATAATATTTTCTTCATCCAAAAATATGCTTGTATATATTTTGTACATATTTATAAACTATTAAAAACAAAATAAAAACCTAAAAGTCAAAAATGCAAAAATACACCTTCACCATGTACATAAGACCACCATCCTTATTTATCTAACCTTGTAAATAGATGTATTTAGTTCTAAAACTTTTTGTAAATATCCTATGTTACATATTGTACAAAAATAAATAAAAAGAAACAAAACAAAATCAAATAAAAATTACAAAATTAAAAATACAAAAATATCTTGTACATACACCATGTATATAGTTATACATAAATAATTATTTCACCTATATATCTAAATAATAAAAATAAAATAAAAATAGCCTTTTATTCCTCATTTTATCCTATAAATAAATAAAATATAAAATAGGAATAAAAATGTATATAAATAACTAATTAAAAATCAAAAATCAAAAATCAATATAGTGTATATATACCTATGTATAGCTACTATGTATATACTTTTTTTTTATTTCCAAAAATTAATTAAAAATCACAAAAAAATAGAAAAAATTAAAACAAATATTTTTTATGTTTTAAGTTTTTGAAAATTCGGCCATTTAAGGCCCCAAAAAAATCAAATAAAAATATAAGCCTTGGCGGGCTCTGATTGGTCCACGGGGGATTGTTGACCCCCGGTCAACACCTCCCCCAGGACCACCAGAGCCCGGGTCCGCTCGCCCGACCCGTTTTCTCCCCTCTTTCTACGAGTGACCCGATCGCCATTTGCCCCAACTCCGGGTCCGGATTGATCACGTCACATCCGAGAGCCTCGCCGGAGCCCTCGCCTTGGGATCCGCGCTCCAGCTCGCCCTACCCGATCGATTCTTGCCGAACCCTCCACAGTATAAAGGCTGAGCTCCGCCGCACTTTCTTTCCATCTTTGGCTCTCCACCTTCACTCCCGTGACCTCCATTGCATTCAGCAAGGTGACAGCTTCCGTCTGCCGTGTTGCAGCGAGGAGGAGGGTGCCCGACCATCGATCCGGCAGCCGTGCGCCGCCGTGCTCCGCCACCTAGTTGGAGCTCGAGCCTCAGGCAGTGACGACCTTCGAGGCGACGACCAGGAGTTAGCCACACTCCAGCACAGTCTTCCGATCCACCCAGGTAGTCGATTAGCTCTTCCATTTCGTTTAATTTCTGATTTCGCCCAAATCGACTCTCTGACGTGTTCCCCTGATTCCGGCCATCTCGCGTAATATCTCGATCATCGGAACCCCCACACACCTTCGCCACCCTCCAACGCACGTTCTACGCCCACTCATCCAACCCAGCTCGCCCCGGAGCTGGGAGTCGAGCTCCACCACCTACCGCTCGCCGGAGCTCATTCGCACCGACCCACCAGCCACCGTCACCCCGCTTCTTTGGGTCGAGGCACTTTGCCCTCGACCCGCGAAGCTTCTGGTTTGCTTTGCAGGGACCGAGGAGGCCATCTGAGGCTTCCCGATTTCAGTCCAGGAGCTCGCTCGCCGCCAGCCTCGCCGGAGCCCCTCCCGGGCTCGGCTGGGCCATCGGAGGCTACCACCAGCTGCGGGGCATCACAGCGGGTCTTCTCCGATCATCAGGAGCAGTTGAGGAGGACTACAGCCCACGCACGAGGCCGGCGAAGCTCGCCAGCGGAGTGTTCTTCCACCATCCTCCAGCACCGTCCGATGGCTCCTCCGCTCCAGTCTTGATCCCAGCCGTCCATCTTCCGAGGAGCAGCGACCGTCGATCACCTGGAGGGGCTCATCTGGACCGATAGCAGCAGAGGAGAGAGGCACCCGAGCTCCACCCCGTTCGATCTTCCACGTGTCCTCGCCTCCACCGTCGATCCGGCTCAAGGGCAGACGAAGAAAAGCGCCAGCTCACCAGGACCGCCCAATCTTCCACGTGGCGCGCATCCCGCCGTCGACAAATAAAGGGGTAAATTACTTAGGGCCCCCTCTTAGTTTGTCTTTTTAGTCCTAGTCCTGTAAATATTTTCGTGCTTTTATTTACGTAGGGTAATTTGCAACTGGGACCTTGTGCTTGTTTTTATTTACGTTTATGCCCCTGTGTATGTGAGACCACGTGCTTCGTCACGTGCTTGTTTGGGCTATTTACATCTGTTTCCCTGTAGTTCTGTTGGGTTCTGAAATGAATGATAACTTTTTAGTAATTGCATTTATGCCCCTGTGAGTGTTGTTTATGCGCATGTGCGGATTTTAGTGGGATTTTTGCATCCAAGCCCCTGGACTTTTGGTACGAGTTACCAAAAAGTCCAGAAACTTGGTTTTTATTACCAAAAGGCACCTGAGTGCCCCAGGCACGCGCCACGCGCGTGACTTGCTGGGATTTTTGCACCTTGAGCCCCAGACTTTCGGGTATTTGCACATTGGTCCTTGTGCACAGTGCCCCCTTTTGGATTTTGAATAAAATATCAAATCACCTCCAAATCTAATGAAAATTTGACACATGGCTCCTGCCATGGTGTAGGATTTTTGTAGATTTTTGAGGACATTTTTGATCTTGTTTGCTATTTTAAAAAATTCAAAAACATCTATTTTTGGCACTGTTTCACTTGAAAAATCACAAAAAATATAAAAACACCCCCAAAAATTCTACAAAAATTAGTTACTGATCTTTGTGTGTTGTTTGATTTTCTAGCCAATTTTGGCTATTTTTCATTGAGTAAAAACCCTAAAAATCTAAAAACACCTAAAAACTCATAAAAATCATAATAAATAATCTAAAAATCCAAAAACAATAATTCTGGTGCTCAAATTTTCCTTGTTTTATCTAGTTTACAGGAAAATTACCTCCAGGTCCTTCTGATCCTTAGATATTTTATCTTTGGGTTTTGGGCCCTGCTGGACAGTACCCTATCTTTTTCTTACTGTTTGATTTTTAGAAAATAAAATACACATTGGAAAAATCTCCAAAATTAACCAAAAACACTTAAAAACTTAAAAAACATAAAAACAATTTTTCTCGAATTTTTGCTCACTTCTGGATACATTAAATAATTAGTTGGAGCTTGCTTGTTTTTGTGCTTCTTTCATTTCCTTCACATTTAAAAATCCAAAAAAAATATAAAAACCATTAAAAACCACTAAAAAATGTTTTCTCCCTTTTTCTGATTCTTTGACTACTTCGTAGGCCTTTGGCCAATCCGTGCTCCTTGTGTTCGACCCTGGGAGCTATACCAGGTTAATCACATAGCGAGACCGCTTTCGCATTTTCGATTGATTTTATTTCTCGTAGTGGTCTATTTTTCTTGATATACCCATCCGATTGATTGAGGTCACAACGACCATTCCTTTGCCTTTGCCTTAGTCACTCGGAATTTTGGGGTTATCAGTCATCAACCTATTGGTCTGCCAAATGTACATACTCAGACATATAGTAACACATCTGTCTCTGGTCAGAGGGTGCGTGCCTATGCCGTGACAGCATTCAACATAGGACTTAGGTTATCTCGATCTCATTAAGTCAATCCATTGACCTAACTAATCTGACACCTCCGAATCACTATTCCCATGCAGAGGACCTGCATCAAGAGGTCGGTCAGATATCAACTTATGTGAGAAAGGATTGCCATCTCCTACTCAGGCTGGAGATCATCTTTTAACAATCATTTGATGGTGCTTGATGAGTCCTCAATCTAAATCTTTAGATATTCATCCAAGCACCAACCTCTATGATTCAATTATTGAATCAACAATTGTATGATCATTAAGATAGCCATGGTACATAACCCTAATTGTACTAAGGGACCTATTATGCAAATTGTTTACTCTTCATTTCAGATCAGGGAATGATATTCGCAATAACATTTATTGCATAATGGCTCGCCGTGGGCTCACATGTCCAACAATCTCCCACTAGCCCAAAGAGCCATTAATGGGTTAATCATTTAACCCACACTCATGTGACAATCATATGCTATTTAGAAAAATAGCTAGGTAAGCTGATCAGTCACTCTGTTCCCAAAAGACTATGCCAAGTCCTTTTACGGCACTTGCATATCCCTAGGTAACAGTTCTCGCATCCAATGCGAATGTTGCATCTAATGCAACCAATACTCAATCTAGTCAAAGCAGTTATAGTGTCCTTGACACTATTGCTCAATAACTATTATAACCAGTATTTCCATAATCCTTATCAGAATACCCTTATTCCGGGAGATCACTATCTCTCAAGGTATCCACAGTTAAGACCTTTTAGATCTCTATCTATAAAGTCTTAAGCTTTTGAAGATATGACTTTGAGATCACTATCTCAAAAAATCATGTCATCTATGAAGATTTTGTTATTACTGCAATCAAGTATTTTCTCTCTCCATAGTAGGATTAGCAACACTTTACTACTCCGAGTGCATGGCAGATATCTGGCTTTTATACACATTTAGCACACACTTAGCTTCTCGTAACTGATGCACAGGTGCAAGCAGTTCTAGCATTCACTTCCTCAACTCTTTGAGGTGCTATCCCTTTAGATAGGTCAGTACCAAATCTCAAGGGAAGGAAGCCTTTCTTGGAATTTCCAAAAAATGGAATATGTCCAAGGTGTACTACAAATGTGACAGTCCCAATACCCTCTTTTCTTTGCTTCCGAACAACTTCAGAACTAAGATCTAAGAGTTATTCTTGAGATCATATCTCAAGGTATGGAATAGCCAGTCTATAAAACACTTATTATCATCCTTATATCGTTCCAAATGATTAGGATATTATCTACATTTAGCACGATGAACACAATGGCACTCCCACTAAGCTTCACATGGTACATCAAGATTCTATTTGAAATCATAACATTTATAATTTCATCAAATCTTATATTCCATCTTCAAGAAGCTTATTTGAGTCCACAGATGAGTTTCTTTAGCTTTCACACCTTACTTTCCCCAAACATGAAGCCCTGGGGCTACTTCATGTGAATATCCTCATAGAGGTATTCTTAGAGGAATGCAATCTTGAATTACATCTTGAAGATGTAATAGTCAAGTTGTGTAGCTAAGGTTAGCAATATTCTGATGATTTTGAGCATGGTTACCGAAGAGCAAGTCTCATTGCAAGCAATGTCTTCTCTTCCGATGTATAGCTCATGGCTACGAACCGAGCTTTGAAGGTCTTTACCTTCTCATCAGGTTCCCTTTCACTTACAGATCCATTTACACCTTTATGGGTCTTACCCATATAGGTGGATCCTCGAGGGTCCATATACAATACTTGTACATGAAGTCTACTTTAGAATTTATTGCTAATATCCATCTTTCCATGTCATGATCCTCAGGAGCTTCATCACATGAAGTCCGATCATTGTCAGACTTAACTGACATATGGAATACATCCTCAAACTCATTTGAAGAGGTATAAGCGTTTCATCTTTAATAATCCTTTTAGTTTCTGATCTCTCATTATCTTCTCGAGATTAAATGAGTTCCTACACTTTATTTTCATCTTGATTCTCAAGAGAGTCATCCTCTAAGAATCACATTCTCAGAGATGAGATCTTTTAAGAATCTCAAGGTCATAAAGTAGGTATCCAATACCATCCTTTGTTTTCCTAATGAAGTAGCACTCTCTAATGCTTATTTCCAGCTTATTTGCATGGAATTTTATTAAGGATATATAGTGTAGTCTCTACTACATATATACCTAGAAACTAAGAGGAAATTATGCTAAAAAACATCATTGATCAAATCATGTCATACATGATCCAATTGTATCTCCCTACAACTCTATTGAGTTCAGGTTTATCAGGAGGAGTGAGATAGAAATGATATTCATATCTTCATAAGTTATTCTTTGAATTCTATCTAACAGGTACAAGATACCTAGGTTAGATCAAATTCATTTCATCTTTCTTCAAACTTTGGTTCTAAACCAAAATTGTGAAATCTTTGAACATTTCAAAGGTTTCTCAGGTGAAGAAATCTCATATCATACATAATCATCATTAGATATCACATATCCATAATGTTTACTATGATATAGATGATCTACATACATCAATATGTATGAGATCTTGAATACCTCGACATCTAACACCATTCCCAGAGAAGGGTCTATTGGACATTTTACTTTGAATACAATATTCACAAGTATGTAAGATTTGAAATTTTAGACAATCTAAAGTTTCATATCTTACTAGTCTTTTGATCAAATCAACAGACAAATGTCTAAGGCTTGATGCCAGATCATTGTCAAATGATATTCATCCTCCTATTGATCTTATAAGGTTTGATTTTTAGTATTAGAAATCTTAATGAACCATTCATTAATTTTCTAATTTTGTGGAGTCCACTAGATGTTAGATTACTATCTGAAATATTTCCATCATAACTCTTTATGATAGTTCTATCTTAGAATTCATGTTTATTTCCAACATTTAGAAACAAACAATGAGTGTACTCTACTATCTAGGTCATACAGACATTCTTCAAGACTAAGGGCTCTCCCACTGAGAATATGAAGTCTATCTATCCAACAGAGATTGCTGCAACAATTACAGCAATATCCATGTAGATGACTACTAAATCTTAAGATCAAATTTCTAATCTTCTAATATATATATATGCAACAAATTGCAGATGTCATTAGAAGATTGGGATACAATTGTCAGACTTTATCTTATGAAATAAGAAAGTCAGAGTCAATGATTATATGTAGATTATTCTGATGCTTTATCTGAGTCATTTACTAAGGATTTTAGACAGATTTGATAGTCATACTATCAACACATCAACTTATTGCAGTATTGGCATTCATCCAACTCTTTGGATGTCATATGGAAGTCAAAGAAGTAGGTCAACTCTTTGACTTTACTTCTTACTCGGGTCCGACCCATGCTTCCACTGCGCTCTCTTCATCTATAAACAACCATTGTTCAAGATAAAGAATCTCTTATATTAAATTCAAAAAGAATTCAATGTAAGAGCATTTCAACATTTATACATGCTTCATTAAATTCATACAATATGAATATCCTGAAGCTTCATGAATGACTTGAGTATAGATAGTAGAATGATGACTCTCATCATATCTACATACATCTTAACTCTTTGAGACTTAGGTTCAGGTAGGTATTCAAACATTTTTAATACAACATCTCTTTCGAGCTACCATTCTGCATAATGCAGAGAACCATGTCATTCATGATTAAATGTCTAGAGCACATATGTATGCCAAAATATTTTCTTTTATTTTACAAGGATTATTCGACAATTACGATCACCATCGACATGCCACTTTCAAAGTACACTCGATGAAAGATCAAGACTATAGAGACATACGGACCCTAAGGTAATGTCTTATTGTCCTATTTAATTGTCATTCCTCATTATGTTGAGGAAACTTGCACACTTCAACCACATACATTATGTGTCCAATTGCAAGTACAATATCTGGATCATGAGTCCAATCCATGATATTTTACTGGTTATCATTGAGTATAACATTGAGTGGGTTTAATGAAGGATTATCTGAAATAAGAAATTTGCATAAGGGTATATATATTATATATACATGTTTTACTTTGATTTAGGAATTTTTATATCAAAGTTGTCTTGCCTTGTCAACAATGAAAGTTCATTCCCTTAATCACTTTCAATGTAAGAGATATACTTACCAATATATCTCAAGCAAGATCTGGGATCTCCTTCCTTATCTTTGTTGCATCCCAATAATATGAGAACTTACAACTCCGATAAAAAGAAGCGGGAACTCATTCCACCTTGCAAGTCCAACTTGCATTTCCCAATTCGGTCTTTAACACCCGGGCCCACCACCCCTAAGATGATGTTGACCCGTCATTAATTGAACCAACAGTCAACATGATTAGAACTCACTACGCGCAATCCAATATCACCCCAATAATATGAGGACTCGATATTGGGATCACTACGCATACGACCTTACTCTTTCGAGAAGCAAAGAGCTCGATCCAGATGCGTTTGCATATAGGATCTGTCACTTCGGACAGGCGTCTCCTACATACAATCCCTGGCGACGGAACCCTTCGCCTTGACGGGAGACCATGGATGTCACTTATGTGATCCTCCATCTCATATTCAAATTTTATAATTAATTATCGTGAATCATATTCACATAATTAATTCTTCCAAGGGAAATACACATCTATTCATAATAGAGTGTTGACTGGATATAATTAATTTACTCATATTAAATTAATCATTAATCCAATCATCAATCAACAAACTTGATTATTACTTGAATAGTAGGTATTATCTCAAAGTACGTATTATTCGAATTTTAATAATTAGAAAAATACACATTGACTTTCTCCGGTATTATACAGTCCCTACCCGCTGTCATGGCCAGTATCGACGAGAGTGGGACGGACCACATACGTTGCAACCCGCGACCCCAATGCTCTCCGACTAGGCACCATATCCGCCTCGGGAAAGGATAATACCATATAGATCATCATGTACTTTGAGATTCTCATCGGTTTTTCAACCGAAATTATACCATATAATATACATCAAAACAATTTTGATTATATTATAAGGAGATTTGCTAAATAAATCCCCAATCCTATTCAAACAAGAGGTTTTTTCATGTAAATGTTGTCCTACAACTATTGTAGGATAAACTATGGTTTTTCATGAAATCAATGTTTGTTGATGGATTCAAATCAACCAATGATCAAGATCAATTATCTTATCATTGTGGTTTAGGCAAATGTCATTCAATGAAATAATTATCTCTTTAATATTTCATAAATATTTATCACTAATTATTCCAGACAATTAATAATTAATTTCATCATGATAATTGAATGACTTATCACAAGGTTCATGATCCAAGATAGCAGTGACCCCCAATCACTAAAATTAACTTATCTTGATCAATTTAAATCCAAAAAATGCAAACTCAGTTTACTAAGATTTCTTATTTGATTTATTAAATAACCCAAGTGATAATTCACGTATTTCGAGGTGGATCAAAATCGTAATTATCTCATTAATCACATTTAAATTCGCAGTTCCCGCAACTGTGAATACGTGCATATTCAAAAGACCATATCTTGAGCAAATGAAGTCCAAGTTTAGTAAACTCAAGTCTTATGGTTTCCTTATTTAATGGAGAACAAAATACAATTGAAAATTTCATGTTTAAAAAATCTAGACAGTGCTGAAAAATTCAATTAATCAGAGGTGCGAAAATTGAAATGCAGTAAAAATTTTCACGACCCTTTCAAAACCAAATCGTCTAAGGTCTATGGATCATATCCAAAACCTTATTCAACCTGGCTCTGATACCACTTGAAGGATATTGAGAATCCTTAAGCACATCACGGAAGCGTGTTGATCGCATCGTATGCAATCGGAGCAACTAGTCGCACTAGATGCTAGATGCAGCGGAAATTAAAAATTTCAAAACTAAAGATGAAACCACATGATCACGAGAACACTTCTCGGATCGTTTCATCAAACCACCAAGTATAAGGAATACCTCTTGAAGCGTGGTTGTGATCGCGAGATCCCAAAGTAGAGATCCTCCTGTCTTAATCCGATCCACGAAGAACGCACTTGCAGGCATGATGATGAGTCACGTTCCTTCCCGCAATCCTCGATGAAGATCCAAGCGATGGCTCCCCCGATTTCGTCAAACGAAATCCGTCGTCTTCCTTTAGAGTAAGCAACTCCAAAGAAGACGGAGATCCATGATTCATCGAAGAAGATGCCGAGAGTCTCTCCTTTCTCAACCCAAGATGGACGGCCATCTTTTGGAGGAGAGAAAGAGAGAGGGCGAGAATATGAGAGAGAGAGAGAGAGAGAGAGAGAGTTGTAACCTTGTACAACTCTTAATAATGTACCTTGGAAGGCTACCCTATCCCTCCTTTTATATTAGTTTTGGATCCAATGGATCTCAATCCATGGGACACATGGATCCAATAGCCAGGCTTGGTCCATGTAAAATCAACGGCTATAATTATTGTTGGTTAAAACCAACAACATTTATTTATGATTAAATTAAATATATGTTGCAACATTATCAACACATTTTCAATTTAACATAAATAAGTTAGTTGAGAGATTAATCATCATAATAAAATGGAGATAATGTTGCCTCCTAAAAACAATGGTGGCTTTATTTCTCCTTTTTATTATATTACATTATCTCTCAATTATCACAAAAATATCCACCAAATTAATTCCAAATTAATTTGTGAATATTTCAATCATGCCATTGAAAATTATGTGAATCATATTCACATCCCAAACTAATTTGTAAATGATATTTCCAGTTAATTAACAAATGTGAATCCAATCCACATTTAGTAATTAACAAATGTTATTTACTAAATTTCTCTCTCTTGAATATGTGTATATTATAAATCATATTTACAATACACAAATATTATGGATAATAATATCCACATTCTCTAATCCTTGATAATTAAATTCCATTTAATTATCTTGGATAATCATTCTTACAGTATGAATCGTATTCATATTAAGCTTGATAATTAAATCTCATTTAATCATCAAGTTCTTCTTGCTTGGATATGTATTTCATCAAATGAATTATTCTCGAACCCTTTCAAGAATAATGTGCTTTCTCCGCAGATACTTGGAGATAAGGATAGGGCGATTGTATTATTCCACATATAGTGACTTGGATGTTGAGATCTCATCTCAAATCCAGATCTTACGGACCTCCCACAGATGCTTGATTAAATCAAGACCGCAGATCTAATCTTCTCATTGAATCTGAATCTCATTCAGACCAATGTCCAACACTTGGACTAAGATCAGATTGCTTCTCTACTAGAAGGAGTCACTAAAATCCGGACCTGTTTCATCACTCCCTCGGAATGGAAGCGTCATGGATATAAAATCGTTTATGATCACATCACCCTCAGGTATTCCCAATACATGTACATCCTGCATACTGGAAGACCCATGGTCAACCCGAAGATCAAGATCTATTTTACACTGTCTTCTTCAGGGTTTGATCACTAAGTTTCTCATTTGATCATTGGGATTTGGTATTGATCACGTACTTTCCAAAAGCATATATCAGACCATGGTCTTGATCATATACTTTCCAAAAGTACATATCAAACCTACAAATTCAGTCAAGCTTCCAAAGCGAGATGACCGTGCACGGAATTTGATTCTTCCCAATATCTCATGAGTGAGCTCATGTCTTCCGGTTCAGTAATGAACCTGTATGATCCCTTTGAGAGATCGTATTACTCATATGCCCTTATATGCACACCAGCGCGCCAGTGTATAGACCTTGGTTAGGTCATCAACCTATTGGTCTGCCAAATGTACATACTCAGACATATAGTAACACATCGGTCTCTGGTCATAGGATGCGTGCCTATGCTGTGACAACATTCAACATAGGACTTAGGTTATCTCGATCTCGTTAAGTCAACCCATTGACCTAACTAATCTGACACCTCCGAATCACTATTCCCATGCAGAGGACCTGCATCAAGAGGTCGGTTAGATATCAGCCTATGTGAGAAAGGATTGCCATCTCCTACTCAGGCTGGAGATCATCGCTTAACAATTATTTGACGGTGCTTGATGAGTCCTCAATCTAACTCTTTAGATATTCATCCAAGCACCAGCCTCTATGATTCAATTATTGAACCAACAGCTGTATGATCATTAAGATAGCCATGGTACATAACCCTAATTGTACTAAGGGACCTATTATACAAATTGTTTATTCCTCATTTCAGATCAGGGAATGATATTCGCAATAACATTTATTGCATAATGGCTCGCCGTGGGCTCACATGTCCAACAACTGCCTCATCATCTGTAATCACAAAATCACACTCCTAGTAGATGTCTCTCTTTGCCTCTGTCATCTGCTCTAAATCTGTAAGCGGCTCTGAGAAAGCTGAGTCTCGCGCTATGGTCTCATCAATCGTCTCTATTTGTATACTCTTGCCCTCGACACGAAAGTATACCTTCCCGCTATCATGATCGGACACTGCCTTGGCTGTGGTCAAGAATGAGCATCTTAAAATGATGGAGGTATCGGTCACAGACTCAGGGATCTCCATGTCCAACACAATGAAGTCCACGACGAATTTTAGGCCCTGAATTGTGACAACCACGTCCTTCAGCAACCCCTTCGGCCTCTTGACAGATCGATCAGCAAACTGAAGGACCGTCCTGCTCTATCGAAGAGGGTCAAACTCGAAGCGGTCGAGTAAGGCTGTCGGAAGAAGGTTGATAGAAGACCTGCTGTCTAATAGAGTCTGATCGAACCTCTGCTCATGTATATGGCATCTGACATAAGGGGCTCCTGCATCTGGCCTCTTGGCTGGCAGACGGTTCTGGATGGCAAAGAAGGTGGCACGAGTGAGCACATGAATCTCTGAGTGGTGGTTCCTCCTCTTCCTGCGAATGGTGGTCCTCTCTCTAAGGTTCTTCTGGAAGAGGAGGATGTGCTCCAAGGCCTCCTGTAGGGTTAGCTGAATCTGGAATTTGTCGATCATCTGCTGGCTGAACTCTAGTTGCTGCGATTTTTTTTGGATTTTCTTTTTTGGTCCCCTTAGCCAAGCGGAGTGCTTGGGGAAAGGGGATGGTTGTCCCCTCCTCAGATGGAGGGCTAGGATCGGGTCGCTGCTGCTGTAACAAAATAGAATCCATACAAGCATCTCCAAGTAACACAGATGGACTCACAAATGAAGAACCCTTTCCTTTATTTCCATAATAGTCCTGAGATAGAGTAATAGATGGAAATGTGACAGGAATAGAAATGGGGGCATCAGCACCACCCTTGACATCTGGACTAGCGACATCAGTACCACACTCTGGCTCAACATCAAATCTGGTGGCATCAGCACCACCTCCTCATGAATCTGATGAAGCGACGGCCTCAGTACCGTCAGCTGGATCAACATCCTTGGTGGCGTCAGCACCAACGTCATCATCATCACGAGCATCATCAACACCGCTCTCCTCCTCATATGGCGCTCCTGAAGCTGCGAGTAGTCGTCACTAAGATGAGGCGCTGCCGGCTGGTATCCTACTGCTCCTAAGTATAACAAAGTCAGCATCAAAATGATATGCAGATATATCACCAAGTGAATCACTAGGAGTGGTAACCTCTATAAAGTCTACCTGCTCAGACTTCCTCTTCAGGTTTTTCGGGTTTGGCTCAATCTGTGCAGATATGGTGGCCTTCCCTCTCACAATCTCTCTCATATCCTGTCTGAACTCGTCCATCTCCCGTCTGAAGTTGGCCTGCTGCTCGGATATGAGGCGGGCTAGATTATCAAAAGCGAGGTTCTCATAGGTCGGCCCATGAGAACCTGATGGGTGGCCTCTCTGAAACTGAGGCTGTTGCTGAGGATGAGAGGGATACTGCTGCTGAGAATGATACTGTTGAGGCTGCTGCTGCTGCCTCCAAGACTGTCCCTGCTGATAGGGACGAGGACCATGCTGCTGATAATGTGGTTGGGGATGTGGCTGCTGGTACTGGTGCTGCTGTGGGAACTGGGGTTGCTGGTGTGACAGCTGGCCGTAATGGCCACCCTGAACTGGAGGCTGCTGTTGGGAACTGGTACCTTCGACCGACCAATGGAATCCGGGATGGTCTCATCGGATCCCAGGCTGAGGTCAGTCATACCAAATCCCGTTGACATCCATCAATGGCTCCTGCTCGTAAGTGGATGGGGGAAGGACTGCCACAAGCTGATCCGGCTGGTAGACCACCATCTGAGTGTCCTGAGATGGTGGTGGCTAGTAGTACTATTACGGCTGCTGGTACGACTCTGCCTGAACATGGTGAACATGTCTAGGCTGGCTGGAGTACTGGGACAAGCTGCCGTAGCTGCTGGGATCTGCCTGTGACCCGAGACGGGGTTGAGAAGCCGTCTGTGCCTCCTAGAGACACATGATCTGGGTCTTCAGGTCACTCAGTGTCTGTTCCATTTGATCGATCTGCGACATGCCCTGGCACTGCTTCTTCTCAATCAACTCTATCTGGTTCAACTTCTCGTTGATAATCCCCATATCAGCGGCCATCGACTCTACCTGTGCTGCAGCTGCTGATGATGTAGATGGACCGGTATCGACCCGTGTTATCCTCTGATAGGACACGGCCTGTGGCTGGGCTTCCCCTGAGTGTACAATTAGGTCTGGGACATCACCGTGTAGTTCTCGACCATCTCCTCGTAGATGGTCCAGACTTGATCCTCATCCTTGGCAAAATATGAACCCCCATATGATGTATTAACAGCCCCTGCAGCTTCAGTGTAAGCCTGCAAAAGAAACTCTGGACGAGATTGGGCTTAGATATGTCATGATGGGGGTACCGTTCTGTAAGCTCTCTGAATCTGTCCCATGCCTCGTGAAATTGCTCATTGGGGAGCATGGAGAAGTTACTGATCAGGGACCTGACTACATTAATCCGGCCGAGTGGATAGTACTTGTTCAAGTACTCGTTCCGGAGCTGTTCCCATGCAGTGACAAGTCTCCCTAGGTGCTTCAACTAGTTGGTTGCTCTGTCTACGAGGGAGAAATGGAAGGCCATCATCCGAATGGTATCCTCGTCCACAAGGCGATCGTGGACAGTAATGCAGATAATCTCAATCTCCTGGAGATGGAGATGAGGCTCCTCAGGGGCGAGTCCGTGGAAGCGTGGAAGAAGTTGAATCGTCTGAGGCGGGAACTTGAAGTCTCCCGCAATGGTCGATAACACTATCCATCTGTGGGTGAGAGTTGCACCATGGTTGTGCAACTCCCTCATCGATCGTGCATGTGTTGCTGGCTGTGCTGGCTGCTCTGGATCTCCACACTCAAGCATATGTGGTCCTCTGCCTCCACCGGCTCTGCGATCCTCTCTAGCGGCTCTCAACTGCTCCATCTCTCTGCGCATATCCATCATGAAAGCCCTCTGGTCTTTGATCTGATGCTGCATAGTCTCCAGAGAGGCTAACAGGGTAGAGTTGATGGCACCCTGATCCAATATGTACGTCTGAGCTCCGCTGGGTCCATCGGTGCACTCCTCACCGCTGGCAATGGTCTCTGCAAAGGCAAAAGACCCAAACTCAGGTACCGATAAATCATCTGTCTACTGTGGTCTCTGCTCTGACACCTCAGGACTGGTAGAAGGGTGGTTAAGGGGGAATAGGGCGGAATCAAACTCGGGTTCGGAGAGCGGGTCTCGGCTCTCACGAACCAACCTAGATGAACGGGCTGGAGTGCTATAAAGCGGTGCAGCCAGAGGCTGCCTAAGGGATCTCCTGCCCATCATCTTGATATGGCGAGTAATGTAGATGAGATTTGAAAACACACAAGATCAGAAAGTAAATCCCCAATTCACCTACTCGACGCGGAGCTAAAGACCGTAAAGGCTCGGTCGATTATCTTGTCAATTTTATTAGGTGATAAGACAATCTTTCAGAGCGATTAAGTGAGCTGGTAGGAATCCAATACTCCTAATGGGCTGTCCCGTATAAAAGACCGGTAGTCTGCCAAGAGATCGGATATGGCTCTAGCCTAGTGTGCAGGTCGCTCTCTCGCTCATCCAAACCATACAATGAGGGTATTACTCTCCAAAGATAGATTTTTAAGTGAGGTGTCTTTTAAGATCAAGCGAGCTTAGCAGTCCCAATTTTATAGTTTTTCTTTTTTAAGTATTTTTCAAGCAAACAATGCCTAACGAATTTTTCGATTCTCCTGGTTATTTTTAGTCCAAAACAGGGGGGAGAAGGTGAAAAAGTCGATGCGCGATCAAACATGATGATGCATGCAGAGTAAGAAATGCGTACCTGACTCCAGCTCTCTCCATGTAGGGTGGTCCGCGCATAAAATAAAGACTGAATTTAAACTACATATATGATGCAAGAAGAAATCATCCTTAGATGAAGCAATTTCTATACGCGAAGCACAATAGCTAGCTAATCAGACTAAATCCTGAGTCCGATCTTGGGAACCACTCTGTGTCCGCGACAATGGATCCTGCATGTGCTGTATGTGATTCCTCACGGCACGTGGACTCGAGCCTAATTAAACTAACTTTTTCTTTGTGAGTTAATTAATTAAGTCCAATTATCGATCTATAGGAACAAGCAGATAATTAGGGTTGGGTCTTAATTAAATACGTCACAGTCACAGAAGGTCCTAAATCTAAAGGCCAAAACCTTCGAAAATCAGATAAGCAGTAAAGGTGATAGGAAACTAAAACCGACGAAAAACCTCGGTGAGGTCCCCTGAGCACACCGGTGCTCGGCGAAACAGACCCTGAAGCATTCACCAAGTTTGAGAGAGAGTATGTCCTGTATTATTACATAATAGTGCCAAAATAAAATCTAAATCTAAAACTAAACTACGGCTCCCAAACTTCTGCTCCGTCTCTCTTACGCTCTCCTGCGGCTCGATGCAGAAACGAGCCGCCTCCAAGTCTCACGGGTGCTTCGACTCTCTGAAGAAAGCCGCCCTCGATCGTCGTGCCATCCAAAGAAAGTCGAAACAAAAGTGTGTCAGCCCACAATTATTTAAAAATATGTATAAGAAACAACAAGCAAGAAATCACACAGAAAAGGAAACCGACTACTAAGTCGTGCTCCCTGGCAACGGTGCCATTTTGATGACCCAAAAATCCCGAGAAACTAAGGGTAAAATATGTCACCGGTCATTGCGACCTCAATTACTCGGATCAGAATCAATCAAGAAGAAAGAAGACCACCAAACACGAAAATCAAGCAATCAAGCACAAATAGCGGTCTCACTAATTTATTTTACCTGGTATAGCTACCAGGGTCGAACACAAAGAGCACGGAATGCGATGGGCTACGAAGTAGTCGGGAATCCAGGAAATAAATATTTTTTGTGGATTTTAGGTTTTTCAAAATTTTTTGTAATTTTTAAATTAAGAAGAAGTATGAAAACACTCAAAAACTCATAAACAAGTAATTATTTAAACCCTAAAAAATGCTCAGAAAATTCAAATAAAAATATTTTTGGGGTTTTGAAATATTCAGATGCTTTTGTTAATTTTCTTGAATTTTTCTAATTTTTAATTAATTTTCTAAAAATGAAACAAGGCTGAAAATGTCAAATAGTGTACAACCCGAATCTAAATGCAAGTTAAAAATTCTTAAAATGCCTATAAAATTCAAACATCAATTTTATGTGAAACTACAAGTAACGAGCTATCTACAAAAGAAGAAAACACATTTTTTTTATTTTTTTTCTGTTTTTTTAATGATTTTTATAAGGTTTTTAATGTTTTCAATTTTTATGGGTTTTATAGATGCAAATGCGACAAAAATTGGACTAAAACAAGAACATCTCAAAACAAACATACATGGATGTTTTTAGAATTTTTCAAGGATTTTTAATATTTTTAGTGGATTTTTAGAGATAAACAGTAACAACTTTTAAGGTTTTTGAATTTTTAAAATATAAATGGAAACAAAATGCAACAAAAAATTCACGTAAATTTCTACACCATGGCAGGAGCCATGTATCAAAATTTTATGAATTTTGGATGAAATTTGCTATTTATTCAAACTAAAGTAAAGCACACAGTACATAGGGACTAGTTTGCAAAGAAAACATGTTCCAGGGGCTAGACGATAACATACATAGAAACTATAGGAACCCTATTGCAATTTTCACACACATTTCAACACATGTCCAATATCCGTATGCATAGGGGTATAAGTGCAATTAATGAAACTATAACATCAAAGCGTAACTTTCACTAAATCCAGGATCATACATGCAAATATCCCATAAATACACGTGACAATGCACGTGCAACCATTCATGAAGGACTAAAATGTAAATACGAAAAATTGTATAATCAAAAGTGCAAATTACCCTACTGTTTACATTTTATTTTACAGACTAAATAATAAAGGGAAATAACTGCATGGGAAGCGGAGCAAACTACCCAGCCGCTCATGCGTCGCACGTGGGGGGACAGGTGTCACGCTCTGACTGGATGGCGATGTGCGGCTCTAACGTTGACAGCTGGCGAATCCAATGGCGGTCCTGAGGGCGCGAACATGGGCGTACGGGGGCCGTTAGATGTCAGATCTAACAGCCTGACAGGTGCAGGCTCCGGACGGCTCTGATGCGACCTGGGCGACGGCGATGATCCAACAGCGGAGAAGGATGCCGGACGAACTCCGCCTGGACGAGGTTCACCAGAGCACCTGCGGTGATCCGACACTCCGATGAACGATCGGATGACGGTGGTCGACTCGCAATTCTCCTCCATGTCGGGTGGATGGGCCTGATTGACTCCCCGACGGTCGGATCTCCGGGAATGGGTAAGTGACCTAGACAAGCTTCGGTGAAGTGGGGCGGATGCGACCTGGGGGGTATCTGCGTGCGCTATGACCTGCAGAAGAAAGCTTCAACTCGGAGGGACACTCCGACCGGGGTTATTTGACCTAAAGTTACATGAAATGACAACGAATGGGTGTGGAGGTTCGACGAAGTGGTGGAAGGAACCTCAGGACTAATCTTGGCTATCCAAGCGAAGCCTAGGACGATCAGGCTGTGGGGGAAGGGTGACGGTGAACGGGGATATCGATCGAAGCAGATAAAGGTGGCTGGTGAGGCTCCGACCGGCAGGTCGGAGCTGGCGGAGCGGCGGATTAAAGATTCAAGATAAATGGAACTAGGATCGAAATGGAAGATACATGATGATCCTATATGAATCTTTAGCTCCAGGGGGTAAAGTCAGTCTGGGTCTTCGCCTCGATCTTGCTGCGGGAGGCAGGGGAGGCTCGTCGCGACGGAACTCCGGCCATGAAACTTGAGCGTCGGCTGCAGCAACCTTCTCCGACCACCAAAGGCTTTGTCCGATTGCTGTCACCAAGGAGAAGAAGTCTAGGGTAGAAGGAGAGTGTGGCGTGCGAGCTACAGCTCTGGGCAATGGAATGAAGAATACATAGGACGTCCCAGGTGGTTTGAAAGATCGGGCAAGGGCGCGCGAACCGAGGGCGATCCGCCCCTTCCTGGGGATCCGTGAGGGTTACTGATCCACCAGGGTGAAGCGGGCGCCAAAATCAGGGCACGAACGATCAGGATCCGACCGGGAAAAATGGGAGAAGTCCGGTTGCAAATCGGATCCACGCACAAGAGGGTCCGGGAGGGGGAGTTGACCGGGGTCAACATCCCTCCTAGACCAATCAGAAATTAGCTCGGTCAAAAATATTTGTAAAATAAATTAAAAATAGGAAATGATTTTATTTTAGAAAATGTTTATTATTTTTCAAACTATTTTTTGTGATTTTTAATTATTTTTATGAAAAATAAATTAAGGTATATACATTATATTACATTATATACATGTATAACATACTTATGTATTTTTATTTTTATTTTCTTATTTTTGTACAAATACCCTAATTTTATATTTTATTTTTTTACAACATAAAATTTGGAGTATAAAATATTTTTTATTTTATTTTTATTATTTATATACAAATGTAAAATAAATAGGTATAATATATATGTATACATGTATTTGTACAAGGTGGAGAGAGAAATTAACTTTTTTAGTTTTTGTTTTGTAATTTTTATTTTATTTTTAAGAATATATATAAGGGGTTAAAATACCTTTTTATTTCTATTTTTGTGAAAATAAAATAATGACAATATGTATATATACATGGAAGGGAGTATGTGTAAGGTGGAGTGGCCCTATCTCTCTCTACTTATTTTATTTGTTGATCAGGTCCATTTTGAACCATCTCTTGGGTTCATGTCACTCAATATTTATTCTAAATATTTTCCTCTTTTTCTTTTATTCTTTATTCTTTTGTTTTTGCACAAATACATGCTAATTATTAATTATTAACAAATGCATGCTTATTGGTAACTTATTGTATTTACAACTATATACATGATGTTTTACCAAGATATTTAGCTAAAATAAAAGAATAAAGAGTGATGAATGTGGATTCATCACTGGGCCGTTGGTGACTGTACGTGTCGCCAACCCATGATGTGGGATGTACAAATTAAGCATCATTTCTTCTTTTAATTTGTTATTTCAAGTCTCATTTTGTTTGAGTATCATTTTATAAGAATAAACTCTATTGAAATTTTCCTTGAAATATCACCCAATATAAAGGAAACTCTTCCAAAATTTTCCTTAAGTTATCATCCGATATAAGAAAAAACTCTACCGAAATTCCAGAAGATTATATTCTTTGTGTTTCTTCTGTTCTCGCTCTTTCTTCACATTCTTCATGTTCTTGATGTAAAAATAGATTTCAATAATTTCAAGACCCGTTAATCATCTTATTTGCAAAATGAACCAAAGTAGATAGCAGTGTATACATAAGCTAACACGTTCGGTAATGAAATCATGCCTCTTGATGTTGGATTTCAAGTAAAACTGGATAAATGTTTATTGTATTCTTTATTTAGAAGAATGTTCACATGCTTTTTCCTTGATTTACTCTAAAATAATTGCTAAAATAGAGTTGGTGAAATGAATCATCTTTGAAGTTGTTGTGATAACTGTACAATATTATGCTCATACTAGCTGAAATTTTATATGGCATAAATGAGATCTGGTTACATTTTTCATACTATCTTTTTATGATAAGGATGACTTGAAGTAGATACTACAGGTCGGGCATGCAACATGTATATTTGTCAAAAGAATATCCGTATTGACAGGACATACCTAGGTGGTACATTATTGCCCTGATATGTTGAGCGCAAGAAATAAATATTTGCAACGCATGGTACTCAGTTACCATTAGACAGTTGACCGACTTTAGATGTTATCATTCCATGTAGAGGCACGGGTGATTTAATAGTGACTGGATCATGTTAACATGTATTTAAAGTTGCTGGTGTAAATGATTAAATGTTATCCTATTGTTTTAGGCTACTAGGTCCTCGAGGACGGCATGCTTCCTTCTTTGACAGGTAGAGGATTTGGAACCATGGATAATGAAAAAAAGAATTATCATGGTAGTATTGGAGGATTGATTGAGGTGATGTGTATCGGCATAAGCTCACTAGATCAACGCAATCTCAAATCTCGAAGTATCTAAAGCTTCGAAGTCCATAAGAGGTGAGGTAAACCACCTGGACTAATCCCCGATGTGGAATAGAAGTAATATGTCTTCATCTAACGAGAAGAAATGAAACTTTCTGATATAATAAGTTTCGCTAAACTACATTACTCGCTTAATTTTCTCTTTTTCTTTACTTATCACTCACTAATCTTTATCATGTGATTTCTGGAAACCTAACAGTAACAGGTATCGGTGAGTCGTCCTAAGGATCTTAGCCATCCAATCAATAATAGTAGTTTCTAGCCTAAGATAGCATTTTTTGAATCATTTTCCTTTATCTTGATGTACATGTATAATACAATAGGGGATATATTTTCTATGTAATCCTTATTTTGTGAATGGAATAAAAACATGAGATGCTTTCTATGAAGCATTTTTATTACAAATATATTTCTGAATTTTAGTTGTTATTATTATTAGATAAAGCTATTGTTGAGTAACCAGATCTGGTAAATGGGTGGATTTGGTGTTCCAGAACAATGTTCGTGACATCGATGCTTGAGGATGCTCAAGATGGTCAGCGGAGGAGGAGGTCATGTTTGAGGGGTTGGGGGCTGAGGGTGTGGGAGGGGGGGTTGATTTTAACCATTGTGCCCTTCTTAACCATATCTTGGTTGGAATAAAATATAGTTTATTTCAACTCTTTGATGTCCAATCCAATGGAAGGGTACAAGTGATATGGGAGTAAGAAGTCACGGTCATAATCAATGTTCCAAAAAAACGAGGGTCATAACTAATGTTCCAAAAAATGAGTGTCATAACTCATATTATAAAAGTTTAGAAGGGCACAAATGATAAAAAAAACTAGGAAAATTTAGACAAACTATTAGGCATTCTCAAACAAAACTTTAGTAAGTATTGAATAGTTTATAAACTATTGCATATAATCGTGCATCTAGTTTTTTTGCTAAGAAGAAAGAAAGATGTGGATTCCTAAAAATAAAGTTGAAAATCATAAAGCAAACCTCGTTAAACCAATCAACAAATGAGTGACATAAAGAAACCATGTAATGGCAACAAAACAAACATGTCAATCACAAAAAGAACATATTTATGGAGAATCAAAGACAAAAAAAATCATTCAACTGTTCAAGCTCACGATTTAACAAAGACAACAAAGCCAAAACTAAAAGACATGCTAAAAAGTGTAGACAACTCGAAGAAAAAGAATAATACTTTTGTAATAGGTCATGTGTAAAATATTATCAATACATATGCATATTTAATGTATAAGCATACTAGGAACTTTCTCTGATGTTATCTTATTTCAATACAAACGCATATTGATCGATTATACCTAATGACATCATCGATCAACAACCATCAACTAATCACTCTTCAAACCAGGGTACCGTACCAAATTTTATGAGGGGTTTTAGGTACAGTTTTCGATGGAATCTTATTTAAGACAGAATCTACGATTCTATTTCATGTCTCGAGAAACTAAGAGGTAACTTTTCTTTACTCATTATTGATTTTACCATGTCCAACATGGTTCTGTTATGTCTCTCTACATCTTTGTTGAGTTGAGATTGGAAATAATTTCTCTCCTTAACTTACTATTTGAATTCTACTAAGAGGTCACCTTGGTCAGATCAAATTCATTTTATCTTCTTTCTGGTTTGGTTCTCAACCAAATCCATGAACTCTTTGAATTTTTTGAAGATTTTGTATTTATGATGTAATAAGAAGATAAAATCGTACAACAAATGATCAATACATGTCACATAATATTGATATCCATTTCGAGTTGCAGTACAAAAGGAACCACATACATCAGTATGTGTAAGGTCAAGTATACCTTTGCATCCTTCACCTTTCTTAGAGAATGGTGTCCTAGAAATTTTCCCACTAATACAATTCGCAAGTTGATAAATTACAAACTTTTAGAAAATCCAGAGGTCCGTCATTTACTAGTCTATTGATGATATCAATAGATACACGTACAAGCCTTTGATGCCTGATAATAGTTAAATGATCTCTATCACCTCTTGATTGTTTAAGGGTTTTATTATGAATAGTGGTATTGACATTCACAACACATTCATGCATGTTCAATTCACATAGTCCACCAACTATTAGAGAACCATCCTCTATAAAATTAACATAATGATTATGATAACTTTATCACAGAAAAGAAAAGTATATCCAAGTCTAACCAACTTAGATATGGATAGTAAGTTCCTTCTAACATCTGGTGCATAGAGATGATCTCTAATATTTATCTCCCACCAGATAATGATAGCCTACTAGTTCCAATGGCTATCATTACAACCGTTGCATCTAATCCCATATAGATGACTATCTCCTTATTATAAAGACTTCTAGTTTCCCGAAACATATGCAACGAAATTGCATACATGGAAAGATGTACCTGAGCCAACAATACAACTATATTCTTGCCCTATGAGTAAGTTGATTTCAATAATGAATGTATAATTCTTATTTTTCAGAATTATACCTTTGTCGTTCTCTAAGGACTTTAGGTGCTTGTTACTCTTCCGGAATCCTGGCTTATAGCAGTGATGGTAGACATCCATCTCCATGGATGTTAGATGTGTCGATGCATTAGAAGATTGATCAATAGTCTGACCTTTCTTCTTCTCTTAGATTGGACCCTTCTGAGATCCACGCTTCCTATCGTGCTTCCCTTAACCTGTACAACCATTACACTGCTAGAGGGATATTATTTCTTCATAATGTCCTTAGTGAACCTTAATGTAGAAAGAGTGTGGTTCACATCTCCATACATCTCCTTCATATTCAAGACAATGTCATGATCGGATTCAATATTTATAAGTTGCTTTTGACGAACATTAGACAATGATCCAAGAATACAACAATGACCGATTGAGTGATCCTCATTTTACTTCTTACTGAACTCATAAGCATCCTCTATCTAAGGGTTCTCATACTTCATAGACAAGAGAACATATGTTATGTGCTCTGACTTGAGTACGAGTTTCAAATTATAGCTCCAATGTAAATAATCTGTACTGGTCAAGTGTTTGAGATTAATCATATTAAGTGGGTTAATATATTTCATATGAAATTAAAATAACACACTTTAATTAATATTGATTAAGGAGATTAAATATTTTAAATCAAGATGGTCGTACTTCGAAAGTCTTTCTCTTGTAAGATTTCAAAGCATGAGGCATGTTAATCCAACGACCTCATTACGAGATATAAATCTCCTTTCCACTTTCAATGCATCCCAATAATATGAGAAAATGCAATTATAATGAATGAATCGGGAACTCTTTCCACTTAAAAAGTCCAACTTATATTCTTGGTTTGATCTTCAACGTCCACAACCCCATATATATGGAGTTAGCATGTTGTCAATTAAGCCAAACATCAATGAGCGAAAAATAATTTACATTATGTGCAACCCCATATAAACAATAATATAAGTAATAATATTGGTGTCAATACGCATAGAACCCATTTATTCAAGAAATGAAGAATCCGATACATGTGAATTTGTATTTCGGAGCCATGACTATGCATCAACATCTCCAAAAGTACAACCCGACGATGAAGTTTTCCCCAAAGACAAAAGACCATGGATGTCATCATATGATTGGTTCATATTTTGTTTAAATTAATGATTAATCATTTAGAATCATATTTTCATGATTAATATTAATAAAGGATAACACTAGGATAGTTGATTATTATCTTCGTTTTAATCCAATTAAGATAATGATAGTCAATTAATCCAAGCATTTCCATCTTTATGCACTTGATGTTATCATATAGTATACACCCTCACTCTGTACAATGTGTTATTCCAATTTTTGTTGTTAAACTCATGCTACCCTTCCTTGAAACAGAACCAGTCAGGTCATACAAACTTATGCTAACATGGAGCACTTCCACTACAAATGATGTACATGGTGCCAAATTAAGTAACCCATCAGCATATCTAGATCTAGACACCTTCCTCATTTCAATTCGAGACAAAACAATTGGTACATATTATACTAAGGGGATTTTGTCAATATTTCAACCCTGTTGATATTATATAATAACACTAAGAGATTTATGAGTTTAAAACTTTTTTTAATTTCCATAATATATGGTGCAACAATATAGACAATTTGTGAAATCAATCCAATCGACTTCACAATTTCTAATTGCATTTCAAACATCCAAGTGCATAAATCATCAAAGGAGATATGAAAAAAAATGCTTTCTAATTTATTGCATATATCTAAATTATTCGAATTTACAAGTTTCAAACATCACACTTCAAAATAGAAAAGCATTATATAACTCGTACTTAAATTCATTGCAATCCAAATATTTTCAAAATATTAGGATCAACTCCTGACGCCAATATATCAACCGATGTCAACTAATTTGCTCTCAAAATTCACAACTACTTGAAACGACCTCCAATTAAGGTGAAACAAATTCCGTTGTATTTATCTCGTCAAGCCAGATCTAATATCCATATATACGCTAGGATTTGATAAGGTTGATTTTTAGAGCTTTACAAATGATGTCGCCATCGCCTTGGAGATCAATATGCATGACGGAGGTTGGTACCTGATCTTCTTCCTAGCCTTGAAGTTGAAGAGGCTAGAGAGGGAGGGGGCCAGAGGAGGATGGGGCAGATTCTTTCCCATCTCCTAGTCCTCCTTCCTCCTCCTTCCTCCTTATCCTTGCTCTGTCAAAGCCATACACCTTATCGACTTGATGCCCTCATCTTCTCTTTCTCCATTTATATTCTTCTCTTTCACAATCTCCCATCTTCGACTACATGTGGTGGATAAAGCTCAAGCTCCCATCCTTCACTTCACATTAGAGAGGATCACCTCCACTTTCTATTTTGCCTAACCTGCAATCGAGATTCTCTTGAGTTGTATCTACATTTCAGGTGAAACTTCCAGAGCACAACTTAGCGTGCCCCATTCCTCTTGGAGCTCGACTACGAAAAGAAGGAAGGGTACTTCAAAACTAGAACAGTACTTAGCACAACCCAAGATCGGAAGAGAAACAATAACGATGAGTTGAGGGTCCAAAACCCTCAGCCGGGAGCATTCTTATCGAACCAAGTTCTTCACATCTAATCTACAACATTTTGGAACAAGAAGCAAACAATGAATCTTTTATCCTCGACCACTAAGCAGTGCAACTTTGGAGAATCACCATCATTGCACTTCTCAAGAACTGGGAACCACATTTCATAAAAAAGAGATGCAAACACTTCCATCTGGAGGAGAACATTAGATCGAGTGTTGCATTCTAAAGAACTTGAGGAACAATCCAGTCTCCAGGAGCCTAGATCATGCGCGAGAAAAGAAGAGAAGGGGCTATCCCTTTTCACCTTCCGTTGGATCCTCTGCCTTTCACCCAAGAATATTATCCCTAAGCAGCCCTTATCTACCAGATCAACAACCCTCTTAGACCTTATCTGTTGTATCTGCATCCCCCCAGCCCTTGTCTGGCATCCTCTGCAACTTCCAAGACCTTCAAGCAGAACTAGCTACTCTTGCGCAAGCTCCGAGACCAAAGCCCTTGCCAAGACCTTCTGACAGCCTTGTTCATCATTCTCGATTTGAACACAAGAAGAAGATCAAAGGAGATTCAACATATAGTCACCATCTGATAAAGGCTCCCGCGAGGTGAAGGGATATGAAGGAAGGGACTAAATGGTGGAGGAGGGGGTCGGAGGAGGTGAGGACACATCTATCCTAGCTATTCAAACTAATTACTCTTGTATCTCAAAAATTAACATTCGTTTGAGACTCGGATGGACGTCAACTGACCCGAGGGGTACAAATGATAAAATTGCAAAAAGTTAGGGTTACAACTGATATTCCAAACAAAAAAAGAGTGAGTATAATTGATATTGTAGAAGTCAAGGACACAAGTGATAAAAATCTAATTTTCTTTTTATTAGTAAACTTAATAAGATCGTTCATTAAAATTTTCAAAATTTTAGTAATTTTGTGATGCCACTCAATACTTTAAGAGCTTATAATTATTCATTTAAAAACTCACATTATCATCATCTTCAATGTGTTATGGCTTGCACGTCTTCTTTTATCATATTCACTTGAATCAAAGTCAAGACTAATTATGAGTCCATTTTCCCCATAATTCATATGTTGTTTTTTTGTTGAAAACTTTCAAGGCCAACCTGATGAACAAGGCATTCATTACCTTAAAGTTTTTTATTTCCTTTTTCTTCTTGCCACTAGTGATGGAGATTCGTTTCTTCTTTTCTAGCATTTACTCATTGGATTGTATTATATGTATTACTTCGAAGCTCGTTATTTTTGTTGGTTCATGTTCACCGGTCGATTAGGTGTGGGTGGAACGATCGTATCGGATATTTGTAATCACAATATTCAAAAAAAATAAATATAATATCACATAACACTTTTAATCACAAGATAAGTAATCAATCACAAGTGCATAACTATTTAACTTGAAAATTCTCCTAGGTAAAAATCACGACCAGAGTCTCTCGACACGGGCTTTCAACCTAACCCACGCGGATCTTCCACTAACTTGAGTTGTTTACGCAAGTAACCCAACCATGTACAATATGAGTTGAGTATGTAATCAACTCAATCATATTATGGTTAAACAAAACCCCGCAATATTAATATCAGAAGTAATATGCATTAAAGATTACGAGACAAAAATAAAATGATCTTACAAAGTGATGAGTGGGCTCGTAAGATGAATCACAAAACACCGGAGCTGTATCATGAAGTGTGAATCAGAAAAATAGCTCGTAAAACTTCCTCTTAGAATATGGAGTGAAGAACATAGAGAAGAGAGCTTGTTGCTCTTTGTTTGCATATTGAACAAGTGAGGTATGTGGTCCTATTTAAGGCTATAATCTCCATAATCGTTGGCTTTGAAAAAATAACCATTGTGAACAAATCATGAATGAAAACTCCCTAAAAAATCTTCATGAAATAGAATATGATCGATCAGATGGACTTGGATGATCAATCAGAATCAGAAGATGCTCAATTAGTGATCAAACTTGATCGATCATAATATATCAGTTACAATTCAAAACTTGATCGATCATAAAATAAGAATGATCAACCTGAGGTTATCAATCATGTCAGAATAGTTGATCGATCAGCTTAAATCTTTAACATGAAAGTCAAAGTCAAAAGGCTGAAATGCAAGATGCATAAAACTTGATGTCTTTTATATTTTAAGATAATTACAATATACAAAACTCAATAAATCAATTTGAAAGCATTTTCTCTCCCCAAGAAAACATCAAGAAATTATTATAAACATTTTTTGAAAATATTTTTTCTCCCCCTTTTTGACACAATAAAAAAGATATATATATATATATCAATTATTAATAAGTATCAACCATTGATTAAAGAGATGACTAGAATATCTCTATCCCTTTTCTTTAAAAGCATTCTTTTTAATCCGAAATCCCCCTTAATATTTGCTTAAAGGTCTCCCTTAGGGATAAGAGTCGACGTCTCATTGCCAATGCATGATATACACTATCAACTGAATAAAAATAATAAGCAGTGACCTATAGTTTTTAGTGGTAGACTTCTTCAGTCTTGAAAACTTCTCCCTGGTGGTGGTGCCCATCTATGGAGTTGTTTGGTCTTGGCAGGGTCCATCTTGAATGTTGATGTGGCCTCCTGCATCTTCTTTTTCCTTGGACTTCGATACTGGAAATATTTTGATATCCTTTTTTTAAGTCCTTCACCGTTAGATATCATTGTATGCTTTCTTTTGAAACCCATCTTTTTTTTCTAGAAGGAACTAGTATTAGAAGCACACTTATCTAATTTTCCTTTACCTTTTTCATTAGCAGGCACCAAAAGTAATATTTATTTTAAGCTCAACAATTTCTTAATCTAAACAAATAATTTTAACTTTAAAACTATTAAGATCTTTTTAAGTAGTTGATTTTCCTTTTCAAAAGTACCTAAGTCATTAAGAAAAAGATTTATCTCATTATCGGAGTCTGAGTCAGATGAGTTATATTCAACTACTTCAACAAATTTAGGTAGGTACTTTCGTTTTCTTCCTCACTGCTACTTGAGTCGTCCCACGACACTTGAAGTGCTTTCCTCTTGGACTTCTTCTCGAACTTATTTTCATTTTTGAAGTTCTTATGTAGTTATAGACAATCTTTCTTACGTGCTCCTCCTTGTCGCATTGCAAGCATTTGATTTCTCTTTCTCCTTTTCTCTTCTTTTTGAGGAATGACTTAAACTAGTACGTCATGAATGCCATGTCCTTACTGTTCTCAGACCCTTCTTAGACTTCCTTGTTGGTTGCAAGGCTAGATTCTTTAGTGGCTTCTCTTGTCATTTCTTCTTGTTCTCTATATTCATTTCATAGACAAGAAGATTACTGATGAATCTCGAATTCATCACTCTAAATCTCATTTATTAAGCTCAAATCCCTTAAAATCAACATCATATTTGCATCTATTCTGCATAATTTGCATTAGTGCATGATTTCATAAGAATTGCATTTTAGCACAAAAATCTGCACAAAATAAGAAGCCAAAAATCCAAGCCAAAAATGACCTGTAAATAGCCTAACTTCCCCGATTTTGACTCATTCATGCTAACTCTGAATGACACAAAACCACTCCATTGTGTACATATCACTAACAAGAATAAAAGGAAAATACAAAAAAATAACTAACCCACATAGGCGGACCAAAACCCCAACCCCTAATTTCAGGATTTTCGGACTAAAAGCCACATATCTTCCCCATCCAGTGTCCGATTTAATCCTACTCACTTTTGAACTAATATACATTCAATTACCTTCAAAATGAGACCAAGTTCAGTGAATCGGAGCTCATATGTGAAAGTTGGGTTTTGGCCTCTTTTGTATATTGTGTATTTTAGCGGTTTTTGACCTACTATTCTATATACCTATTTAACCTATTATAAAAAATCCAAAAAAAATTATTTAGCTTTGATTTTACGTAATTTTTCCGGATTTTTATCTGATCTTAAAAATGACATAAAAATTACAAACCCCAAAATTAAGGTATTCTATGTACATAGGATAGCCCCAAAAATTCACTTTATGCAAATGATCGATTTTCGTTAAGATGTCTTCTGTAAGTTGTAGATCTCATTGAGACGAGCAATTTTCGTGAAGAAACTTTTTGATCCGAGGCCATTTACTATTTCTTTTGTATTTTAGAAAGAGTATTTAAATTTTATTTTTTTGGTGCTGACATGTGGCCGCACCTGGTGCCGCCACGTGTCAGTTAATTTTGAGGTTTTTAATATTCGTTTTATAAAATAAAATAAAATAAAACAAAATATCCCGCACGTGCGAAGCACGTGCCTCCCAGGCACGTGCAACGCACGTGCCAGCGCCGTCCCCCTTGTGTCGCCACGTGGCGCCACAGGGGCCGTCCGATCGCGCTCGATTGGACGGCGCCTGTGCGTCGTCCTCATCTTCTTTTCCAAATTATCTCCGCCGCCCGCCGTTGATTTCACCGCCGCCACGATCCCCGCGATTTCGCCACGCCACCAGATCTCCTCCATTCCCTCAATCTCGCGATTCGTCGGACCCCATCGTATCGCCTCCTTCCTCCATCTCCTCCCTCAATCCAAATCCCTCGGCCGATCCCCCAAATCTCGCGCCACCCAAATCACCCCGATCTCCTTCCATCGCCGGCGAGACCCTAGCCCTATAAATGTTGCGCCGCCGCACCCCAACTCTTTATCCGCCGCTTACAAGAGAGACTAGGAGCCGGTTTGACAGGCCGCTCCCCTTCTCCGGCGAGGTCCGAGCTTCACCAGCTCGTTGCAGCGCCGCCAAGACGACCTGCTCTGCTTCGGTGATCGACCATCGAGCCCATCCTCCAGGTATTCTCTCTCTCTCTCTCTCTCTCGCTCTGTCCATCATCGCCGCCCCTGCCGCCGTTCATCCCCGACTCCGACAAGGGCCAACGCCTCGCCGCTCTTCGCAGCCTACGGCAAGATCTTCTCCGCCGCTTCTGCTCCAGCTCCGAGCTTATCGTTGAGCCAACGACGCCGCAACTTCGACCTGCTCCGCCTTCGTCTCCAACCTGCTTCGCCGACAACCGCCTGCTACGCCGCCCTCGACTCGAGCTAACAACATCTTCACCAACCTCCAGCCTCCACCGGAGTCCCGCCCCTCACGTCTACGTCTTCAACGACCCGGGGGTGCTGCAGCTCCGCCGACCTTCACCGCCTCGCCGGGACTCGAAGCCACCGCCACCCCGTCTTTCTCTAGCCGCCAGCGGCCGGGCGTAGCCCGAGGCCCACGCACGTGCTCCACACATGCGTGGGAACGTCTCAGCCTTCTTCCAGGGTCACGTGCATAACACGCGACCTTTGGGGCATTTGCGAATAGACGCCTGGAGCTCCTCGTAATTGCGCCAAAGCCCCAGCCGACCCATGGGTCACGTGCGTAGCACGTGACCTGCTAGGAATTTTGCACTTCTGCCCCCAGGACTACTGGTAATTGCTCTTAGGTCCCCCAGTAGTTTTATATTTATTTATAATATTTGCATCTGTACCCCTATGTTTCCCCATATTTTTGGACTTCGTCTCTACATTATTTAATTATCTAAAAATAGCATGATGTTTATTGAATAATTCTCTACATTTTGATATTGTGGACATTTTTATGATTGATGGTTGATTAATAAATAATTGTTTATTGAAAATTTATATATTTTGCCCATCTTGCGCTCTTAAATTCATATTTGATTTACCATTGCTCTGAAAATTTCTGAAAAATCACATCTTGTAGAGTTAATTGTTCTTAACATTGTGTCCAAAAAGAATCGAATTTTCATGCATACTTTGCCCTGTAAAAAACATTTTGCATATTTTAGTATTTAATTTTTTAATAGGTATTAAACCCCACATTTTCGAGGTTTAGGATTTTCCTAAGATTCATCACCTAGTGATAGATCTTAGATAATTTTATTTCTTGAAAATAAGTAGGTTTATTATTTCTTATAATTAAATATTAAAATTCATTCTGTTTGCATTTGAAAATTCATAAAAAATTCATATTGCATCCAAAAATTCTAAAAAAATTACAGTGCACTCATTTTATCGTATTTTACATTGTGGCCAAGTTTCGTATTTTTCGGACATCGTTTGAACTTAATTCACATTTTAGTCCCTAAAATAGGCTGAATTTGCATGTGCATCCCTTAATACATTGAAAAATTCCAAAAAAAAGACCGCCTCGAAAACCAAACACGAACTTTGATAGACATAACTCTAGGTTGTTCCTTTGCCTCCTTGTGACCGACCTTGGGACTTGTCCAAGTAAAAAACATAAAACCACTTAATCAAATTGATGAAGATTTTATGTTGTTATTTTCTTGACCGTTTTCGATTGCCTCCTACAACGCATGACTAATCATTCTTTAAGCCGAACGATAAAAACAACTTTTAAACTTGGCATTTCTGGAACCGTCAGATGGCGCCATTGTCGGGGAGGCAAACGGCTTAGATTTTTGTCTTGAAAATTTTTGTTCGGTTTTCCGCATTCGGGTAGTCTGACCCCCGAATTTCGCATTGTAAATTCCATTTTTTCCTTCAATTTATTTTCAGCACTTATTTTTCATATATTTTTGAGTCACTCTCTTACTTTTCTCTCTTATTTTTTCTTGCGAGGTACTTTGTACGTGGAGCGATTTTTCAAAAACCGACGCAACTTCACCGTCTTTTGCAAAAACCGCAAATAAAATTAAGATCGAGTCAAGTCGTGAGAGAGCGTAGAGTCTAGGTTTATTTCTGCAAATTTTAATTCTTGCAATTAATTGCTTATTTACAGCGGTGTCCGTTTAGACTCTCGCGTGTGTAAAAAGACCTCTGACTTTATTCTGTGGTGTGTCGTGGCCTGTTTCACTCTCCGGTGAGGGTGGGGCCCGACTTGAGTGGCGATTAGGATAGACCTGCACATACGGCTCTTAGAGCATTTATATTTTTGCTTGTGCTCGTAGGATCTAAGGCCACACTACACTTTAATTGAGACACACATAGATCGTTCAATTTAGCTAAAATTTAAATCAATTCTTCCTGCTAATAGAACTTTCTGCTTAGATGCGGTTTTTCATCGGCTTGCATTTCATTTAGAATAATTTTTAAATTCTGTCTAGCATCCCACATGGAGATTGCGAGGATTCACTGTAAGTCTTCTTACTGAGCATTCATCATAGTTTTCCGCGTGCATCGGCTTTTCCCGAACTCCTCTCTCTTGTTTTATAACATAACTTTAAAGGAAATTGGGACTGGACGGTAGACGTGAATGTGTACTCATCTAATTTTTCAGTGATCACCACATTAAAATCGGGACTGCTAAATATAGCCGATTTCAAAATAACCCATAAAATCAAGAATTTCTGCTGGAGAGCAACCCCGACCTTGGATGTTTTTATTTTTCTGAGTGAGTAAGAAACGACACTTAAGGCTAGAGCCCAAATCTGAAATTTCAGCTCGCTAACGATTTACAAGATTATCTTTTCACAATTTAAAATTGACAAGATAATTGGTCGAACTCTTACGACCTTCACCGTGTGAGTTAGTGAAACAACATTTTGTATTGTGTTTGATCTGTGCGTAAAACTTAATACCTCACTCGTAGTTAGATCAACATCCATACACCTCTTGATAATATCTTGAATTCGAGAATGAAAAATTGTGGTAACTTATGTTCGGACTCAGCGAACCCTTTTCTGACCACCACAAACTTTCCAGTCTCAAATACTCTGAGCCACTCTTACTCAGAACCACCTTGGTTTCAGGTACACCTTCCCCTGAAACCCTCATCTTATAATTCTCTTCAAACTATTGACTCCTATTTTTCACAATCTGAAGGTGAAAAGAAGAGCTCACAAAAAATGCCTCCAAAGAAGACCAATCCTGAAGATGACCTCAATGAAGATCCGATGCAAATGATTCTCGCAAGACTAGCTGCATCTGAGCAGCAGCAAAATTTGATGAGGGAACAACTAGAAAGAATGAATGCAGAGGAAGAACCACCAATGGAGGCTGCATACAATCCTGGGCAATATAGAGTCATAAATTACTTGCAGCCACCTCAGCCTGAGGTTCACCATGAACTAAAGCCACACTTCATGAATCAATTACCACAATTTCATGGTAATTCGGATGAAGAACCTTATGAATTCTTGCCTGATTTGGAGCTAGTATGTTCTAATCAGAGGCACCCACAAGTCAACCAAGACTACATTCGTCTCACTGCATTACCTTTCGCCTTTAAGGGTAAGGAAGATTACTGGGTGAAAATTTTGGGTGTGACGGTGACCACCTATGATAGGTTCAAGAACCTATTCTTAAAAAAATTCCACCCCTTGAGTCGAACCAATCAAATGAGGACTCGCATCACTAGCTTCTCTCAGATGCCAAATGAACCACTTTGTGATGCATGTGATAGATTTAAAGATCTGCTGCAAAAATGTCCCTGCCATGACCTAGATAATAACATCCTGGTCCAATCCCTCTATTCTGGCCTTAACCACGGGACGCAGGGTTTAGTCAGCGCTGCCTGTGGAGGAAACTACACATCCCGAGGAGCTGATACCGTCTAGAAAATACTGGAGCAAATGGCGGAGACTAGCCGTTCACAAATTGCTAGTAGAGCTTACACTGATTCACTGAACACCTATCAAGCCAAAGGAGGGAAACAAATTGTCGCAGAAATAGCAGAGGACTTGCTTCCCAACATGAACATCATCACAGATAAATTAATAGTTGTGGATCACATTAATAAAAGGGTGAACGACATCGACAACCGGCTCTCCCAGTTTCCAAAGCAAATGGAGGAACTCACTGAGAAGGTATCCAAGATAGGAATGCCTACTGCACCTACGGTCCCAATTTATCATGTGCATCATGTCCAAGAGCAGCCATGCTCTGGACAACCGCAACCGTGGACTCAGGACCAATCTTATGCCCAACCTTCCCATCAGTCACCTCCGCCAGCCGAGACAGTCATAGAAGCCCCGCCTCTGACATTTGAGATAAATGGCATCTGGTACACACAGGATAATACCCGACAGGGTAATCTGGGGGACCGTCAGCAATATCAGCGTCCACCCACCTTCTACAATGCCGCATTTCCCACCGCTCCACAACACAATCAGCCCTCAAGGCAGCAGCAACCACACGACCATCAGAACCAACCTCAACAACATCGTCAACAGTATCAAGCTCCAAATCAAGCTTCTCGATCATCCAAACCTCCAGAAGACCCGGTTGATATCCAGAAATAAATGCTGGAGGAAATTCGCATCTTCCGGAATGAACTATACGATCAACGGGTAGATGTTAATCGTCTATCCCGTTGGAAGGAAGAATAGACAACCCCATCCCCAGCCATTCCTGCCCAAGTTCAAGCTAACCCCAATAGCTTGAACAAATCTGAATCATCTCAATATAATAATCAGGTATATTACTCAGATTTTTCCACATCTGAACACGAGATCCTTTCGTTTGACAATATCAATGCCATGTCCCTCAGGAGCGGAAGGACCGTGGTCGTACCTGACCGGGCAAGGGAAGCTGACCATCATGACTCGGAAGATCAACCAGAGGATGCTTCTGAGGATGAAGACGAAGGACACCCGAGTATTTCAGCTCAAAATAAGGGAAAAGCATCTATGGAGACCACAGAGGACCTTGAACCTCTAGTTGCTGCAAAATACCTTTGTCACCATTTCAGCAACATGATTATTATCCAAAACATTATGATTGTAATAAGAACTCCAAATCCAATAAAGATGCTCTTATTTATGATTCTGGATCTCTTTCTCCTGCCTCAAATACTTCCATTCCTTTCCCCCATGCTCTTAAGAAAGGAAAACAAAAGAAAATTATCCAGAATGACCCAGTGATGGAAAAGTTCTGTCAACAGAACATCACAGTGAAGGTACCCTTTGATCAATATGTGGCCAGTAATCCGGCATTTCAGAAATATTTGAAAATGAAATGTACCCCCATCCGGACTCGTACAAAGAAAACAAATCAGTTTGTGGAGACCCATGTTCTGACAGTGGCCACTACCAAATGCGTCAGAAACCAACATTTACCAAGAAAGAAAAGAGATATGGGTGCTCATTATGTGGAAAGACGCATTGGCGGTATTGCATTCGCACGCACACTTCTCGACAATGGTTCTTTCATCAACTTCTTCCCTTAGCCTTATATTACCGATTGGAGTTAGGACCTCTTCAAAAATCACTATCTTTACTCCAATTCGCTGACAAATCTACTAAAAGACCTAAGGGAGAAGTGAAAAATGTTATCATTATGGTCGAGGGTACGGAATACAAAGTGGACTTCACTGTCCTTGATATGAAGACCCCGAACCATTGGAAAGAGTCGCAAATCATTTTGGGAAGACCATTCTTAAGAACCGCCAAGGCTGTATTCGATTACGACATTGGAATGATGAAATTACGCTCCCTATATGGAGAAGTGGATCTGAAAATGAAACAAACAAAATGGTAAAGACCCGATTCCGAATCCACCACTGAAGATGCCGAAACATCCAAATGTAATCTTATCAGCACTACTGGACCATGGGACCAACTGTCAGACCGTCACATGGATACCATCACATAAGAAGAAGAAACAATGCACCATATAGTAGGTGAGCTATTGACAGATAAATCTGAACACCTGGATGTGTATAATCTTGATGACACAGAAATCCTTTCGGATTGGTCCATCCCATCTTCTTCGAAAAAAAACGATGACGAGTCGGACGCGGCTTTGACCGAATTACCACACTACTTTTGCGATCCGACTCACTTCTCTTCAAGATCAGTGGCTAGTATATCACAGAATGATCCACCACCAACAAGTACTGAACCAGACTTAAAAGATATTCAGCCAGATTTGATTGATGATATAGATCTGCCAGAGCTGAAACCTCTCCCTCCCACATTGAAGTATGCATTTCTCAAAGGACCCAAAGATAAATTCCCTGTGATCATTAGCTCATCATTGACCTTAGAACAAGAATCCAGACTACTAGAAGTCCTTGAGCGAAATCGAAAAGCCATCAGTTGGATGGTGTCGGATCTCGTAGGAATCAACCCATCTCTCTGCTCGCACCAAATTTATGTTGAGGATAATGCAAGGCCTTCCCGTGAATTTCAGAGGAGATTAAACCCCAATCTTCGGGAAGTGGTTAAGAAAGAAATCGAGAAATGGTGCAAAGCAGGTTTTATATACCCCATTTCTGACTCCAAGTGGGTGGCCCCCTTCATGTCGTCCCGAAGAAGTCGGGAATCCAGATGGTCACCAACGAGGAGGGGGTAGAGATCGCGACCCGAGTACCCACGTCGTGGCGCGTTTGTGTCGATTACAGGCGCCTGAATGCTGTGACCAAGAAAGATTACTTTCCACTGTCATTTATTGATCAAATCTGGGAAAGACTTGCAGGGAAAGCATTCTTTTGTTTTCTTGACGGGTACTCTGGCTACAATCAAGTAGCTATCGCTCCCAAGGATCAGGAAAAAACCACATTTACATGTCCCATCGGTACCTACGCATTCAAGCGCATGCCAGTCGGGGCTTTGTAATGCCCCAGGAACTTTTCAGCGGTGCATGATTGCCGTATTTGCCGAACTGGTGGGTGATTTCCTGGAAGTCTTCATGGATGACTTCTCGTCTATGGTGATTCATTTGACACATGTTTAGCACACTTGGATCGAGGCCTCAAGAGAAACAGGGAGGTTAATTTGGTACTTTCTTGGGAGAAGAGTCACTTTATGGTGATTGAGGGTATCGTGTTGGGGCATGTCATCTCCAAAAAGGGAATGGAGGTCGACCCTGCTAAGGTGGATGTGATCAAGAAACTTGAGCCACCAACCAACGTCAAGTCAGTACGGTCTTTTCTAGGGCATGTTGGATTTTATCGAAGGTTTATCTCTGACTTTTCAAAGATCGCCCGCCCACTGACTGAGCTTTTAGGAAAAGACACCGAGTTTATTGTAAATCACAAATTTCTTGAAGCCTTCAAGCTCCTCAAAAAGAAAATATGTGAATCGCCAATATTACAAGCTCCCGACTGGTCTCTTCCCTTTGAGATCATGACTGATGCATCGGATTTCGCTATCGGAGCTGTGCTTGGACAAAGACGGGATGGAATCCCTTATGTGATTCACTATGCGAGCAAAGTATTGGATCCTACACAGAAAAATTATACCGTGACTGAAAAGGAAATGCTCGCGGTTGTTTGGGCCCTTGAAAAATTCAGATCATACATATTGGGCTCCAAGGTGACAATTTTCACTGATCATACGACAATTAGATACCTCATGGATAAGAAAGATGCCAAGACACGACTTTTGAGGTGGATCTTGTTAATCCAGGAATTTAATTTGGAGATCAAAGATAAACCTGGAATAAAGAATGTTGTTGCTGATCACCTTTTCCGAATTGAGAAAAATGATTATCCTGACACTGGACCTATTAAGGAGACTTTTCCAGACGAGCCTGTTTGCGCTATTGATTCAACCCCATGGTATTCCAACATCGTGAACTATCTTGTCTCCAAGAAGGTTCCCTTTGGTTGGACCAAGAGAATGATTGATAAACTGAAGTTGGATTCAAGAAAATACCATTGGGACGATCCTTTCCTTTTTTATGAAGGAGCGGATTGTGTCTGGAGAAGATGTATTCCTCAGGAAGAATACCAGAGTGTCCTCACACATTGTCATACTCTCGAGGCTGGAGGGCACCATTCGGGAAATAGAGCCACACATAAGGTACTCCAATGTGGATTTTACTGGCAGACCTTATTTCGTGATGCTAATGAATTTGTACGGTCTTGCCCGATTTGTCAAAGGACGGGAAGGACCGTTGATTATAGAGACGAAATGCCCATGCAACCAATGATTTTCTGTGATGTTTTTGATGCATGGGGGATTGATTTTATGGGTCCCTTTCCCAATAGCAATGGATTTGAGTACATCTTGTTAGCGGTTGATTATTTGTCTAGATGGGTAGAGGCTATTCCAACCCGAACCGCAGATAGCAAAACCGTCTGTAAGTTTATCAAGGATAATATCATTGCAAGGTTCGGGATACCAAAAGTTTTGATTTCTGATGGAGGTAGCCACTTTGTGAATAGGGAAATGAGATCTTTGGATAAGGAGTAAAAATTTGAAAATAGAATAGCCAACCCTTATCATCCACAATCTAATGGCATGGCAGAGGTTTCTAATAGAGAGGTGAAGAGTATACTTCAAAAGTTGGTTCGTCCAGATAGGAAGGATTGGTCAAAACTATTGGATCAAGTTCTTTGGGCCTATAGGATAGCATATAAAACACCACTCGGTACTTCACCTTTTAGGATGATTTATGGCAAGCCATGCCATCTACCCGCAGAACTGATTCACAAATCTGAATGGGCGATCAAAAAGTTGAACTGGAGTTGTCACCTTGGAAAATTATGTCGAGACTTAAATTTGAATGAGCTAATTGAAATCCGAAACCGAGCATATGACAACAGTGTGATTTATAAGGACAAGGTCAAGAAATGGCATGATAGACATATTCGAGATAAAACCTTTGTCCCTGGGCAGAAAGTATGGTTCTTTAATGCTCGGTTAAAATTTTTTCATGGGAAACTGAAATCAAAATGGACGGGTCCCTATGTTGTCATCGATGTGCATACCAATGGAAGTGTGGATATTGCAGAACTCAAAGATGATGCACAACCTTTCTCAGTGAATGGACAATTACTGAAGCCATATATAGAATCATTCAAAGAACATACAGTGCAAGTTGAGGTCATCTACTTCATGCAGAGCGAGGACATTGACGACGTATCAGATCAGTACCACCCTCCCTCCCGACCACATCAGCCTCCTTATACAGCTTCTTCCTCTACTTAGGCCAAAGCCTAAGTATAGGGGGGACCGATGCCATTTGTATATACCATTTCCCTCATCACATTCCTATCTCTCGATCACTCCATATCCACTTTTCTTCTATACTTAGGCTGACCAGAGCCTAAGTATAGGGGGACCCGACACCCACCTGTATATACTCTCCTCATTTATATATCCCGACCGCCTCCTCTTGCGCTCTTCTTCTATACTTAGACTATTCACAGTCTAAGTATAGGGGGGCGAACCATTGTATAATTTTACTCTCTCACGCTTTAGCCCAAGCTATGTCTTCATTACGCTTCTTGTGCTCTGAGGACACAGCACTCGCTAAGTATAGGGGGGTCTGTATATAGACTGTGTATATATTTTAGCCATACCTCGTACTTGCGCATAAGTTTATATGTATTTACGGGGTGGGTATTAATTCAAAAAAAATTGTCTGCATTCCACACACCTGCACTTCATCCAGCATTGCATCCATTTGCATATGTGAAAAGTCATCGGGTTCTGAACCGAGTTATGAGCTGAAACCGAGAGTGGTCTGGACTTAACCTTAATCAACCTAATTTTCAGAAGAACTTCACCGAGAAATAGGATTTTAGAGTCTTCAGGTCTGTGACTTAATTCTTTGAGTTCCACATGACAATGCACAGAGTTTGACTCTTAGTGTCTAATCTGGTCTCTTCATTCTGAATACAACTCTGGAATAAGGAATTAATTTGTACTCTCACACTATGCACTTATCTCAACTCAAACGGGATGTTGGAAGACCGTGTAAGTTTCTTTTCTGGTAGCGTGGAAATTTAAAGACCAGAGTACGGGTTGAAATAAAGCTTCGGAAAAGGGATGGACGGCTGGGCACAATTTTTTCTAAGACCCCAAAAAATGTACGGAATAAAAAGATTCTATATCCGTAGGGGCATAACAAGATCCAAGCAGAACCACCAAAAACTCCAAATACAAGGAAGCAACTACCAAATAATTATCTGACCAAAAGGTCCAAGCTTCAAGAAACCTACAGATCTTGGTGGAGACTCGGCTACACTGGCCATCTTCACAAGGAGAGGTGACTACACTGGCAACCCTCCAGCTCTTTTCTCATTCTTCTAACTTCTCCCCCCAATTCGATTGTGAACACAGCGCGACAGACCTTAGAAGGAAATACCTGACTCCCCGAGGACGAGTTATTGGAGAGGAAGTGCGCGGTAGTCCGGTATTCTGGGTGGGAAGAGCTAAAACCTTTCACACACAAGAGTCGGTTATTCAATGTTCATAGGGTATGCTTTGGGAAGAGGATCGATCTAAGATGACTTCTGAGCCGAAACGGTGGCAATGATTTGCAGAACTTGAGGGCTGTTGATTTTAAAATTCTAAGTCTCACAGAAGTTCCGCCACACTATTAATCCAAAGGTTGAGTCTAGATTCATTTTTACATTCAGCTCATGGTCTTGGTATGGAACCCAATCTCATTTTACTTCATGACATTTCTTTTTGATGCTCAGGGATGAGCATGCTTTAAGTATAGGGGGATGATGAATCTCGAATTCATCACTCTAAATCTCATTTATTAAGGTCAAATCCCTTAAAATCAACAGCATATTTGCATCTATTCTGCATAATTAGCATTAGTGCATGATTTCATAAGAATTGCATTTTAGCACAAAAATCTGCACAAAATAAGAAGCCAAAAATCCAAGCCAAAAATGACCTGTAAATAGCCTAACTTTCCCGATTTTTGACTCATTCATGCTAACTACGAATGACACAAAACCACCTCCATTGTGTACATATCACTAACAAGAATAAAGGAAAAATACAAAAAAAATAACTAACCCAAATAAGCGGACCAAAAACCCAAACCCTAATTTCAGGATCTTCAGACTAAAAGCCACATATCTTCCCCATCCAATGTCCGATTTAATCCTAATCACTTTTTAACTAATATACATTCAATTACCTTCAAAACGAGACCAAGTTCAAGTGAATTGGAGCTCATAGGTGAAAGTTGGGTTTTGGGCTTCTTTTGTATATTGTGTATTTTAGCGGTTTTTGACCTACTATTTTATACACTTATTTAACCTATTATAAAAAATCCAAAAAAATTATTTATCTTTGATTTTATCGTAATTTTTCTGTATTTTTATCTGATCTTAAAAATGACATAAAAATTACAAAACCCCAAAATTAAGGTATTCTATATACATAGGATACCCCAAAATTTCACTTTATGCAAATGATCGATTTTGGTTTTGATGTCTTCATGAAAGTTGTAGATCTCATTGAGACGAGCAATTTTTGTAAAGAAACGTTTTTTATCTGAGGCCATTTACTATTTCTTTTGTATTTTACAAAGTATTTTAATTTCGATTTTTTTGGTGCTGACACGTGGCAACACCTGGTGCCGCCACGTGTCAGTTAATTTTGAGGTTTTTAATATTCGGTTTATACAAAAAATAAAATAAAAAAAAATAAAATATCCCGTACGTGCGAAGCACGTGCCTCCCAGGCACGTGCAACGCACGTGCCAGCGCGGTCCCCCTTGTGTCGCCACGTGGCGCCACAGGGGCCGTCCGGTCGCGCTCGATCGGACGGCGCCTGTGCGTCATCCTCGTCTTCTTTCCCAAATTATCTCCACCGCCTGCCGTTGATTTCACCGCCGCCACGATCCCCACGATTTCGCCGCGCCACCAGATCTCCTCCATTCCCTCAATCTCACGATTCGCCGGACCCCATCGTATCGCCTCCTTCCTCCATCTCCTCCCTCAATCCAAATCCCTCGGCCGATCCCCCAAATCTCGCGCCACCCAAATCACCCTGATCTCCTTCCATCGCCGACGAGACCCTAACCCTATAAATGTTGTGCCGCCGCACCCCAACTCTTCATCCGCCGCTTATATGAGAGACTAGGAGCCGGTGTGACAGGCCGCTTCTTCCCCTTCTCCGGCGAGGTCCGAGCTTCACCAGCTCGTTGCAGCGCCGCCAAGACGACCTGCTCTGCTCCGGTGATCGACCGTCGAGCCCATCCTCCAGGTATTCTCTCTCTCTCTCTCTCTCTTGCTCTGTCCATCATCGTCGCCCCTGCCACCGTTCATCCCCGACTCCGACAAGGGCCAACGCCTCGCCGCTCGTCGCAGCCTACGGCGAGATCTTCTCCGCCGCTTCTGCTCCAGCTCCGAGCTTATCGTTGAGCCAACGACGCCGCAACTTCGACCTGCTCCGCCTTCGTCTCCAACCTGCTTCGCCGACAACCGCCTGCTACGCCGCCCTCGACTCGAGCTAACAACATCTTCACCAACCTCCAGCCTCCACCGGAGTCCCGCCCCTCACGTCTACGTCTTCAACGACCCGGGGGTGCTGCAGCTCCGCCGACCTTCACCGCCTCGCCAAGACTCGAAGCCACCGCCACTTCGTCTTTCTCTAGCCGCCAGCGGCCGGGAGCAGCCCGAGGCCCACGCACGTGCTCCACACGTGCGTGGGAACGTCTCAGCCTTCTTCCAGGGTCACGTGCATAGCACGTGACCTTTGGGTCATTTGCGAATAGATGCCTGGAGCTCCTCGTAATTGCGTCAAAGCCCCAGCCGACCCATGGGTCACGTGCGCACGTGACCTGCTGGGAATTTTGCACTTCTGCCCCCAGGACTACTGGTAATTGCTCTTAGGTCTCCCCTGCAGTTTTATATTTATTTATAATATTTGCATTTGTACCCCTGTGTTTCCCCATATTTTTGGACTTCGTCTCTACATTATTTAATTAATCTAAAAATAGCATGATGTTTATTGAATAATTCTCTACATTTTGACATATTGTGGACATTTTTATGATTAATGGTTGATTAATAAATAATTGTTTGGTGAAAGTTTATATATTTTGCCCATCTTGCGCTCTTAAATTCATATTTGATTTACCATTGCTCTGAAAATTCCTGAAAAATCACATCTTGTAGAGTTAATTGTTCTTAACATTGTGCCCAAAAAGAATCGAATTTACATGCATACTTTGCCCTGTAAAAATCATTTTGCATATTTTAGTATTTAATTTTTAATAGGTATTAAACCCTACATTTTCGAGATTTAGATTTTTCTAAGATTCATCACCTAGTGATAGATCTTAGATAATTTTATTTCTTGAAAATAAGTAGGTTTAGTATTTATTATAATTAAATATTGAAATTCATTCTGTTTGCATTTGAAAATTCATAAAAAAATTCATATTGCATCCAAAAATTCCAAAAAATTACAGTGCACTCATTTTATCATATTTTATATTGTGGCCAAGTTTCGTATTTTTCGGACATCGCTTGAACTTAATTCACATTTTAGTCCCTAAAATAGGCCGAATTTGCATGTGCATCCCTTAATACATTGAAAATTTCCAAAAAAAGACCGCCTCGAAAACCAAACACGAACTTTGATAGACATAACTCTAGGTTGTTCCTTTGCCTCCTTGTGATCGACCTTGGGACTTGCCCAAGTAAAAAAACATAGAACCACTTAATCAAATTGACGAAGATTTTGTGTGGTTATTTTCTTGATCGTTTCCGATTGCCGCCTACAACGCACGACTAATCATTCTTTAAGCCGAACGATAAAAACAACTTTTAAACCCAGCATTTTCAGAACCGTCAATTACCTATGAGATCTTTCAATTAGGTCTTGCTAAAACTTGCGAACTCTTTAATAACAGTAACGTTGGGTTCCCATTCAGTTGATAGAGAAATAATAACCTGGCGGGGATGTCTTTTTTGCATCTTAAAAGTTTCATAATCAAGAATGGGCATTCCGAATCGGGATTCCTTTACCTTAGTGTGCCTTCATGTATTGGCTCTAGGCACTTCCATATTACGTAGATAGTCAATCAAAATTTTGCTTTTGATAAGCCACAATATAAAGAGTTTATTGCCTTAGAGTTGAGGGTTATCTAGGTTAACTCAGAGGCAGAATAACATGTCTCCATCTCTTTGATGAAATTGAACTCCTTTCTCATCATATTCCTTATAATAAAATCTGACAATTGGAGGAAGATTATCATATTTTCTTCCAATCGGAATAATTCATCTTGTTAAAGAGAGGTGGATGAACCATGAGGCTTCCCTCCAAATACGATCTTGAAAAGCATGTCATGTGTATGTCGGAATGTTATTTCATATGCATGAATGAGACTACAATATCAAATCTTGGTTCATATTCACCGGTTGAATGTTTACATGTAGACTAAATGTAAGATCTTGATCATTGCAATCACAATATTCTAAAATCAAACACATTGTCACCTAGTACTTTTAATCACAAGATAAACATTCAACAAGTACACAAGTATTTAACGTAAAAACCCTCCTGGGTAAACATCACAACTAGAGTCTGCCAACTCGGACTTTCAACCTGACCCACATGGGTCTATGGGTCTTCCACTAACTTGAGTTACTTGCACAGGCAACCCAATCGTGTGACAACTTGAGTTGATTATGCGAACAACTCAACTGTATTACAGTCTAATAAAATCTAACAAACATCATAAGTAAATATGCAAAAAATATTATGAGTTTGAACTAATGGTCTTACAGAGAGAGAGGAGCATGCTCGTAAGATGAATCACAAAACACCTGAGTTGTAGGCGTGATGTGAGAATCAGAAACTAGCTCGTAGAAATTTCTCACAAATTATGGAGTGACAGAGGGAAGAGAGATTCTTGCTCTTTTTTGGGTATTGAACAAGTGAGGTATGTGGTTTTATTTATAGGGTTAGATTCCTCATAATTGTTGGCTTTGAAAAAGTAGCCATTATGAACGAATCAGGAATGAAAATGACTTCAAAATCCTCTTGAAATGGAACATGATTGATTAGTATATTAAGATGATCGATTAGAATCAAATGATCGATCAAGTGGATTTAGATGATCGATCAGAATAAAAGATGACCGATCAATGATCAAAATTGACCGATCATAATATTGTCATTATAATTCAAGACTTGATCATCATAAAAAGAGAGTGATCAATCAGAGGAGATCGATTAGATTAAAATGGTTAATCGATGAGCTTGGCTCTTTAACCTGAAACAAAGTCAAAGTCATAGGTTTGAAATGCAAGATGCATGACACTTGAGGTCTTTTACATTTTAAAACAAATTATGGTATGCGCGACTCAATAAAAGAAAAGATTTCATCTTCTTCTTAATATTGAGATCCTTGACTTTGAGATGGACTTGTAGTTCCTTAGCCTTGAACTCCTTTGAGCTTTTCAACTTCTTCACTTAAGCTTCAGCTCCCCAAGATTGATCTTGTTCTTGGTCTAGTAGCGTTTCTGCTTATGACCTAGCTTCAAGATAATTGCATAAGTTTTGTTATCCTCAAAATATGCGTGCTCATGAATGAACTAATAATTTTTAGAAAAAATATTGACACAAATAATTCAATAATCAAAATCGGTGTCATCAAGAATAAATTCACGCAGATATTTCAACAATGGAGATCACACCCTATTCTTAAAAAGAAATGGTGAAAAAAGGATTTACATTGATGGCATGATTCGTACCAGTGATTACGACAAGGAGCAACATAGCATCAGGAAGGTACTTCAACTAATTTCGAATTAAGGGATACATGTTTGAATCAACCAAATATGATCTTGAATTATTATGAGATATAGGCATGTTGGGGGTGCAAACCGGTCACTACCTCTATGGAAGTAAATCATAATTTAAGCAAAGGAGATGGTGATTTGCTTGATGAAGAAAGGAAATGAAGATATCAAAGATTGGTAGGGAAACTAATCTACCTTACTCTTACCAAGCCCGATATCACTTATGCTATGAGTGTTGTCAACACTTTGTGCATGCTGCCACCATAGCGACATGAACGCTGTGAAAAAGGAATGTGTTATCTAAAGAAATCACTTAGAAAGGGTCCCATGTTCAAGAAAAATCACAATATGAAAATTGAAGTCTATACCGATGTTGATTGGGCATGGTCTATCGATGATAGACGTTTTACTTCTAGTTATGTAGTGTACCTTTGTGGGAACCTAGTTATCTAGAGGTGTTTGAAATAAAATGATGTGTCTAGATCAAGTATCAAACCTGAGTGTCGTGCTCTTGCAAATGATGCGGCTGAGATCTTGTGGTTAAAAATGGTGTTGGAAGAATTGGCTACTAAAGTTTGTAAACCTATGAAAATGTTTTGTGACAAAAAATGATAAATCTCATTTAGAATCTTAGTATGTGTGATCGCATAAAGCATGTAGAGATTGATCAATATTTCATTCGTGAGAAGATTAATGCAGAGGAGTTATGCCCTCAATATATAAAATCCATTGATTAAGTGGTAGATCGGTTTACAAAGCGGCTGCCTGGGATGCAATTTGAGTTGAATGCAGGTAAGTTGGACATGCTTAATATGTATTCCCAACTCGAGAGGGGTATTAATGGTAATGTACTTTAGTGGGTAAACAGATCTTTGATAAGGGGTCATTTACCCATCTCTCTATGTATTGTGCACATCCCCATTCTTTATTCAACATAGGCAAACATGCGCCCCAATATCCTTCACAAGGAGATTAAGGTTGTGAGTGTCCTCGTGGTTTGTCCCTCTTCGCAGGGTTTCCATATATATATATATATATATATTCTTTATATATATATAGGGTGTACTTGAATTGAGGTGGCACCTTTCCTTGATTATGGAAAGGTGTCATCTTAGGCCGTTGGATGACCACTGTACGAGTAAGATTGAAACCACTAGGTGGTTTTTGTGCCAACTAATATTCCTAATATGTAGGTCGATTAAATTAGTGCTAATTTATTAAAATATACGTCATCAATCTTTCTATATTTAGATATATGGTGCATGATGTACAGAAATTTCCAGAAATATTCGAATGAAAAAAGGTTCCTGTTTTGAAATAATTGTTAACAATTTACAAACGATTGAGACATTTTACAATTTCGTGCTATAAATTACAAAAGCATAACCATTGATGTTCGCAAAAATAACCCAAATCCGATGAAAATTTGAATTTTTTGTGTAGATGTGTTTCCTAAAATATAGGATGCTTTGATCATGTGCTAACTAATTTATGTATACGTGGAAAAGATTCCTAAAATGATGGGATTTTTATTACAACTATATTTCCTAATTTATTAGGGGTAAATTGCGATGATGTTAAATATGTTACATGTCATATGCATATTAGTTTTAGGGGATATTAAACACACATTGTAATAAATGAATTCATATTAAATAAACAGTCCATATTTCACATTCATCGGGCTTATTTTACATTCCATGCACGAAGTTTATGTCCATCCAATGCCATGTCGAACATTCTAACAAAAGGAAGACTTACAATAAATAAACCTATCGTTTCATTAACATATTTTACAATTGTAATTCGTATTTTACTTTTCCCTCATTCTTTTTACATTCGTCTCCTATTTTTCTGCAGGCAATTCCAAATTGATGACATCCGTAAGATCTGGTTGTCTCGATCTTTATTCTTCTTCTTCTCATTGAAAGTTATCCAAGTGACCTACATAATATAAAAATAGAATGAGATATTGTAAATAGAATATTGAAGCGTGAAATGACTGTAGGTAATATAAAAATTACAGGAATGTATTTGTATAGTTAATGCAGCAATCGTTTGAGTGTAAAATACATTATGATATTGTAAAAATGAGACAGAAATATGTAAACTGATCATACGTATTGTAATTAGGTGTAATACTTTGTAAACGATGTACTCAACACCACTTAACTTAAAACATGTGTATATATAGATCGTGCAATAAAAAGCACTGAACTTGAAATTAAACAATGAGGACTTGAGATATGGATTGAAAAAATGAAAAAGATGATGAAGACTGTAGATATGTATTGAAATACGAAATGGATGAGGAACAATGATCTCTGATCGACGATAATCGAGGACTGAAATAAGATGGAATCAAAATGAAATGTGGAAACATATATCAAATCAAATCATACTAAGCTGGAATCTTTTTTAATGGATGAATACAAAAACAAATGGAAAAAATGATTACGAATATGGAGCCTCCATGCGCAACCATCTCCTGTCGCTCCATACATTGTCTTCTTCGTCGTCACGCACCACCAACACCATTGTTAGACACCTCTATCGTCGTCGCCGCCGTCGTCGTTCATTCCTCCGCCGAGAACCTTTTAGAGTTACTAAATTTAGTAATTAATATTGATGTTTAATTATCAACGAGGATGGTGCATCAAAATAGGAATTCAATAATATTATTCCAAAAATAGATGACGTTGCAATAGTGCATCAAAAACAGAATTCAATATTATTATTCCAAAAATAGACGGCGTTGCAATAGTGGTATTGTGATTGATGAGTGGTTTTGTTAATGGCCGTAGATTATAATCAAACGATCTAAAAAACGTGTCGCACCGTAAATGTAAAAAGGTGCCACCTCAATTCAAGTTTTCCCTATATATATATATATATATAGGTAAAATGTGTATGCCCCCTAGGGGGAGCTAACTTAGCTCCCCCCACCCTTTTTTCACAAAATTTTTTTATTTTTTTTGAAATCTAAAACCGTGTAAATTCATTATTAAATCCATATATTATGTCATTCAAATTTTCATTCAAATTTCATGCGAAACAGAGACTCGTACGACCTCCATCCAAACAGGGTCGATTTAAAAAATCCTGTTACCGTTAAAAAAATTACTGTCTCGATGGAGGCCGTAGGAGTCTCTGTTTCTCACGAAATTTTTATGACATAATATAGGGATATAGTGATGAATATTCACGGAAAAAATTTTCAAAAAAAATAAAAAAATTTGAAGAAAATGGGGCGGGGGGAGCTAAGTTAGCTCCCCCTAGGGGGCAGCCCCATTTTCCTCTATATAGGTAAAATGTGTATGCCCCCTAGGGGGAGCTAACTTAGCTCCCCCACCCTTTTTTCACAAATTTTTTTTATTTTTTTTGAAATCTAAAACCGTGTAAATTCATTATTAAATCCATATATTATGTCATTCAAATTTCATGCGAAACAGAGACTCGTACGACCTCCATCCAAACGGGGTCGATTTAAAAAATCTTGTTACCGTTAAAAAAATAACTGTCTGGATGGAGGCCGTAGGAGTCTCTGTTTCTCACGAAATTTTTATGACATAATATAGGGATATAGTGATGAATATTCACGGAAAAAATTTTCAAAAAAAATAAAAAAAATTGAAGAAAATGGGGCGGGGGGAGCTAAGTTAGCTCCCCCTAGGGGGCAGCCCCATTTTCCTCTATATAGGTAAAATGTGTATGCCCCCTAGGGGGAGCTAACTTAGCTCCCCCACCCTTTTTTCACAAATTTTTTTTATTTTTTTTGAAATCTAAAACCGTGTAAATTCATTATTAAATCCATATATTATGTCATTCAAATTTCATGCGAAACAGAGACTCGTACGACCTCCATCCAAACGGGGTCGATTTAAAAAATCTTGTTACCGTTAAAAAAATGACTGTCTGGATGGAGGCCGTAGGAGTCTCTGTTTCTCACGAAATTTTTATGACATAATATAGGGATATAGTGATGAATATTCACGGAAAAAATTTTCAAAAAAAATAAAAAAAATTGAAGAAAATGGGGCGGGGGGAGCTAAGTTAGCTCCCCCTAGGGGGCAGCCCCATTTTCCTCTATATAGGTAAAATGTGTATGCCCCCTAGGGGGAGCTAACTTAGCTCCCCCACCCTTTTTTCACAAATTTTTTTTATTTTTTTTGAAATCTAAAACCGTGTAAATTCATTATTAAATCCATATATTATGTCATTCAAATTTCATGCGAAACAGAGACTCGTACGACCTCCATCCAAACGGGGTCGATTTAAAAAATCTTGTTACCGTTAAAAAAATGACTGTCTGGATGGAGGCCGTAGGAGTCTCTGTTTCTCACGAAATTTTTATGACATAATATAGGGATATAGTGATGAATATTTACGGAAAAAATTTTCAAAAAAATAAAAAAATTTGAAGAAAATGGGGCGGGGGGAGCTAAGTTAGCTCCCCCTAGGGGGCAGCCCCATTTTCCTCTATATAGGTAAAATGTGTATGCCCCCTAGGGGGAGCTAACTTAGCTCCCCCCACCCTTTTTTCACAAATTTTTTTTTATTTTTTTTTGAAATCTAAAACCGTGTAAATTCATTATTAAATCCATATATTATGTCATTCAAATTTCATTCGAAACAGAGACTCGTACGACCTCCATCCAAACGGGGTCGATTTAAAAAATCCTGTTACCGTTAAAAAAATGACTGTCTGGATGGAGGCCGTAGGAGTCTCTGTTTCTCACGAAATTTTTATGACATAATATAGGAATATAGTGATGAATATTCACGGAAAAATTTTCAAAAAAAATAAAAAAATTTGAAGAAATGGGGCGGGGGGAGCTAAGTTAGCTCCCCCTAGGGGGCAACCCCATTTTCCTCTATATAGGTAAAATGTGTATGCCCCCTAGGGGGAGCTAACTTAGCTCCCCCACCCTTTTTTCACAAAATTTTTTTATTTTTTTTGAAATCTAAAACCGTGTAAATTCATTATTAAATCCATATATTATGTCATTCAAATTTCATGCGAAACAGAGACTCGTACGACCTCCATCCAAACGGGGTCGATTTAAAAAATCCTGTTACCGTTAAAAAATGACTGTCTGAATGGAGGCCGTAGGAGTCTTTATTTCTCACGAAATTTTTATGACATAATATAGGGATATAGTGATGAATATTAACGGAAAAAATTTTCAAAAAAAATAAAAAAAATTTGAAGAAAAGGGTGGGGGGGCTAAGTTAGCTCCCCCTAGGGGGCAGCCCCATTTTCCTCTATATAGGTAAAATGTGTATGCCCCCTAGGGGGAGCTAACTTAGCTCCCCCACCCTTTTTCACAAATTTTTTTTATTTTTTTTGAAATCTAAAACCGTGTAAATTCATTATTAAATCCATATATCATGTTATTCAAATTTCATGCGAAACAGAAACTCGTACGACCTCCATCCAAACGGGGTCGATTTAAAAAATCTTGTTACCGTTAAAAAATAAACTGTCTGGATGGAAGCCGTAGGAGTCTTTGTTTCTCACGAAATTTTTATGACATAATATAGGGATATAGTGATGAATATTCACGGAAAAAATTTTCAAAAAAAAATAAAAAAATTGAAGAAAATGGGGCGGGGGGAGCTAAGTTAGCTCCCCTAGGGGGCAGCCTATTTTCCTCTATATAGGTAAAATGTGTATGCCCCCTAGGGGGAGCTAACTTAGCTCCCCCACCCTTTTTTACAAATTTTTTTTTATTTTTTTTGAAATCTAAAACCGTGTAAATTCATTATTAAATCCATATATTATGTCATTCAAATTTCATTCGAAACAGAGACTCGTACGACCTCCATCCAAACGGGGTCGATTTAAAAAATCATATTACCGTTAAAAAAATGACTGTCTGGATGTAAGCCGTAGGAGTCTCTGTTTCTCACGAAATTTTTATAACATAATGAATTAACATATATATATAGGGTAAAATGTGTATGCCCCCTAGGCGGAGCTAACTTAGCTCCCCCCGCCCCTTTTTCACTTATTTTTTTATTTTTTTGAAATCCAAAACCGTGTAAATTCATTATTAAATCTATATAATATGTCATTCAAATTTCATGCGAAACAGAGACTCCTACGACCTCCATCCAAACGGGGTCGATTTAAAAAATCCTGTTACCGTTAAAAACTGACTGTCTGGATGGAGGCCGTAGGAGTCTCTGTTTCACATGAAATTTTTATGACATAATATAGGGATATAGTGATGAATATTCACGGAAAAATTTTCAAAATAAAATAAAAAATTTGAAGAAAATAGGGCGGGGGGAGCTAAGTTAGCTCCCCCTAGGGGGCAGCCCCATTTTCCTCATATATATCTGTGTGTGTGTGTGTGTGTGTGTGCGTGTGCGTGTGCGTGTGCGTGTGCGTGTGCGTGTGCGTGTGCGTGTGCGTGTGCGTGTGTGTGCGTGTGCGTGTGCGTGTGCGTGTGCGTGTGCGTGTGCGTGTGCGTGTGCGTGTGCGTGTGCGTGTGCGTGTGCGTGTGCGTGTGCGTGTGCGTGTGCGTGTGCGTGTGCGTGTGCGTGTGCGTGTGCGTGTGCGTGTGCGTGTGCGTGTGTGCGTGTGCGTGTGCGTGTGCGTGTGCGTGTGCGTGTGCGTGTGCGTGTGCGTGTGCGTGTGCGTGTGCGTGTGCGTGTGCGTGTGCGTGTGCGTGTGCGTGTGCGTGTTGTGTGTGTGTGTGTGTGTGTGTGGAGGGATCCTAAACCCAGGTGCAGGTAACTTTCCTACATCCACCCTTTTTTCTCCTAATTTTTTATTTTTTTTGAAATGGATCCCTGGAGAATTTAGATAACTATTTGTCACCGTCGTGTCATTCAAATTTCAACTTATTTTGAGACTTCTAATTTATCCATCAAGACAGTCAATTTTAACGGTCTCAGATTTGCTATATATTATAAGCGTCCCGTTCTTTATTCAAAATAGTCAAAAGTGAGCCCCGATATCCTTCACAAGGAGATTAGGGTTGTGAGTGCCCCCGTGGTTTTTTCCTCTTCGCAGGGTTTCCATATATATTTTTGTTCTTTGCGGTGATTGATCCATTCTTGTGGTTTACAATCCCCTCATGATTTAAGTACAATCTTGCATGTTTTTGGGTTTAGTATATCATATAACTTAAAAAATCATCTGGTTCTCAAATCTAAAACAACACCAAAACACACCCAATCCAACATGGTCGGCGTTCACAGAACGTCAACTCCAAATCGACCATCTATATTCACAGTCAACCTTAATTTCCTTAGAAAGTATTATCTTATGTGATATTGAAGCGGTTCATTTTCTCCAGACATATATACATTACCACCGTCTCTCTTCCATCATTCATAACCAATCTTTTCATATTATTTGAGAATGGTATCATATATTTTGGATTACCATTCGCTCATTAGTGTTAAGTATGTGTATAATTATTTCTAGTTTACTTGTCCACTTTCGCCATGTTATTTTCCTCGCTACCACCGGCTTATTTCATACTACAAAAATAGTATTCTTATCTCCATTTCACATGCTATTTTATGTAATAAAATATCATGAGTGTGTTTTTTTGGTGTTTAATCTCCTTTTATTCTTATAGGGATAAGGAGGGATTAAGTTGTTGTATGTTAGTTTGCAGAGATAAAAATGTGAGACAAGAAGAGATAGATGGTAGTTACGTGCTATTTTTTGTTCGGTTGGCAAAGGATACATGATATGTGATACAAGTTAGATATTTTTGTTGGGTATAATTGTGATTTTTAGTTTTATGTATTATGAAATCGGGAATGGATTTGCAAGTAATATTGTAAAAAAATGTACATTTTGACCCGTAGAAAACACACTTTACTTAGCCTATTGCTTTTATTCATGTAGACAAGGTTCACCGCATATAAAAAAGTACTTCATGTATTCAACTGGTGGTGGTCACTAGAGGCGATTCATGATTTCACCCACAAGTTAGAATGATGGAAATCGACCATCTTTGAGGTCCGCATATGCCTCACCTACAAAGAAAATTTTTGTTATAAAAGGTAACCCTTTATTCCAATATATCAATTTGGAAAATCAAAACTTGCTGACTCGCGCAAGTTGGGTCGTCAGGAGTGATACACTAAAGACAATCTTCGCGCAACCACACCCCCCTTTATATAAGAAAACTGATTTTTGTAAAGTGACCTTAAATGCCACCATTGCTTGGCTACCCAGTGGTGCGGATATCTGATTATAAATCTCCATTTAAAAGCTCTACAATCTCATTTAATCATAATTTTTCCTGCTCTATGCTCACCATGTGTTACTTGATCTAGAAGTCCAATCATGATACCATCCATTTTCGACATCCACGTCAATCTTGTCGTCAAAATTATGCAAGGAAATTGATTCTTTGAGAAAGTAGGAGTGAAAGCGAACATTTAAAATGCAAAACTACATAACGACGTGTTCATCACATATTGGTTCAACGATCGTAATGTGTTCTGATGTTGGTTCACCCGTTAGATGTAGGATCAACCTATCCTTCTCTCTGAGCAGTCATTCTTTTTCCTCTTCAGACTCAGCTCGAAGAAACCCCAAGCACATTTATAATGTCTGCCAAGAATGCTTTCTCTGTGGTCAGTGACCGTATAAGTGGGGGAAATGAGGACATCTTCGCCTTAAATTGTAGGGCCTTTGTTGAGTATGAAAGTGGCAGGCTACAGTAAATACAAAGTAATACAAGGCAATGTGAAATGACTGTGACTTGTGAAATGTATGTCTCGAGGGCATGTATAATAAAGCTGATCCTCTACGTCGTCGAACTTACGGAAATCCTCAAAACTAGAAAAGTGACCTCAGGACAATAACAATGCCATCTGTGGTCTCGCGTGAGGTCCAAGAACTGATCCACAACCTGGAATGTCCTCAGCTGTTAGTTTTCTCGTATGAGAATTTTAGATGCATATTCATCAGAATAATTAAATGTAACAAATAAATGTAATACACATAGTTGGACATAATTCACGCAGACCTCTGTACTTACATTACGCCAGCAAGGAAAAAACCAAAATATGAAAATGTGAAAATTGCGATGTTATAAATTTCCCACTCAGCATGCTGGCTCAACATGCATACATCACAGCAATTTCAGCTGTCAAGCCTCGCTACCATAGTTACTACTCATCCAAGTCCAATACAATTGTACTTGCTCAGATAAAAATAGGGTTATCATCAAGAATGGGATTTGCATAAGCTCTTACCATTACACATGTCGGTTACCAAAATCTAATGTTGGGAGGGAAATGAAAAGGGAACAGAGCTAAATCAATAAATTGAAAATGTGATAAATTGTGAAGTTAAACATTTTTCGCTCGGCCTGCTCACTCAACGATCGTGCAATGAACTTCGACGGTCAAACCTCACCACACCTGTTCAGATCGGGCTGTCATAATCATGGATGAGATTTGTACAAGCTCTTGCCATAACACACACTGGTTACCAATTATCGATGAGCATCGATAGCAGATCAAATGTTGGGAGGGAGATGCAAAAAGGAAGTAAAAGAGAACAAAATCAAGAAACTGAAATGATGATAAATTGGAGTCATGATATTTCCGCTCAACTTACCCACTCAACGGTGTATACTATGCAGCAGTTTTGACTTCAAGACTCATTAGTGGCTGCTCATCCAAGTCCAATAACATCGCACCTGCTCAGCTAAATTTGTGATGTTATCATCACAGAAGGGATTTGCGAAATTCTTGCCTCTACATGTGTATAATACCTTACCTTTCAAGGGTAATGGTTTCATCACATGTGGACTGCACAAGGTGGAATATGAAACAGAATTGCAATAACCGAACTAGTTAAAATAAAACAATACAACAAATAAACACAATATGATAGTCCATAATCTATTATGGTAAAAAAGGAAATCGAACAAGGTAATCTAAATGTTGGCTACATTCCACATATCCATTGCCAATCGATCACATTTATTTGCAGTCACATGTGTGCCATCAATAGCTATAATGACATCGTGCGTGGAGTATAATGAGATGGATGAGAAGCATGACTGACATGTTGTCTATCTGCTTGATTAAGGCATACCTAAAAAAAGAGATTGAAGTTATGGTTGGTTGGTATGGCTTCCGATGTCGGGCTATCCACAGGCAGGATGCAGATGAATTCATCTCTCAAGGAAATGATACGAAGGATGACATCATTGAGATGTTTGAAGATGAAATCTTTAGAATGCTGAAAGTGCTTACACAAAACTCGATTCTTTGCATTATGCCCTAAATAATACAGAAGAATGGACAGGGTTTCTTCTGCCTTAATATGCATGGTATTGCAAAGTCCATCTCTTTCTTTGATGAGTTGACAAAAGCTAAAGAGTGTGGAAGGAAATATCAAGAAAACAGCATACGACCTACCAGCGTGACCACTCATCATCTCACAGATCTAGATGCGACCCATTTGCATAGTTGTGTGGGGGATGATCTTCATCGTATCTGCCTTGTCGTATGCATCCTCCAACATCACTGCACGCAGGTGTCCCATATTTATAATAGCAAGGTTTGGACCAAGCGGCCATAATGGATCCATGTCCTGATAGATAATATAGATGTAAGCACATGTAAATTTAGAAAAAAATAGTCCATAATATAACTCAATAGAAAAATTAGTAAAAATGCAAACAAAGTAAAAGATCCATAGGAGTGGAGCAAACACATGTCCTTAATTAGTACATGCCATTGTAGATTACGGGGTAGTTAATAATGATGAAACTACATAAGGAAATATAGGAAGACCTCCCACGATCGCAAGCCAGCCATTCGCCTTCCTGAGCTGTAGAGACACCCAAGCTATGAGCTTAGAGGGGGTGTTATTGGCCCTGTTAAAATGATATGCTGGTACATATCCTTCAAACTGAGCGCCAACTTAATTTGATCTTTTGGAGAGATGTAATGCACTAGGAGCGCCATCTCATCCAGTATTTCATCCACACTCTCGTAGGGGTCCTTCAGTTGCAGTTCCTCCAACTGTTCCTGCTGCAACTCCATTTGTTATCGAGCCCTCACGATTTCCTCTCCCAGGACTTGCAATGGTTTCGGGGCCGCACATCCACCATCACTTCTAGATTTCTTGCTACTTGAGGATTTCCCTGTTGAGTCTCGACGACGCTTTTTACCTGATGGCTGGGAAGATGTTGTGCTTGCTTCAGACTACGGGTCCAACAGTTGTGTAACCACCTCACCAGCAAGTTGATCCTCAGACACTTGTTGGGTAATTGAGTCTCCTTCTAAGAATGCAGCAAACGACCTTGGTAGTGCTGATTGTGAAGAGAAGGCAAACTGTCACATGGTCGTGGAGTTCTCGTTGATGCCATCCACAATTCGTAGTGGGGAAAGCCCATCTTGCGATACTTTCAGAATGCTTCATCAACCTAAGAAGTAAGAAGCTGCATGTTAGAATGAGGGGGTTTTAGTTAGGAGGAAACTGTGTTCAATAAGTAGAATGAATAGTATTGTTTCCCACGATGCGTCCTCCAGGGCTACAATGGTGTGAATCGCCAGATCCTATACCCACCCACTCTTCATCATGAGTTGTACGAAGGCATTGTAGTCCCTCCTGATGTTCTTCCATCTATGTTGCAAGTTCAAGGGTTCTAGTTCTTGGTCTGTCTGCATGTTGAAGTGTATGATGATGGGGTTGTAAATGGGCCACTAACCCAGTTGCAAATGTCATAGTGGTGCTATTGGTAGCCATCCTGGAAGTGTGGTCAACATCGAAAATGTTAGTAGGAGCAAACAGCAACATCTAGTAAAGGCTAGGGCATCCAAACCTAGTAGGAGCCCATATTATGCCATAATTAGTATGACCATGTATTATTATAAGGTCAACCATGCCACTGTACTACTTAAGACTAGGGTGTGCAAACCTAGTAGTTGCCCCTAATCACAAATAATAGCACATTAACCTAATAACTACAAATCCCAACAACCAAGGGCCTGATCCATGGCATTAATTCCGGGTTCATTCACAGTCCATATAAATTGACACCATTTCCAGTAGATGGAAGGAAATGGGGGCATCCAGAAAATCAGACCACTCATTAACAAATTACCATTCAATATAATTGTTTTCAAGCAAAATATGCATATTACCATTGATAGTTACCATCGACCCATTGATTGACAGTTTTGGCAGATGAGAAATAAAATGTGAATCGAAACAAACACAACAGAGCATTTCCGGCATACCCATTAAATCAGATTAGAGTGCAAAAATTTCCAGCATAAGTGTAACAAGAAGGAACGGGTGCAATGGGTGCATAAGTATAGTGATGCAACTTTCATCAAGAAACAAAACCGCAGAAAAAAACCACATGAAGCATAATATTCAATAAGGCCAGTAAATATTTCTTTAAACTGGACCTAAGTGCTAAGATCCAAAAGTTCAAGCATACCACTAACAAGATAGAATGGATCTAATGGAGTAATAAACAAGTATAGTGATGCAAAATAACCACAAGAATACAAATTTTGGACTGAAGTTAAGATTCAATGAATTGTTTTGAAGCATAAGATGCAATGTATCTAAAAAAAATAAATTAAACTGGACATAAGTGACTTCAGAAGTTGCAGGCAGCGACGAGGGTGAGGGCCTTTGCCTTCCAACCACCTAGCAAGGCCCTCACCCTATCCACAAGAGCATTAGTATCATTGCTCCTACCATAAGACGAAGCCAGGGGAATCCCCAAATAGGTTGTCGGAAGGGACTGTCTCAAAATGCCCAGCTGGAGAGTAGAGGCGAAGTCTATCAGGTAGTATTTGGGGCGGAAGAGCTTGCTCTTCCTAGCATTGAGGACCAAACCCGAGATTGCGTGGAATGCGATGAGTAGCTCTTTGACGGCTAGGAGGGAGGTAGAGGAGCCCTTGCAAAAGAAGAAGAGGTCATCCGCATACATTAGGTGCGCTGGGGCGATGGTGCATCCTCTTCCCAGGGGCCCAAGATGGCCGTTGTTCGAAGCCAAATCTGCAAGGCAGGATAATGCTTCCATTCCCAGAGAGAAAAACATGGGGCTCAGGGGGTCACCCTGCCTCAGCCCCCCGGGTGGCACAAATTAACCTAAACGGTGAGTCGTTTACTAGTATAGAGAATGAGGCAGTGGAAATGCAAGCTTCCAACCAATTGATCCATGTGTCACAGAACCCCATTTCCCTTAACGCCTCCAAGATGAAAGTGTGTTCAATGGAGTCAAAGGCCGATCACCATGTATTTTCCCTTCACATATAGTGAAACTGATCACCATTACCCAAGGAAGTGGCCTATTTATGGGTTAAACTTGTAAATCCATGGGTACGTAGTTTGCTTCTCTGTGCTTGTGCTTGTTTGCTTTTGCTATTCACAACAATGACCTACTAAATAAAGCCTTAAACAAAGTTTGTCACATTTGTAACATGATCAGGAGACAGAATTCAAAATTTACGATGATGTTAATCTATGATCATTGCATGTGAAGTATCTAGACGCAAACTTACAAGGCAGCTGGTTAATTAGAAAATCCCCAACTCCTAAGAAGAAATGCATGCAAGACCACTCAACTAGAGTAATAATAATTAAAGTGAAACCCACTGGTTCAATTAAAGGAGCTAGTGTTCGAGATTCATCACTGATATATCAACAAGAAATGCATACTAGAAAAGAAGGGGAGGGTAATTTCTTTTGGGGTGAAATCCACTATTTCATCTCAATATTTTACAGAGTTAATAACTCCTATATTCTTAAACTGTGAGGTATGTATTTCAGGCAACCCCAAACAGTTTGTCATCCCATGGAAAAACCAATAACGTAAAAGGTAGGTCCCAGCTCCATTTTATCGGTGAGTTTCTCCACATCTAAAGCTATGCTTTTCTCTGACCGACTTGGGTCTGGATCGCTCTCTCCATACCCAGGTCTATCAAAGGATAGAAGATAGATCCCCAGTTCCTCAGCCACTTCCTGGAACACATTCATATTCATCAATCACCAGACGCCTAGAGGTACTATTTAACAAGAATTTATATCAAAAGAAATCAAATTCTTAACATATAAATAATATACCAAAGACATCGGCAGCACATCATGCCTGCAGCAGTCAAAGCCATGGATAAAAATGAGCTTATATTTTGCATTTTCTTTTGGGATGCCATGCTCCTTGTAAGCAAGATGTCTCCCATCCTTGAGCTAAATTCTGGGTGTTAGATACCGACAAATTCCAGCACAACAATAACAGTAAGGAATGGATCTAATTAAAGCATATAAGGGTATAGTGAAGCAACTTTCAGCAAGGCACAAATCGTCAGAAAAGGACGAGATGAATACACAAAGTGGAATGGAATCATTAACTGTGTCATAAAATCAAAAAATGCAGGATGACATGCTCTTTACCAAAAATCTCAAGCATACGATGAAATGAGTCGTATAAATACTTCATTACACTTAATAGATGTTATTATATCCAAAAAAGTCCACCACAACAGTTACAACATGGAAAGGATCTAATGAGGGCATGAAAGAGTATATTCATTCAAGTTCTAGCAAGTCAGAAATCATGATATGACCGCATGAGTATAAAAAGTGGAATGAAGTCACTATCATTGTAATAAAAGCAAAATATCCATGTTAACATGCTTTTTAGAATTGTTATGAAGCATACGATTCAAAGACACATAAAGATATTTCATTAAACTGGACCTGAGTATCTAGATCCCAACAAATTCCAGCACAACAATAACAACATGGATTGGATCTAATAAAAGCATAAAGGGCTACATTCATGCAAGTTCCAGAAAGACACAAATCAAGGGAAATGATCACATGAATACAAGAAATGGAATAGATTCATTATTATTAGGAAAAGCAAAATATGCAAGTTAACACGCTCTTTAAAATTGTTTTGAAGCATAAGATTCAATGAGTCTTAAAAGTATTTCATTAAACTGGACTTAAATACTTCGATTCCAACAAATTTCAGCATGACGATAACAATAAGGAATGGATCTAATTAGAGCATACAGGAGTGCAATGAGGAAACTTTCAACAAGACACAAATCACCAGAAAAGAACCACACGAATACAAGGAGTGGATTGGAATCGTTAGCTATTATACAATCAAAATATGCAGAATGACGTGCTCTTTACAAAATAGTTCAAGAATAAGATTCAACGAGTCCTATAAATTTTATGTAGACTGGACATAAATACTTAGTTCCCCAAAAATTCCAGCATAACAGTAACAAGAGAGAATAGAGTCTCAAGATCAATAAAGCAGAAGATTATCATCATTTCTCGAAATCATTACAATGAATAGCGAAAACATACTAATAGGAGACCCACGGATTGGTATTATTATAACAGATTCAACTGCAATATCGAAATCAAAAACTAAAAAGAGTTATGTTCTTCACATGCGGTTTGGTAAACAATCATAGTTCAAGAAAGATGGTGTGAGGGGATATAACAAGACTAATCCCTACAAAGAAGTCCAAACAATGCATCCGGAATATGATATGATAGCACAACCAAGAACTAAGTAATGCGGAAATCTAGTCGAGCTTAACATAAATCGGTATGAGAGAATCGAGTTAAACATAACTGACATATTGAACCCACTTGCAGTAGTGCAAATACATGAGTTAAAAAATGTACAAAACATAAATATCATGAAAGAAGTACGCATGAGAGAAAGGAGATGAGCAAAACTTAGAATCCAGCAGGACAAAAGTAATGCTACATTAAAGTTAAACAGAACGTACGCCAATATCACAGAATCGAATTAAACATGGCACAAGAAATAACTATAACTTTCAGAAAGTAATGGTACATAAGTACTAATCATATCGCCTTCAACAAGCCATAGATCATCAAAACAATAAATCAATAGAACATGTTTAATGTCATGCTTATTAATCATAACATAACATTATACATATTGGCTTGTTTTTTCTCAAGTTTATGGCATAAAAGGAGTATACTAAGGTAAAGATCATGCTTATGGAAGTCATTCAAGTGTAATCTATGGTAAAAATAACTAGAAGAAGTCCCTCAGGTCACTACCAATATAACATATTCAACCTCAGCCTTAAATCAACACAACGACATTTAATTCTTCATATAAGGTTAGCTAAGAGATGATATACGAACAAAGATAGCATGAAAACAAACTAATCCACACAAACAAATTAGAACATGCATTCAAAAGAGGACATGGTGTGCACAAGCAAGAACTAGCTAATGGGATTGTAGATAAACATGGTGCCGAATGTCATCTAAAATGGTAAGAGCTCATACGTAGCCTTCCATGTATCCCGCAGTACAAATGAAATATGAAATCAAGAAGCAAGATGGAAAAGCTCGAGTTCCATCATGAGAGTGGACTGCCCACTTTGCACGAAGCCATTAGAATGAAGAACAGTAGGAAGGGAGGGCATATGTATGAGTATGGAAACACATCTATTGGAGGAGAGCAGATGTATGTGGCCATTCAACTTTGAAGAAGAAAGCAAAGAATAGGGTAGATGAGAGTACTGAGTCTATGCAAGCATCGGTAGCATTCCATTAAACACCATAAAGCCGATATTAAAGACCTCAAGGGCAACCTATCATCCACAAGCTCTAGCAAGATTCTACAATATGGCACAAGTCACCCACACGCTCCAGCAAGATTCTAGGGAGGGGCATCAAAAGTGATATTGGCGATAAGTGAATGCGTACGAAAGGAGAAACATAGTGGAGGGTATCGGTGATAGGAGGTTAGCTGCTGTTGCGCGAGGGCAAGGATGAAGGCTGTTAGGATTAGAGTCATATTAGGATTAGGAATCCTAATGGGTGGACTCCTAATCCTAATAGTAATTGAGTCGTATTCTATTTTTAGTCCTAATGGAAATAGGACTAAGGATTTGTAATTGGGCTATATATAGAGGAGGTGGGAAGCATTGCCTCCACACCACCAGAGAGAATAAAGGGTTGAGAGAGCGGGGGAATGAAGAGAGTTGTACTCGTTCTAATTTATAATGATCTTTCATCTCCAGTACTCGCGAGATGTGCCCGATGATCATTACATATGGTTGTTCTTTTCTTCGCATGCTTCTGTAGTGGTGGTTGATTGTGCATCCGCATTTGTATCCGAGAGCAATGATCTAAATATCAGTTTCGGTCACCATTTAGGTGATCGAATTTCGGTGGAATTTAGATCGAAATTTGACCGAAATTTCGGTCATTTCGGTCATTTTTTGTACTAGGGTCCCCATATTTCGGTCATGTCGATCGAATTTTGATTATCGACATAATATTGATATTCGACTGAATTTCGCTGAAATTTGAGGCCATGTCCGAGACTTCAGCCAGTATCTGAGAGGAGACGATACTGGCAGGTTATGTCCCATTAATTGGTATCAGAGCCAGGTTCAACGTTGTTGAAGGGTCGCGATGTGATGGATCAGAGGCAGGTTCAACGTCGAAGAGACGACACGATGCAACAGATGCATAATCCTCAAAAGCAGTGATATGGTGGTGATGTGTGGAATGAGGATGCCGAACAAGATATATATGCTCGAGGGATTGGTCGTGACAGGTGATGGAGCTCCAATTATTCCTAGGACGAGCAGTACGATGAGAGAGCGGTAGGTTATTGGCATCTCTACTGCAGGAGTATGCAACAAAGAGAAGTGAGTGCGATTCACTTTACCAGATGGTGTCGACACAAATAGTCATGAGAGATTTGCGGCCGCATCTTGAGGCACAATGTTGATTTGTGCGAGTGCCCGAGAGGAGGCACATCGAGGGCACACAACGATGGGTGCGTCACCCGGAGGCGGTGAGTCCCTACTAACGAGACTTGCAGATAACGAGGATGACCCAATGCAAACTCATGATGATTACGAGATCGTGATGGAATTCAACTCAATGAGGAGATTGTTAGGATTAGAGTCATACTAGGACTAGGAATCCTAATGGAGTGGGAGTCCTAATCCTAATAGTAGTTGAGTTGTATTCTATTTATAGTCCTATTGGAAATAGAACTATGAAGTTGTAACTGGGCTATATATAGAGGAGGGTGAAGGTATATTGCCTCAACAACACCACCATCACAACAACAATGTAACCCCTAAAGAGGGGAAGAGAGAGAGAAGAGAGAGCGAGGGAATGGAGAGAGTTGTACTTATTCCTCTTATAGTGATCTTTCTTCTCCGATGGTCACGAGAGGTGACCGACCACTGTTATATCCGTTTATTCTTTTCTTCATGTGCTTCCACAGGTGGTTGTGATTGCGCATCCACATTCGCATCAGATGATTTGTATTCCCCATCAGCCGGTATCCGAGAGGAGAAGATGCCAAGTCGCGTCCCAATAACTGGTATCAGAGCCGGATTCAACATTGTTGAAGGGACATGATGCGATGGATCGGAGCGAGGTTCGATGCTGATGAGATGACGCGATGCAATAGATGCAAAATCCTCAGATCCCGTGATATGGTGGTCTCTCAGAGAAATCGATCAGAAATGTCGAAGAATTCTGCTAGCAACGACTGGCAGGAGATCGTGCAAGATAGTACATCGAGGGCGCCCCGCGATGGGTGCGTCACCCAAAAGCAGTGAGTTCCTGCTAACGAGACTTGCAGATAACAATGATGACCCAGCACAGGCCAAGATGATGAAGAGATCATGATGGAATTCAACTCAAAGAAGAGATAGAAAGATCACTATAAATTAGAGGGGGTACAACTCTCTTTGTTCTATCGTTTTCTCATCTCTTTCTTCTCTCTTTCCCCCGTTCTTTAGAGGTTACATGGTTCCTTTGGAGGTGGGAGTTCTTAACGTGATGGGGAAGATGGTGGAGGATTGGGAATCTCTGCATGATCCCACCTCACCCTACAGATGTGTCGCACATGACCATCCATCTGACATAAGCCGAAATTATAGGGCCAATCCAGCTACTGAACACCCCCTCAGATGCTTATTGCCTTCCCACTTTTTTCGTGGAAATCTATCACATCTATGTTGCCTTTTAATTCCCAACAATAATAAGATGTTAATTTATTTGAGTGATCTTGTTGAGATAATTCCTATTATCTTGTATTAAGATAATTTTTTATTTTCTTTACTTTATCTTTTGTAATCCTCTATTTATCTCTTTCTTTTTTTGTATTTTATCCAATGGATTTTTCTCCTATATAAGAGAACCCTTGGGCCCTTCATAATTTATCTCAGTTTATCCCTTTAACTGGTATCAGAGCCATGTTTCTATCCCAACCCCTAACCCGATACTAATCACGTAGGGTGTGCCCGCATGGACCCCCCACGTCTCCCCGCGCATCGCACGCCCTACTGCCCCTGAGCCCCCCCCCCCCTCGCGCCCTCAGGCCCCCACGCCAACTCCGTCGCCCCCAACCCTTGCGCCCCGCGTCAGACGCCCTTGCGCCTTGCGCGTCAGGCTCCTGCCCTCTGCTCTAATGCCCAGCGCCCCACGTGTGCCCCGCCAGCAAAGTAACTTTGAATAGCCTGTGCCCTTGCACCCCTGTGCCCAACCGTGTCCATAAGTCCCCTGTGCTCAGCCGGATCCTTGTGCATCCAGTCGCTTGCGCCCCTGCACGCCGTGCAATCAGGACGTCCCCTGCCCAGAACCTGATCTTATCAGTGGATAGGTATGTGATTTGATACGGAGTTTTTGTCAAAAAGAAGTAGCAAGGATGGTTGTATAAGTATACACGTGCAACCAATCATTCGTATGATTCGGTAGCTTCGTTTATATTGATTTGCTTCCCAGTCGAGTTCCGTTATTCGGCTATCTTACAATATGTCAGACACCAAGGGTGACATTTTCTTGTCCGGAGCCTTTAAGGGTCCGACTCCCATCGTTAAGATGGATGGGACCAATTATGAGTTATGGTCCATGCAGTTTCTCACTCTCATGCAGTGCAATAATAAGGAGCACATCTTAATAGACGCAGAGCCAACAGATAAGACTGGGGCAAATTCTTCCTGGAAGCAAGATGATGCGTACACACGAGTATGGCTTTGTGGGACACTTACTACAGAAATAGCAAATGATATTCTAAATCAGCACACTGCCAAGGCAATGTGGGATACTTTGGCATCCACTTATGCACAAGCGAAGAATGAGGCCAAAATCCTTCAACTGCAGTTTGATATCTACAACACCAAGCAGAATGGTCGCCCTCTGCATGTCTACTACTCTTCGTTGCGTGGCATGTTTGAAAAACTTCATAGCTACATGCCTATTACGACGTCTGTTGAACAACAGAAGACATATAGGAACTCCACGATGGTTGGAGTTTTCATGGCCGGACTTGATGCAGAATATGAGGCTGCGCGTACCCATCTTCTTACTGGAGCAACCATTCCTCCTATAGAGGAGGCCTATAGTCGTCTCAGCCGACTCAACATCCCTTCGACAACTACGTCTTCGCACTCTTCGGCGATGGTTGCTTCTCGTGGTCGAGGTGGGGCGATCCAGTCCAGAGGACGCACACCTCGAGGAAGAGGCGGTGGACGCCAACGTAGTCCCTGCACGTATTGCCGCAAGCCTGGACATACAGAGGACATATGCTATCAGAAGCATGGATATTCTATTTCTGGTCAAGCAGCAGAACAGATTACATCCTCAGAGACTTCATCTCTGCAGGCCGATCCTCGACTGGATGATAACGTCTCTCGTATTCGAGAGATCATAACTCCTAGTACTAACAGCACCATAGATACCGCTGCAGTATCCAGAGCCTCTTCAAGCTCCTCAGGTATCACATATGCTTTTACTGATAGTACAAATGCAGACATGACAGAATGGATTATGGACTCTGGTGCTTCTCACCACTTGTGTGGAGACAAAACACAACTGAAGTCCTATAGGGCTATACCACCTGGCAGATGGGTCGTTATTGGTAATGGCGATCACTTACCTGTTACAAGACAGGGGGAGGTGCAGTTGACACCTTCCATGCGCCTGAAGAATGTTTTATATGCTCCTGCTTTTCAGATGAATTTACTTTCTATTAGTCAGATCACTAAGGATCTGCATTGTCGTGCCATCTTTGATCCTTCATCTCTTCTGTTTCAGGACATACTTACGGGCAGGGTGATTGGATGTGACAGTGAGCAGCAAGGACTCTACAGACTGGTCCAACCCCCTCATGCTAGTGTTTCCATTATACCTACAGGACCTGTCTCTCCTTATTTATGGCACCTTAGGTTTGGACATCTTCCTCTGCAGAAGCTATGCCATGTTCTCCCTCAGATTTCTACAAGATCCTCTTTTCAGTGTGAGGCATGTCAACTTGGGAAGCATCACCGTTCTCCTTTTCCATCCCATCAGAGTCGGAGCAGTTCTCAGCTATTTGAGCTCCTTCATTTAGATATTTGGGGTCCTAGTCGTGTTCCTGATCTCCAAGGACACCGCTTTTATCTCGTAGTTGTAGATGATTTTTCTATACTTTCCTGGGTTTTCTTATTAAAAAATAAATCTGAGGCTGGATCTGTTATCAGGTATTTTATTAATGAAATGAAGAATATTTTTTCTGCCAAAGTCAAGTATCTTCGTACTGATAATGCATTGGAATTTTGCCTTACATCTTTCTGAGTTCCTTAGATCCCATGGCATTGTTCACCAGACATCATGTGTCTACACTTCTCAGTAAAATGGTGTTGTCGAACGCAAACATCGTCACCTACTTGATGTAACCAGAACATTGTTAATACAGAGTCGTGCTCCTCATGCTTACTGGGGTGATGATGTCCTTACTGCTTGTTATTTGGTTAACCGTATGCTCTCATCTGTGTTAGGAGAAAAGATTCCTTACTCGATTGCATTTCCCGAGAATGATCTTTTCTCTCTTACACTACGTGTGTTTGGATCTGTTGCCTTTGTTCATGATGTCTCTCCAAGGCGTGACAAGCTCTCTCCTAGAGCTATCAAGTGCGTGTTTGTTGGTTACTCTCGTACCCAAAAAGGGTATCGATGCTTTGATCCACTAAGCCAGAAATATTTTGTTAGTGCTGACGTTACTTTCTTCGAGTCGGTCATGTATTTTTCTCCTACAGGTGACAGACTCATTCCATCTGACTCTGATAATGAAATATACATGCCGCCACCACCACCTTCAGTTAGTCCATCTTCACCTACCCCTTATCCTCCATCTCCACCACCACCTCCACCACCACCTCCACCACCACCTCCACCACCTCCGCTAGTTCAGTTCTTGCCTCGTATTTTTCCTCGCAAATCTCGCTCTGTTTGTCCTGCTCACGAGCCTTGCCCATCATCCAGCACGCCTCAAGTATGTAATGAGCATATTGTTTCTACTGATGGTACTCCTGAATTGACTGAACAACAGGATTCTAGACATGAGGAGTATGTACCCTCTCAAGAGGGAGATATCCAGGCTCATGATTTGGCAGATGATCTTGATGTACCAATTGCTCTGCGAAAGCAAAAAAGGACATGTGCTACTTACCCTCTTGCAGCCCAGAGTTCTTTGGAAAGGTTGTCAGAAGATTTCAAGAGATTTACGCTAGCACTATCAGCAGTGCAAATACCACGGACATACCAGGAGGCTCTCAAAGATAGTCACTGGAGGATTGCCATGGAGGAGGGGATGGCTGCGCTACAATCACATGGTACGTGGAGTCTTGTTTCTGCTCCCGATGACACGTCAGTTGTGGGATGCAAATGGGTATTCACTGTGAAACACCGCACGGATGGCACTGTGAAACACCGCTATAAGGCGAGACTTGTGGCATGAGGGTTCACCCAGACATATGAGGTGGACTATCAGGATACTTTCTCCCCAGTTGCCAGACATTCTGCTCTACGTATTCTCCTTGTTGTTGCCGTGACACGAGATTGACCTCTTCATCAGCTTGATGTGAAGAATGCATTCCTCTATGGTGATCTACAGGAGGTCTACATGCAGCAGCCACCTGGGTTTGTTGCTGAGGGAGAGTGTCAGAAGGTTTGCAGGCTAAATAAGGCTATCTATGGCCTCAAGCAGAGTCCAATAGCATGGTTCCAAAAACTCTCAGACTTGATAGAGCAACAGGGGTTTGTAAGATCAACTGTTGATCACTCCTTGTTCATACAAAAGACACAGTGAGGTATTACAGCCATTCTTGTTTATGTTGATGACATTATTATTACAGGAGATGACGAGCAGGGTATTCAGGATACCAAGGACTTCCTAGGTCAACAGTTTGTGACTAAGGACCTTGGACATTTACGTTATTTCCTTGGAATAGAGTTTGCCAGAAATCAACGGGGTCTTGTAATGACCCAGAGAAAATATGTTATAGATCTTCTTTCAGAGACTGGCATGGCAGATTGTAGACCTGCCACTACTCCACTTAATCCAAGCATGAAATTCTATGATGATGATACTAAGGAAGTCGACAATAGAAGATACAGAAAGCTGGTTGGCAAGCTATTATATGTAACTATTACTAGGCCCGACATAGCATTTGCAGTAAGCAAAGTGAGTCAATTTATGGAGCAGCCCAGACAGGCACATATGGATGCAGTCCATATGATTCTAAGATACCTGAAGACTTCACCTGGTACTGGACTTCTTTTTAGCAAAGGCACATCTCTATCAGTAACAACATGCGCAGATGCAGATTATGCTGGTTGTCCAAAAGATAGAAAGTCTACATATGGATTTACTGTGTTCATAGGAAACTCTCTTGTTTCATGGAAAAGTAAGAAGCAGGCGGTGGTTGCTAGATCAAGTGTTGAATCAGAATACAGGGCCATGGCACAGGCTAGCACAGAAATGATGTGGGTCAGATCTATTCTTACTGACCTCACATTTTACCTCTTCCCATGCATCTCCAGTATGATAATCAAGTTGCTCTCTTCATTGCAAATAACCCAGCCTTTCATGAAAGGACGAAGCACATAGAGGTGGATTGTCACTACACTCGTGACATGATACAAAAGGGTATTATCACTACTACACATGTCAGCTCTGGAAATCAGACAGCAGATATACTTACAAAGGCTCTAGCAAGGGGACCTTATCAGAAATGTTGTTCTAAGCTGAGTCTCATTGATATCTACGCTCCAGCTTGAGAGGGAGTGTTGAGATAATTCCTATTATCTTGTAGTAAGATAATTTTTTATTTTCTTTAATTTATCTTTTGTAATCCTCTTTTTATCTCTTTCTTTTTTTGTATTTTATCAAATGGGTTTTTCTCCTATATAAGAGAACCCTTGGGCCCTTCATAATTTATCTCAATTTATCCCTTTAACAGATCTTGGTATCTTTTTGTTGGGAAACCAGTTGCAATAATCCATGCTTGCTGTAGTACTTACATGGTGCTATTTTTATAGCGATTTTAGTGTGAATATTTTATTTTTGGGATATTTTTGCCAGCATTTTGTGTGTACTTCTATCATGCTTCTTTTTAAAGATGTCAGTCGATGTTATTGCCACAACCGCACAAGATTTAGATAGGTTTTGGATACATTGTTGAGTGTATAAAGCATAATCTCTTTCAAAAATAAAAAGCAAGAGCAAGTATGAAAATGAGAGAAGGTGCCATAATAAAAGGTGGAGCAAAGTCGAGCTCTTGTTTTTGTTGATACTAAAATGCTTCTCATCCTCCTATTATCTACATTTTTGCGTCTCACTATAACAACCTCCTAATACACATCTTCTAAGAACTTTAATTTCTGGGAAGGAGACCACGTACGCAAAAATGTGGCATCAGCATTTTCTGGCAAGAGGATACTGCAAGAGCAAATGTGGGGGAAGAGGTGTACCAAAATCAGGGGGTCACTATTGCATAAGCTCCATTTGGACGAACTCCTCATAAATATATCATTAATTTGCCCTTAAACTTGAGCATGCCTCCACTCAGGCGAGGCCACTTACCACGAACCATCAAACATAGAAAGATGTTCCTGCATAATAAGTATTAAATTAAATTAAATTAAGAAGATGCCCCGCTCCAATGATCATCTTTTCTCTTTTGTAGGACTAGTTTTTAACTCAAGACTCTACAGGAGAAGACAGCGATTCCGGTCAAAAGGGCAGCACTCATTCACTGGATCCCAGATTTAATATTCTCGTAACCAAAATGGTTAAGCCTATTTTATTACTAATACAATAAAAAAGGGCCATTTGCTAACTAATATCACATATAACCTTCTCCTCATTTCCCAACGTGTTTGTCACATCCTAAACAGAGAGAGAGAGAGAGAGCAAAAAAAATCTCCAAAACTTCAAGCGCACAAACAGCCGAAGACGATCTCTTCTCCGTTGCAGCTGCATCCACCAAAGCCAGAAGGCCTCTTGTGATCGTCCACCCTCGTGTGATCCTCCCCAGACATCAAGAGAGACCTCTGCATGCTCACCGCCCTCACGTTCCCTTCCCCGCTACCGGACGCTGCAGCTGACGTTTGATGACCGTGTCGACCGAGCTGAGCAGCCATGGCCGCGAGCTTCTCCCTCCTGCGGGAAGCCACGTACTCCTCGGAGATGTAAACGTCCATGGAGGAGAGATCGTGGCGGAGGGGAGAGGGGGGGTTTCTCTTTAAGAAGGTGGCGGTGGGGGTTTTGAGGTGTGGGTTGGAACCAGTGGGCGAGTGTCCCACGTTTCGGGGACCCATAGGAAATGGCGAGCAAGACAGGAGGTGGTTTCGATTTTCATCTCCGGAACTTGGTCCCGTTTTGTCTTTATTGTTTCTTTTTTCTATTCTTATTCTCCTTTCAAGACAGCTAAAAAGAAGCTTTTGTCCAATAAAAATAACAGATTATTCAATAATAACTTAATGTCTCAATGTATTAAATATGGAGGAACTTTTTGTTTGAAAGATGACTTATTATTATGTGGGAGTACCAGAGTAATGATTTTCGATCACTAGACTCTAGTATCTCTCCTGGTTGATTGTAGAAAAAGAGAGAAGATTTAGATTCACTACTTTCATACTCTCACAGTTTTTGACTGTCACATGATCAATCTTCTTTTGAAAAATATGTATAATTATGCACTTAAGATCACCTCCCAATCCTGCATCTTTTACAAATACCCCCCACTTTGGGTGGATTACCCCCAAAACCCATATCTCTAACCCACTTGTGGAGCCCACTATCTTTTCATCACAAAAAAATGTATATTATACCATCATATCATCTAAAAATCATAAAATACTCAACTTCTACTCATTATTACAAACTTCAATACAATCACATCAAAACAATTACCAACTTTTTCAGATTCCAATACAATCATATCATAATAACTACCCACTTTTTCAAATTTCAATACAATCACATCACACAAACTCACACAATCCTTAACCCATTAACCAAACACACAAATACAAAAACAGGTTCTCCTTCCCTAGATAACATACGAATCAAACGCACCCTTCCCCCATCCCTCCGCATATTCTCCTCCTTTTCATCCCCTCCAACTTCTTATTTCTTTCATTCTCTCCTCTTAACCTTTCCTCTCTCCATACTCATTCTCATTTCAAGTTCTAGTGAATTAACTAATTGTCAATCATCTAGAATTTTTGTGTATATGTGACGTTCTTCGTAGGATATCATTCGAGTGAAAAGCATATATTTCTTTTTGGTACCGACGAGAATATATTTCCTCTATTATCGATGAGGATGTATTTCTCTTTTCTCATCGACTTTATTATTTTTCATATTTTTATTATTTTCTCACTGTATAAGTGAACTTTTTATTATAATTAGCGACCGTTATACTTTGTTTGCCTATTACATCAAACTTTTCGTATGATCACATATTACCATTAGCTGATCACATATTACCATTAACATCATAGTACCATTAACATTATAATTTGAATTAGATGACATGCTTATTAATTTGTATCATTGACATCATATAAACAATAACTTTTTATTTGGTAGACATTTTTAGTTTTATAATTCAAATTTACTTGACATTGCTTCTTTCGTATTTTTAAAATTCGGAATGGACATCAATTCAATTGTAGCTAGGGGTGTTAATTGAATTGAATTATTCGAATTCTATTGAATTTTGTTTGATAAAATTTGGAAAAAAAAGTACAAGTCAAAATAAATGAACTAAATTTGAATTTTACTTATGGATTAGATTATCAAATGAATCGAATATGAATTAATCTAAATTCGTTCGATAATAATTTGATTCGATTCGATACATACATGCATCCATAAATTTATAAGTGTATATATATATACACACACACATGCGTACAATGCATACATATTTACATACACATGTAATAGCCTAGCCTCGGGTCGAATTAGATATTGTCGAAATATCCTCATGTAGGGAGTTATAGCATAATTATGTCATACGGTTAACATGCATTTAATCCAATTTTATTTGCAAGTAAATGGTTCCAATATATAGCAAATGCTATAATATTTAATTCACATTTAAAGATTTAGTAGTTGCTTTGTAGCACTAAGTATAACATGGTAAAGTATGACAATAAAAATAAGTACTTATTCATTCACACTGTGATTGGGTAGTCATCTAAACATACTCTTAACCCTCTTAGTACATGTGATTAAGTGGCCAAATTAAACTTATCATTATAGATAGTTTGCAATGATATGACTTATCACATCCAGACTTCAGTAACATGATTTCCTTACTAGTAGGCTACACCGGCATGACTTCTCACTGCTTGACATGCATATGCAACATCAAGTCAACATAGTGCAACTTAATCTATTTCCTTCCTCTATGCAAGTTCAACTTGATCCATCACTCAAGTCAGCCAAAGCCTCTCAGGTACATGACTCCATTTGGTTGTTACCTTCATATTAGTCCAAGCACTCTTAATTATTAACTAAATCTACTTTAATTATCATGTTATAATATTTATTAATTTCCTCAATTTTCATGGTAGAAGAGTAGCCCATATCTTAAACTAAGTTAATTTGGTTGGGCTCTAAAACATGTTATGAGTCGTGGACGAGGGCCTCACGTGCATCGGTTATGAAAAATATCTAAGTTCTTATTTCTACCTTTTATTTTAGTCAAGTAACATTAGTTTAGATACAATTATAAATACGACGTTCAATTTTAGCATATTTTATATAAATTTTAAGGCATTACAAACTCACAAATCGCTCCAAGACACTCCCAAATTAATATGCATGTTTGCATAATCATATTAGTTAAAGACTAAATATTCAATATAAAAACTGAAAAAATATTGGCGAGTGCATGATCGAATTGGTCAGGTCATGTAGGAACAATGTTCAAATCTCTCGGTCTTTTAGTATGCCTCAGCTGCATACATCACCACACTTCCACTTGACACTTATCGTAATGATAAGCAACCCATCTCGTTGTGACCTTATCTTAGATTTTCAATACTTTTGTTGCTCCATTCTCGTAAGGGTAGAGTACACATCGGTGTCTCGGTTGTGCTACCGGAGGCTCCAGGGAAGTTGGAATAAGAGAACACTCATCTTGGGGTAGGCTTACTACTTTAGATGCTTTCAACAGTTATCCACTCCGCACTTGGCTATCCAACGTTTGTCGTGGGCACGATAATTGGTACACCAGAGGTACGTCCTTCCTTAGTAGTCACAAAATCGAGTAAGAAGGAACAAATGTTTAAGATTGTTATTCTAATTCCATACCCACATTTAGTTCAATGTTCCTACATTCTGTTACTCTAACTTTTTCCTTATCCTTTTCATTATCGACCAAAATCTCATAAACTTAGTGTAGACATGGTGCTCCTCCTCCTTGCACATGAAAATGATGATCGTGCTACTTCGAGTTCCTCTTAGACATTTATTGTGGTTCTTGACCTTTCCAAATATCCTTCCATTATATTTTTGTTGATTTGGATTTCCATGCATGTCAGTTCATGATAATGGCTATCATTGTCAAGACGACATTTATCATCACATGTGTAAGCTACAAGCTCTTCTTATCATAATGTAAGTTGTTCCTTTGTATGCGGAAAATCCTACATGTTTTAAGGCTTTAGTTCTTAGACATCGATGATCCTCATGATGAGTGAAGTGATTTTATCTTGCTAAGTTATTTTTTGATATTCTTTTTATTTCAAATAATAATATTAATTTCTGTTAATATTATGTATGGGCTTGATCTTGCCTTACTTTATATGTAATGGTTTTCATAATGTTTTCAAATTTTTTTATCAGTAATAGTATATCTTTTTAATAAGCCTCACATAATTCTATTGTATTCATATTTTGCTGTGATCATATGAAAATATATCATCACTATATTGTAAGACATATAATAACGTTAAAAATTATGTATTTTTATCTACTATGTATTTTTTGTTTGATATTTTCCTTAATGATGTCATTTTTTCTACTTATATCAGTATTCTAAATTTAAAGTTCGAATTATATAAAAATAAAAAAGGTTATAAATATTCTTCATAATAAATTATTTGAATTAGATTAAGTTAGCTTTTTTAAAATTCATTTCACGATTGTATTCGAAAGGATTAAAATAAATTGAATCTGAATCATGACGGATTTGAAGCTATTCGATTCGATTGGCACCTCTAATTGTAGTTAATTTAATAGCTTCACTCACAATTACGTCGTAATACATGTTATCTTTGAATGTCTAAACTCTCATAAACTAAGACATGTCTCCTTGAATTGAAAAAATAAGTTGCATTTGGAAAGAAATAGAAATCAACATATTGCTCCTTTTAGAGTTTTTAAAACTCATATTACTACCTATGTATAATTCATCATTAAGATTACATTTCCACCTCGGTAGTATATTTTACTTTCGATCAACTAATATTAGTTTATTTATTAATTTAATTAATATATAATGGGTACCTTACAATGCTCATGTTGATTATCCACATACTTAGGATCAAGGATTTTTTACAATTATGCCCCTCTTGGATTCCACAATAACATCCACAATAATATTTACACTCCTCTATTGTTGCAATATAAGTTTTGACCCTACCTACTTGCACTGTTGCCACATGTGCCCTTCCGTTACCTTAGATCTTCATTAAGAGTGAACCAAATCATAGTTTGTTCAAATCAATGTTTATTAAGGAATTTCTTAACATCTATGTCCCTCCTTTAGTGTATCCGAATCCAAGTACATCCTCGGCATAAGGGTGCCAAGGATGAAGAAAGCCAAAATGGGTTTGACATCTTGAGGAAGTTGGGTACCTTATAGCCGAAAGACAATAAAGAGGTGCATACCTTGTAACCCAAGGCTGCAAGAACACACACGAGTAGCACAACTGACTATTGTCTTTGTTGTTGCTAAGAATAAAGAAAATGAGTGGATGATTAGGTTGTAGTAGTCATGTTACTCCTCGTTATTATTCTCGCCATCGTTTGTTACCACCATTTTACTAAATATTTCACATTCGATCACTCTCCCATCTATGGCATCCACATCTCTAAGGCAACCTGATGCGCGGTTTCATCAAAGGTGTCAACCCTCATACCAAATCTCCATATCATGGTGTGCCACTCGTGATGTACCCATTCCTAGAGAGGCCCTAGGAGCAACATCCTATGGCCCTCTCCACCCGTCCCCTTGATAATCTCAAAAATCGATCGGTCTTGTGTTCCACACAAGGCGGGAACACAGTCGAAGTGTCAACCAATCAATTCCTGAAATTAATCAACAATTAACCCACACTAAAGATCAACAATTAGAAATAAATGTGGAGTTAAAATTTATTTTTAACTCTGCACAAATGATGTAAAGGGCAAGTATGCAGAGAGTTCGAACACAGGGAGCAAACATGGTAGAATCAAACAAATGTGCGTGAGTGAATGTGTGTGATGTCTACACTAAGAAAGCAAGCAAAGAAGTTTTTGTGGGTTTTTAATTTTTAATTTTTTCATTTTAATTTAATGTTTATTTTGGTATTTTGATTTTTAATTTTCTGATTTTTATAATTTTATATTTTATATTTTTTTCTTTTTTTCTTTTTTTCCAAAATTGGAAAATAAAAACAATGTAATAAAACACAAGATAAAGTATTTATAAAAATGTGCAAAAATAACCAAAAATTCAGAAATATAATGTTTTTGATATTTTTAGGATTTTTTTACTGTTTTTATGATTTTTGGGTATTTTTTAAACAATTTTTGGTATTTTTAAATACTGAAACAAAGCAAAACAGTGGGCAAGCTACTGGCTGGAGATAAAACTAGGATTAAAAAGAGCAAACAACAACCAAAATTCTTCACACTAATTTTTAAATAAAGCTAATAAAATATAGAACAAACAGGAACTGAGTTTGCTATTTTTGGAGTTTTTTTTTGATTTTATATATTTTTTTGAAGTTTTTGAGTGTTTTTGAATTTTTAGTGTTTTCTTTTGAGATTTTTAGTGATTTTTGGACTGACACTAAAATATGGTAAAATAGACACTAGGGATTTTTTTTGGAATTTTTCGAGATGTTTTAATATTTTTTTGGCATTTTCTAAGCTAGACAGTAAATAAAAAGCATGTTTTTGATTTTTAATAAATATAAAAATAAAAAAATCAAAAAAATAAAAATGTAGCGTGAAAGATCAAGTGCACAGGAGCTTAAGTTCAAAAGTTGAGAGTTTTTGGAATTGAAATGAGGCCTTAATTAAATGGAGCAAGCAAGAACATTAAAGACCTGGCAGGGACTATTATGCAGATAGACAGAAATCCAGGGGCTGAAATGAAATCTATCCAACAAAATTTATACTGAACAAAAATTATCTGGGCCAAACCACAAAACCAAAAGCCGTAAGGGCTTGATTGTAAAACCCCCAGGCTCACGTGCATCGTACGCACGCCTGGGAGGGGTACAATCGCAAATATTAAAAAGTCCGATGGCTGGATCGCAAAATGTCCCAAAAGTTTAGAACTGCAAATGAATGTTTTGGATTAAACTTTAATACGCAAAATCCCTGGGGGGTCGCTTGCAAAAACGCCAAGGTCACGCGCGCTGTGCACGTGACCTGGCGGGGACCCCTTGGCAATATGTCAAAGTTCTGGGGGCTAAGAGTAAATTTAACAAAAGTTCTTGAAGGCAAAATAAAAACTTTAATGTCTAATATTAAAATACAAAATGTCGCAGGCTAGGAGTGCAAAATACCCTCGACTTGACTGGATCCGACGGTGGCGGGTGATCCACTTAAGTCACGTGTCGCCTCAGCAGAGCCCGATACCGATTCGCGCCCACGGTCGCGATTAGATCTGGCGTGATAATCCAATGGCTGGGGGAATGCTCGATCCAAGGGCAGTTGTACTCCTGGAAGAACGAGGCTGATCGAACGGCCTGGAGGGATCGACGAAGAATCGGGATGAACTCGCCGCTGGGCGAGTTTCCCAGGCCTCGATCTTCCGCCTCCGCCGTGAGTTGACGCTCCAAAATGCCTCGGAGGCTTCCTGGGAGATCCCTGCTTCGACTGGGGGCCTCAAAAAGACCGGAGGAGCTCCGGTGTTCACCGGAGAGGGAGGAGGAGCGGAGGTCCCCCAGGTAGCTCGAATGCTACAAAACTCGACCCCAGGAGGGGGTCTCCTCGCATCTGGACCTGCAATCAAAGCACAAGCAGCAGCAAAAGGTTCCAGGTCCAGCAAAAAGGGGTGATGGTGGCGTGGAGTGGCGAAAATGGTGGCCGGAGCTTAAGAGCTCCGGCGAGGTGTTTGATGGTGAGATCGAAGCTAACTAGTTGATTTAATGCGAAGCTAATTACGTGAAAACAAAGCTAAGGGCTACAGCTACGTATTAAGCAAGTAAAAACAGGGAGAAACAACATCGAGTGGCAGTAGACCACGAGATTGGAACCTCACGGCGGCGCAGCCGCCGGAGATGGTGGATACACGGCCTTAAGTGCTCACCGCACCTCGACGAGGATGAGGGGAGACTCCCCTGTCACTGGAGTGCAACTCAACCCCTCTCCTGGAGGATGTAGGCGCCCAAAGCCGGTTCAAAATAGAAAAGGGGCGACTGGGGGGTTTTTGATGAATGGCGACGCGGGCTCCTTCATCGAGGTGTAACGGGCGAGTCAACGATCCTCTGCCTGAGATAATTACTGGGCGAGCCAGAGGGATTGTAGGTGGACAACTTTACAGAAGGCGTCGTCCTCAAAGGGTGAAAGACAAGCCCGCGAAAAACCCGAGAAGGTGGGCACTTGCGACGGACCAGGAGGCTAAGACCTGGGGTCAGGGAGTTGACCCCCGGTCAATGGATGGCGTGGCTTGATTGGGCCACGTCATCCGCAAAAAGACAAAGTTTAAATAAAACTTTTGTAAATTAAATTAAAAATAATAAATGATTTAATTAATTTTAGGTTATTTAATGAAAAATGTTTATTATTTTATATAGTATTTTATTCCGATTTTTATTTTTTTATGAGTTATATTTTTAAAAGTTGCTTTTATACCCCTATATAGGTATATTATTCTATATATTGTATTCTCTTATTTTTATTTTGTATTTTTATTTTTATTTTTTTATTTAGTATTTTCTAAAATCATAAGATACTTTTATGTACACAAATATATTTTTATTTTATTTTTCTGAATTGTTTGGTATATTTAATAATGTATAGGTATGGATATAGGTAGCATACCTGTGTATTCTTTATACAAGTATTTTTATTTTGTATTTTCTTTGCATTTTTATTCTAATTTTAATACATATATTTATTATAAGTAATATTTAAAAGATTATAAAAATACAAAAAATATAAAAATAATGAATAAATAATAAATTGAATATTTTATTCTGTACAAGTATACAATGAGGGTCCAAAACTCAACTTTCAAACCGTAGCTCCGCTAAATGCAAAACCACCACCATTAAATAGCTTATTTTATTCTATATACAATTAAAGGTGAGTTTGCTACATTTGGAGTTTTCATTTGTGAGATACTGGTCTGGGAAGTTGGGATTCTGGATTTTTATTCGGACCAGAACTTTTTATCTGTACATTATTTTTCTGTGAAATCAATTTTGTATTTTTCTTTATTAAATTACCTACAACTTTCATGTACTAAGTTTCTTTATCTGATGCACAAAAATTGGAACCAAAAATAGGTCCCAAAATGAATAAAGAATGAATAGAATAATATAGGTATTTGGCCCTTATCTCCCCTACTTTATTCCTGGTCGACCTATTCATCAAGATGCCTAGGTCTCGGGGTTTCGGGTCATAAAATATTTACAATATTTTATTCTTTTTCTTTTCTTTTATTTATTCTATAATTTTGGCTTTAATTACAGTATTTTAGACACTAAATAGATGCACATGCATGAGTGCTAAGATGATGATATTAATGCTATTTACAGGCATTTGCTAGGGTTTTTGGTGCCAAAATGATAGAATAAAGATGATGAAATGTGGATTCATCATCCCCCTATACTTTACCTTTGCTAGTCCCTAGCAAACACTTATGCAATAAGTGCAAAAAGAAAAAGAAAGAAAAGAAAAAGAAGAAAATTGGATGAAGTTTAATCATCGAATCTTGCCTTCATAAAATCAAAGTTTGGAGCTTAAGTCGGACCTTTGGAATTTTAGTGCGGTCGGAACCTTAATGAGAACCAAATTTGAAATCCAACAGTCCTTGAGAATCCCAAAACTCTGTCCAAGTCTCCTTAATAGCCGGGTCAGAAATACTTCAACTCATACGCAAACTCTTATGACTATGAGTCAGACTCGTATAGTGTAAGTGATATGTAGCTCCCCACCTCAGAAGTAACAAAGAAACAACCTCCCCCAATCTGGTAACTCTAATGCCTCGGTCTAACAACTCTTTCCTCGAGAAGCGGGGTATTCCCTTCTAAGTTCAAGTGCAACCGGCTCAAGAAGAGGGGGAATAAGAGGTATAGAATTTTGGGAGCTCAACCAGTGTAGCTAAATCTCCCGCTGCAAGCTTCATGAGATGTAACATGATACCATAGGCTTTTGCTTTATTGGACTATATACACTCCGGTGGGGTTATTAAATTTTCAATCCGACCCACCACTTTTTTGGAGTTCTTTTTGCATTTATTATTATTTTTTTCTTTTTTTGGTGCATATGTACAACATATCTACATGGTGCAGCATATATACAAGAAATTTTCTTCTTGAGCTAGTAGACTATCCCTCTTTTGAAGCTTTATTGCAACCCACGGCTTCTGTCTTTAGCCTTCATCACCACTAGACCAAGTTGAGGCGCACTTCCTTCACTAGAAGAAGAAGAGAGGTTCCGCCTAGAAGTACTACCCTCATATGCTACCCCAAGCCAAAGGAAACTGCCTCCTCACCACCTCATCCGTGGAGAACTATGTGAAAGGTGCAGGTGTCCAAGTTAGGTCATTATCAACAAGAGTCGTGCGTGTGCTCCGAAATACTCTACTTAGGCAGTCAAGAATCCATTGAACCAAGTCCCGTGATCCTCAAAGAATTAAGTCAACTAGACCTGAAGTACCTCAAACCCAGTTCCTATAAGGTTCCTGTTATTAGGTAGATTTTAAGGTCCAATCAAGCTCCAATCTCCGGATTTGACTTAGACTTGTTCAACTATCAAACTCAATCTGAAAAATGCGAATGCTATGCAATGCTATGCAAAATGCAAGAAATATTTTTGTGATGCAATTTTCAAGATTTTGAACTTTTTATGGATTTTTGAAAAGATGATGCATGCGCATGCAGATGCAATTTTTTGTATTTTTCAAAAAGATTTTTCAAATGTTTTTGGATTTTTGTATTGCAAATGTTTTTGGGATTTTTGAAAACAAAAAGATTTGGCTGAAATCTAGGTTAAAAGTATGTACACGGGAGTGCTTTATATTTACAAGAAGTGGATTTTAAGAATTTACAGGATAAGTGATCAATTTTATACATATATATATATAGTGAATTTTGGTGTGATGTAAATATTCCTCAAACTTAATTGACACAAACTTTTCAAACAAATTTTGAAAACTATAGTCCAAAATAGTTTTTACAAACATTTTTACAAACATGTACACACATTTGAAAATCATTTTGCAGAAGTTTTCAAAACAGTATATATAGATTTTTCAAAATATTTCTGCAACCATTTTTCAAACCATTTGCAAATCATTTTTCAAACATTTTATTTCACACAAAGAAAATAAATTTTATAAAACACACATTTTTACACAGGTTGAAAACATGTAACAAAATATTTTCAAAATAGTTTTCAATAGATGTTCACAAAGATTTTCAAACTATTTTTCAAACATTTTGCAAAAAACATTTTCACCTGATTTATTAATCAGTAAATACAAAAAGAATTTGAGGAACAAAACACCTTTTTATTAAGGTTTTTAATGAATTTTAATGAATTATTCTTAGCCATATTATTAGGAAAATACGAAAGTACGAGTTATGGCTAAAGTATATACACAGTATATACGACCCCCTATACTTAGCTTGAGCTATGTCCTCATAGATCGTAGAGAAAAGAGAAGACATAACTCGTACTAAGTATAGACAAGTCTAAAGAATAACAAACTAATGAAGGAATCAATGAATGAGAAGTTGACCGTCCCCCCTATACTTAGGATCAAATAATCCTAAGTATAGCAGATTGTACACAATGCAGGGAGGGTCAAGGGTGGGAATGAACAGATCGTACTCAGATCGTCTCCCCCTATACTTAGGGTAAAATATCCCTAAGTATAGACAAGAAGAGGAGACAATGGAGAGGATCGAAAAAATAGAGAAACTCGCGGTGCACGCCCCCTATACTTAGGACAAAGTACGTCCTAAGTATGGAAAATTGTCTACAAGGGCGGCACCTTTTTGATAGATGAAGAAGGTAGAAGAGGAAAAGAAGAAAAGAAGAAAAGAAAAAGAGATGAGACTAGAAATGAGATCGTGAGAATGTACCCATCGCTCCCCCTATACTTAGGGTAAAAGAAGCCCTAAGCATAGGCAACAAAAGGAGTGATCACACGAAACGAAGAATGAACACTCGGCTCGTCCACCCCCCTATACTTAGGACAAAGTACGTCCTAAGCAAGGCAAACACGAGAATGGGTGGCCGAGCAATACGGAAGAAGGAACCGAGGTACACAAGGGAATATACAACAGAGATGGATATTCACATGATCAAGAAGGTGGAAAGCTGACCTTCTTGCGAGACTGCTGAGGGATAGATCTGATATGGTGTATGTCGACATCGGGGTCCCCAGTGGACGGAAGCCGATCAGGGTCGACACGGTGAAGGCCCTCAGTGGAATCAAAACGGAAAGGGACGAACTGATCAATGGAAGAAGTATGGCTGGGTTCTCCCTTGGTGGTCCTATGGTGTGAAGGCACAGACGGGTGAGTGGAAGAAGTACGACTAGGTCCGGCCTTGGCAGTCTCGCAGATGTCAAATTGGAATGGGACAAACTCATCATCCTCAGAAGAAGTGTAATCGGAGTCGTCCTGTGAGTCCTCGTCCAGGTCAAAATCAAAAGGAACGAAATCATCAGTGGAAGTATACGAACTCAGATCGTCCTCAAGAGTCTCACCTGAATCATTGTCTTCAACAAGAGGTCTGAATTTATCAAAATAAATGGCAGCATCATAACCGACCTCAATCATCTTTACTTGTGAAGGACCAGGCACGGACATATCAGTGGAAGTAGTCAAACCAGGTCCGTCCCGTCTAGTCTTACCTAGGTCATTTGTTTCCTTATGAGGTCTCTCAAAATAATGGGCAACTTCATAAACATCCTCAACAGTTTTGGTATCTGCCCTCCGCTCAAATGGTTCAATCACATAAATACTCTGGATCTCATCAACACATCGCCACACACCAAGAGGAGGATCAGTGAGGTCCATGCTTTCCGATTTCCTCCCCTTTCAGGGGATTCGTCGGGTCTCATCAGGGATCACTAGGAAGTATCTCTAGTAGCATCAGGTAGGTCACAGGCCTCAGAGTCAGCTATAATCGGTGAAGGTGCACCAGATGCAGGTCTCTGGTCAACTGTGGGTGTGGTGATCAACACTTCGCTCTCGTCAACAGGACGGAAGCAAATCTCTCCTGATCCATAGTCAATAACGACCCTCGCAGAGGCGAGGAATGGTCATCCCAGGATGATTGGAGATGGCTCCCCTGTGGAGTTCTCCATGTGCAACACGACAAAATCAACATGATGGCTCGTGCCCTGAATAGAAATGATGGCGTTTTCAAGGATACCCTTCGGCCTCTTGATTGATCCATCAGCAAACTGAACAATCATCCTGGTCTTCTTGAGAGGCCCTAAGTGAAGAGACTGTACCAGCGAGAAGGGTAATATACTAATAGAAGCACCGCCGTCTAGGAGAGTGTGATCACATGTATAGTCAGAGATGGTGCAAGTGATGAAAGGTGTAGCTGTGTTCTTCTTCTTGGGAATGGGGCGGTGTGTGATGGCAAGGGCAGTGGCCATGGTCAAAATGTGACGCTCAGATCTGCTCCTCCGCTTTCTCTTCTGGGGAAGAGGAGCAGATAATTGGGTCATGGCCTGCTGAAGTGGGGCACGGATAATCTCATGAATAACATCCACCACTTCAGGTTCAGATAACATTGTTTTAATTTTTGGACTTCCTCCATACAAGGGAGGAAGTCGGAATCAGCATATACACGAGGCATGCCAAGAGCAGTCTGTACAGCGGTATCCTCGGGGTCAAAGGTGGGACAAGGTGTGAATGTATGTGTGGTCAAGGATTCTGGCAAGTGGACTCTCTCCTCAAAATATTGATCAACCAAGTGTCTCCCGAACTCTTTTTGGATTTTTAATTTTTTCTCATTTTTTTTTGTATTTTTGGCGATTGCAAGCTCCCATGATCATCTACAAGTGAAGCCGTATCCCCGACGAAAGGAGCATTAATCTGATTCTTCCTCAAGAAAGCAATATCATCATTCATCACATCAATGCGCTTTGTCATCCGATTCAAGATATCACTCATAGAGATCGAGGGAGGTGACTCCAACAGGTCAGACTCGGGTGGATGTGAAAGTGGAGGTGGATAATATACAGGTGGAGGTGGGTAGAAGTCTGAGGTCTGATACTGTGGCTGAGGCGGATATGTGCAAAAGTCAGAAAAAGTAGGAGAAGGATCCTCCTGATAGAAGGGAGGTGGACCAGCTGGAGGGTACGAGGGATCCGCAAAGTCCGGATAAAAAGCGCTCCAGGGGTCCATCTCGAAACAAGAGAGAATGATCGGGAGAACACGATGGTCAAGTCAATAGATGTGTGGAGAAAGGCGCAAATGCGCAGAGATGATCTAGAATGCACACAAAACAATCACAAGCAAAAATGAAACAACCAAACCCTCAATTCACCTACTCAACTCGGTAGAGACCGAAAAATCGGTCTTTTTATCTTGTCTATTTTAGAGTTAGGTGAAAAAGTCAAGAAGTTGCACAAACACTTAGGGGGGATAAAAATAGGATTTGGGCTCTATCCTTAGTGTGTACACGAGCAATGTAAAACGAAGACAATGAGGGGATTACTCGCCCCAATACAAGGTTTTCTTTCGGTGGTTTTCAGGGTCAAGTAATGTTAACAGTCCCAATTTTATTGATTATCACTTTTTTTGGATTTTTAGTGAGAAATGCACGATCCTAACGAGGAGTCAATTTTACTTAGCACCTAGGTTGACAAAATCAGAGGTAGAGAGTCGAAAAAGCAATGCAAGCGGCAAAATGATGATGTATGCTAAAGAGAAATGCTCACCTTGCCTCCAGCACTCTACATGCAAAGATGCTCAGCAGAATTGAAACCTATCTATATGCAAATGCAAAGCCGATGAAATCGTCCTAAGTTTCAGAAATTGCTATTAGCGGGAAGAACCACAAGTCGATCACCAATCCTCAATCCAAGAAGTCCGGTCTAGACTCACCCCTCCTTTTCTCGACAAAACGAGTTCAGGAGTAGCGCTTGATGGGGTGGGCTCGTGGCACGGCGGATCTAAGATGATGAAGCGACTGTTTGAATTTGACTAAGTCCAAACGCGGCTATAGGTACATGCAAAATATATTAGATGTTTGGCCTTAATCTATCGCAAGCAACTCCTAAATCTAAGGGCTCAATCACACAAAGTGAAGAAAACAAAACCGGAAAACAAAGTAAAAAAAATGCGATGAAAACCGATAAAAACGCGGTGAGCCCCCGGGTGAACAAACACTCGGAAATTGGGCCCGAATGTCCAAGAGTCCAAGTACCTGTATTATTACAAATTATAGTGGTCTCTCTCTCACAAAAAATAAAATGCAACTAATCTACCACTCTCTCTCACTCCTCCTGCTCTCTCCTGCCGGCTTGACCTAAGAAGGCCGGCTCCGCTTCCCAAGGTTGCTTCGGATCACCTAGGCGATCCGCCTTGCTCCGCGGTCCCTCGCAAGAAGACAAGAAAGGATGGTCAGAATAGCTCAATCAATATATGTATCAAAAGTGCAAGAGAGATAACTGAAGCTATGGTAGACAACAATCACAAGCAAACAAAAATGTGAACTACTCGCTGTTGCTCCCCGGCAACGACGCCATTTGATAATCTCAAAAATCGATCGGTCTTGTGTTCCACACAAGGCGGGAACACAGTCGAAGTGTCAACCAATCAATTCCTGAAATTAATCAACAATTAACCCACACTAAAGATCAACAATTAGAGATAAATGTGGAGTTAAAATTTATTTTTAACTCTGCACAAATGATGTAAAGGGCAAGTATGCAGAGAGTTCGAACACAGGGAGCAAACATGGTAGAATCAAACAAATGTGCGTGAGTGAATGTGTGTGATGTCTACACTAAGCAAGCAAGCAAAGAAGTTTTTGTGGGTTTTTAATTTTTAATTTTTTATTTTAATTTAATGTTTAATTTTGTATTTTGATTTTAATTTTCTGATTTTTATAATTTTATATTTTATATTTTTTTCTTTTTTTCAAAATTGGAAAATAAAAACAATGTAATAAAACACAAGATAAAGTATTTATAAAAATGTGCAAAAATAACCAAAAATTCAGAAATAAAATGTTTTTGATATTTTTAGGATTTTTTTACTGTTTTTGTGATTTTTGGGTATTTTTAAACTATTTTTGGTATTTTTAAATACTGAAACAAAGCAAAACAGTGGGCAAGCTACTGGCTGGAGATAAAACTGGGATTAAAAAGAGCAAACAACAACCAAAATTCTTCACACTAATTTTTAAATAAAGCTAATAAAATATAGAACAAACCGGAACTGAGTTTGCTATTTTTGGAGTTTTCTTTGATTTTATATATTTTTTTGAAGTTTTTGAGTGTTTTTGAATTTTTAGTGTTTTTCTTTTGAGATTTTTAGTGATTTTTGGACTGAAACTAAAATATGGTAAAATAGACAATAGGGATTTTTTTGGAATTTTTCGACATGTTTTAATATTTTTTGGCATTTTCTAAGCTAGACAGTAAATAAAAAGCATGTTTTTGATTTTTAATAAATATAAAAATAAAACAAAATCAAAAACTAAAAATGTAGCGTGAAAGATCAAGTGCACAGGAGCTTAAGTTCAAAAGTTGAGAGTTTTTTGAATTGAAATGAGGCCTTAATTAAATGGAGCAAGCAAGAACATTAAAGACCTGGCAGGGACTATTATGCAGATAGACAGAAATCCAGGGGATGAAATGAAATCTATCCAACAAAATTTATACTGAACAAAAATTATCTGGGCCAAACCACAAAACCAAAAGCCGTAAGGGCTTGATTGTAAAACCCCCAGGCTCACGTGCGTCGCACGCACGCCTGGGAGGGGTACAATCGCAAATATTAAAAAGTCCGATGGCTGGATCGCAAAATGTCCCAAAAGTTTAGAATTGCAAATGAATGTTTTGGATTAAACTTTAATACGCAAAATCCCCAGGGGGTCGCTTGCAAAAACGCCAAGGTCACGCGCGCTGTACACGTGACCAGGCGGGGACCCCTTGGCAATATGTCAAAGTTCTGGGGGCTAAGAGTAAATTTAACAAAAGTTCTTGAAGGCAAAATAAAAACTTTAAAGTCTAATATTAAAATACAAAATGTTGCGGGCTAGGAGTGCAAAATACCCACGACTTGGCTGGATCCGACGGTGGCGGGTGATCCACTTAAGTCACGTGTCGCCTCAGCAGAGCCCGATACCGGTTCGCGCCCACGGTCGCGATTAGATCTGGCGTGATAATCCAATGGCTGGGGGAATGCTCAATCCAAGGGCAGTTGTGCTCCTGGAAGAACGAGGCTGATCGAACGACCTGGAGGGATCGACGAAGAACCGGGATGAACTCGCCGCTGGGCGAGTTTCCCAGGCCTCGATCTTCTGCCTCCGCCACGAGTTGACGCTCCAAAATGCCTCGGAGGCTTCCTGGGAGATCCCTGCTTCGATTGGGGGCCTCAAAAAGACCGGAGGAGCTCCGGTGTTCACCGGAGAGGGAGGAGGAACGGAGGTCCCCCAGGTAGCTCGAATGCTACAAAACTCGACCCCAGGAGGGGGTCTCCTCGCACCTGGACCTGCAATCAAAGCACAAGCAGCAGTAAAAGGTTCCAGGGCCAGCAAAAAGGGGTGATGGTGACGTGGAGTGGCGAAAATGGTGGCCGGAGCTCAAGAGCTCCGGCGAGGTGTTTGATGGTGAGATCGAAGCTAACTAGTTGATTTAATGCGAAGCTAATTACGTGAAAAAAAGCTAAGGGCTACAGCTACGTATTAAGCAAGTAAAAATAGGGAGAAACAACCTCGAGTGGTGGTAGACCACGAGATTGGAACCTCACGACGGCGCAGCCGCCGGAGATGGTGGATACGCGGCCTTAAGTGCTCACCGCACCTCGACGAGGATGGGGGGAGACTCCCCTATCACTAGAGTGCAACTCAACCCCTCTCCTGGAGGATTTAGGCACCCAAAGCTGGTTCAAAATAGAAAAGGGACGACTGGGGGGTTTTTGATGAATGGCGACGTGGGCTCCTTCATCGAGGTGTAACAGGCAAGTCAACGATCCTCTGCCTGAGATAATTACTGGGCGAGCCAGAGGGATTGTAGGTGGACAACTTTACAGAAGGCGTCGTCCTCAAAGGGTGAAAGACAAGCCCGCGAAAAACCCGAGAAGGTGGGCACTTGCGACGGTCCAGGAGGCTAAGACCTGGTGATGAATACCCATTCATCACTCTTTATTCTTATATTTTAGCTACAAAAACCTTTGCAAATACATGTAGATGTATGTAAATACAAATAATTACCAAAAGCATGCATTGTGTAAAAACTTATAATTAGCATGTTTTTGTGCAAAAATAAAAGAATAAAGATCAAAAAGAAAAAGAGGGAAATATTTAGAATAAATATTGAGCAACCTAACCCAAGGGAGGGCTCAGCATGGGCCTGACCGCATAAAAGCCACAATAGAGAGAGATAGGAGCTCATGTGTAGATATCTATGTAAATAAATAAAATTATATTTTCCTCAACCAAAAATATTCTTGTAAATATTTGTATATATTTAGAAACTCTTAAAAACAAAATAAAAATTTAAAAAATCAAAAATGCAAAAATAGCCCTTTCACCATGTACATAGACCATGCCTCCTTATGTATTTAACCTTGTAAATAAATTTATTTATTTTCAAAACTTTTTGTGAATATTCTATGGTATATATTGTAAATAAAATAAATAAAAAGAATTGAGACAAAAATCAAATAAAAATAAAAAAAATTAAAAATACAAAAATATATTGTACATATGCCATGTATATAGTTGTACATAACTATTTATTTCACCTATGTATATAAATAATAAAAATAAAATAAAAATATCCTTTTATTCCTCATTTTATTCTATAAATAAATAAAATATAAAATGGGAATAAAAATTGTATAAAAATAATAATTAAAAATCAAAAATCAAAAGCCTCCTTATTGTATATATACCTATATAATGTAAATACCTCATTTTTATTTCCAAAAATTAATTAAAAATCACCAAAAAATAGAAAAAAAATAAAAGAAAAATATTTCATGTTTTGGATTTTTGCAAAATCGGCCATTTTCTGCCTTATTTTTGAGCTCCAAATCCTCTCCACGTGGCAGCTTCTGGTTGGTCCACGGAGATGTTGACCTCCGGTCAACTCCCTCCGCGGACCTCCTTCTCCTGCGGATCTCGCGCCCGACCCGGTTTCGCCTCTTTTTCCGCGCTTGATCCGCGCGCCTCCTCCGCAAACCCCGGGTCCTATCGATTCCTTGCACATCCGACATGACCGCCGGGGTATTCGCATTGGGATCCGCGCTTCTCGCAGCCCTACCCGACCAGCCCTAGTCGGGTCGGCACTCACGTATATAGCCGAGCTCCGCCTCTCATTTTCGCCATCTTTGGTTCCCCACTCTCAGTCCCGTGACCTCCATAGCAATCCCTGAGGTGACAGCTCGCGATTGCCCTTGTCGCAGTGAGGAGGAGGTGGCCGGACCATTGATCCGGCGACTTTGGGCCGCCGTGCTCCGCCCCGTGCAGGAGCTCGAGCCTCAGGCCTTGACAACCTTCGAGGCGACGACCAGGAGCTACCTTAGCTCCAGCATAGTCTTCCACACCGCCCAGGTAACCTTATAGATTCCTTATTTCGCTTAATTTCTTGTTTCCCCCAAATCGAAGCTCCGCCGAGTTCCTCTGATTCCGACCATATCGCGTATCTTCTCGATCATCGGAACCTACGACCACCATCGCCATCCCTCCGCGCACATTCTTCGCCCCTTCGTTCAACCCAGCTCGCACAGGAGCTGGGGTTCGAGCTCCACCGTCCTCCGCTCGCCGGAGCTCGCTCGCCCCGACCCACCGTCCACCCTCACGCCGCTTCTTCGGGTCGAGGCACTTTGCCCTCGACCCGCGAAGCTCTTGAGCTGTTTTGCAGGTCAAGAGGAGGCCATCTGAGGCCCCCTCACATCCAGGCCAGGAGCTTCCCTCCGCCGTCCTCGCTGGAGCCTCTCCAGGGCTCGGTTGGGCCATCGGAGGCTACCACCAGCTGCGGAACGTCAGTGCGAGTCGTCCCCGATCTTCAGAGGCAGCTGAGGAGGCCCCCAGCACGCGCACGAGGCCGGCGAACCTCGCCGGCCACCTGTTCTTCGAGGGGCCTCCATCACCGTCCGATAGCCCTCAGAGCTCCAGTTTCGATCGTCGCCGTTCATTCATCAAGGAGCAGCCACCGTTGATCACTTCGAGGGTTGATCCGGACCATTAGCACAGAGGAAAGAGGCACCAGCACCTGAGCACCGTTCGATCGTCCACGTGTCCTCCTCTGCGCCGTCGATCGGCCCACGTGCGGAAGAGAAGAGAGGCGCCTGAGACCAGAGCCGTCAGATCCGCCACGCGTCCACCATCCAGCCGTCGACATAATAAAGGGGTAAATTACCTTAGGCCCCCTCTTAGTTTCTGTTTTACGTGTCAGTCCTGTAAATATTTTAGGAGTTTTATTTACGTAGGGTAAATTGCACATTGGACCTCGCGCTTGTTTATATTTGCATTTATGCCCCTGTTTGTGTGAGCCACGTGCATCGTCACGTGTATATTTGGTGTATTTGCACCTTTAGCCCTATAGTTCTGAATGTTCTTTAATGAATGAAAACTTTTTGATAATTGCATTTATGCCCCTGTGAGTGTTGTATTTGCGCATGTGCGCCTTTTGAGCGGGTTATTTGCAACATAGCCCCTGGACTTTTTGGTACGAGTTACCAAAAGGTCCTCGGACTTGTTTTTCTTACATATAGGTCCCTGAGTGCCCCAGACACGTGCCTCGCGTGTGATTTCTTGGGTATTTTGCACCAGGACCCCCAGAACTTTGGGTATTTGCACTTTGGTCCCTGTGCACAGTGCCCCCTTGTTATTTTTGAATAAAATATCAAATCACCTCCAAATTCAATGAAAATTTGACACATGGCTCCTGCCATGTTGTAGGATTTTTGAGAATTTTGGAGGACATTTTTAAGTTTATTTGTTATTTTTAAAAATTCAAAAACCATCATTTTAGCTACTGTCTAGATTTAAAAATTACAAAAAAATATAAAAACACCCCCAAAAATTCCATAAAAATTAGGTGTTGTTTCTGTTGTGTTGCTTGATCTTCTAGCCAATTTTGGCTATTTTTCATTGCTTAAAAACCCTAAAAATTCGAAAACACCTAAAAACTCATAAAAATCATATTAAATAATCTAAAAACCCAAAAACAATAATTTTGGTGCTCGAATTTTCCTTGTTTTCTCTAGTATACAGGAAAATTACCTCCAGGCCCTCTTGAGATCCTTAGATATTTTATCTTTGGGTTTTGGACCTGGCTGGACAGTACCTTGTCTTTTTCTCACTGTTTGATTTTTAGAAAATAAAATACACTTCAGAAAATTATCAAAAATTCACCAAAAACACTTAAAAACCCAAAAAACGTAAAAACATTTTTTCTTGAATTTTTGCTTGATTTTTGATGCTTTAAATAAATTGATAAAGTGTGATTGTTTTTAGTCTTTCTCACTTCCTTCACATATTAAAAATCCCAAAAAAAATTTAAAAACAATTAAAAACCACTAAAAATGTTTTCCCTTTTTCTCTGATTCTTTACTACTTCGTAGGCCTTTGGCCAACCCGTGCTCCTTGTGTTTGACCCTGGGTGCTATACCAGGTTAATATCATAGCAGGACCGCTTTTGTGCTTGATTGATTTTGTATTTTGTGAGTGGTTCATTTTTTCTTGATATACCTATCCTCTGAGATCCGGGTCGCAACGACCCTTGTATTATTACCTTCATCCGGGTCTTCGAGATTTCGGGTTATCAGAATGGCGCCGTTGCCGGGGAGCACGGCTTAGTAGTCATTTTTAGCTTTTTCCGCGGCTTTTCGAGCTTCGCGGCTTTTTGTATAGATTTTGTATATATATTTTTTCTCATATTTCTGTCAATAATTTTTGGACTGACCACTTTTCTCCCTGTTTCTTGCGAGGGCCCGAGGAGCGAGGGCGGCATTCCTAGGAGTGCCGGTGCACCCGAGCGAAGCGGAGGCGGCTCGTTTCTTCATCGAGCCACAGGAAAGAGCGAGAGAGAGAGTTGAGTGGGTGAGGATAGCTTAGGATATTTGATTATTATTGTTGTAATAATACAGGTGTTCAGAGACTTGAACTGTTTGGACTTGACTTAGCGGGTCTGTTTCGCCGAACACCGGTGTGCTCGGGGGACCCTTAGGAGTTTTTCGCGGTTTTTCGCGGCTTCCTTCTACTTTTTTACTGCCTTTCCGGTGTTTACGCGGTTTTTGATCGAGCCCCTAGTCGTAGGAATTTCTGGTGCTTGTGACGTAATTAGTAGGATCCACACACCTAACTGCTTATCTGTTCCTATAGATCGTTAATTGGACCTACTAATAATAAATAATAAAAATAACTTAGTCGCTTTCCTGAGAGCCTACGCGCCGCGAGCCTGCCCCGCAAGCGCTACTCCTGAACTCGACCTGTCGAGAAGAGGAGGGGTGGGCCAAGACCGGACTCTTTGGATCGAGGGCGAGTGACTGAGTTAGACGGTTCTGCGCTAGGAATTGCTCATCTAGGACTCGGTTTTTCCCGCTTGCATCATTTAGGTAGTTTATTTCCTGTCTTTAAATTCTGCGCGGATCATATTGCATGTAGAGTGCTGGAGTCAGGTACGCCTTCCTTACTTTGCATGCATCATTGATTTCATCGCGCATCGGCTTTTTCGTCTTCTCCCCCTGTTTTCGGACTTAATAATCAGGAGAACCGAAAAATTCGTTAGGCCTTTTGTTTGCTCTGAAAAATATTAAAAAGAAAAACAATAAAATCGGGACTGCTAATCATACTTGATCTTAAAAACCGCTCACCCTAAAAACTTTGTCTTGGGGAGAGCAACCCCCTCATTGTATTGTTTGGATGCGCGAGAGAGTGACCCGCACCCTAGGTAGAGCCTCCCGGTGCTAGACCCGACCGATTACCGACTCTTCCGTGCGGGCCAGTCGGTTGGGATAGCATCGGATATCCTAACAGGTCACGTAAGCGCTCTGATATTTTGTGTGTTCACCAAAATAAAATAGACAAGATAATTTGACCGAACTTTCACGGTCTTCAGCTCGCGTTGCGTTGGTGAACCGGGGGTTTGTTTTTGATCATAGTTGATTCCAGATCTCATCCGCACTACTCGCCAGATCAAGATGATGGGTAGACGGTCTCTTAGGCAGCCTCTGGCTGCACCGCTTTCGGACACGTCTACCCGATCATCTAGGTTGGCCCGAGAGAGCCGAGACCAGCTCTCCGAGCCCGAGTACGATTCCGCCCTGTTCCCCCTCGACCCCCTTTCTTCTGGTATTGAGAGACACGAGCCCGAGGAGAGATTAGCAGATTTGACAGCACCTGAGTTGGGCTCATTTGATTTTGCAGACGTCATCATGGCCGGCAGTTCAGACGATCACTCCAGAGGTCCACGAGGAGACCAGCATGTTGTATTTGACCAGGGAGCGATCAACTCCACCCTGATCGCATCACTAGAGACGGTTCAGCAGCAGTTACGCGATCAGGGAGCATTCATGATAGAGATGGGGCGTGAGTTGGAGAGGCTCATAGCAGAGCGAGGCCAGCAGAGCGAGCCTGAGGAGATACTGAGCGAGCCTGAGGAGATGCCGGATGCAGAGGCCGCAGCCGCAGCAGCAGCAGCAGCAGCAGCCGCCGCGGCGGCAGCCGCAGCAGCAGCCGCCGCGGCAGGAGGACCACCACAACCGATGCGGGAGTTGCACAACCCCGGATCGACTCTGATGCATCACTGGGTGGTAGTGCCAGCTATCGTGGGGGACTTCAAGTTCCCCCCGAACACCTTGCAGTTACTGCCCCGTTTCCACGGACTTGCTACTGAGGAGCCCCATCTCCACCTCCAGGAGTTTCTGATGATCTGCAGCACTGTCCACGATCGCCACGTGGACCAGGATACGATCCGGATGATAGCCTTCCCGTTTTCACTGGTAGATAGAGCAGCCACCTGGCTGAAGCATCTAGGGAAGTTTGTCTACACCTGGGAGCAGCTCCGCACCGAGTACTTGAAAAAGTACTATCCACTCGGGCGGACGAACGCAGCGAGGGCCCTGATCAGCAACTTCTCCATGTTCCCCAACGAGCAGTTCCACGAGGCTTGGGAGAGGTTTCGAGAGCTCCTAGTCAGATGCCCGCACCACGATATATCCAAGCCGAACTTAGTTCAGAGCTTTTTCAGCGGGTTGACGCCAGAGCTTCAGGGCCTGGTGAACGCTTCTTGCGGCGGGTCCTACTTTGCCAAGGACCACGATCAGGTCTGGGCTATTTACGAGGAGATGTCTGAGAACTATATGGTGATGTCTCAGACCAGATTGTATACTCAGAGACCCCAGCCACAACAGCCAGGACCCGTGCAGTATCAGCGGATCGCACGGGTAGATGCAGGTCCATCCAGTTCGTCCGCAGTCGCAGCAGCACAGGCAGAGTCATCCGCTGCGGACATGGGTATCATCAGCGAGAAGTTGGACCGCATGGAGCTGATAGAGAAGAAGCAGTGCCAGAGCATCACGCAGATGGAACAGATGGCACAGGTTCTGAGCGACATGAAGACCCAGCTCATGTGTCTTCAGGAGACACAGACGGCTTCACAGCCCCGTCTTCTGTCGCGAGGCGATACCGGCGGCAGCAGCAGCTCGTCCCAGCGCTCCAGCTCCTCACAGCAGCCTAGACAGGTTCACCTTGTACAGGCGGAGCCGTACCAGCAGCCGCAGCCTACCTACCAGTCCCCACCATCTCCAGACATGCAGATGGTGGTCTACCAGCCGGATCAGCCTCTGGCCGTACTGCCGCCAGACCCCTTCGATGCAGAGCCGTTGATGGATGTCAACGGGATTTGGTATGACCGCCCCCAGCCTGGGATCCGACGAGACCATCCCGGATTCAGGTGGGGGAATGGTGGTGCCCAGCCCCAGCAGCAGCCGTCAGGACAGGGAGGGCAGTACTCCCAGCAGAGAGACCAGCACCAGTCGCAGCCGCAGCACCCAGCACACCAGCAGCACCAGCCATCATCCTACGGTCCTCGTCCCTATCAGCAGCAGGGACAGTCTTGGAGACGTGAGCAACAGGCTCACCAGGGATACCAGCAGCAGCCTCCGTCCTACCCCTCTTACCAGCACCATCAGCAGCAGGTCCAGCAGCCTCACCCCCAGAGAGGCTACCCGTCGGGCTCCCACGAGAGCCCCGCCTTGGATGACATTGCCCGCCTCCTCACGGACCAGCAGGCCACATTCAGACGGGAGATGGACGAGTTCCGCCAGGAGATGCGGGACCTGGTGAGAGGGAAGGCCGCCATACCAGCCCAGATCGAGCCGAATCCGAACAACCTTAAGAGGAAATCTGAGCAGGTAGTACATACTGAGTTAGCCACTCCTAGTGACCCTTTTGATGATACATCTTCGGATCTATTTGATGCTGATTTTGTCACACTTAGGAGCGGTAGGACCCCAGCAGGCGGCGGCGCCTCATCTGAGCTTCACCACGAGGACACTCCAGAGGCGCCACATGAGGAGGAGGAGAGCGGTACTGAGGCCGCTCCAGATGATGACGGTGGTATTGATGCCACCAAGGATGCTGATCCCACCGGCGGTACTGAGGCCGCCGCTTCACCAGTTCGAGGAGGTGGTACTGATGCCACCCATTCAGCCGAGCCAGCCAGCGGTACTGATGCCGCACGACGTCTACCACCAGCAGCAGCAGAGCCAGCCCGTGGTGGTACTGAGGCCACCGGTGTTTGTACAGATAGAGATGTTGTTTTTCCTCGCACTCATGTATCTCGGAACTCTGTTATGAATAAAGGAAAAGGTTTACTTTCTTCTGGTCCCACTGTGGTGCATGATGTATGTGTGGATCCGGTCCTTGAACCGCTTAGACCTTTTCCTAGTCCTTCATCTGAGAAGGACCCTGTGATCCCATTCCCTAGCGCCCTTCAGATGGGGAAGGGGAAGAAAAAAGAAAATCCCAAAAAGAGAGAGCTTGAGGAGTTCAGCCAGAGCATGATTGATCGATTCCACATCCAGCTGACCCTCCAGGAGGCTTTGCAGCACATCCCCCTTCTCCAGCATTCTTTGAGAGATAGGACTACAGTCAGGAGGAGGAGGAGGAACCACACTTCGGAGATCCATGTGCTGACGAAAGCCACGTGTTTTGCGATACAGAACCGCCTGCCAGCCAAGAGGCCAGATTCAGGGGCCCCGTATGTCAGATGCCAGATTAGCGAGCAGAGGTTCGACCGTACTCTTTTAGATAGCGGATCGTCGATCAACCTTCTTCCGGCAGCCCTTCTCGACCGCTTTGAGTTGGGCACTCTTCGACCGAGCAGGACAGTCCTTCAGTTCGCTGATCGATCTGTCAAGAGGCCGAAGGGGTTATTACGAGACGTTATCGTCATGATTCAGGGCCTGAAATTCCCCGTGGACTTCGTAGTGTTGGACATGGAGATCCCTGAGTCAGTGACCGATACCCCCATCATCCTCGGTCGTCCGTTCTTGGCCACAGCCAAGGCGGTGACTGATCATGATAGCGGGAAGGTGTACTTTCGCATCGAGGGCGAGAGTATACAAATAGAGACGGTCGAGGACTACAGAGCCAGACTCAGAGCCCACTCCGATGCGAGTACCGATTCAGAGCAGCTGACAGACGCAGAGCCAGACATCCACCAGGATTGTGATTTTGTGATCACAGATGATGAGGCAGCTTGGGCAGATCTTGAGACACAGACCACCCTCTCACTTTCAGATACAGTTGATGCAGAGAGGATAGCAGAGGAGAGTCTGGAGAGCACAGACCTGGTTCAGGATACCATGAAGGCAGCAGAGCCGGTCCTTGATCGCAACACGATGTTCAGTGATGATGGTGCTGAGGCCACCTTGTTTTCCGGTGGTACTGATGCCACCGCGATTGATGCAGATCCCTCGGATTCAGAGTCTGATTGGGCCGATTGTTATGATCAGATGCCAGACCTGAGTTCACCTGAGCCTATAGATGAGGAGGAGGTAGATGCAGAGTCGAGCAGAGACAGTGCAGTTGAGCCGCCTTCTCCCGATCCAGTTTGCGAGAGTACGCTTTCACTTTCCCAAGCAGATTTGGCAGAGTTAGCAGCTTTCACTCAGTTTCTTCCGCAGCCAGATTTGCCAGCACCCAGCATTCCAGAGCGAAAGCCGCTCCCTACTTCGCTGAAGTATCGATTCCTTGCGGGCGATCCAGAGATGTACCCAGTCATCATCTCCGCCGAGTTGACTGGAGAGCAAGAATCCCGTTTGATGGGGGTTCTTGAAAAGAACCGCAAGGCGATTGGATGGAGCGTAGCGGATCTCCATGGGATTAGTCCAGCAGTGTGCTCCCACCATATCTATCTTGAGGAGGGGGCGAAGCCGTCGCGTGAGTTCCAGCGGCGACTGAACCCCAACCTGAGAGAGGTCGTAATGAAGGAAATATCCAAATGGTGGAGTGCAGATTTTATTTATCCCATTTCCGACTCCAAGTGGGTCAGCCCCTTGCATGTGGTGCCCAAGAAGACGGGCATCACGACTGTGATCAATGAGTCGGGAGAGGAGATCGCTACACGAGTACCCACCTCTTGGAGGGTTTGCGTTGACTACAGGAGACTCAACCAAGCCACCAAGAAGGACCATTTCCCCCTGCCTTTTATTGATCAGATCATTGAGAGACTGGCAGGGAAGAGCCATTATTGCTTCCTGGATGGGTACTCGGGCTACAACCAAGTGGCCATCGCTCCTGAGGATCAGGAGAAGACCACCTTTACCTGTCCCTTCGGCACATATGCTTTTCGACGCATGCCATTTGGGCTATGCAACGCCCCTGTGACGTTTCAGAGGTGCATGCTGTCGATCTTTTCGGACATGGTAGGGGAGTGTTTGGAGGTCTTCATGGACGATTTCTCGGTCTACGGCGACGGATTCGATTCTTGTCTTGAGTGCCTAGACCGGGTACTCCAGCGATGTATCGAGTTTCATTTGGTTCTATCATGGGAGAAGAGTCACTTCATGGTGACTCAAGGGACGGTGCTTGGCCACATCATCTCCAGCAGGGGCATGGAGGTCGATCCGACCAAGGTTGATGTCATTAGGAAACTCACACCGCCGTCCAACTTGAGGCAGCTACGGTCATTCCTGGGGCACGTTGGATTTTATAGGAGATTTATTCAGGATTTCAGCAAGATTGCCCGACCGTTGACTGACCTCTTGACGAAAGACACCGAGTTCCTTGTCGATGACAAGTGTCTCTCGTCCTTTGCGACTCTCCAGCAGCATGTTATTGAGGCTCCTGTCCTCCAGCCGCCTGATTGGTCTCTCCCATTCGAGATCATGACGGACGCCTCCGATTTTGCCGTAGGGGCAGTGCTGGGACAGAGGAGGGATGGAGTGCCATTTGCCATACACTATGCTAGCCGCACATTAGATTCCGCCCAGCGGAATTATACGGTCACAGAAAAGGAGATGCTAGCCGTAGTATTTGCCCTAGATAAGTTCAGATCGTATATCATTGGATCTAAAGTGACTTTGTTTACAGATCACACCGCCATCAGGTACCTCATGGCAAAGAAGGATGCCAAGGCCAGACTGACCAGATGGATCCTTCTACTCCAGGAGTTCGACATTGAGATCAAGGATAAGCCTGGAGTCAAGAATGTGGTGGCGGATCATCTTTCCCGACTAGAGCAGCCTGAGGATTCTGAGCAGATTGATCCCATTCGAGATACCTTCCCAGATGAGGCGATCCTTGCTATCGCCTCACTCCCGTGGTATGCCGATATTGTGAACTTTCTCGTTGCAGGGAAAGTCCCACAAGATTGGCCCAGACAGAGACTTGAGACCTTCCTTGCGAGGGCCAAGTCCTACCACTGGGAGGATCCCATCCTTTACCACGAAGGAGGGGATAGCGTCCGACGAACGAAGGAGGGGATAGCGTCTGGCGTCGGTGTATTCCTCAGGAGGAACACCATAGCGTCCTCACTTACTGCCACAAGCTTGAGGCAGGGGGACATCATTCTGGGAGGAGAACGACACAGAAAGTGCTCCAATCCGGCTTGTGGTGGCCTACCCTCTTCAAGGACTCTGATGAGTTCGTGAAGAGGTGTACTGACTGTCAGAGGATGGGCACTTGTGGACAGCATGATATGATGCCGATGCAGCCCATTCACTTCTGTGAGGTCTTTGACGCATGGGGCATCGATTTCATGGGTCCATTCCCTAAGAGTCAGGGATTTGAGTACATTCTGTTGGCCGTTGATTATGTGAGTCGTTGGGTTGAGGCTATCCCCGCCCGAGCCGCTGATGCGAGGACAGTTTGCAGATTTTTGAGGAAACATATCATCACGCGGTTCGGGGTTCCATGAGTTCTTATTTCTGATGGGGGGTCTCATTTCATCAACGACCAGGTGAAGGCCCTTGCTAGCGAGTTCAGCATAGATCATCGTGTTGCCACACCTTACCATCCACAGACGAATGGTCTAGCTGAGGTGTCGAATAGGGAGATCAAGAATATTCTGCAGAAAGTCGTCCGCCCTGACCGAAAGAATTGGTCACAGCTTTTGGACTCGGTCTTGTGGGCATATAGGACGTCTTTCAAGACTCCATTGGGTACATCTCCCTTTCGTCTCGTTTATGGCAAGCCGTGCCATTTACCTGTTGAGCTGAGGCACAAGTCACTTTGGGCAGTTACAGATATTCTTATGGATCCAGATGGTATGGGAGACCAGAGAAGGGCAGAGTTAGCTGCCCTGGAGGAGCTTAGAGATGCAGCTTTTTCAAGCAGCCTACATTATAAGGAGAAAGTCAAGGAGTGGCATGATTCTCATATCAGCCACAAGCATTTTGAGATTGGACAGAGAGTATGGCTGTTTGATGCGAGGCTTAGATTATTTCCAGGGAAGCTACAGAGCAAATGGAAGGGACCTTTTCTCGTCAGAAAGGTGCACGACAATGGTAGTATTGATATATCCGAGTTGTCTTCTGAGAGCACCTTTCGAGTGAACGGCCAGCGGCTCAAGCCATTTCTAGATCATGAGCCGCGGGACGTTATTGTTGCCCCTATTCATTTTGCGTGAGATGTAGTCTCTTGACTCACATCTTTTGCATCTCACGCCTGATTTTCACTGTTCCTCCGCCTGTATAGATCCAGTTGTCCATATCATCCTATTCTTTAGTCCCACATCCCTTTTCTCATCTTATGATTATGCTATACTTAGGGTATACTTTACCCTAAGTATAGGGGGGATGTCGGACCTGCGAGTATTCTTTTCATTCGGTTTGCTCCTGTTTTGCTGCCTATACTTAGGGATATTTTACCCTAAGTATAGGGGGGCAGACTCGGTATCTTCTCCACTCGGATTTCCCTTCATGTACAGCTTGCTATACTTAGGACTAGTTAATCCTAAGTATAGGGGGAAACCACCGAGTCCCTCTCATTCTATTCATTTATTCATTTCTGTACTTAGCCATTCCTTTTCACTTCCCTTTTACTAAGCACGAGTTATGTATTCTTCATCGCTCTTGATCACTCTGAGGACATCGTTCGAGCTAAGTATGGGGGGGGTGTGTATATATTTCATATATACTTTAGCCATAACTCGTACTTTCTGTGAGTGTGTTAATAAATAAAATGGCTAAAAATCACAAAAATTTAAAAAATTTTCATGTACATAAACTTCTTTTATCTTGCACATACATAGCTAGTGTACAAAGTATTTTTGTAAAAATGATTTCAAAAATCTTTTGTGTAAAGCTTGTGTAAATATTTTTGTATCAAAATTATGTATATAGTACAAAATTTTTCCAAAATGTTTAGAAAATCAAGAGTTTGCAAAAATCTTGTGTAAATGTTTGTAAATATCTTTTTGCAAAACTTGCACTTCATGCATCATCATCATCCATGATTTCAAAACATTTTTCAAAAATTTTGCTTGATTGTAAAATATTTGTAAATAGCATCTTGTGTACATATATGTATATAATTTTTCCTGGATAAGAGTTGACATTTAAACTAAGCCTGGAATTAAATTGAGAAATGGAGCTTGAAAAAGATCTTAATCCACTTAACTCCAAGAGGAACCTTATAGGATTTAGGTTTAAGGCTTTTCAGGTCCATAAGGACTTAATTCTTTGAGTCCACTAGGCTATGAGCATATGTCATCTTGATGAGCTTAAGTAGAACACTTAACAACACATGCATGACTCTTAGAGACAATGGCTTGACTTGCACCTGCACTTTACACATGGCTCTCCACGGATGAGGTGGTGAGGAGGCAGCTTCCTTTGGCTTGGGGTAGCATATGAGGGTAGTACTTCTAGGCGGAACCTCTCTTCTTCTTCTAGTGAAGGAAGTGCACCTCAACTTGGTCTAGTGGTGATGAAGGCTAAAGACAGAAGCTGTGGGTTGCAATAAAGCTTCAAAAGAGGGATAATCTACTGGCTCAAGAGGAAATTTCTTGTATATATGCTGCACCATGTAGATATGTTGTACAGAAGTCCTTGAAAAAAAAATGCAAAAATGCAAAAGAACTCCAAAAAAATGGTGGGTCGGATTGAAAATTTAATAACCCCACCGGAGTGTACATAGTCAAATAAAGCAAAGCTTATGGTATCCATGTTACATCTCATGAAGCTTGCAGCGGGAGACTTAGCTACACTGGCTAAGCTTCCAAAACTCTATACTTCTACCCCCTCTTCTTGAGCCGGTTGCACTTGAACTTAGAAGGGAATACCCCGCTTCTCGAGGAAAGAGTTGCTAGACCGAGGCATTAGAGTTACCAGGTTGAGGGAGGTTGTTTCTTTGTTGCTTCTGAGGTGGGGAGCCACATATCACTTACACTGCATGGAAAGACTCATGGTCATTAGAGTTTGTGTATGTAGACTTGTTCTGATCTGGTTTATTAAGGAGTCTTGTCCATAGATTGGTGGAACTTAGAGGCTGTTGGGTTTTAAGCTTAAGTCCAAATAAGGTTCCGACACATTAAAAATCCAAAGATCTGATCGAGCTCCATATTTCAATTTAATGAAGGAAAGTTTAATAATTCAACTTTGATCCATGTACATCCTCTTTTTCTTTTTCTTTTTCTTTCTTTTTCACTTCTTTTTCAAATAAGTGTTTGCTAAGGGACTAGCAAAGTTAAGTATAGGGGGGTGATGAATACCCATTCATCACTCTTTATTCTTATATTTTAGCTACAAAAACCTTTGCAAATACATGTAGATGTATGTAAATACAAATAATTAGCAAAAGCATGCATTGTGTAAAAACTTATAATTAGCATGTTTTTGTGCAAAAATAAAAGAATAAAGATCAAAAAGAAAAAGAGGGAAATATTTAGAATAAATATTGAGCAACCTAACCCAAGGGAGGGCTCAGCATGGGCCTGACCGCATAAAAGCCACAGTAGAGAGAGATAGGAGCTCATGTGTAGATATCTATGTAAATAAATAAAATTATATTTTCCTCAACCAAAAATATTCTTGTAAATATTTGTATATATTTAGAAACTCTTAAAAACAAAATAAAAATTTAAAAATCAAAAATGCAAAAATAGCCCTTTCACCATGTACATAGACCATACCTCCTTATGTATTTAACCTTGTAAATAAATTTATTTATTTTCAAAACTTTTTGTGAATATTCTATGGTATATATTGTAAATAAAATAAATAAAAAGAATTGAGACAAAAATCAAATAAAAATAACAAAAATTAAAAATACAAAAATATATTGTACATATGCCACGTATATAGTTGTACATAACTATTTATTTCACCTATGTATATAAATAATAAAAATAAAATAAAAATATCCTTTTATTCCTCATTTTATTCTATAAATAAATAAAAAATAAAATGGGAATAAAAATTGTATAAAAATAATAATTAAAAATCAAAAATCAAAAGCCTCCTTATTGTATATATACCTATATAATGTAAATACCTCATTTTTATTTCCAAAAATTAATTAAAAATCACCAAAAAATAGAAAAAAATAAAAGAAAAATATTTCATGTTTTGGATTTTTGCAAAATCGGCCATTTTCTACCTTATTTTTGAGCTCCAAATCCTCTCCACGTGGCAGCTTCTGGTTGGTCCACGGAGATGTTGACCTCCGGTCAACTCCCTCCGCGGACCGCCTTCTCCTGCGGATCTCGCGCCCGACCCGGTTTCGCCTCTTTTTCCGCGCTTGATCCGCGCGCCTCCTCCGCAAACCCCGGGTCCTATCGATTCCTTGCACATCCGACATGACCGCCGGGGTATTCGCATTGGGATCCGCGCTTCTCGTAGCCCTACCCGACCAGCCCTAGTCGGGTCGGCACTCACGTATATAGCCGAGCTCCGCCTCTCATTTTCGCCATCTTTGGTTCCCCACTCTCAGTCCCGTGACCTCCATAGCAATCCCTGAGGTGACAGCTCGCGATTGCCCTTGTCGCAGTGAGGAGGAGGTGGCCGGACCATTGATCCGGCGACTTTGCGCCGCCGTGCTCCGCCCCGTGCAGGAGCTCGAGCCTCAGGCCTTGACAACCTTCGAGGCGACGACCAGGAGCTACCTTAGCTCCAGCATAGTCTTCCACACCGCCCAGGTAACCTTATAGATTCCTTATTTCGCTTAATTTCTTGTTTCCCCCAAATCGAAGCTCCGCCGAGTTCCTCTGATTCCGACCATATCGCGTATCTTCTCGATCATCGGAACCTACGATCACCATCGCCATCCCTCCGCGCACATTCTCCGCCCCTTCGTTCAACCCAGCTCGCACAGGAGCTGGGGTTCGAGCTCCACCGTCCTCCGCTCGCCGGAGCTCGCTCGCCCCGACCCACCGTCCACCCTCACGCCGCTTCTTCGGGTCGAGGCACTTTGCCCTCGACCCGCGAAGCTCTTGAGCTGTTTTGCAGGTCAAGAGGAGGCCATCTGAGGCCCCCTCACATCCAGGCCAGGAGCTTCCCTCCGCCGTCCTCGCTGGAGCCTCTCCAGGGCTCGGTTGGGCCATCGGAGGCTACCACCAGCTGCGGAACGTTAGTGCGAGTCGTCCTCGATCTTCAGAGGCAGCTGAGGAGGCCCCCAGCACGCGCACGAGGCCGGCGAACCTCGCCGGCCACCTGTTCTTCGAGGGACCTCCATCACCGTCCGATAGCCCTCAGAGCTCCAGTTTCGATCGTCGCCGTTCATTCATCAAGGAGCAGCCACCGTTGATCACTTCGAGGGTTGATCCGGACCGTTAGCACAGAGGAAAGAGGCACCAGCACCTGAGCACCGTTCGATCGTCCACGTGTCCTCCTCTGCGCCGTCGATCGGCCCACGTGCGGAAGAGAAGAGAGGCGCCTGAGACCAGAGCCGTCAGATCCGCCACGCGTCCACCATCCAGCCGTCGACATAATAAAGGGGTAAATTACCTTAGGCCTCCTCTTAGTTTCTGTTTTACGTGTCAGTCCTGTAAATATTTTAGGAGTTTTATTTACGTAGGGTAAATTGCACATTGGACCTCGCGCTTGTTTATATTTGCATTTATGCCCCTGTTTGTGTGAGCCACGTGCATCGTCACGTGTATATTTGGTGTATTTGCGCCTTTAGCCCTGTAGTTCTGAATGTTCTTTAATGAATGAAAACTTTTTGATAATTGCATTTATGTCCCTGTGAGTGTTGTATTTGCGCATGTGCGCCTTTTGAGCGGGTTATTTGCAACATAGCCCCTGGACTTTTTGGTACGAGTTACCAAAAGGTCCTCGGACTTGTTTTTCTTACATATAGGTCCCTGAGTGCCCCAGACACGCGCCTCGCGCGTGATTTCTTGGGTATTTTGCACCAGGACCCCCAGAACTTTGGGTATTTGCACTTTGGTCCCTGTGCACAGTGCCCCCTTGTTATTTTTGAATAAAATATCAAATCACCTCCAAATTCAATGAAAATTTGACACATGGCTCCTGCCATGTTGTAGGATTTTTGAGAATTTTAGAGGACATTTTTAAGTTTATTTGTTATTTTTAAAAATTCAAAAACCATCATTTTAGCTACTGTCTAGATTTAAAAATTACAAAAAAAATATAAAAACACCCCCAAAAATTCCATAAAAATTAGGTGTTGTTTCTGTTGTGTTGCTTGATCTTCTAGCCAATTTTGGCTATTTTTCATTGCTTAAAAACCCTAAAAATTCGAAAACACCTAAAAACTCATAAAAATCATATTAAATAATCTAAAAACCCAAAAACAATAATTTTGGTGCTCGAATTTTCCTTGTTTTCGCTAGTATACAGGAAAATTACCTCCAGGCCCTCTTGAGATCCTTAGATATTTTATCTTTGGGTTTTGGACCTGGCTGGACAGTACCTTGTCTTTTTCTCACTGTTTGATTTTTAGAAAATAAAATACACTTCAGAAAATTATCAAAAATTCAACAAAAACACTTAAAAACCCAAAAAACATAAAAACATTTTTTCTTGACTTTTTGCTTGATTTTTGATGCTTTAAATAAATTGATAAAGTGTGATTGTTTTTAGTCTTTCTCACTTCCTTCACATATTAAAAATCCCAAAAAAAATTTAAAAACAATTAAAAACCACTAAAAAATGTTTTCCCTTTTTCTCCGATTCTTGACTACTTCGTAGGCCTTTGGCCAACCCGTGCTCCTTGTGTTCGACCCTGGGTGCTATACCAGGTTGATATCATAGCAGGACCGCTTTTGTGCTTGATTGATTTTGTATTTTGTGAGTGGTTCATTTTTTTTGATATACCTATCCTCTGAGATCCGGGTCGCAACGACCCTTGTATTATTACCTTCATCCGGGTCTTCGAGATTTCGGGTTATCACCTGGGGTCAGGGAGTTGACCCCCAGTCAACGGATGGCGTGGCCTAATTGGTCCACGTCATCCGCAAAAAGACAAAGTTTAAATAAAACTTTTGTAAATTAAATTAAAAATAATAAATGTTTTAATTAATTTTAGGTTATTTAATGAAAAATGTTTATTATTTTATATAGTATTTTATTCTGATTTTTATTTTTTTATGAGTTATATTTTTACAAGTTGCTTTTATACCCCTATATAGGTATATTATTCTTTATATTGTATTCTCTTATTTTTATTTTGTATTTTTATTTTTATTATTTTTATTTAGTATTTTCTAAAATCATAAGATGCTTTTATGTACACAAATATATTTTTATTTCATTTTTCTGAATTGTTTGGTATATTTAATAAAATATAAGGGTATAATGTATAGGTATGGATATAGGTAGCATACCTATGTATTCTTTATACAAGTATTTTTATTTTGTATTTTCTTTGCATTTTTATTCTAATTTTAATACACATATTTATTATAAGTAATATTTAAATATTATAAAAATACAAAAATATAAAAATAATGAATAAATAATAAATTGAATATTTTATTCTGTACAAGTATACAATGAGGGTCCAAAACTCAACTTTCAAACCGTAACTCCGCCAAATGCGAAACCACCACCATTAAATAGCTTATTTTATTCTATATACAATTAAAGGTGAGTTTGCTACATTTGGAGTTTTCATTTTTGAGATACAGGTCTGGGAAGTTGGGATTCTGGATTTTTATTCAGACCAGAACTTTTTATCTGTACATTATTTTTCTGTGAAATCAATTTTGTATTTTTCTTTAATAAATTATCTACAACTTTCATGTAATAAATTTCTTTATCTGATGCACAAAAAGTGGAACCAAAAATAGGTCCCAAAATGAATAAAGAATGAATAGAATAATATAGGTATTTGGCCCTTATCTCCCCCTACTTTATTCCTGGTCGACCTATTCATCAAGATGCCTAGGTCTCGGGGTTTCGGGTCATAAAATATTTACAATATTTTATTCTTTTTCTTTTCTTTTATTTATTCTATAATTTTGGCTTTAATTACAGTATTTTATACACTAAATAGATGCACATGCATGAGTGCTAAGATGATGATATTAATGCTATTTACAGGCATTTGCTAGGGTTTTTGGTGCCAAAATGATAGAATAAAGATGATGAAATGTGGATTCATCACCCCTCTCCTGTTTATTTATTTGTTTCATCTCCAAATCAGTCCTTAAAGTTTTGAAATCTTTACATTTTACCCTTGTAACATTTTTTTGATCTTTAAAAATATCATAAAAAAATGAAAAAAAATCAGAAAAATCTCAAAAATATTATGAAGCATTTAAATCATTTCAAAATAAGATGCATCGTTTTACAGCTCTCTAGTGAAAAATCATAAATACATTCCATTTTTCTGTATTAGGAATCAAATTAAGTTTGAATTTCATTAAAAAAATTTCTGAGAGATTTGCTAAGTCCTTGTGGATCAATCCTCAGCTTGTCCACTTTACATTTTAAGTATCATAGAGATATTTTGGTGAGTTATTTTATTCAGATTGTCAAAATTAAGTGTGACACAACGACTTCATAAAAATCAACTTTTAAACAACACAAGATCTTTCCTTTGGACTATGCATAGTATACACCTCAATTCTTATTATAATTAGGATACTGCTTCCTCTAGGTCTCATAATCCTAATATTGTTCTTTATCCTAACAATCCCCCTTTTAGTTTATTTCCATCATGATCTCCATGCCATTTTTCCTCTCGCAAGTTGCGACCACCACTAGGTGTTACAGACTTACACCTATTCTCAAATGTTCTCGACGTGCATGCTCATAGTCACATAATCAATTTGTAATTATCTACTTTGTATCTAACTTGTGACCCACTTACTAATACACAAAAAACCATAAAATAAATTAACAAAGAAAAATCAACACAATTTTAAAAAAAGACTCACATGTACATAAATGCATGTGTATAAAATACTAAACATTAAAAAAACTCTAATAAATTCATTTTAACTCATCTAAAAATAATTTTACCCATTTTACACATAAAATTATAGATAAATACAAATTAATATGCCAAAAGTAATACCTCAATAATTAGGAAGATATGTCTAATCTTTATTTACTAAATTCAAACTTCCCAAGCTTTTATCCATTTTTCTATAAGTCTAAGTGACCTAAAATCACTTTTAAACTTCAATATACATAAAATATTAAATTATAAAATATTTAAAAATAAAAAGATTAACATTTGTTTTTGGATTTTAGACCCCATTGTATAGTTGACCTAGATAAATAGAGATCACCAAGGATTTCTGTAAAAATAAAAAACTCCATTAAAGTGTTCCTTTTGCAATTATTAAAAATACAAATAAAAATAAAAGAATACATAAAAAGGCACATGATGTATGTACACCAAGAAATTCAGACCTTAATTTATAATATGCCAAACTTCAAATATTTATATCTCATGCATATGATTGATGAAGCGATAATCCTATAATCTAATTGAGCTTCATTGTAATATGAGCCGATTAACATGTCATCAGAACCAAGCTTATTATCTTCGGAAAGAGGGCTTGGCTTAATTCATATCTAGATGAGTCCAAGGTCAAACACAAGGATACAAATAAAGATGTCTATTAACTAGGGTTTAAATACTAGGTTAAGTGATTAGTAGTGTATCTAAGTCCAGATACACAACACATGAATGCATAATATTTGTTGGTTTTTATACACAAGATAAGTAGAAGTCCAAGGTCAAACACAAGGATACAAATAAAGATGTCTATTAACTAGGGTTTAAATACTAGGTTAAGTGATTAGTAGTGTATCTAAGTCCATATACACAACACATGAATGCATAATATTTGTTGGTTTTTATACACAAGATAAGTAGAACAATATGCCACGAAAAGTAAGATAGGGAATGCAATTTACAAGAAAAATAGCTACAAATAAACACAAATTGATCCTGAATTAACAAGAGTTAAATTTTAATCAATCAAAATTTGATCAAATTATTCCAATTTATAACTCCATTTAAAAATCCAATTCTAAATAAGAAGACATCTGACTCACGTAGATTATATTTGGCAATTAATCAAAGCATAATGTTATAAATCAATTACTTATCCACTTAGTTACAATCTAAGTACTTAAGCAAATCAATGTTCTATTAGTACGAGAATTAGAGCCAAGATGAATTCAAATCAAAATATATTAATCTATCCCTTTCTTTTATTATTAATTTAAAACCTACATCTCACATCAAAGAGTTAAGCATGTCCTATTCTAAAAAATAACAAGAGTTTTAAAATGAGATCAATTTCAATTAATTTGAACTTAAAACGTTAAAGATATTCAAACAGTAATCTAGGGGCTAAAATGCAAATAAAACATATAAATTAACCATAAAAGCATCACAAAGAAGTCCAAATGGACTGAATGAAATTAATAAAAAAACCAGAGCCTTATCTACAAATTCCAGGCATATAGGGATTATTCTGTAAATGAGCAAAGTTGGGAGGGTGTCTCTACAAAACCTTCAGGCACGACAAGTGAGGTGTGTGCGCTCCAGGCTCGGGTTGCGTTGTAGGTTCAGATCACATGGCTTGATGCTGCTGGTTTAGTGTTATTTTGGCTCCACCAAGCCTAGAGGGCTGGCGACGCAACTCTGGAATGATCTGAGTCCTCAGATCAAAGAGATCGACAACACTTATAACTTTCTTATTGGGGCTCCAACCTTGCATGGCGGCTCAAAAGCAGATCTTCGATGGGATTCTTGCTGCTCCTTTTTCCCCTCATATGAATCTGAGGATTATGAAAGGTTCGTCTTGGCTTGACGAAGGTGGTCATGCTTCGATGAAGAGGTGGTGAGGGTTGGAGAATCTAGTCAATGCAGGCTCGTTGGAGAAGAAATAGGATGTTAGAGGTATTCTCGACACTCTAACCAGTGAGGACATGTAGGGTTAGAATGATAGCCAAAGCACGTGGACAAGATGGGTAGTGAAATCGAGGCATGAATGGACATCTGGAAAGGCAACTGAAGATGAAGCCCTAAGTGTGTCAACCTCCTTTGTTAGGAGGTTAACAATAGGAGGTTAACTAGATTGAGGTAGAGTAGGGTATGGAGAAGAGAAGGGTGAAATCTAAGATGATGGTTAAGATAAGGAGTGAATACTGTAGGTGATGAGATGATCTAAATGGAGTGAAAGAGTATGTACAAGTAGAAAAATCGAAGAAATAAAAAGAGGAAAACCAGAGATCAAAGTGGTCAGAGGCATTGTAGAGGTCTGGGATTGAAGGTCAGAGAGGTTCGAGATCTTCGCTTCATGTGCATGGCCTATATATGAAGCTCAAGCAGCAACATACGATATTGTGGCACCGTTGAAGGAGCTGAGGATCTCACTGGCATCCAATCCCTTTCGTCACTTGATCTCTCATTCTCTCACTGTCACAAAAGGGTTTGGAGAAAGCTCAGGAAAGACTCACATGAAGGAGGATATCTGACAAATGATGGCTATTGATGGAGTTTCGTTCGATGAAGGTGCAGTTAGAAGAGGTGGTTTCAACTACCTCCAGTTACCAACGTAAGAGGGATGACCGATATGACAGTTAGGGTGAAGAAGAGGGATGAAGAGGCTTTCATTTGGCACCGGATTAGGGAGGAGACACCACCTAAAGAAGTTGGGGCAATTGGTTGAATATCTGTAGCACCCAAAGTAGTACCGCATCTAGTAACCACAAAATGTGGTAGTATCTTATAAGTAGTGGGTCTAATACTAGACAACTTGTTCTTAAGAATTTTGGTTTGTGGTCAAGGGCTCCAGTTGGGCCCAAGCCCAACAAGTTGTCTGTGATAGTAATCCCTGATAACAGATCTGATCTAGGGCCCGAGATGCTACACATGGAATCAGAACAAATCCCTCTAATAGTGGAAAGGGGATGCCCAATAGGTGGATCCACCCCTACCATAGAGTTTGGAGAAGAGCTACCTAAGAGGTGAACCTGTCACTGTTACTAGGAATAGGTCATGTGCTATTGCACAACAAGGATGTTGCAAATATAAGTGGGGGTGATTGTAGCACCCGAACATAGTATCACTTCTAGTAATCACAAAATGTGGTAGTAACTTATAAGTAGTCGGGGCTACTACTAGACAACTTGTGCTTTGGATTGTGGTCAATGGTTCCACTTGGTCCAAGTCCAACAGATTGTCCAGGACAGTAATCCTTGATAATGGAGCGGGTCTAGGGACTGTGATGTTACACAATCCACCGACAAAGGGGTGCGATATTTGGGCTCAACCACCTAGAGGTTGATGATGACTCATGATTGTGGGATCAGGCAATCTAACGGTCCAAGGATGGGCGTGAATGGAAGTTTAGGATTCACCTGATCATAAGATTAAGCGGCCCAAGATGAAGGGGGCTTGAGTCAATAGGAACCATTTGATCAAGAGATCATACAATTGAAATCACAAGTGGATGAGAATAAAGGGATGGTGTCGTGTCAAGCTATGATTGGCCCACATGACTTATTTAGGGAAAATAGAATTTAGAAAAAAATGTAAAATAAAATTAAAATATTAAATGAAGTCAAATAAAAAGGTGTTCTATATGAAAGTTGTGTATCTTTTAAGATCTACAACTTTCACGTCGAAACAAAAATACATCATATATAAATATGTAATATTTCTATAGGCATTTTGGGGAATAAAAATACTTGTTTTATTTATTTTGTTAAATTTTTAGGCATTTTTTAATAATAAACAGTGTATTATGTACAACATTAAATTATTTTTTATGCTATTATAATAATGAGAAATACACATGGTAGAAGGGACTTTAAACATATCTATTCGATACTTTATTTTTATACAATAATTAGCCTTAATTATTTGCATAGTGTTCAAAGTTAATTTTAATTAATTAAATAATACATTAATTGATTAGTTCAAGATAGAGGGCTAATTAATCAAAATAATGCTGATAAATATGAGATTCACCAATGATCTCCAATTAAACTCTATTGGCATTTAAACTATTCAATAAAAATATGCTAATTTCTAAAATTTCTTTTGAGATGAATATATATTATATTTGTAAATTAGTTTTTTGGACCTTATTATATTTGTACAATGTGATTTTAGCTTTCTAGTTTCAAAGGCATTAATTTAGTTCTTAAAATTTGCTTCTACTTCGATACATATTTTATGGTATTGCATTTTATTATATGAATATAAAAACCACATGAATTTAAACAATTAATAAAGAAACAAAAATCAAAGACCCTAAGTTATATGTATGATAAACTTATAAGGTATCTTATACATTTTCAATAGCATGCATATATATAAATAAAATTCACCTACGATACTCACACCTAGAACATGCATATTAACAAAAAAAATACAAAACACATATACTTTCTACGATAAAATAATTTTAAAAAGGAAAATCATAATATATGTATTTAAAACATGTATTTGAACTTAAAAAAACATCTTCTGAATTAAGTCTTGACCCCTTATACAAAAATTGAAGAGCAGAAAACCCATCATTTTTCATTTTTATAACCTTTTGAGATTCACCAATAACTAATCATTCACATATAACCTTATACAAAAATACATACACTATTAGAGGGATTAATTGATGTGTTTATTCATGAGAGCCCTAGGGTCTCTTATAAAGAGAAAACCCATGGGTAAATTACATAAGACAGAATATAGAATAAAAGAGACAAGCAGTGCACAGACTACATAATTCTCTCAACACTCCCCCTCAAGATGGAGCATAGATATCAATCATGCTCAGCTTGGAAGTACATTTCTGGAATGGTCCTCTAAGTAATGATTTGGTGAAGATGTCGGTAGTCTGCTCCTCAGAACTAACATGTGAAGTAGAAATCAGTCCCTTCTGGATCACATCTCTGGTGTAGTGACAATCTACTTCAATATGCTTGGTTCTCTCGTGAAAGGCATGATTATTGGCAATGAATAATGCGGCTTGATTATCACATTGTAGTTGCATGGGTAGAGGTACATCTACATGCAAGTCTTCTAATACAGCTCGGACCCACATCATTCCGTGCTTGCTTGTGCCATTGCCCTATATTCAGATTCTGCACTGGACCTAGCCACAACTGTTTGTTTCTTGCTTTTCTAAGAAACAAGAGAACTACCCACAAACACCACAAACCCTGAGGTAGACTTTCGATCCTTAGGGCACCCTGCATAGTCTGCATCTGCACATGCAGAAACAGATAAATTGGTTTCTTTTCTGAACAGCAATCCTGTGCCTGGAGACGATTTAAGGTATCTGAGTATCATATATATAGCATCCATATGTACCTGTCTCGGCTGTTCCATAAACTGGCTTACCCGACTCACTACAAAGGCAATATCAAGTCGGGTTATAGTTATGTAAAGAAGCTTCCCCACCATTTCTCTATACCTTCTCTTGTCAACTTCTTTTGTCTCATTATCATACAATTTCATGCTAGGGTCCATTGGAGTGGTAGACGGTCTGCATTCAACCATGCCCGTCTCAATAAGCATATCTGTAATATATTTCCTCTGGGTCATATTACTAGATCATGTGCATTCCTAGCAAACTCCAACCCCAGGAAGTATCGTAATGTACCAAGGTCCTTTGTAACAAATTGACGACCTAGCACTGCTTTGATCATCTCTATCCCCTTAGCATCATCTCCTGTAACCAAATGTCATCAACATATACCATGACAACAACAGTACCTCGAGTAGTCCTTTGGATGAACAGTGAGTGATCTGCATTGGATCTCTTGAATCCATGTTCTTCAATCAGATGGGAAAGCTTCTGAAACCATGCCCTTGGACTTTGTTTAAGACCATAAATGGCCTTATGAAGTCTGCACACCATATAATTCTCCCCCTCAGCAGTAAACCCCGGAGGCTATTGCATGTAGACTTCTTCCTGCAGATCTCCATACAAGAATGCATTTTTAGCATCTAACTGGAACAAGGGCCAATCACGTATGACGACGAAAGATAGAAGAATACGAAGAGTGGAGTGACGAGCGACCAGAGAGAAAGTATCCACATAGTCCACTCCATAAGTCTGAGTGAAATCTCGTGCTACTAGACGTGCCTTGTATCGATCAAGGCTACCATTTGCATGATACTTAACAGTGAATACCCACTTGCAGCTCACAACAGAAGCTCCTGAAGGAGCGGGGACCAAGCTTCATGTGCCCCTCGACTGTAGTGCATCCATCTCCTCCTCCATTGCAGACCACCAGCAATCAGATTTCAATGCATCCTGTAGGTCTTTGGAATCTCTACTGAAGATAAAGCCACTGCAAATTTCTGAAAGTCCCCTGTGAGGCGATGAAAGGAGACTTGTGATGCAAGAGGATACTTAGCGCAACTGCGTTTTTGCTTTCTCATCGCAATAGGAACATCCAGATCATCAACCACTGAACTCCCTGGGGCAGAATCGCCCTGTAATGATGCATCATGCATAGGCACACTATTCGACCCATCATTAGTAGTGACATCAGAACATACCTGAGGCACGCTGGATGATTGCGTGAAGCATGAGCAGGACTAGGTAGTGGTGAGACAAGGGGTTGTGGTGGAGGTGGTGGTGGTGCAGGACGTGACGCACTGTTAGGAACTGATGGAGAACTTTCCATAGGTGGAGGAGGAACATAGACCTCATCAGTAGATGTGTTAGATACCAATCTGTCACCTGCAGGTGAAAAATACATAACAGATTCGAAGAAAGTGACATCAGCACTGACAAAGTATTTCCTGTTAACAGGATCGTAGCAACGATATCCCTTCTGCGTTCGAGAGTACTCCACGAAGACACATTTGACAGCTCTAGGTGAGAGCTTGTCAAGACCTGGTGATAACTGATGAACAAATGCAACAACTCCAAAAATACGAGGGGTGAGTGAGAATAATTCCTTATCTGGAAAAACAACAGAAAGAGAAATTTTCTCACCAAGTACCGTAGACGGCATACGATTTACTAAGTAGCAGGCTGTAAGAACGGCATCTCCCCAAAAAGAAATGGGAGCACATCTCTGAATAAGTAGAGTACGAGTAATGTCAAGAAGATGACGATGCTTTATCTCAGCAATTCCATTTTGTTGTGAGGTGTAGGCACATGTAGTTTGGTGTATAATGCCTTTTGACCAAAGATATTGTGAAAGAGACTGAGTACAAAATTCCAATGCATTATTAGTACGAACATATTTCACATTGTATGAAAAAATTGTTTACTTCATTGATAAGATGTTTAATAACATCACCAGCTTCAGATTTATTCTTTAACAGGAAAACCCACGACAGACGAGAGAAATCATCAACCACGACAAGATAAAACCTATGTCCTTGGTGATCAGGGACACGACTGGGACCCCAAATATCAATATGGAGTAACTCAAAAGGGGAGGCACTGCTCCGACTCTGACGACTCGGGAAGCTAGCTCGATGATGCTTCCCTAACTGACAGGCTTCACATCGAAAGGACGAACTTGGAGATACCTGAGGTAAAAGGTGACGTATCTTCTGTCGAGGGAGGTGACCAAAGCGCAGATGCCAAGTATATGGAGAGACAGATTCAACATTATTAGAAGAGACTCCATCATATGAACTCTTGTTTAGATGATAAAGACCATCCTTCTCAGAGCCACAACCAATCACCCTGCCCGTTAGAATGTCCTGAAATATAAGAGAAGATGGGTCAAAAATAGTGCGACAATGTAAATCTTTTGTAAGCTGACTGATAAAGAGTAAGTTCATCGAAAATGTAGGGGCATGTAAGACATTCTTGAGGCACATGGAAGAGGATAGCAAAATCTCCCCCTGTCCAACAATGGGGGAATGAGTCCCATTAGCAATGATCACCGATCTCCCTGGAGGAATCTTTCTGTATGAGATAAAGCTGTCTCTGTCTCGACATAGATGGTGCGAGGCACCGGAGTCCACGATCCAACCTGAGATGTCTGAACTATAACATGTGGTAAGAGCATAAGCACTACCTGAGGTATTAGCTGTGGCAGAGTACTAGCAGAAGCAGACACAACTATATTGGAAGGCCTCCAGAAGAATCTGTAGTAGCAGGAGGCATAATATCCCGTAACCGGGCGACGAGTTCCTCAAATCTCTGATCAGAAGTAGAGGATGATGGAGATGCAAAATGTTCTGCCACTCGCGCTGATGCTGGAAAGCCATGCTTCGAATAACACGTATCCTCCGAGTGTCCTGGACGGTGACAAAAACTGCAAGGTGGACGGGACCGACCACCACGACCTCCTGTGGCACGACTACGGCCACGAAATGAAGCGGATGAACTACCTCTCCCTCTTGAAGCAGCCATCGCTGAGGGAGGTGGTGTAGATGTGTTGGATGGGACAAAGATACGACTAAGCCTCCGGTAGACCTCCTCCATAGGAGGAATGGTAGCATCTGCAAGTATCTGAGATCTGGCCACCTCATATTCAGGATCAAGAGCCGCAAGAAGGACTCCTACCCTGGTAGTATTGCGAAATGTCTTCTGCTACTCTGGTGTGGCCGTCAGAGGGATAGTGTTGTAGAGTTTCTCAAACATCCCTCTAAGGGAAGTATACAAGGAATGAAGTGGCCGGCCATTCTGTTTTATGGTGAATATGTCATGTTGCAGTTGCAGCATCTTTGTTTCGTTCCGGACCTGTGAATATGTCGCTGCAAGAATATCCCACATCGCTTTAGCGGTGGCTGATGGAGAACATCATTAGCAATCTCTGTTGACAACGTGCCTGATAACCAGACTTTGGCATACGAGTCATCAGCCTCCCACGAGGCATAAATCCATGTCTTCTCTGCTGGCTCATCCTCGGTAAGATGTGTTTCTTACCGTTTGACTTCATGAGACTCATGAACTGCATTGCCCAGAGCTCGTAGTTCGAACCATCCATCTTTACTATTGGCATAAGACCTTTGAATGCGCCTATGGAGGGTATATCCATCTTAGATTCTGACATAATGCCGCAAGAGAAGAACTAGGGTGCGTAGATAGATTGAAAAACGTCTACACAAACTGCACAGAATTAGAGTGTGTATGTAGACGTTACGCACCCAAATCCATATATTTGGCGACGAAAGCAGATCTAGTTAGGTCACAGAAGGCAAGATATAGCACCAAGGTCCTGAGGCAGCAAGGGCCTATCGACAGACGCCGGATGCCTGGGGGCCTGAAGGCGGCAGCCGGACCGAAGGCGAGGGCCTGGGGGCCTGGCGTGTGAAGGCATAGGCCTGGGAGCGGGGTCCTGGGGGCCTGGGACGTGGAGGTAGAGTCCTGGGACCCCGTGTGCTAGGAGGCGGGGGCCTGGGACCCTTGGAACCTGGTGGCGAGAAGCCCTTGGGGGCGCAACTGGCTAGGGCACGGCGGCTGCGGCGCAACCGCGAGGCGGCTAGGGCACAACGCAATCGAGGGAGATGGGAGTCGGCGCAATCGGGAGCGTAGTTGGGGGCGATGGGAGTCGGCGCAATCGGGAGCGGGAGTCGGCGCAATCGGGTACGGGAGTCGGGGCTTGGGCATTGGAGTCGGGGGCGGGGGTGGACCCTTGGGCACTGGAGTCGGGGGCGGGGGCGGAACAATAAAGGAGAGGGGAAAGGGGCGGGGGCGGCGAAACGAGAGAGGAGAGGAGAGGGGAAAGGGGGCGGGGGGAAGGGGGGCAGCGGGTGAGAGGGGAGCCCTTAGGGTTAAGGCTCTGATACCATGTTAGAGGGATTAATTGATGTGTTTATTCCTGAGAGCCCTAGGGTCTCTTATAAAGAGAAAACCCATGGGTAAATTACATAAGACAGAACATAGAATAAAAGAAAAGACAAGTAGTGCACAAGCTACATAATTCTCTCAACATACACTATATCATTTTAATGATGTTAAAATTTTCTACTAATTAAAAATAAAAGCTAAAAAATACCCTTATGATTTACTATTTTAAAATCAACAAAAATAGATTAGTTTAACTAAAATACTTTGCTTCCAATTAGTGCACAATCCATAAAACCTACAAATACTCCCAAAATCACTACAACAACATAAATATAATACAAAAACACTCAAACAGTTAAATTTTCTACATTTTATAAATATACTAGAAACATGAAGAGATCTTGTTATGTTTCTTTTATACATACTTTAAAAACCTAAATCATAGTTTTTTAATAAAATCAATAAAAAAAGTAAAAATAAAAACTAAAAAAATTAACAATTAAGAAATTAAAATAAAAATATGAAACATATAGAAATTATAAAACATCACTCATATATACAATATTACGAAGGTATACATAAAATAACATAAAAATACACGTACACTCTATAATACAGTAAAAGTGCACCAAAAAGTAAAAAACTAAAAAACTCACAGAAAACACTAGTCACTTAATAATTCTACAATTTACCTTAATTGAAAGTTTACCTCATGCGATTGACTTTGGAATATATACGAGGTAAAAAATGGAATACAAATTATTTATTTGATAATTGGTTTTTAGAGTTGCCATGTCTAAGCACATAAATATAAAAACTAAAAATCATGAGAAATTAGATTTCCGGTTAATGATAACGGGTGGGCACACGGTTAGAGGGATCTTTTATTTATATATAGCTTATGTAAAATTTATGTTTATATATATATAATATTTCACATTAAATATAAAATATACTATTAATTCATTTTTTATAAACATTTGTATTGATTTTATTTTCACCTACTTTTTTACTTTTAGTTATTTTTTGTCTATATTTATTAGAAGATATTTGTGTTATATATTTTTATGACACATACATATATATTATATCTATTTCTATTTATTAAAAAGGGAATCTTTCGAATGAGGTTGGGTATGAGATTGTAAAGGTCACTGTCAACTTAGTAAAATCTATGCAACAATTTTGTAAAAGTATAAATTGTACATTATATATATTTTTTAAAAATATAGCATCTGAATTTAAATTAACATTTCCATCCACCGTAATAATATATTCATAATTTATTTCAATATACATGTTGTGTTAGTATTTACTGTTAAATCTATGAAATAAGAAATTGTAAAATATATTGGAAAGATGCCTAAATCGAGGGTGGCTTACCATACATATGGTGAGACCTCGTCTTATTTGAAGTTTCTCCTTATTAAATAATATATATATATATGATATTTATCTATTTTCTTTATGATTTCTTATTAATCAAATTTCGATTTTTAACTTTTTATATATATTATTGGTTTGTATGAATACATAAAGGTTTGTTCTTTATATACTTGTTTATGTGTCAATGGAAATGTGCATATAAGAAGAAATTTGAGTCCTTAAGTGTGTGTGATCGTGTGTGGATTTTTATAAAAAAAATCGAACGCAAGTATATGCGATTAATAAAGCATTTTTTCTCCTCTCTATTGTTTCCAAAACTTTAAGTATGAATTATTAACTGATTTTGAGTGTTATCCACAATCAAGTTTTGGAATACTATGTACATGGGATAAGGTAGAGAACATGATCAAATGCATGGTAAGAGCACTCGATTCAAGCCTAAGTTAAGTTTGTTATTGCGATGAATCGTAGATTCACCATACTTCTCCTTCTTCACTTTCATCCTTCACTTCTTGAGAATGGTCGGAGAAGTGAATCTCTAATTGGTGGATATAGTTGCGCTTTCTAAGTGAAATAAAAGTTGGGGAAGAGTGTTTGGCCTTCATTCGGGGTAATAATGTAATGTTTGAATTTTGTTCTATGCATGAAAACATGAGGATATAGAAGCCCAAAAGGCTAGGGTGGATATTCATCGAGAAATAGATATGGAAGGGTAGATGAGGAGGAGGAGAGGTACTGGCCATGGAGTATGGTGAGGGCAACGAGTATTAGCGATCGAGATCCTATGTAAGGAGGTGGTGATGTGCACTATATAGCTTGCCTATTCCCTAATGTAACTTTCTTATGTATTAAATGATAGTTGGTTTTATGCTTATATGTCAAAATATTTTTTGCTATTGTGCATTTTGATGCATGAGTTATATAAACCAGAGTTTAGAATGTTTCTTAGGTAAGGTGGAGAATCTATCTCTGTGTATCTATAACAAATTGAGGATAAACTATGTTGTACTGTGGGTAGATTTTTAGGCTAACGAGATTAGGAAATATAGAATGGTAGGATCTATTATGTATCATCATGTGATATTTTACGTAAAAATCATGGATTTCCTTGCATGCAATTACTTTCTAAAATGCAAAGATAATGTGATTTCATTTCTGGATTGGGTTTTGAATGTGCAGATGTGTTGAAAGGTACACATACAGTTTATGTACAAGCACTTTCACAACGAAAATGTTGACACATTAACAGGAAATTATTGGTGTAAGCATTCGTTAATTAGAACATAGATGGAGAAGATAACAGATCAATCAAAGAAAGGCATTATAATGGAGATAATAAAGATAAAAAAGTCGATTCTGGTAATATGAATGACATATTGAGAGAGATGGAGGCTTGCGCACCATGGACCTAAAAGATTGCATAGAAGAAGTACTATATGCCAATTTGAAAAAACACTACCTTAGACCGTAGTGCATGACTCACATTTCATCTTCTATTTTTAAAGGATAATACGAACATGCCAGCTTTAATGTATTATTTGAGCTTGTCATACACAAATATCACATCTTTAGTATCAATAAATGAAATGACATGATTTGTTGTAACCGATTCATGATTCGACATGTTCATTTCGTATAAGAAATGTAAAATGCCTATTCTCCTTTAAATAAAGCTTCTCAAGAATTTTGAATTTAAATTTCATGATCTCGTCTTCGAGTTGTGCCAGTTGTGGTTAGGGATGGCTATTGAGTCACGACTGGATGAGCCAGACTCGGGTTCGGTTCGATAAGGGCTCGTGAGCTTCGCTCAATAGGCTATTTAGCCTAGCCTGAGCTAGATTTTTGGGCTCGATAGCTTAACAAGTCCAGGTCGAGCCCTGCTTGGCTCGATAACTCAATAAGGGTCTCAATAAGGAATATATATATATATATATATATATATATATATATATAGGATATCTTTCATATGAGACTTGGTCCTTCCATTCATATGGAAGGCCAGCGATCTCGGCCATCCATAATTGATCGGGTGGTTATTATTAATGACATATTAATATTATTTATAAATTAAGCAAAAACCCATTTTGGTCTTTATACATTATCTAAATATAGTATGTAATCAACTCAATTATCTCCTCCATTAATGTCTTCTTAATTGTTTATTCAAATTTGGAAACGGTATGCCCTAACCAAAAGGGGGCCGCCCCTTTTGTTTTTGCGTGGATCTGGTGCGGAGTGGATCAGCGGCGGTCGACGTTCGTGGTGGATAGGTGGTCGTCCTTCAGCCGTGGCTTGACCTCCGTGCTGACTGGTCTGCGGCTGACGAACTCGCCGGCTGTGCGATGAAGGTCTTCTCCTCCGCGCGGACGGAGGTCGTCCCTCAGGCGGATGTAGATGATGATCTGTATGGCGGAAGACTGCTGCGCGCGTGAGTAGCCATCGGAGGTCGGGGAAAGTGGGAGAAGGCGAGGGGTGCGTCGCCTCCTTGTCTTCCGTCACAAGCAATGGAGGCAACCACCCCTTGCTGTAGCAAGTCGCGGATGGTGTCGGGGTGAAGGGGCTTCGCGAACTCCAAGCGGCAGAGCACATCGGTGGCTATGGAGACGACGATGAAGCTTGGTCGGCGGGTGGAATGAGTTGCTGCTCCAGCGGATGGAGGTCTGCGACGGATACTGCTGTAAAGAAGTGCATATTGTATATTTGACATGTATTGCACATTTTGGATGTGCATTATACATTTTGAATGTGTATTATACATATTTCGGTTATATTTTACTCATCTATTGAGCGCGAATGACTACTGCATTTTTAAAAAGAACCAAAGGACCATACAATCATTACAAATAACCATACATTAATTGCTAATATGAATTGTATTCTACAAAAAACCATACAAAATTTACAAATGGTTGATTAATTTTGAAGGAAACACAATAAATACAAAAAACATACACTTCATACAAAAAGAACCGCAGAATCTACAAAACATCACAATAGGATACAAATATTTCCCCACCTACCGTCGCCCAGAACAAACTAGGCATTTTTTAAATTTGGTATTGCGAAAACTACCAAAAATAAAGCTATCTAAATTTAGTATTTCAAAATATTAATTGACGTGCATATTTAATTCAAAAGTTGATGACCAAAATGCCCTTTTGGGCAACACAATTGAAGGCGCCGTTGGATTTGAATCCGATGGCCCAGATCGTTGGCCTTCCATTGGGATGGAAGGACCATGTCTCATATGAAAGGCCCCCTATATATATATATATATATATATATATATATATATATATATAGGGTAAAATGGGGCTGCCCCCTAGGAGTAGCCAACTTGGCTACTCCCACCCCTATTTTCCCCTCATTTTTTTATTTTTTTGGAAAATAAAAATTTGTATATTCATCACTATATCCCTCTAACATTCTATTAAAATTTTGTCAGAAACAGATACTCCTAGGCCCTCCATCCAGACATCATTTTTTTAACGGTCGCATGATTTTTTAAATCGATCCTGTTTGGATGGAGGCCGTAGGAGTCTCTGTTTCTGACGAAATTTTAATAGAATGTTAGAGGGATATAATGATGAATTTACAAATTTTTATTTTCTAAAGAAATAAAAAAATGTGGGAAAAATAGGGGTGGGAGTAGCCAAGTTGGCTACTCCCAGGGGGCAGCCTCATTTTACCCATATATATATATATATTCTATTTGTGAAATTGCAATGATGTTTATTTTTGTTTGTATTAATTCTGCAACATTGTGAATGAGGGACTATGTGTCTATGTGGTTTATGTAGCGGTAATATTGGGTAGACTATGTTGTAGATTTGGACTTTCTACATTTTATCTATGTTAATCTAGGTTATAATTAGATAATTAGTATTTTTTCTTTTTTATTAGCAAATAGGTTACTACAATATATATTATAATTTATTTTTAGTATACAACTTGGATAGTTGCCTAATGGTAAGGAAGACCTTTTTTTGAAAAGGAGTTGTGTGTTCGATCCTAGACAACAAAACTTTTCCACAAAAAAAATGCATATTTTGCTTAATGAGCCTCGAGCCCAGACCAAGCTCAATAAAAGACTCGGGCTTGATAAGTGGCTCGGTTTGAGCATTATCGACCCTGAGACCAAGATCGAGTCTGAGCCAGTTTGGCTGGGCTCAAACGACCTTGAGCCCGAGCCCTTCTAATCTATAAAAGCCACCAATACTGCCACATCAGCAATCGCGTCAGCTTTGGATACCTTTTGATACGCGATTGTGTATTCTACTACCCTCTACAACACACATGGCTTCTTCCTCATACCCAGCACTGTTTTTTTTTGCAGGGCTTCCAAAGTTCCAATAGACACTATCACACATCATCAGTAGTTACATCTTCCGGTATATGTTGAAATATATATATAACATCTTTCACACTACTCATCAATAAATTGAAGATAAGGGTACCTTCAATTACTTTTGAGAACTAGTATACCCCTAAATGTCCAGAATCCCACAATAAATCCAAGCACCATGCTAAAAAAAAGCCGCACGGAGTCATTGCCATCTCCATTGTTTACATCTTTAGAATTCGGCAGACGATTGCTCTCACAAGATTCTAGCGGCTTTCCACACGGACAATTACCCATATAGGAAGAATTCGAAAAAGTAGCAAACTGCAATGCAGATGGTATTTTTCCGGATAAACAGTTAAACGATACGTTGAATCTGCTCATAAATGTAAATCTTGTCAAGGACTCAGGGATACCGCCCGAGAGATTATTTCTAGATAAATCTAAAGATTCCAATTGAGATAGCATTCCAAAGCTCTCCGGGATATGACCACTGAATAGATTTTGAGATAAGTACTTCCAATTGTTACTGGTATCTCTCCTGATAATCTATTTTCAGAGAGATCTATACTTGCGAAAATTTCCAGTGTATACTCCATTTCACTTCCTTTCAAGGTAACTTTGATGCTCTCTGCGTAAAACATTCAAGACTGGTAAATACTCTGTTATCTCTTGTATATCCAACCTTTTTCATGGCAGTAAAGCTACCAAAAGTAAGAGGAAGAGTTCCAGAGAAATTATTCTTTGCTAAATCAAGGACTTGTAGAGATCTCAAATCTGACCGCTGCGGAGGGATGCTGCCATAAAACAAGTTTGACCGTAAGCTGAGAACCCTCAGTCCCAACATGTTTTTAGCAATCCAACTTGGCATATTTCCGGTGAATTTGTTGTTGCTTAAATCGACCACTTAAATTATTCCCCGAAAGAGACAACATATTGTCAAGGTAGTGTTTCTCACCATGAATTATTGGACCTGAAATTGAGTTATTTGATGATATCAATGACCGGAGGGTGGTCGGAAAACTTGGTAAGGAACCTTCCAACATGTTTGACTGCAGGTCGACGTAGCCAATAGAGGATTGATTCATTACAGTAGGAATGATACCCTCTAGCATATTAACTGAGGGTCTATATAAAAAAATATCGAAGAGAAATTCCATGTCCATTGAGGAAGAGCGTCTGCTATACTTGAATTGGACATATTTAGTTGGAAAGATTGACTTGTGTTTGTAGCCAAAGAGGGAACCTCGATCCCAATTTACACGATGCCAACCCCAATGTCTTAAGTGAAAATGGTGGGGGTCCAAGACAGATATATTGCAAGTTGTAATGAATTTGAAGACAACTTCAGAGTAGTCAAATCAGTGAGATGGTGGAAATCTTCTTCAGAAAAATTCTCATGCAAATTATTCTCCTTCAAGTATAAAGATGGTAGAAATCTGAGTTTTCACAACGACGGAGGTAGATATCCACTTAAGTTATTATTGGAGAGGCTCAAATGACCAAACGAGCAAATGAGGAATGGTGCTGCCCTTAAGTCCAGGTGCTGGGAGAGACCAGAGATGGGCTGATCCTACCTCTCATAGGATAGTAATCGCCGCTTTCCCATGAAAAAGGAAGGCTGAGCTCGATGACGTGTCCTGTCTGGTTGTCGCAGGCTACGCCGGTCCACTTGCAGCAGTCTCCTCCTCCATCAGTCCACGAGGAGAGCCTGCGGTTGGAAGCGACTATGCCGTGCCTTAATTGGAGGAGAGCTTCTCGCTCGCTTGCTTTACACAGCACCACCGTATGGCCATCGCATCTCAATGAGATGAACAAGAAGAAGAGGAGTGATATCAAATGTGCAAATATCAGGGAGGAGGCCATGGATTGATAACAAGTACGTAGGAAGTGGGAAATTGGAATTATATGAGTAGTAGTGCTTCCTCAGGATGGCTATAAGAGGGAGGAGTGTAATACTTGTACACGGCACCACCTCCTTTGTAATTGGAATTACTTTTTTTAAATGCAAGCTACTATGAAGGCGATTAGGGCCCAAAATGGGCCAGAGATTTATCCAGCAAAAAAAAGAAGTTAGAATGAGAAATTATAAGCCCATAAGTGTTTTTGCTACCTTATTTGTAATTTATAAAAAATGCTTATATACATATTCTTATATGAGTAAGTACTAATATTGCATACGAAATATATTTAGTAGGTTAGTATAAAAATGGGTAAAATGTATAGTCAGCAGAGAGTAGCTAACTTAGCTTCTCCCATTAGGGGTATTCACGGGAACAGGACGGGTAACGATCCAATCGATCAATGATCCGCCCCGACCCATCGTTATCGGGTCGTGGGTCAACCCGACTCATTCTAATGGGTACCCGCTTCTAACGGGGATTTATATAAATGCAGTACAAGGAAAATGAGTTGTGGTCACAAAAATATGAGTACGGATTTGGGGCTTGTAGTCAGGGAATTGGCTCTGGCCACAGCACTTCGTGACATATAATCGTAGCTACAGGTCTCGTCACGAGAGTTCTTTGACCACGAATATGTCGTGGCCACTACAAGTAACCACAAAAATTTTCATGGCCACAACTTTGGGATGAATGTTCTTTTTCCATCTTTGAAGGCTTTGGCCACGTAATTGTGGCTATATAAACTAGTGACCACAGAATTATCATGACCACAAGTTTTCGTGGCCATATTCTGTGGCAACAACTTATTTTTCATGTAGTGATGGTTCACGAGTACCCACGAGTACCCGTAGGATATCAGCTCAAAGGAAAACATTTACATATACATTAATTAACAAACAACATATTCTCGCATTAATATACTCACACAATTAATTTATTTGTATGATATTGATATTTCTGTACAAAGACAGAAACGTACACAACTAATTTATTGCAAAATAAGTTTTCGTATCATTTGTATGAGTGTCGAGATTGTTAAACATCCCATTAAAAATTTAATTCGAAAGTAAATTAATCAAATCTGAATCTACATTTAATCTTAATGAAGTGAGTTCGGATATCTCAAATTTGTTTCGTTGAAAGTTCGAATAAATTTAATATATTTTTATATGCATGCACGTATACATCTCTATATATGCATATAATTATGGAGTTTATAAAGAATATATTTTTAATTACTTATCAGATATTTAATATAACATATTATATAAATGTAAATAAGTTTTTGATCAAAGTTAAATGAACCAAACCACAAATACTAACATTATTGAAGATTGGTCCTATCTTCCTCCAAGCATGATGTACTTAGAAGTCAACAGCTTTTGGTTAGTCATTTTGTAAACATGAGTAAATGGCGACATCGTTTCTAAAAGAATATAAGATAGTAAACTATCAACAAGTCAACTGCCAAAAACTATGAAATTAGCAATTAGGATGCAGTGCAGAACTGAAGGGTAGATTAGGCAGATACCGAAACAACGGGAGGTCATTGCCAATTTCTATGTATTCAAAGAGTGCACATGCAATTTGTCCCTCTCTGGAATCTGACAACATTTTTTGGTTTGTGTCCAACTGAGAACCGGAGCTCGATAATGGTAATAATAATAGTAACTACATCACCCGGATCAACGACTGTGGATCTACGCTCGTTTTATCCGATGGACAAAAAGGAGTACATCTCGAATCTTTCCATTAGGCGTGACCCGTGTGGGGGTACCTGAACCCAATCAGGTATCTAGAATTCCCATGGGTTTTCCCAGTGGGTCAGAAACTTTCACCGGGTCAGGTATGTACGAGTACCCGAATCGATAATTTTCACGAGTACCCGCGGACTTAGGGTCAGAATAGTTTGGATGGGTCGGGTACCCGGTTGACTCTATAATTCTGAACACCCCTAACTCCTGTCCTTTTTTTTCATTTTTTGTGACATTTGTTAAAAATTTTCCGGAAGGATTGTAAAGCACATATTGTCATGATGTTGTTATCACGAATTTGTAAAAAGCATGCACTCCTAACATGTCCATTTAAAAGAGCTCAATTTTAGCATTTTTGAGACCATCAAACTTTGACAAGCTTTATTGATGGGATATTAATTTTGAAATGAGTCGAAATTTGAATAACAATATCATGACAATATGTGATTTAAACCCCTCCATGATTTTTTAAAAACACTACAAAAAATTAGAAATAAAAAGATGGAGTAACCGAGTTAGCTACTCCATGGTAGCATATACATTTTACCCATAAAAAAATATATAATGGGGTTCAAATGAAATTATACAAGGATATACTAAGTGATATTTATAGTTATATTCTTTCATATTATTACCTTTGTATATCGAATATATATGGGTTAATTAGGTGCATAAGCACATATGTATACCAATACTAAGATTTATATATTTATAAAATATATTAATGCAGTGAAAATTAATTTTTCAGACATCACATACCCCCCGTCATATCAAGAACGGCAATGTATTTGTATTGTTCTATGTGAAAGACATATCCTGGATTACATGAATTAGATTTACTTGTAATAGAGAAGAACATCTGTACCTTTCTCATAGGGTTCTATGCAGTGGTTTCTTCAAGGAATGGTGTTAGTACAATTAATTTAGTTTTTAAGGTATTTTATACCGTCCGTGCGAGATAACCCAGCGCAATGCGAAATAAGTACGAATATGAGATAAAATGCAAAAAATGACAATTTTCAATGAAATTGAGAAAGTTGACATGGTGAATCTGTGATGCATTAGATCTCGGGATCACTCAAAATCTTATAAGATCATTTCAGATGGACATAGTAAATCTTGTTCTTTGGCTCCATGATATTTCACCTTCACATTACATGAAATTTTAATAGTACCACGAAACAAGTTTTTTTCATCATTACATGTCAGTGGAGTGGAAGAAACAATTAATTGATTCATAAAAAAACGCGTCGAATCGAAAGTGAGTTAGTCGACAAATCAAGTACTAGCATATGCATTTCAAGTATAATTTACGATACAATGATGAAATGAGGATGTAAATCAAACAAGGAATCGTAAAGGACTCAACAAAAGATCTCCGCCCTTTGTCATCATTTTTTATCCTTTCTTTTCTTTTCTTCTCTTTTTAATTTTCCCTAAAAGGCTTTGTTCCACTTATAGATCCGTTCAACCATGATCTGCCCCGAACCATTATTACCGGGTTGACGAGTCGACCCGACCCATCCAATGGGTAATGATAATAACAGATACCCAAGTTATATGAACGTGTCTCTGTTATCCGCGGGTACTCGTGGATTACTAAAACACGTCAATCCATGATACAATTGCGACGTGCAAGTTTCTAACTTAGGATTTTTAAGAAAAATCAACACTAATAAATATGTGATACGTGCACAAACATTGCTTATATATTCACACAACTATTGGTTGAAAAGATCATGATGAACACAAAATTAAAATAACAAAAAAGAAAATGGACTTCAATAATCCGGCTTCAATTTATACTTGTGCTTTTTGAAAGCAAATATAATATGTTTATCTTCGAATTTTAAATAATCGACATTTGATAAATAAATACACGTTTTACTGCTGATGGATCGAATTAAAGTCCACTCTAATTGGAATATCACATGGCCTAAATTATCGATTTCAATCACAATATTAGGACTCGTCCGAAACGAATTTTCGGTCGGATTTTGACTAAAATTTTGGTCATTTCGATTAGCATTCCTTTTATCTACTATCCATCTAGTTAACATATCGGTCATTTCGATCGACTTTCAGCACTTGTCAAAATCAAAATTTTGATCAGATTTTGACCAAAATTTTGGTCATTTCGATTCATTTCTTTAATCGAGCACCCATCTAGTTAACATATCGACCATTTCCGTCGAATTTAGACACATAAAAATTGAAATTTCGGTAGAAGTTTGACCAAAATTTTGACATTTCAGTTAGCATTTCTTTCATCGACCATCCATCTAGTTAATAAATCGTCCAACTCACTTGAATTTTGGCACTTGTCGAAATCAGAATTTTACTGAATTTTGACAAAATTAGAGGCCGTGGTTCGATTGCTAAACCTTGTGAACTTGACGTTTATATCAATTATATTTGAGATATTTATTTATTTCATTTCTCCCCGTTGATGACATGCATATGGTATTAAATGTACTTTTTTGATTTCCTTGTTAATTATTTTTTCACAATAAAAATATTAGATTTTTTATTTCTGTTAAAAATGAAATAGATCTTTTATTTCTGTTAAAAATACAAACATCTAAAGTCTCTTCTCTTGAAGTCATCCAACGATCTAAATCTCGATTCATAAATTTTTACTATCTCGATTCCAAGTAACGATCTCAATCACAAGCAATTTTGAAGTCGAGATGGGCAAGGAGATTGCCAAATCCATGGATAAGATCCATCAGCACATGGTTATTGTACGAGTTGGAAGGGCAATGATCAAAAGGATCGACCTGTGGGTATCCATGGATCATAGGGTTAGAGCTCCATATATCCTGGATCGAAAAGGGTCAAGTACTCGATCCAGAATGGTTTACAAGATACTCATGGGTTTAGGGTAGACTGATGAATTTGTGATTCGTCGTCTTTATTCTTTTATTTTGGCTAAAATCCTTGATAAAATACATGTAAATACTCACTAATTCCCATCAATTAATAATCTAACTGCAAATATTAATATTATATATTTAACACTTATTTATCTGTAATAAAATAATAAAGAGAAATAGGAAATATAAAAGAAAAAGAATGATGTATATTAAATATACAGACTGATCCTAACCCTGAGTCCGGGTCAATATTGATTTAGTCGATAAAATAAATAAGTAAGGGAAGATAATGATCTTTAATGTATACAAATATCAGAAAACTCATATCATAATTATACATAAATATATTTTCCACCTTGTAATATTTCAACTAATTTATTCATCACTAAGAAGTTCTCAAATAAAAAATATTTCCTTCATAAATAAAAGTTGTTAATAAAAATATAAATTATTTTACAAAAATATCAAAAAAATTATCAATATAAACATTAAATATTGCAATGAATCGAAAAGCCATAAAACCGACTTTCAAGGTTCATAACTATTTATAGACAACTCTGAATTCATCAAACTCACTTTTAAACTTTGTTTCTATAAATAATACTATTTATTAAAAATATCAAAAAATATTAGAATAAAACAAGTGAGTTTTGGCGTTCGGGCCCCGTTGTCTATATGTATTATATGTAGAAATTTACCGATTTTCTAATTAATTATTCATACTCTATTTAACTTAATTTCTTTTCAAAATATGTCTAAAACTCAATATAAAATCATAAAAATATAAAAAATAACTTAAGTCAAAATACCAATAAATCTCGAAGCTACGAAGCTGTAACCTAAATTTTTTAGACCTCAAAACTCAGTCATATGGATTTCGAATTAGACGTAGTCACTTTTAAAGTTTGTTTTATTAAATTATCTATCAATTGGCATCGATTTCGCTAAAATCTGAGTTGATATGCGAGAATTAGATTTTGGGACCATATTGGTATCCAATGTACAATGTACCTTAGTTCATATTATTTAGGGATTTTATCAGTTGTGCCCCTATGAGATATCGCAATATCAGTTATACCCCTATCTTTTTGGTAATATCAGTTGTGCCCCCGACTTCTTGCCAATATTTCACTTGTGCCCCTCGGAGGGGCATAACTGATAAAAGATTTTTATCAGTTATACCCCTCCGAGGGGCACAAGTGAAATATTGGCAAGAAGTCAGGGGCACAACTGATATTACCATAAAGATAGGGGCATAACTGATATTGCGATATCTCGGAGGGGCACAACTGATAAAAACCCTATTATTTAATATATCATTCCTTATCTTTATATACTTTATTAATATTCTATTAATAAATTAAATTATTTATTCAATTTATATATATATATATCTATTATTTATATATACTTAATTGATTAATTATTTATTGATATATTTAATTAGTGATTTTTACCCGACAGATCCTATAATCTTTGTCAATTACCTCTACGATATTTGAAACATCGTAATCCTCTTCGACCCTGTAAACTTGCTCTGTCTTACTGCATAAATCATACCGTCAATTTGATACATCTAAGATTAATACGACAAGAAAAAGCGCTTTTGGCGAACACAAATGTCCTCCCCAAGTGCTCTCAAAGTAATTTGGCGAGCACATGTACTCGTCAAACTAGTGCTCGTTAAAACCGCAGTCGCTAGCTCATATTGGCGAGGACATGTGCTTGCCTTTAAAAGTGGGCGAGCACGTGTGCTAGACAAGTTCTAGCCAAGTACTCTCTAGGTCCTATATTAGCTAGCACTTAGGTAGGACTTGTATTGGACACGTGCTCGCCAATTGAGGAGAACATGAAAAAAAGGTTCTTCGGGATTTCAAAGCTCCATTGAACCTGTATCACCAATTATAAAGTCATTTTAAACTCTTACACTATATAAATATATTTTATGCCAAGTTGGAGACCCATACTTCAATTTCATTGCTTTCTTCTCTTCTATTGTTATCCTTATTTCGCATTTACATTCTTTCTCTCTCATTTATAACATTATAGTGCACAAGCATACACAGTAACATATACTCACAATCAGTAACACACATAGCTATACTAACACAAACACCATACTAACATACAAGCACTTCATATCTAGAGCCAAAACACTATACTTACACACTCTACACTCTTTAACAAACATACACACACTATATCTCTTGCATTCACATGCTAAAGTATATACATACATATGAATACACACTAGTATTCACATAAGTACACACAAGCACAAATGAACTTAAGCCAAACATGCACACACTCTCTTTCACCGTGTAACACATACGAACTATAGCACAAACTAACATAATGTAACACATACATATAAACACACTAGCATATACATACGAGCACTGTAACACACACATAAATACGCATGAACCTAAACAATACACATATGAACATGCAAGTACTCAAAAAATCATCTTGCAAAAATATGAAAATAAATACATGAAGAAAGAGTATGAATCATAATACAAAAGTAAAAAATCATCTTATGCACTAACCTCATACATCTAGTGAAGTGCATCCTCCTTATCATCTTCCTATTATATTTTATATAGATCATGCCTTGTACCTAGTCAACTCAAAGTAAAATTAAATTAATAGTTTGAAGCTTGAATATACATGTATCAAAGAAAGGTGATAAAATTTAATCAAGCATACCTAATGATGTAGGATTTAGCCTTCTGCATCCTCAAGATCCTGTTCATACTCTTTCAAAAAACAATCATGTTCATACTCACGATCATGTTCAAATGTAAGGACCTAAAATTCTGCAATTCTGAAAAATTGGAAGTGAATACACTTTTCAAGATTAAAAAGAATAACACCTTTAGATATGCATGCTCAATAAATCATCTTGCAAAATAATGAATGTAAATACATGAAGACAAAGTGTGAATGGTGATACAATAGAAATACATGTACGTGAAATTTAGAAAGGCATGTACATGACTCTATACTTACAAATAACATGATCATCTTATCGTAAATAATTATTCATACTAGATCCCATCATATTTTATATAGATACTATCATGTTCCTAATCACTTAATTATAAACTTTAGTTCAAAGTTTGAAACTTGGATATACATAGATAAAAGTAGGAGGACAATATTTAATTGAGCATACCTAATGATAGAGGAGTTGTTGTCTGAAAAACGAATCGACATTATGTGTGTAAGCCTGCATTCAATTATAAATGATAATCTCAGTAGAAATCTTAATAAACTAAAGATAAAGAGGTTTTTACTGGAAGATAAAGTGTTACTAATAATACCGTGAGCTTCCTCCTACTATATCCAAAATAGGAACAAATAAGATAATATATGATCACCCTCACAATCACATTCATCTGCAAAGTAATAAAAAAATGTAAAATATAAAACTCCATTAATGATGACCCGAATACCCGAGCGACTAAGGGTAAAATATGTCACTGGTCGTTGCGACCTCAACCACTCGGATCGGAATCGATTAAGAAAATCAAGAAAGACCACCAAGGATAAAAATCAAACAATCACAAAAATAGCGGTCTCACTATTTTATTTTACCTGGTATAGCTAGCAGGGTCGAACACAAGGAGCACGATATGGTAAACCTACGAAGGAGATCAAAAAACAAATATTTTTAGTGGATTTAATGTTTTTCAAAATTTTTAGCGATTTTTAATATGAGGAAAAGGTATAGAAACACTCAACAAAACCATAATCGAACAATTATTTCACACATAAAAAATACTCAGAAAATTCGAATAAAAATAATTTTGTATTATGGGAATATTAAGATGTTTTTGGTATTTTTCTTGGATTTTTCTGATTTTTAGTTAATTTTATAAAAATGAAACTAGGTCGAAAATACAAAACAATGTGTAGCCAGAATCTAAAGGCACTTTAAAAATGCCTAAATTCCTATAAAATTCGAGCAACAATTTTATTATAAACTAAAAAGAAAACTCTACCTACAAAAACTAGAAATATATTTTTTGAATTTTTATGAATTTTAATGATTTTTCTAAGTTTTTAATGTTTTTCAATTTGTATGGTTTTTACAAATCCACATACAATGAAAATTGGATAGAAGTGAAAACACAACGAAATAAACAACTAATATTTTTTTTGGATTTTTAGAGGATTTTCCATATTTTTAGTTGATTTTTTAAAAATGGACAGAAGCAATCTTTAAGGTTTGAATTTTTAAAAATATCAAATGGAAATAAAATAAACCCAAAAATTTCTAGAAATTCCTACACAATGACAGGAACCATGTGCCAAAATTTCATGAATTTTGGATGAAGTTTGCTATTTATTCCAACCATTCAAAGAAGCATGGCACACATGTACCTAGATGTAAAGAAAATAACTTTCAGGGACTAAATAATAACACACGTTCAAAAACCCAGGGGTCTTACTACAATTTTCACACAAATTTTAGCACATGTCCAATACAGCACGCACAGGGGTATAAGTACAAATAGTAAAACTATAAATTCAAAGCATAACAAAACAACAGTCCAAGGTGCTAGCTGCAAATGACCCACATATACACGTGACGAGGCACGTGCTGCCAATCAGGATGGACTAAAACGTAAATACTAAAAACTGCAGGACTAAAGGTGCAAAATGGTCCACTGTACAACTTTTATTTTATAGACTAAATAAGAACAGAAAGGAAATGCAGGGAAAGTGGCGCAAATTACCTAGCTGACTCGTGCGGGTCATGTGGGGAGACAGGTGTCGCGCTCTAACTGGAAGATGACATGCAGCTCTAGCGTTGGCACTTGGTGGATCTAACGGTGGGCCTGAGGGCGCGAACGTGGGCGTACGGAGGCCATTAGATGTCAGATCTAACGGCCTGACAGGCGCAGGCGATGGACGGTGGCGATCGAATATGGGCTGCGGTGATGATCCAACGGTAGCGGGGGATGCTGGATGAACTCCTCCTGGATGATGTTCACCGAAGCACCGGCGATGATCTAGCACTCCGATGGACGATCGGACAACGGCAATAGGGTCGTGTGGCTCCTCTGCGTCGGGTGGACGGGTCCAATGGCCCGGCCAACGGTCGGATCTCCGGGAAGGGGTGCGTGACTTGGACGAGCTCCGGCGAGGTGTATGAAAGGCGTGGGCATTTCTGTGTACGCTCTAACCTGCAGATGAAAGCTTCGACTCGGAGGGGCACTCCGGTCGGGGTTATTTGACCTAAAGATACATGAAGCGATGACGACTGGCGACGGGAGGTTCCGACGAGCCGGAGGAGGCAACCTAGGCCTAATCTCGGCTCGGATAGACAAGATTTGGATGATCAGGATGCAGAGTAAGGGTGAAGGTGAACAGGGTAGTCGATCAAAGCGGGTGGATGTGACTGATGGAGCTCCGACCACCGAGTCGGAGCTGGCGGAGCGGTGAATGGACGAATTGAAATAGAAGGGACTAGGATCGGAATGAGGTATACCTGATGGTTCGAGATGAATCCTCAGCTCCAGGGGGTGAGGTCGGTCTGGGTCTTCGCCTCTACCATGCTGCGGAAGGCGCGGAGGCTCAAACACGACGGATCTCCGGCCACGTGAAGTGAGCGTCGGCTGCAGCAACTCTTTCCGACTACCAAAGGCTCCTCCGATTACTGTCACCAAGGGGAAGGTTTCTAGGTAGAAGGAAGGTGTGTGGCGCGAGCTAAGGGACTGGGGAGTCGAATGGAGGTTTCATAGCAAGTCCTAGGTGGCGAAGAAGATCGGGCGTAGGCGCGCGAACCGAGGGTGATCCGCCACTGCCTAGGGATCCATGATGGTAGCAAATCCACTAGGAAGAAGCGGGCGGTAGAATCAGGGCATGAGAGAGTCAGATCCGCTCCAAAGAATTTGGAGAAATCGGGCGCGTGAGACAGATCCGTGAAGAGAGGGTCCGGGAGGTGGAGTTGAACACCCCTCCTGGACCAATCAGAAAATTCCTTGGTCAGAATTATTTGTAAAATAATTTAAAAATAGAAAACGATTTTATTTTAAAAAATATTCAACATGAAATTTTTTTATTATTTTTCAAACTATTTTTTAGTAATTTTTGTTTATTTTAATGAAAAATAAATTAAGGTATATACATTATATTATATTATGTAAATGTATAAAATATTTATTTATTTTTATTTTAATTTTGTTTATTTTTGTATAAATACCCCAATTTTATATTTTATTTATTTACAACAAAAAATTTGGAGTATAAAATAATTTATATTTTATTTTTGTGAGTTGTTTACAAATGTTAAATAAATATGGATATGATACATATATGGGAAAAATGGGGCTGCCCCCTAGGGGTAGCCAACATGGCTGCCCCCACCCCATTTTTCGCAATTTTTTTATTTGTTTTGAAAAATATCACCATGTATATTCATCCCTATATCCCTCCTATTTGTCATTCGAATTTCGTCAGAAACAGAGACTCCTACAACCCCTATCTAGCCGTCATTTTTTTAACGGTCGCAGGATTTTTTAAATCGACCCTGTCTGGATGGAGGCCGTAGGAGTCTCTGTTTCTGACGAAATTCGAATGACATATAGATGGGATATAGGGATGAATATACATGGTGATATTTTTTTCAAAAAAATAAAAAAATTGCGAAAAATGAGGTGGGGGAAGCCATGTTGGCTACCCCTAGTGGGCAGCCCCATCAACCCCTACATATATACATGTATTATGTACAAGGTTGTAGAGAGAAATTATTTTAATTTATTTTTATTTTTCTAATTTTTATTTTAATTTTAAGAATATATACAAGGTAATATAAACAAATTTTTATTTTGGTTTTTGTAATATATATATATATAGACACACACACACACACACACACACATAGAAGGGGAAGTGTACAAGGTAGAGTGGCCCTATCTCTTTCTACTTATTTTATTTGGCGATCATGCCCATGTTGGGCCCTCTCTTGGGATGAGGACACTCAATATTTATTCTAAATATTTCTCACTTTTTCTTTTATTCTTTATTTATTTACTTTTACACAAATACACGCTAATTATTAATATTTACAAATGCATGCCTATTGGCAACTTGTTGTATTTACAACTATGTACATGGTGTTTTGCCAAGATATTTAGCTTAAATAAAAGAATAAAGAGTGATGAATGTGGATTCATCAGTTAACATTATATCCATGGTAGCCTTCTATATGTACAAACTTTAGGTATTTCATCAATAACATCAAAATTAAAGACCATTTTACCAAGACTTTACAAAAAAAAATTGCACACTAAAATAAATCTAATATATTAAGAAATATGTCCTCATTCTCACAAGCTTGTGCTCCATGCATATTAAACTAATACACTCTCTCTAACACATACTAACGCATACTCTAATATGCATGCACACTCTCCCCTATACACAATATACTAACACGCTCCCTAAGATACATGCACATGCATGCACACATAACACACATACGTAAACAACTCACACAAATAATTTCCCCACCCCTTCAACACTTTATTAATACACGCTACATTCTCTAACACACACATACACACACAGACAAGCATACTAACACACACATGTACACATGTACTAACACACACACACACACACACACAAACACACACTTAAATACCACAAGCACATATAAAATAAACATTACTATATAATCCTAAAAATGTAGAAAAATATGGGTATTTAGTCTATGTATAGGTTATCACATCACACATAACAATGGAAGTTCTCAATTTTTCATCAGCATGTCATACACCTTGCATACATGTTGATTTGCATATAGAATAGCCTCACAAAATTTGTTCTAAATAAAATCTATGGTAATCTAATTGTATAATGTCTAATATACAAGTAAACAAATTTGAACAATATGGTTGTTTTGTAATTATAATTGTTTAGGCATTTCATCATACACCTTTGATGAATCTCATATTCATCATGCTAAAAACCACATATTAAACCTCTAGCTTAACTAATCCAATACAAATCACCATTAATTCTTTATTTTTATCTTGTAATATATTTCGTATAATTAACCTTAATTGTATTTAATTTTCTTTAATTTCTTTGCATTTATTTTTCTCATCGAAAACCCAAACAAATCAAGTTGAACAATTGTCTATAATTCACTAACCATTAAAAAGACTAAAAGATACTAAAACATCTCAAAACCAAAAAGTTGGTATTTTTACCCCCTTAAAATACCCCCAAAATACTTTGTACAAATGACCTCTTTTGGCTTTTTGTCCAAAATGAAACTTGTAGATCTCGTCGAGACGAGCGACTTTCATGTTTTGACTTTTTACTAATTTTACATCTAACAGTTTCTTTTGTATTTTTCCTTGTATTTATATTTTCGAATTTTCTAGTTGGGTCACGTGGCCCTCTGGGCCGCCCACGTGGCCCGCCCCTCTTTCCGCCATCCGGCACTCTCTTGAGCTGTCAGATCTGATCCTTCTCGCCCCCATCTCAACCGACCATCTCTGCTCTCTCGCCCACCGTCTGATCCTGCCTCTAATCAGATCTCAACTGCCCCCTAGCGCCTTAACCACAGCCGCCCGATCGTCAAACCATCCTACGCCTATCATTGTGCCACGTCGCCTCTTCACATAAGCCGCCTGATCCTACTTATATCACACGGTCCACCACGCTCCACGTCATCCAAACCCCCAGGCCATTGGATCTCCCCCATCTGCCAATCTAAACCGCTCCTTCGCGCCCTAACACCAACCGTTAGATCAGATCCTCTGATCTAATCATAGCCCTCCACCCGTGCTACCATTCCAGTCGTTGGATCGTGGGATCCAACGGCTCGAATGCTTTCTTCAACATTATGTAACGTCCTCCACCTCGCCGTCCCTCTTCCCCCTTCCATTTTTGACAGCCGCTCCCAATCATCCCACCATGTCCTAAAGGCCGCCCCACGAAGTCCCTAGATCCGCCATCCTCGCGCTGATTTCATTGCCCCTGCCTTCACACCTCCATCACTCCTCCATCTAATCAAACACCACCACTGACTTGCATAACATCCAGCCATCTCCACCTATAAAAACACCCCCCTCCGCCTCCGACTAACCGATCCACCATTCAAGTGGCTTCGGCCCAGCCTCTGGTCCTCCGGTGACAGCCGAGGGACCATCAATCAAAATGAAGACGGTCGAAGCCCTGGTGTGATCCATGGCATCTCTGCCATGTCAGCTCCGCCTTCCCGGCGGTAGCCAAGCTCCCTGGACCGGTCGGCCAGGTCGAGCCATGACTGGAGGGTCAATTCAACCCTCAGCCTAGATCCCCTCCTCCATCGGGTTCCCCTCTCCGACGAGGTATCTCCCTCCCCTTCTTGTTTTCCTTATTTCTTCGAATTATCCTGACCTACTCACTCGCCACCCTTGTCATACGATCCGCCTACAAGCTTCACGGCTCCATCCTCATCCTCGCGCCACCCATCGACCTCACAACTCCCTTCTCCACGACCTTAACCACCCTCCGCCACCTCCTCCTCTGCTTCGCCAGAGGAAGAGCTCTAGGTCACCACCTCCCTATGACCCACGACCCTCACTCACTCACCATTCACTTCGCATACACTCTCACAAGCTTCGACTATGACTAACCCTTGCAGGTACCTTGATTGGTCGGAGTTTGTGTCGGAGCACCTTCAAGCATTTCTCCTCCGACGAAGCTTCATCGACCGCCACCTCCAACCAACTCCGGAGCTTTGCAACACCTCCAGGTCTCTCGCCATGACCATAGCTCTCTTTCGAGACCCTCTAGTGAGGACTCGGAGCACGGAGGAGCCACTGGCAGGTCGCAGGAGCCCCGCCTTCTCCGGTGGCCTGTGGAGGAGCATGAAGATACAGTTGTCGTCTGATCATCTGGATCGGACGACTATGATGAAGGAACGTGGCGCCCGAGCCTCTTCTCCAAACCTACAGGCTCGGGTCCCCCCGAACCTCGAGCCAAACTATCAGCTACTGCCACGTAGCCCCGAGCCAGAGGCGCCCTTCCAAGCCTAGCCCCTCGCGTGCTTTGCACGTGGGGTGCTGGGAAAAGTGTAGGATAGACCCAGAGCTTTCTGATAATTTCATCCAGGTCCCCAGGCGCGTGACCCATGTGCGCCTGGGTATTTTACAGGAAGGTACCTCTGGTTTCTGGAAATTACTAAAATGCTCCCACGCGCATGGAAATATTGCATCAGGACCAGGCGATTTTTGATATTTTCATTTAGGTCCCTCCTAGGACCTAAATGTAATATTTATCCTTTTATCTTGCATTTTTATTACGATTATGCCCCTGCATTATTTTCTTCATAACTTGAGCATCATAGGTCCAAATTGCATGATTTTAGTGTCGTTTTGATCCTTGTTTCTTCCTCTACATCATGGCATGTTTAATTTTCTCATCCGACATCATATTACATGAAGTGAATTTTTATGTTAGATGAGGTGCTGTGCTCCATATATGTGTGCCCTGATTAGATGATTGCTTTTATTTTTATGTTCAATTTGACTCTAATTTCAATCAGCATTTTGTTGCTCATTTATGTAATAATTCTTAGGCATAATTGTTTGCATTATTATAGCATATATTTAACCTTGCATAATTGTTCATTCATCACTTTATAATTTCATAAAAATCAACTAAAAATTACATACATCATTTTATTGCATAGTACATCATGCATTTCCCTAGAAACCTGGAGTCGAGAAATACTTCGCACATGTTCAAAACTGATCGAAATTTGATAAATAGATAGAGTAGCTCGTGTCCCTGTGTTCGACCTTGGTAGACTTGCCAAGTATAAATACTCCACGACATTCAAAGATTACATTATTTTGATCAACCGAAATTCGCCTCCTATACTACAATTCAGCATTATTAAAGAGGTGAATTTGACGTTCATCAACCTTCCGTACATGTTAATTTGCATATAGAATTAGCTAACAAAATCAATTCTAACATATAATATACATCAATATAATTGTATGTTGTACAATAAACAAGTTAACAGATTCTAAAAAACACGGTATGATGTTCTACTCTAAAAAATTGCAAACCCTAAATCATTGAATATATCCATACTATGCAACCAAAATAAAAATAAGCAAGAGAGGAGTACTCAAAATACCTTATGGAAGAAAAAGTAGCGTATAGCAAAGGTAAATGATGGTCGATGGAGGTGAGGGATGCTGCTCAAAGATCGCCGGAGGAGGGTTTTTGGGTTTAGTTTCATTTGGAATGAAGGACAGGGAGCCCACTAGTGTTCTGTTTAGAAGACATGGGAGAGCACATGTGCTCTCCAATGTGCACTCTAAGTGCTCTCCCCCAAATTTTCACGTGCCATTTAAAATAGCACATTGAAATTTAACTGGGCGAGGTACTTGGGCGAGCACATGTGCTCGTCAATGTACTCTCCAAGTGCTCTCCTCCAAATTTTCACGCACCATTTAAAATCACACATTGAAATTTAAATGGGCAAGGCGGGTGGGCGAGGACAAGTGCTCGCAAGGTGCTCGCCCAAAGGTGGCGAGCACATGTGCTCACCCCATCCTATCCCTTTTGTGCTTGCCAAATCATGTTTTTTTGTAGTGTAACTTGCTTGGGTTAAAAATGAGTTAATCAACAAAAGAAAATCGGATGGTTGGGTTTCTTCTTTGCCCTCATTCGTCCTCCAACTTCCTCCTCTTGGTTTCCCGGACCGATACACATAACACACTAGGAAAGGGGCGAAGCTGTGGGTAGCACCAGGATGGTATGCGACGGAAGTTGATGAGAGGCCCGAGCGACTAAGGTAAGAAGGTATCAATGGTCGTTGCGACTTCAACCTCTCGGATCGGACTCAATCAAGAAAACAAAGACTACCAAGTGTATAAAAATCAATAAATCAGGTCAAATAGCGGTCTAGCAATTTATTTTACCTGGTATACCTACCATGGTCGAACTCAAGAAGTACGGTTTGGATTTACTACGAAGTAGTCAGAAATCAAAAACAATTATTTTTGGTGGATTTTTAGAGTTTTAATTTTTTTGGATTTTTTCAATATTAGGAAGAAGGCTAAAAATACTAATAAAACCTCAATCAAACAATTATTAAGTACCTCAAAAACACTCAGAAAATTCAAATAAAAATATTTTTGGATTTTAGAAATATTCAGATGTTTTTGGTATTTTCTTGATATTTCTGATTTTTAACGAGTTTTATAAAAATGAAACAAGTCCAAAAATGCAAGTTACTATGCAGCCAGAATCTAAAGGCTATTTAAAAATATCTAAATACCCTATAAAATTCCAACAACAATTTTATAGAAACTAAAAATAAAACCCTAACTACAGAAACTAAAAATGCAATTTTTTTTATTTTTTGTGAATTTTTAATAATTTTTCCAAGTTTTTAAATGTTTTTCAATTTTTAAGGCTTTTATAAATCCAAATGTGATGAAAATTGGGTTGAATAAAAAATACAACAAAACAAAACATATAATATTTTTTACAGGTTTTTAATTTTTTTAGTTGTTTTTTAAAATTGAACAGAAGCAAATTTTTAGGTTTTTGAATTTTTCAAAATGGAAATGAAAACAAAACAAGTCCAAAAATTCAGAGAATTTTTTATATCTTGACAGGAGTCATGTATCGAAATTCATGAAGTTTGGATAACGTTTGATATTTATTTCAACCAATCAAAACTATACATCACACATAGACCTATATGCAAGAAAAATAATTTCCAGGGACCAAATATTAACACGCGTCAAACGTCCATGGGTTCCTACTGTAATTTTTCTATTAATTCAAAAACTTGTCCAAAATAGCACGCACATGTGTATAAATGTAAATAAAGAAACTAAAGATTCATTTTATAACATCTTAGAAAACTCGAGGGCATATATGCAAATATCCAAATATACACGTGACGACACACGTGCAATCAGACAGGAAGGACCAAAGTGCAAATAGTAAAACTAGAAGGGGCCAAAGTGCAAATAGACCACATTGTACTATTTATTTTACAGACTAAATAAAAACATAAATGAACTACAGAGCGGAAGGTACAAATTACCTAGCCGCTCGTGCATGTCACGTGGGTGCCAGGTGGCAGGCTCTGGCAGGCTCAAGATGTGCGGCTCTGTTACGACCACCTGGCGGATCCAACGGCTCTGACGAAGGGTGAACATGGGGCGTACGGGGCAGTTAGATGTCAGATCTAACGACCTGTCAAGCTCGAGAGATGAATGGCTCGGATGCGAACTGGCGGAGAGGAATGATCCGATGGCTATGAAGGATGCTGGAAGAACTCTTCCGGGGCAAGGTTTGTTGGAGCACCGAGGAAGTTTGGTAGCTCCGATGAACGATCGGACGGCGGGAACACGATCGTAGGGCTCCTCCGCGTCGGGTGGCGGGCTCAGATGACGTCGTCAATGGTCAGATCTCTTGGCGTGGCACTGGGACCTGGACGACCTCCGGTGAGACTGGATGAAGGCGAGCTGGGGGGTAATCATGCGCTCCTTGACCTGCAAATGAAGGCTTCAACTCGGAGGGACACTCTTGTCGGGGTTATTTGGCTGGAAAGAAAGAGAAGCGACGGTGGGAGGTGGAGGGAGGTTCCGATGATGCGGGAGATGGAACCTAGCCTAATATGACTCGGATAGCCAAGATCGGGATGCTCAGGCTGCAGGGGAAGGATGACGGTGAGTGGAGGATCCTATTTAAGCGGCTAAGGATGATCTATGGAGCTCCTACTACTGGATCGGAGCCGACGAATGTCTGATGAAAGATTCGAAGATAAAGGAAACTTGGATCGACTAAAGATGTACCTGATGGTCCAAGATTGATCCTGAGCTGCAGGGAGATGCATCGATGGGGGTCTTCGCCTTAACCACGCTGCGGTAGGCAGGGAGGCTCGAACACGGCGAAGGTCCGTCCACGTGCGTCGAGCATCGACAACAACCACCTATTCCGGCCACCAAAGGGCTCTTCCAAACGCTGTCACCGAGGGGAAGGTCTTTAGGATAGAAAGAGGGAGTACAACGCAAGCTGCAGAGCTGGGGATTGAAAGAAGCATTTATAACTAGTCCCAGGTGACAAGGAAGAACGGGCACAGGCACACGAATCGAGGAAGATCCGACCTTCCCTAGTGATCTACGAGGGTTGTGGATCCAAGGGGAAGGATCGAGCGAAAGAATCGGAGCAGGAGAAGCCAAGACCCGATCGAGAAAAATACGAGAAATGGGATGCAAAATCGGATCCCGGTGAAAGTGTTCCTGGGGGGGCAGTTGACCGAGGTCAACAGTCCCCTGTGGACCAATCAGAAAAATTCGAGGTCAAAATTATTTGTAAAATAATATAAAAATCGAAAATGATTTTATTTAAAAATATCTTCAACATGAAAATATTCCTTATTTTCCAAATTCTTTTCAGTGATTTTTATTTATTTTTTTAAAAAATAAATGAAAGTATAAATATTATATTACATTATGTGCATATATAAAATTTATTTTTTTATTTTTATTTTATTTTGTTTATTTTTGTATAGATGCCCCAATTTTATATTTTATTTATTTACAACATAAAATTTTGAGTATAAAATAATTTTTATTTCATTTTTATGAGTTATTTACAAATATTAAATAAATAGGTATATGTTACATATGTACATGTAGTTTATACAAGGTGAGAGAGCAATTATTTCCTTTTTATTGTTATTTTTCTAATTTTTATTTTATTTTTAGGAATATATACAAGGTGGTATAAATATATTTTATTTTGATTTTTGTGAAAATAAAATATTTTTATACATAGGAGGCATATTTACAAGGTTGAGTGACCCTATCTCTCTCTACTCATTTTATTTGGCGATCAGGCCCATGTTGGGCCCTCTCTTGGGATTAGGTCGCTCAATATTTATTCTAACTATTTCCCTCGTTTTCTTTTATTCTTTATTCTTTTATTTTTGGCACAAATGCATGGTAATTATTGGTATTTAACAAATGCATGTTTATTGATAACTTATTGTATTTACAATTATATGCATGGTGTTTTGCCAAAATATCTAGCTAAAATAAAAGAATAAAGAGTGATGAATGGGGATTCATCACCCCCCTATACTTTACTTTTGCTAGTCACTTAGCAAACACTTATTTGAAAAAGAAGTGAAAAATAGAAAGAAAAAAAAGAAGGGAAATCAAGGTTGATTATTGAACTTTCCTTCATTAAATTGAAGTACGGAGCTCAGTCAGGCCTTTGGATTATTAATTTGTCAGAACCTTATTTGGACTTAAGCTTAAAACTCAACAGCCTCTAAGTTCCACCAATCTATGGTCAAGACTCCTCAACAATCCAGATCAGAACAAGTCTACAAACACAAACTCTAATAACCATGAATCTTTCATTGTACTGTGTAAGTGAGACGTAGCTCCCCACCTCAGAAATGACAAAGCGACATCCCTCCCTTAACATGGTAACTCTAATGCCTCAGTCTGACAACTCTTTCCTCGAGGATCGGGGTATTACCTTTTAAGTTCAAGTACAACCGGCTCAAGAAGAGGGGGAGGAAGAGAATGGATCATGACCAGTGTAGCCATGTATCCTTGGGAGCCCAACCGGTGTAGCTAAGTCTCCCGCTGCAAGCTTCATGAGATGGTCATATGTAACATAATCTTTGCTTTATTTGACCATATACACTCTGGTGGGTATTTTATTTTCAATCTGACTGATGATTACAATATACAAGAGATAATATGATCAAATTATGTGATATACAACTTTAATGATTGATCTGTAAACTCCAAATTCACATAATCTATATTCCTTACTTACAGCAGACAAGATATCTATAATTGCACACAATCTCTGCATAAATCAACTGATCATGATTTTCTAATCAAGAAAAATGTTTTCAAAAAAAAATATCGATTACATATTTCATTCCTAATCATTCTTGTCAAGTCACCTAAATATAACTTAACTAATTATCTGCATGAATTAAGCAAATCATATGGAAACGTATTGGGTATATATAGCATTGAATATAACACATTGATTTGACTCTACAAAACCTCACTTTTTTATTGGGAAGAAAATGGAAGGGAAGATAGTATAAATTGTCCACTCATTATAGCTTGGATGAAGCCTATAGTTTTTTGTTGGAAAGAAATGGAGAGGGGGAATAGTGCAAAAGTTCCTCTCTTTAATATCATGCATGTGCACCATTTATCCCTCCCCTTTCCCATGCATGGAGCCACCCTCCTCTTGCAACCCACGTACTCCCTTCCCCATGCAACAATTATGTTTTGTCTTTATTTGCATGGGGAAGCCTCCCTCATAACCACACATTGCAAATATAAAAAGGGACCCTCTCCCCATTCTCAAGGAATTCATGCCTACCCCTCCCTCCCCCCATTTTGCCATGCACGCATAGGCTCCCTTCTCCCCATTTTCTCTCTCGCCATTCCCCTCTCTCTCATTTTTCTCCCTTGTTTCCATCTCCCTCTCTCTCTCATTTTTCTCATGCAGGTACAAAGATAGCGTCAACAACGTCCAACCATTCTCCTCCTCCTCGCGGTTCTCCTCCAGCCCGTAGCAGCCCGTGCGTCCATACGCACGGTCATCTCCTCCGGTTCATAGCAGTCTGCACGGTTATCTCCTTCCGCGCTGCTGCGACGCATCTCCTGCTCGACGACCTTCTCTCTCCGGCTCCATACTCGTGTGTGCAATCAGCCCACGCGTCTTCCCACACACTCCCATCTCCGCTATCATCGTCGTCTTCACTCGGGAATCAAATAGAGAAGCATTTCTTTCCCATCTTATTTGTTGCATGAATTTTTATTATCTTGTTTAGTTGGTTTAAGTTAAATTTGAAGGAACAACTCTTTTGGTGTAAGCTACTCTCAAATCTAATTTCTCTTGAAAGTTTGTGCTTTGCAAGTTTTATATTTCATCATTCTCTCTAAAAAATATTGCAAGTAAATCTCATCTTCCCATATTACATTATGAATCAACCCCTATTTTTCTTACTTAGTTGCATTCACATCCATATTTAGTTAATCTAAGCTTTTGAAAAAAATACTTTCTTCGTAGATCGCATTTTTCCATCATTTATCTTTCGTCGCAAAAGATCAAATTTCGAATCAAGTTGTAAAGAAAGAATAAAATAGCGAGTTTGCCCAGTCCCTGTGGATACGAACCTCTACTTGCACTATACAACTTGTGTATTTTTATCATGCTTGTAGTTGTAATATTATTTGTTTGATTACGGTTTTTCGTGGAACAACAACGACGTGGTAAAACCAACTTTTTAAACCGCGTAAAATCGCAACAACACTGACCAACCACTTTTTTGGAGTTTTCTTTCTTTGCATATTTTTTTTGGATCTGCATATGTACAACATATATACATTGTACATAAGGAGTTTTTCCTCTTGAGCTAGTAGACTATTCCTCTATTTAAGCTTTATTGCAACCTACAGCTCATGTCTTTAGACTTCCTCACCATCAGACCAAGTTGAGATGCACTTCCTTCACTATAAGAAGAAGAGATGTTCCGCCTAGAAGTATTACCCTCATATGCTACCCCAAGCCAAAGGAAACTGCCTCCTCTCCACCTCATCCGTGGAGAACTATGTGTAATGTGCTAGTGCAAGTAAAGGCATTGTCTCTGAGAGTCATGTGTGCGTTGTTAAGTGTTCCACTCTCATCAAGATGACATATGCTCATAGCCTAGTGGACTCAAAGAATTAAGTCCCATGGACCTGAAGAGGCTTAACCCTAAGCCCTATAAGGTTCCTCTTAGAATTAGTTGGATTAAGGTCTTAACCAAGCTACATTTTCCAATTTAATTCCAGGCCAGTTTAAATGTCAATCATGATTCAGAAAAACTGTACACATATATACAAAAATGTTTTTATGCAAGTTTTTGGAAATGTGCAAAATTTTTGAAAAATGTTTGAATGAATGAATGCATGCAGTTTTGCAAAATATTTACAAACATTTACACAAGGGTTTTTGCAAACTTTTGTTTTTCAAACATTTTACAAAAATTTTGTACTATATACATAATTTTGATATCAAAATATTTGCAAACTCTTTACATAAAATCATTTTTACAAACATTTGTACAAAAATAATTTTTATAAATAGTTATGTATGTGTAATAAAGAAATTTTATGTACAAGGAAAAATTTTAAAATTTTATGGTTTTTAGGTAAAAGAATTTTAGCCATTTTATTTAGTAACACACTCACACAAAGAATGAGTTATGGCCAAAGTATATATGAAATATATACGACACCCCCTATACTTAGCTCAAACGATGTCCTCATAGTGAATCAAGAGCGATGAAGAAGACATAACTCGTGCTTAGTATAGGGAAGTGAAAAGAAATAGTATACTACAATGACGAATCAAAGAATAGAATGAAGAGGGCCCGGTGTTTCCCCCTATACTTAGGATCAGGTAATCCTTAGTATAGCAAGCTATACATGAAGGGAAATCCGAGTGGAAGAATGTACAGGGTCTACCTCCCCTATACTTAGGGTAAAATATCCCTAAGTGTAGGCAGCAAAACAGAGGTAGAAAGAATCAAAAGAATACCCAAGAGTCCTACATCCCCTATACTTAGGGTAAAGTACACCCTAAGTATAACATAATAATAGGATGAAGATGGGGTGTGAAACTGAAGAATGGAGTGATATGGACAACTGGATCTATACAAGGCAGAAGACAGTGATAATCAGGCGTGAAATGCAATAGATGTGAGTCAAAGACTACATCTCACGCAAAATGGATAGGGGCGACGTCAATGACCAGCGGTTCATGATCTAGATATGGTTTGAGCCGCTGTCCGTTAACACGAAAGGTAGATTCAGAAGAAAACTCAGATATGCCAATGCTTCCATTGTCACGTACCTTTCGGACCAGGTATGGTCCCTTCCACTTGCTCTGTTACTTCCCTGGAAATAATCGAAGCCTGGCATCAAACAACCATACTCTCTGATCTGACTCAAACTGCTTGTGGCTGATATGAGAATCATGCCACTCCTTCACTCTCTCCTTATAGTGTAGGCTTCTTGAAAAGGATTCATCTCTAAGCTCCTCCAAGGCTGCCAATTCTACCCTCCTCTGGTCTCCTACACTCACTAGATCCAAAAGTATCTTTGTAACAGTCCAAAGTGACCTATGTCTCAGCTCAACAAGAAAATGGTAGGGCTTGCCATAAACGAGGCGAAAGGGAGATGTACCCAAAAGAGTCTTGAAGGATGTCCTATATGCCCACAAGACCGAGTCCAAAAGCTTTGACCAATCCTTTCAGTCAAGGCAGAAAACTTTCTACAATATAGTCTTGATCTCCCTGTTCGACACTTCAGCAAGATCATTGGTTTGAGGATGGTATGGAGTGGCTACTTGATGGTCTATGCTGAACTCGCTAGCAAGAGCCTTTACCTTGTCGTTGACGAAATGAGACCCTCCTGTCAGATATTAATACTCGAGGTACCCTGAACCATGAAATGATATTTTTCCTCAAAAATCGACATAACAGTCCTAGCATCTGTGGTTCGGGCAGGGATGGCCTCAACCCAACAACTCACATAATCAACGACCAACATAATGTACTCGAATCCCTGACTCTTAGGGAATGGACCCATGAAATCGATGCCCCATGCGTCAAAAACCTTGCAGAAGTGAATGGGTTGCATCAGCATCATATCATGTTGTCCACAAGTACTCATCCTCTGACAGACAATACACCTCTTCACGAACTCATCAGAATCCTTGAATAGAGTAGGCCACCATAGGTCGGATTGGAGCACTTTCTGTGCCGTTCTCCTCTCAGAGTGATGTCCTCCTGCCTCCATCTTGTGGCAGTAGGTGAGGACGCTATGGTGCTCCTCCTGAGGAATGCACCATCGCCAAACACTATCCCCTCCTTCATGGTAAAGGATGGGATTCTCCCAATGGTAAGACTTAGCCTTCGCTAGGAAGGTCTCAAGTCTCTTCCTGGGCAAACCCTGTGGAACTTTCTTGGCAACAAGATAATTTACAATGTCAGCATACCATGGGAGTGAGGCGATAGCAAAAATCACCTCATCTGGAAAGGTCTCACATATAGGATCAATTTGCTCAGAATCCTCAAGATGCTCTAATCGGGAGAGATGATCCTGACTCCAGGCTTATCCTTAATCTCAATATCAAACTCCTAGAGTAGAAGGATCCATCTAGTCAGTCTCGCTTTGACATCCTTCTTTGCCATGAGATACTTGATGGGACGGTATGATCAGTGTAAACAGTCACTCTAGATCCAATGATGCATGATCTGAACTTATCTAGGGCAAAGACTATGACGAGCATCTCCTTCTCTGTGACTGTGTAGTTCTGCTGCGTGGCATCCAATGTACGACTAGCGTAGTGAATGGAAAAAGGAAATCCATCCCTCCTCTATCCCAGCACGGCCCCCACGGCAAAATCAGAGGCATCCATCATGATCTCGAATGGGAGAGACCAATCAGGCGGCTGGAGGACAGGAGCCTCAACAACTAGACTCTTGAGAGTCTCAAATGACGTAAGACACTTATCATCAACTATGACTCAATGTCTTTGGTCAGCAAATCAGTCAACGGCCGGGCAATCTTGCTGAAATCATGAATGAATTGTCAGTAGAAACCGACGTGCCCCAGAAAAGACCGTAACTGTCGCAAGTTGGATGGTGGATCGAGTTTTCTAATAATATCCACCTTGGCCGGATCAACCTCCATGCCCCTGTTGGAGATGATATGGCCAAGCATCGTCCCTTGAGTCACCATGACGTAACTCTTCTCCCAAGATAAAACAAGGTCGATATCAATGCATCGCTGTAGGATGCGGTCTAGGCACTCAAGACAAGCATCAAACCCATCGTCGTAGATCGAAAAGTCATCCATGAAGACCTCCAAGCACTCACCCACCATGTCCGAAAAGATGGACAACATACACCTCTGGAATGTCGTCGGAGCGTTGCATAGACCAAAGGGCATGCGTCTGAAAGCATACATCCCGAAGAGACAGGTGAATGTGGTCTTATCCTGGTCCTCTGGCGAAATGGCCACCTGATTGTATCCGGAGTACCCGTCAAGAAAGCAGTAATGACTCTTCCCTACTAGCCTCTCTATAATCTGATCAATAAAAGGCATCATGAAATGATCCTTCTTGGTGGTCTGATTCAATCGTCTGTAGTCCACACATACCCTCCAAGAAGTGGGCACCCGGGTAGCGATCTCCTCTCCAGACTCACTCACAACTATAGTGGTGCCCGTCTTCTTGGGCACTACATGTAATGGACTAACCCACTTGGAGTCGGAGATGGGTTAGATAAAATCACGCTCCACCATTTCGAGATCTCCTTCATGACAACATCCAGAAGGTTTGGGATAGCCGCCGTTGGAACTTATGCGACGGCTTTGTGTCCTCCTTGAGATAGATATGGTGGGAGCACAAGTCCAGACTTATCCCTTGGAGATCAGCTACGCTCCATTCTATCACCTTGCGGTTATTTTCAAGAATCTCCATCAGACGAGATTCTTGCTCTCCAGTAAAATCTGCTGAGATAATGACTGGGTGCATCTCATGCTCACCCGCAAGGAACCTATACTTCAGCGACTGCGGTAAGGTCTTCCTCTTTAGGCAACTAGGAGCTGGAGGATCTAGCCTCTGAAATGTCTGAGTGAATGCAACCAAATCTACATGGGAAAATGAGAACTCTCTCTGAAAATTAGAATCTGGTGAATACTGCTTTGCTGGTGTATATGTACTCTGAATCGACTCGATCTCTACACTAGCTGCTGGCTCAGTAGAAATCAGACATGGAATCATATCGTCAAACTTTGCCCAATCAATGTTCGACTCCGAGGGATCTGAATCTGAATCAAACAAATCAACTACCTCGCAATCTGGAACCTGGTCTGTTGCCTCAAAGGTGTCCTATGCCAGGAATGTGCTCTCTAAGCTCTCCTGTACTGGAATCTGTCCATCAGCGGGGTCTGAATCTGAGAGGAAGGCTTGTGAAACGAGGTCTGCCCAAACTGCCTCATCATCTGTGATCACAAAATCACACTCCTGGTGGACGTCTCGTTCTGCCTCTGTCATCTGCTCTGAATCTGTGAGCAGCTCTGAGCAAGCTGAATCTCGTGCTCTAGTCTCATCAATCGTCTCTATTTGTATACTTTTACCCTCGACGCGAAAGTATACCTTCCCGCTATCATGGTCGGACACTGCCTTGGCTGTGGCCAAGAACAGGTATCCTAGAATGATGGGGGTATCAGTCACAGACTCAGGGGTCTCCATATCCAACACTACGAAGTCCACATGAAATTGCAGGCCCTGAATTCTGACGACCACATCCTTCAGTAACCCCTTCGGCCTCTTGACAGATCGATCAGCAAAATGAAGGACCGTCCTTCTCTGTCTAAGAGGGTCAAACTCGAAACGGTCGAGTATGGCTGCCGGAAATAGGTTAATCGAAGAACCACTGTCTAATAGAGTCTGATCGAATCTCTGCTCATGTATGTGGCATCTGACATAGGGAGCTCCTGCATCTGGCCTCTTGGCTGGTAGACGGTTCTGGATGGCGAAGCATGTGGCACGAGTGAGCACATGGATCTCTGACTGGTGGTTCCTCCTCTTCCTGCGAATGGTGGTCCTCTCTCTAAGGTTCCTCTGGAAAAGGGGGATGTACTCCAAGGCCTCCTGTAGAGTCAGCTGTATCTAGAATCTGTCTATCATATACTGGCTGAACTCTAACTGATGAGATTTTTTTAAATTTCCTTTTTTATCCCCCTTAACCAAGCCTAGTGCTTGGGGGAAGGGGATGGCTAGGCCCTCCTCAGATGGAGGTCTAAGAACAAGTTTCTGCTGCTGTGGCATCAACGAATCCATACAAACATCGCCAATAATCACAGATGGACTCGTATAAGAAAAAGAACCCTTTCCTTTATTCACAAAATCGTCTTGAGATACAGAGATAGATGAAAATGCAATCGGAACAGAAAAGGTGGCCTCAGTACCACCTACGTCATCCTGGTTCGCAGCGTTAGTACCACGCTCTGGCTCAACATCACATCGGGTGGCATCAGTACCACCTCCTCCTGGATTTGCTGAAATGACGGCCTCAATATTGCCAGCTGGATCAATGTCCTTGGTGGCGTCAGCACCACCACCACCACCATCATCTCGAGTGGCATCAGCACCGCTCTTCTCCTCATCTGGCGCTCCTGAAGCTACGAGTGGTCGTCGCTTAGATGAGGCTCCGCCTGCTGGCATCCTACCGCTCCTAAGTGTAACAAAGTCAGCATCAAAATGATATGCAGAAACATCACCAAGTGAATCACTAAGAGTGATAATCTCTGTCAACTCTACCTATCAGACTTCCTCTTTAGGTTGTTCGGGTTCGGCTCAATCTGGGCAGGAATGGCGGCCTTCCCTCTCACAATCTCTCTCATCTCCTACATGAACTCATCCATCTTCCGTCGGAAGGTGGCCTGCTGCTCAGACATGAGACGGGCTAAATCATCCAAAGCGGGGTTCTCATAGGTAGGCCCATGAGAACCTGACGGGGAGGGGGGCTCTCTAAAACTGAGGCTGCTGCTGTTGATGAGGGTGAGAGGGGTACTAGGAGTGATACTGCTGAGGCTGCTGCTGCCTCCAAGACTGTCCCTGCTGATAGGGACGAGGACCATGCTACCGGTATGGATGTGCCTGATGCTGCTGTGGTGGGAACTGGGGCTGCTCTCGTTATTTGCCCAGTCGGAGCTCCGCCGTGCTCTTCCAGCTGTCTTCGCCACTGTCCGATCAAGGGAGCCCCTCCAGTTAGAACGTGGATCGTCCGATCATCAGCGCTCAGCCACCGTTGATCTCAACCGAGATCTAATCTCAGACGTCCACCAGCGAAGTGTCATCGGCCGTCCGTAGCGCGCCACGTGTCAAGTGGCCTCTTCTCCGCCGTTGGATCGCGCGCCGAGGGTATTTTGCACCTTAACCCTCGCGCATTTTGTATTTATGGTTTAGTCTAAGAACTTTCGTCTGTAGTGTAAAAACTTTGTAATATTTGCATGTAGGACCCCGTGTTTCTCTTATTTGTACTTAGGTCCCTCGCCACGTCACCTTACGTGACCAATTTACGTGCGGTGTGGGCATTTTGCAAGGGCACCCTCGGCATTTTGTGTATTTTGTTTTAGTACCAAAACTCTGCTATTACGTGTTATACTTTTGGAAATATTGCAAGTAGGCCCCCAGGTTGTTAGAAAATTACATTTTGGTCCTCGCCAGGTGCGTGCAAGTCACGCGTCCTGGTGGGAAAATTGTTTAGATACCCTTGCGGGTCTGGTAATTATTTTTTGGTACGAAAAGTTGAACTTTTAGTGTAAAGTTTTGTGGAAAATTGCATGTTTGCCCCTGGATGTTTGAGAAATTGCATATATACCCCTGCTAGGACTGTTTAAACTTTGGATGCTTGTTCTAATTATCTAAATTATCATTTTAAGTCCAAAAATTCCACAAAAATAGGCTTAATCTCCTGGTAACTTGTACTTGCACGCCATATTTTTGCATTGCATTTTTATTGCATTTTCGTATTTATTAAAAATAAAAAACGTGCATGTATTTTACAGTTTGCATTAGAATATCCATAAAAAAATTAAAACACTTCGAAAAATTCCACAAAAATTCCCTAGTGTCTATTTTACCATATTTTAGTGTCAATCCAAAAATCACTAAAAATGTCAAAAGAAAAACACTAAAAATTTAAAAACACTCAAAAAGTTCAAAAAAATATATAAAATCAAAGAAAACTCCAAAAATCACAAATTCAGTTCCTGTTTACTCTATATTTTAGTAGCTTTATTTGAAAATTAGTGTGAAAAATTTTGATACTGGTTGCTATTTTTAAATCCCATTTTACACATAGCCAGCACATATTCCACTGTTTTGCCTTGTTTAGCTATTTAAAAAAATATCAAAAACACCTGGAAAAATACCCAAAAATCACAAAAACAGTAAAAAATCCTAAGAGTATCAAAAACATTTTATTTCTGAATTTTTGGTGATTTTTGCATATTTTTATAAATACTCTATCTTGTCTCTTATTACATTGTTTTAAATTCCAATATTGAAAAAGAAAAAAAATATAAAATATAAAATTATAAAAATCAGAAAATTAAAAATCAAAATACAAAAATATAAAATTAAAATAAAAAAAATTAAAAAACTAAAAACCCACAAAAATTTATTTGCTTGCTTGCTTAGTGTAGACACATCACACACATTCACTTGTGCACAAATTTTTGCACTACCCTGTTTGCTCCATGTGTTCGAACTCTCTGCATACTTGTCACTATACACCATTTGTGCAGAGTTAAAAATAAATTTTAACTCCACATTATTTCTAATTTGTTGATCTTTAGTGTGGGTTAATTGTTGATTAAATACAGGTTTCATTTGAGAGTCGCCACAGCGACGGTTGTCTCCGCCTTGTGTGAGACACCATTTAGGCTATCTTGAAATCCGTGTTTTCAGATGCTCTCAAATGCACGTTGACCTGCAAAACGAGTCAAGGGGTCCAGGGCAAACTGCCTGGACCCTTGAATGGACGTGGGGGAGCGTGGATCGACGGGGAGATGATCGGCCGGAGGAGCGCTCCGGCCAAGTGGTTGAATCAAGTGACTCAGGCAATGAAACTCTAAATTTTTTGAGGGTTTTTCATCCTAAAGCGAACAGGAACTGATTGCATGAAAGAAATGAGCGGGGGGACGCCCTCAATGGCCGAAGCTAGAGGAAATAGGGTACCTCGACGCCGGCATTTGGCGGAGGTGCGGGGAGCTTCTCCGACCTCGATCACCTAGGCTGAAGAGCTTGATCTGGAGCTGTCACCTCCAGGAAGGTCTGGAGCGCAAGAAGGTGGAGAGGGGTGGTCCGAAGGAAGTCCAACCGAGGATGGAAGTGGCGGAGCTCTATTTGAAGAAGGTTGGATGCGTGAATTCGAGGAGAAGTCACGGGCGAGACATGAAGATCTAAGGAGATCTGGGAGGTCGGCGATGGAGGTGATTGTTCAAGGAACAAGTTTCGTGAAGGAGGCGGCAGCAAAGGACGAATGGCGCGACCTCGAAAAATCCACAAAAGCGGGGGAAAAACGAGGCACGCACAGAGCTGCAAGGACGAAGGATGGACTGTTGACCCGCCGGTCAACAGTCGGAGGCTCCTGGTTGGTCCACGTGGACCAACCAGGGAAAAGATTGACAAAAAATATTTTATTAATTCGTATAAAAATAGAAAAAGGCCGAATTAATTTTTGGTTAAAAAATAAAAAATGTTTAAAATTTTATGTAGTATTTTATTATGATTTTTAATTTATTTTATGAAGTATATTTTTACAAGTTGCTTTTATATCCCTATATAGGTATATTATCTACATATTTGAGTATTTTATTTTTATTTTTGTATTTTTAATTTATTTATTTTTGTTTATTATTTTCTAAAATTATAAAATACTTTTATATACACAAATATTTTTATTTATTTTTTCTGATATGTTTTGTATATGGAATAAAATATGAGTATAAAAAGTATAGGTATAAGTATAGGTATAATACCTGTATACCCTATATATGTATGTATTTTATTCTGAGTTTTATTTACGTTCTTATTCTAATTTTAATGTACATAATTATTATAAGTAATATTTACAACATTATAAAAATATAAAAATGTATAAATAATGAATAAATAATAAGTTGAATATTTTACTGTGTACAAGTGTACAATAGGGGTCCAAAACTCAACTTCCAAACCGTAGCTCCGCCAAATGCGAAACCTCCGCCATTAAATAGATTATTTTCTTCTATATACAATTAAAGGTGAGTATGATGCATTTGGAGTTTTTATTTATGAGATACGGGTCTGGGAAGTTGGCATTTTGGAATTTTATTCAGACCATAACGTTTTATCTGTACATTACTTTTCTGTGAAATCAATTTTGTGTTGTTCTTCATTAAATTATCTACAACTTTCATGTACAAAGATTCTTTATTTGATGTACAAAAGCTGGAACCAAAAATAGGTCCCAAAAATGAATAAAGAATGAATATAATAATATGGGTATTTGACCCTTATCTCCCCCTACTTTATTCCTTGTCGACCTATTCATCAAGATGCCTAGGTCTCGGGGTTTTAGGTCATAAAATATTTATAATATTTTATTCTTTTTCTTTTCTTTATTTATTCTATAATTTTGGCTTTAATTACAATATTTTATACACTATTTAGATGTACATGCATGAATGCTAAGATGATGTATTTAAGGCTATTTACAGGCCTTTGCTAGGGTTTTAGGTGCCAAAATGATAGAATAAAGATGATGAAATGTGGATTCATCAATGAACCATATGAAGATCACTGGGAGCGCCTTCTGGCTATTCCATACCTTGAGATATGATCTCAAAAAGATGCCTCTTGGATCTTAGTTCTGAAGGTGTTCAGAAGTAAATAGAAGAGGCTATTGGGACCATCACATTTGTAGTACACCTTGGACATGTTCCATTCTTAGAAAATTTCAAGGAAGGCTTCCTTCCCTTAAGATACGATATTGACCTATCTAATGCAATAACACCTCAAAGGCTTGAGGAAGTGAATGCTAAAATCGGTTTCCATTATGCATCAGTTACGAGAAGCTGAGTGTATGCTAGATGTGTACAAAAGCCAGATATCTTCCATGTAATGGGAGTAGTAAACTATCACTAATTCTACTATGGAGATAAAACACTTGATTGCACTAATAACAAAATCTTCAAATATGACAAGACTTTCGAGATAGTGATCTCTAAGTCTTATCTTCAAGAAATTAAGACTATATAGATAGTGATCTAAAAGGTCCTAATTTTGGATACCTTTGGAGATAGAGATCTCCGGGAATAAGGGTATTCTAATAAGGATTATGGAAATACTGGTTATACTAATTACTGAACAATAGTGTCAAGGACACTATAATTGCTTTATCAAGATTGAGTATTGGTTGCATAAGATGCAACATTCGCATTGGATGCGAGCACTGTTACTAGGAGATATGCAAGTGTCGTAAAAGGACTTGACATAGTCTTTTGGGAACAGAGTGATTGATCAGCTTACCTAACTATTTTCTAAATAGACTATGATTGTCACATGAATGTGGGTTTAAATAGTTAGCCCATTAATGGCTCTTTGGGCTAGTGGGAGATTGTAGGACATTCGAGCCCACGTCGAGCCATTATGCAATAAATGTTATTGCGAATATCATTCCCTAATCTGAAATCAAGAATAACTAATTTTCATAATAGGTCCCTTAGTACAATTAGGGTTTTGTACCATGGCTATCTTAATGATCATACAGTTGTTGATTCAATTATTGAATCATAGAGGCTGGTGCTTGGAAGAATATCTAAAGAGTTAGATTGAGGACTCATCAAGCACCATCAAATGATTGTTAAGAGATGATCTCCAGCCTGAGTAGGAGATGGCAATCCTTTCTCACATAAGATGATATCTGACTGACCTCTTGATGCAGGTCCTCTGCATAGGAATAGAGATTCGGAGGTGTTAGATTAGTTAGGTCAAAGAGTTGACTTAACGAGATTGAGATAACCAAAGTCCTATGTCGTATGTTGTCACGATATAGGCACGCATCCTCTGACCGGAGACAGATGTATTACTATATGTCTGAGTATGTGATAACAAGCAATACAAAATGCAAAAGCCTACATGAGCTACAGAGTCATCCATGTGTGAAGCCTATTTTTGTGGGTTTTTTTTGAATTTTATATTTTTTTATATATATATTTTTATTTTTAATTTTGAATTTTGATTTCCTGATTTTTATATTTTATATTATATATTTTTCTATTTTCTTTTTTTTATATGGGAAAATAAGGACAATGTAATAAAAGACAAGATAAAGTATTTATAAAAATGTGCAAAAATAACCAAAAAGTTAGAAATAAAATGTTTTTGATATTTTTAGGATTTTTTACTGTTTTTGTGATTTTTGGGTATTTTTCAAGATGTTTTTGGTATTTTTAAATACTGAAATAAAGCAAAACAATGGGAAAGCTACTGGCTGGAGATAAAATCGGGAATTAAAAATAGCAAACAGCCTCAAAATGTTTCCACACTATTTTTCTAATAAAGCTAACAAAATATAGCAGAAGTAGGAATTGAGTTCATATTTTTCTGATTTTTCTTTGATTTTATATATTTTTTGAAGTTTTTGTGTATTTTTGAATTTTTAAGGTTGTCCTTTTGAGATTTTTAGGGGTTTTTCGAGTGACACTGTAATACGTTAAAATACACCATAACTAATTTTTTTGGAATTTTTCGAGGCCTTTTCATATTTTTTGGTATTTTATAAGCTAGACAGTAAAGAGAATGCATGTTTTTGATTTTTAATAAATGCCAAGAAGCAATAAAATTAAAAACTAAAATTATGGCGTACAAGAATACACTAACAGGAGCATATGTCCATTTTTGCAAGATTTTTCAAGTTAATATGGAGCACAAGATAAATGGACAAAGCATATAAAAAATAAATGGCCTGGCAGGGGTGTTTTTGCAAATAAAATAATTGACAGGGGCATACATGCAAAAATCACAATAAAAATGAACATTAACTTTTATTTTCAGGACCATTTTGCAAATACAAAAACACGGCGGGGTTTAAGTGCAGTTTTCACGCGCCTCACGTGGTTGCTACATGTGAGGCGCGGAGGGACTAAAACGCAAATATAAAAACATTAGGGGGGTCATACATTATTTACAACGTTATATTTTATTTACAATATTAAACATTAAATATACAAAAAGGCAGGGGCTGGATATGCAATTTACCCACAATAAATATATGCGATGAATTTCCAAAAATCTTGCAAAGAGGCGGAGCTTGCAGCGGAAAAAAAGAAAAAAAAAGAAAAAGAAAAAAAATGCAAAAAGAACTCCAAAAAAGTGGTGGGTCGGATTGAAATTTTAATAACCCCACCAGAGTGTATATAGCCCAATAAAGCAAAAGCTTATGGTATCCATGTTACATCTCATGAAGCTTGTAGCGGGAGACTTAGCTACACTAGTTGAGCTCCCAAAATTCTATACCTCTTATTCCCCCTCTTCTTGAGCCGGTTGCACTTGAACTTAGAAGGGAATACCCCGCTCCTCGACGGTAGAGGGCTGAATTGGGGAATCATTGGGTTGTCATTCTGGAGAAGCTAGTCTCTTTGTCATTTCAGTTAGGGAGAGCCACTATCACTTACACTGTACAAGTCAGCTTCATAGTCATAAGGGTTTGCGTATGATGTAGGCTGGTTCTGACATGGCTGTTGAGGTGATTTGAACCAAGTTCTGTGACTCTTGAAGGATGTTGTGTTTTAGAGCTGGTTCCCGACTAGGTTCCACACACATCTACACTCAAGGTCTAGCAGGAGCTCCAAATTCTGATTTTGTAAAGACGTGCATTGCACTAAAAGCACCCTTATTCACTCTATCCTTCTTTCATTTTCCTTTTTCTTTTCTTCATTCTTTTTGTACTTATTGCATAAGTGTTTGCTAGGGACAAGCAAAGGCAAGTATAGGGGGGTGATGAATCTCCAATTCATCACCTTTATTCTATCATTTTGGCCTTAAAAACCCTAGCAAATGCATGTAAATAGCATCAATTTGTTCATTATAGCATTCATGATTCATTGTATTAATTGTACATAAAATAAGGTTTTTAATGCCAAAATTATAGAATAAAGGGAAGAAAAGAAAAATGAATAAAATATTGCAAATATTTTATGACCCTAACCCCGAGACCAAGGCCAGCCTGGAATTGGTCGACAAGGAATAAAGTAGGGGGAGATAAGGGCCAATTATACAATAAATACCTCATTTATTCATGCATTTTTGACACCTATTTTGTACATAATTATTTATTCATCAAATAAAGAAACTTTGTTCATGAAAGTTGTAGATAATAATGTAAAGAAAAATACAAAATTAAGTTTGTGCAAAAATAACACTCAGTGCACATTTTATACACAGAATAAAAAGCAAAAATCTCAACTTCACAGACCCATATCTTGCAAATAAAAACTCCAAATCACCCAAACTCACCTTTAATTGTATATAGCATTCCAAGAACTATTTTATAAAATTGGTTTCATAATTTTTGGAGTTCATTTGTAGAAGTTAGGTTTTTGACCCTCCTTGTACATAATACCCGATTAAAATATTCATTTTATTCAATATTCATTATTCTTATAAATTCATACTTTTATAATTTTGTACATAATGTATACAATACATGTACATATTAAAATTACAAGAAAGCCAAAAAGGATTTGTAAAATGAAATAAGCCTATGCAATACATAGGCAAAATACCTATGCTACCTATATGTACATAAATAAAAGAGATTTTATTCTTTTATTCTTCATTCATTTATAATAATGTATATATTATACATAACTTATTAAAAATACAAATCCAAAATAAAAACAAATAACAATCATAAAATAAATAAAATGTATATAATATATAGGTAAAATACCTATAAGTATACCTACGTATACATAAACACATTTATTTAAAAAGGTAAATGAACTCATAAAAATTAAATAAAAATATATTTATTCTTATAAAAATAAGTTATAAAGTTATAAAATAAGAAACTAAAATAATAAAATAAAATAAACAAACTAAAAATAAAATACACAAAAATACATGTAAATACATACATATACACATTATTAAATTAAAACCATAATAAAATACTTCAAAACAAATAAATAAAAATAATAAATAAATACTACATTATTTAATAAACATTTTTTATTCAATAAGTAAATTCTAATTAATTCATTTAACACGTGTAATAAATGGGTCAAGATTCGGCTGATGTGGACCAATCAGGGGCCAGGGAAAGTTGACCTCCGGTCAACTCCCCCTGCGCCTCTGATTTTCGTCAGACATGTCTTTTCCCCGCTTTTCATGCCTTTTTCCCGAGCACACCATCCATCAATCGAGCTCGAATCCTTCACAGATTTTATTCTCTGATCATCCATGATTCCCTACCTCTAATTTTTATGTATTTTTCCCGGGCACACCATCCACGGAAAAATACATGGATGGTGTGCCCGGGAAAAATACATAAAAATTAGAGGTAGGGAATCATGGATGATCAGAGAATAAAATCCGTGAAGGATTCGAGCTCGATTGATGGATGGTGTGCCCAGGAAAAAGGCATGAAAAACGGGGAAAAGACATGTCTGACGAAAATCAGAGGCGCAGGGGGAGTTGACCGGAGGTCAACTTTCCCTAGCCCCTGATTGGTCCACATCAGCCGAATCTTGACCCATTTATTACACGTGTTAAATGAATTAATTAGAATTTACTTATTGAATAAAAAATGTTTATTAAATAATGTAGTATTTATTTATGGTTTTTATTTATTTTTTTGAAGTATTTTATTATGGTTTTAATTTAATAATGTGTATATGTATGTATTTACATGTATTTTTGTGTATTTTATTTTTAGTTTGTTTATTTTATTTTATTATTTTAGTTTCTTATTTTATAACTTTATAACTTATTTTTATGAGTATAAATATATTTTTATTTAATTTTTATGAGTTTATTTACATTTTTAAATAAATGTGTTTATGTATATGTAGGTATACTTATAGGTATTTTACCTATATATTATATACATTTTATTTATTTAATGAATGTTATTTGTTTTTATTTTGGATTTGTATTTTTAATAAGTTATGTATAATATATACATTATTATAAATGAATGAAGAATAAAAAAATAAAATCTCTTTTATTTATGTACATATAGGTAGCATAGGTATTTTGCCTATGTAGTGCATAGGCTTATTTCATTTTACAAATCCTTTTTGGCTTTCTTGTAATTTTAATATGTACATGTATTGTATACATTATTTACAAAATTATAAAAGTATGAATTTATAAGAATAATGAATATTGAATAAAATGAATATTTTAATCGGGTATTATGTACAAGGAGGGTCAAAAACCTAACTAGTACAGATGAACTCCAAAAATTATGAAACCAATTTTATAAAATAGTTCTTGGAATGCTATATACAATTAAAGGTGAGTTTGGGTGATTTGGAGTTTTTATTTGCAAGATATGGGTCTGTGAAGTTGAGATTTTTGCTTTTTATTCTGTGTATAAAATGTGCACTGAGTGTTATTTTTGCACAAACTTAATTTTGTATTTTTCTTTACGTTATTATCTACAACTTTCATGAACAAAGTTTCTTTATTTGATGAATAAATAATTATGTACAAAATAGGTGTCAAAAATGCATGAATAAATGAGGTATTTATCGTATAATTGGCCCTTATCTCCCCCTACTTTATTCCTTGTCGACCAATTCCAGGTTGGCCTTGGTCTCGGGGTTAGGGTCATAAAATATTTACAATATTTTATTCCTTTTTCTTTTCTTCCCTTTATTCTATAATTTTGGCATTAAAAACCTTATTTTATGTACAATTAATACAATGAATCATGAATGCTATAATGAAGAAATTGATGCTATTTACATGCATTTGCTAGGGTTTTTAAGGCCAAAATGATAGAATAAAGGTGATGAAATGGAGATTCATCAGTATGTACATTTGGCAGACCAATAGGTTGATGACCTAACCAAGGTTTATACACCGGCGCACTGGTGTGTATAAGGGCATATGAGTAATACGATCTCTCAAAGGGATCATACAGGTTCATTACTGAACTGGAAGACATGAGCTCACTCATGAGATATTGGAAAGAATCAAATTCCGTGCACGATCGTCTCGCTTTGGAAGCTTGACTGAATTTGTAGGTTTGATATATACTTTTGGAAAGTATATGATCAACACCTTGGTATGATATATGCTTTTGGAAAGTATATGATCGATACCGACTCCCAATGATCAAATGAGAAACTTAATGATAAAACCCTAAAGGAGACAGTCTAAAAGAGATCTAAAACTTCATGTTTAATATGGGTCTTCCAGTATGCAGGATGTACACATATTATGAATACTTGAGGGTGATGTGATCATAAACAATTGTATAGCCATGATGCTTCCATTCCTAGAGAGTTATGAAACGGGTCTGGATTTTAGTGACTCCTCTCAGTAGAGAAGTGATTTGATCTTGGTCCAATTGTTGGACATTGATCTGAATTTGATTCAGATATAATGAAAAGATTAGATCTACGATCTTGATTTAATCAAGCATCTATGGGAGGTCCGCAAGATCTGGATTTGAGATTTGATCTCAATATCCTAGTCACTATACGTAGAACAATACAATCGCCCGTCCTTATCTCCAAATATATGCGGAGAAAATGCATTATTCTTGAAAGAGTTCATGGATAATTTCATTGTTGATATATGTATCCAAGCATCGAGAAAATGATAATTAAATGTGATTTAATTATCATGGATAATATGAATTTGATTCATATTATAAGGAGAGATATCTAAGATAATTATCAAAGATGTGAATAATATGAAGTGATTCATGTTATTTCGGCACATGAGAAAAGAGATCCAAGATGATTAAATGTGATTTAATTATCATGGATATGAATAATGTGGATAGCACTATCCATATTAATCATATATGTTATAAATGCGATTTATAATATATAAGAGAGAGCTATTTGTGATTTATATTTGTTGATTAACTATTGATGTGAATTGGATTCACATTTGATGATTAATTAAAATATAATTTACATTTTGTTTTGGGTTGTGAATAAGATTCACATAATTTCAATGGCATGATTGATATATTCCATAAGATAATTTGAAATTATTTTTTAGTGAAAATATTATCGATAAGAGTCGTAGGAGATATCATAAGATAATGAGATCTCATGATATTTTGGGGAGATTGACCCATTCCTATCAAGAGGAGTGGACGACTACAACTCTCCATGTGGGGAGTAGCCGTCCCCTCTCTTTTAGGGATGGGAGTTGGTCTTCTCATTATACTATCTCTAGTCAAATGTGATTTAATTTGAGATTAATTATCTTGGTTTATCAATATTAATTAATTTAAATTAATCACTTGTTGTTGTGTTTTTACAACAGCATCTTAGCTATTGAAAGAAACATAAATCAATCTCATCCATTGATTATGTGTTGCCCATGGATTGGGATCCATGGATTCCCAAAATCCTATATAAGAAGAGGCATCCATTGCTCTTCATTAGAGATAATTTAAATGAATGCTCTCTCTCTCTCTCTTTTCTCCACACACCAAGCCTCTCTCTCTCTTATAATGTCCGTCCACCATGGAGCCATTGTGAGAGTCGTCATCGACGTAGCATCGTCGTTATGCTGCCAGGATCATCTACTCGTGGATCTCCATCTCCTTCGATACGTCTTGCTCGTGAAGAATATGTTGGATCTCGTGTGATAAGATCAGGAGATCTGTCGCTTGGATCATCAACATGGATTGCGAAGAGCACGCGATTCATCCCCGCGCTCGCTAGCATCTCCTCCGTTGGATCGGACTTGAGACAGGAGGTCACTTGATTTAGAGACTCGATCGCAACCACGGTTCAAGAGGTAACCCAAATACCTATTTGTGGTTTAGATGAAACGATCCAAGAAGTGTTCTTGGATCATGTGGTTTCATCAATTAAAATTTTTTAAATCCCGCCGCATCGAGCGACTAGTGCGACTAGTCACTCCCGATCGCATACGATGCGATCCTCACGCTTCCGTGATGCGCTTGAGGATTTTTTTCCCATATCCTCCAGGTAGCGATCCGATCTTGTCGGTCATCTACACTGTAGGTCCACCTGGACTCCTTCATCCTTGAGATTGAGCCATAGATCTTAGCTTATTTTCATTCCTAGGAGTAATGGTAGCATAGCTAAGCAATCATTTTGTTTTAGCCTTGCATTGTATTTTGGGATGTTTTCCAGAGCTCTATCTCAAGCCATTGTTTCACTGTGATTTGGTCATTCTCCATCGCACCTATCGCCCCACTTCATTCCTCTCTGCTTCTGCTATGCCCCAAGCATCCTCACTCCATTCGATCCTTCCTAGATCAAAGAATTGGCACTCCTCCTTTGTTGCTCATCAGAATGTCATTTGCCTCACTCCATCTCCGCTCCCAACTACCCCAACCAGCCCAGAATCTTTCCTTTTCTCTTGTGCGTCTAACCATGCAAGTCCTAGGCCTGGAGAACCCAATATGGATTTGATTTTGACCAGTTGAAGGCATCCCTAGAGCCCATTCTTCAACGACCCTCTGAGAATCAAAGGTCCTAGAGCTCTTTGAGATCTCCAACCAATGCGGAATACCTCCAACTCTGTTTTACGACAAGTGGGAAGCTTTCAGGTGATTGGAGTTGCGAGCTGGGACCAATTGAAGGAGCTCACGCACCTTATTCATCCTTGTTCTTCCAAAAGAGCAGTGGTTGTTCGATCAAAGAGAAGCTCTAGATTGAACCCACATCGTTGGATCTTTGAGACATCTGACATCCGACCGATTGCCAGGTTCTAATCATGATCCTTCATCTAAGAAGGGAAATCCACCGTCGAGGAGCTGCTACGTGTTTAAGTGAAAAGATCCGGGTCTTCGACTCGCGTGCGTACCAGGTACTTTTGCCCAATACCCTTGCAATTTTTCCATTTTATTTTTAGTCTATAATCTTTCATCTATAGTTATATATTTTAGTAAAATTTGTAATTTGAACCTTGTCCTTCATTTTAATTGCACTTAGATCCCTTGCCATGTCATCTCACGTGCATGTGCGCATGAGGTGTGGGATTTTTGTAAGGACCCCTCAGGGGTTCTTGTTATTAGTTGGTCCTTTAAATATGTAACTTAGTTGAAAACTTTTAAGGTATTTTGCATGTATGCCCTTCTACATTTTTTCCCCTGTTAGTATTAAATGAACTGAATATTTGCGGGAAAATTACTCAAGGGAGTTAAGGAGATGTGAGTGAGTATAGGCCCAAAGGACATGAGAGCGGGAGTTGACGGAGGAATCCACTGATTTTCTGAAACCCGGGATGAATTGTTGATAAGGAGGTGGTGGGAAATTAAAGCGAGAATTCTTAGAGAGCTATACGCTCTTGCTTCCTTCCTGCCTGAATTTTTTATTCTAGATTGCATTTTTACTTATTTTTATTTGCATCTCAATCCCTGCAGGTATCGTATTTTTATTTTCTTTATTTCGTGCATTAAAAATACCACCTTGCATAGGAAATTTATTTTAAATGACTTATATATTATTTCATCACATATATTTTTGTAGGGCATTTAAAACATATTTCTTATTATTAGAATTCAAACCTCACATTTAATCCCTATTTTCATTTAAAAATACAATAAAATTATAAAATTATTTGAAAAATTTCAAAAGAATTAGGTATTAGTTATTATTGTATCTTATAACTGCATAGTAAAAATCCCCAAAAATTACAAAAGGAAACCAGTAAAAATAAAAGGCTCTAAAATCCTTATAAAAGTATTAGAAATCTATAAAAATCCAAAATATTCATTTCTATTTCGGTATTTTGCTTATTATATCTAGTATATATTTAAATAAGTTTTGGAAAATTTTAATAATTTTATCTATTTTTAAATTCCAAAACCATTCAGCCTATTAATATAATCGCTATTTTGAACTTTTTATTCGATTAAAAATACAAAAAGTTCAAAAAATAAGATAAAAATATTAAAAATAATACAAAAGTAAAAAAATAGTGTATTTCCTCTATTTTGAGTATTTATTAATAACCTTAAAAAAAAATAAAAAAGGACTATTTGTAGTATTTTTATGCTTTTTATCTATTATCCTATATATTTATTATAGTATTTATTATCTATAACTCTTATATATACATATTACATGTATTAAAAAATTTAAAAAATATATCTCAAAAAATATAAAAATAAAATGAAAATTATAAAATCAAAAACAAAAATATTAAATATCCATAAAAATAGCTAATTAAAAACCCCACTAAAAAAACTCATTCTAAAAACACAAAAATATTTATTGTCTTTTTGCCAATTTTTGTAGTCTATTCCCTATTCTCCTTGTGTTTGACCTCTACCTACTTGCACTATACACACATTTTGCAGAGATTTAATAACGTTTAACTCCACATTTCTACTTGGCATTGGTTCAACTTTTGTAGGTTTATTATTGATTGTTCTAGCGGTTTTATGTGTGGTCATCACAACGAAGCTAATTTTATTTGATTAGATGACCCTCACAAAACCCTGGTCCTCAAATGGCATCATTGTCGGGGAACAACGCGTAGGATAGATTTTTGTGCTATTCTTGTTTCATCATTTTTATTGTTTTATTTTCTCTTCTCTTGATATAATTATTTATCTGTGCTAATAACTTCTCTTTTATTTTTCTTATGAGGGACTTTGAGGTGAAAACGACCGCTTAGGTGGTTGGAGCACCCGAGCTACGAGGAGAATTGTGAGCCACATGAGAGAGCAAGATAGAGAGAGGAAGGTTTTTAGCATAGTCACCTTATTTTTATTTTTGGTGAGAGAGAGACTTTATTTTATTTTCATTATTAATTATAATAATACATGTGGATTGAACTTTGGATACTCGGGCCTATTTTACAAAGTGTTTGTACACTAGGGGGCTCACCAGATTCTCTGTTATTTTCATCATTTTATTTTCTTTATTTTACATGTTTTGTGCTTTATGACTTTCTTTTTATTTTTTTGTAGAGCGAGCCCTTCGCATTTTAGGATTTATTGATCGAGTAAATTAAGGCCAAACACCTAATATATTGCATGTACCTATTGTCTCTACATTTGGACTTAGCTCAAATTTATTGTTGAATATTTAGACTTGAAACCACGTGTCACGAGAGGTATCCATACAACGCTTGCAGGCCCCGTTGTGTTGGGCAATAAGGAGCCTCGAAGACCAGACTCTTAGGTTTCTTTTCTTGGTATTTAACAATTGGTTCTTTAAAATATTAATTATTCCTATTTAGGGAGATTTCTTTTGCATATCATGTTTATAGATTAGGTTTATAAATTTCTTCCTTGCATCCCACATGGAGAGCATTGGGAAGCACTGTAAGTCTTCTAACTAAGCATTTATCATTTAGGCACTAAGGTGAGATTTCCATCTTAGTGTCACCTTGCATTGCTTTGTCGTTCTCTCCCTCTGATTTTGAGCACCTAGGACTTAAAAAATCCAAAAATTTCGTTAGGCACTTTGCATTGAAAATTACTCAAAAAAGAGAATAAAAAACTAAAACAAGGGCATTGTTAATCATACTTTGATCCTAATTAAAATCTGTAACGAACATCATTGTTTGGGGATAAATATTCCTATTTGTATTTAGGTATACTCCAGACAGAGTGAGGCATGACCCTTAAGGAATAGAGATAAAAACTCGATCTATGGCTACCTCAACAATCACCTAGGACCAGCGAAGTACCAACACTCCTATCGTGCGTGAACGAGTAGAGACTTGTCGACGACAATGTTCCCACCTTCTGTAGAACACTGAATTGGTATGAAGTAATGATCTTAAGTCACGTACTCACGGGTGTGTACGCCCCATCATTTTCGTGTCCGAGTAGGTCCTTGGCCGCTTACATGCTTGGACTATAGTATTTGGGTTTTCCATTATCAGCTCCCTCTCTTTTATTCTTTGACTGAGTAGCCGCCCAAGCATGAGGTTGAGGACCTTAAAGAACACAGGTCACGAGATACAAAGGAGGTGGAGCAATCAGTACATATTCTCATGACATTATACCTCTCCATTCCTAATAAAATTCAGATTGACCTTAATTCTGAATTGTTCTCTACATCTGGTGCATGCATGCAGACTGATTGGGGTAACTTTCCCATTACAGATCTTGACCCTGATCTGGAGCATGCTTCTTCATAGTCAGATACAGAGATGTCTCCCATTGGCAAAGGAAAGGGACTACAACTCCCCAGCACAGAGAAAATACATAGCAAGGCATGGATCAGAATGATGTCAACAATCTGTTATTGGCCTCCATACAGGCTACAAAGCAACGGTTGACGGACCAAGCACTTGCCCAGGTCACGTTCTAAGACATGTTGAACGATCTAAGGAGGAGATCTGAAGAGAGGGACACACCTCGAGGAGGAGGTAATGATAGATTACATGGTGATGATGAATATAATCATTTTGTAGATGGACACCGCGAAGGCGAAGGAGAAGCAAGGAGAGGTCAGCCCAAGCCTCCCTTAAAACAGATATACAACCCTGGGACCGACCGCATCACTGAGTGGATCTAAATCCCATCGATCCATGTACATTTCGAGCTGAAGCTGCAGCTCATTTCGCTCCTCCCCAGCTTCCACAGGAATTCCAACGAGGAGTTATATATCCATCTATAGCAATTCGGCTATATCTGCAGCACCACTCACTACCCCTACATCCCGTTGGGCGTAGTCAAGATGTCTGCCTTCCCATTCAGCCTCCAGGGCAAAGCTCTTTATTGGATCAACCACTTGGGGAAGATGGTGACGGCTTGGGAGGATATGAAGTCCGCATTCCAACAAAAGTACTATCCTTTCAGTTGTCTCAATCTCATGTGGTAGAAGATTGCAAGCATCTTCCAGGGACCCCAAGAGTCCATCCATGAGACCTAGGAGCATTTCAACGATCTGATTGAGAAAAACCCCCACCAAGACTTACCGAAGACCAGCTTGATCCAACATTTCTTTGGCGGCCTAACAGAAAGTAGTCAACATCTAGTTGACACTGATTGCGAAGGTTCTCACTTTAAGAAGGATGAGGACGTAGTTTGGCATATCTTTAAGGAGATGGACTAAGGAGAGGTTGCTTTATCCTCATCTTGTTCCTTTCAGATCCATCCACCATCATAGATCCTCCGCAAGAATGTCAATATGGCAGATAAACATGAAGTAGACAGGTGAGACAACTCCGACTTGAGTATCACTGGGAGTCACATGTCTAAAGTAAATATCATAGAGAAGAGTTTACAAGACCTAGAGAAGATCGTCGGGATCGAGAAGCGAATGAAGGGCCTGTATACGCTCGACATCATTACCAAGCAGCTAAAGCTACTAGTAAACACTATCAGTGCCTGCAACATTATGACAATAGCACCTGAGCCTCCCGTTGAGAAGAAAGAGCAGATACAGTCACTGCCACGTCACCTGAGTCCTACTCAACCTCCAGCCCAACACGTAAATTATGTGCTGGCCCCTGAGCTGCCGTAGCCACAACCGTAGTCGCTGATACTTGTCTACCAGCCATCTGAGTTCAATACTCAATATTTTGAGCCATGTTCCCACCTCCTCCACTCCTTCAGGAGGTGAATGGTGTCTGGAGTAATGATTGAAAACCGACCTTAGGGACAATCATAGGGTCAGCGCAATGCCAACTGGTCATTCCACCATCAGCAAGGATGGCAGAACTACCAACCCAACCTGGCCCATCAACAACAACCTCCACAACAAGGATACACTTGGAGGCAGAACAACTATCAGCAATAAGCTCGGATACCTCCACTTGCAATACCAGCAGTTGGCTGCTCCATATCATTCAGTACTCCTCCCAGTACCAACAATACCCTTCTCCTACTCCGCCTCCTTACTATTCTCAGGGATACCAACAACAACCTTTGTACCATCAACGGAATTAGTGGTCTCACTTGGCCAAATCCTTTTAGGTTACCCCGATCAAACCTACCTTAGACTATCTAGCCCAACTCATCAAGAACATGGTTGAGATGAGCCAAAAGATCGATGACCTGACAACCGCCAAGACTGCTATTCTGAGCCAGGTTGAAGCAAATCCAAATAACTTCCGACGCAAGGAGCAGGTAGTTTGAAGTGTTCAACCCGAAGGGTATAATTAATATTGTTTTATCTAATGTTGTAACTCTCAAGATATGTAGAACACTCAAGCCGTCTGTCTGCGAAGGGAAAACAACGAGCATTTGATGGTGAATCTTTCGCATATCCCACGTGAGGGACCCAAAACTTTTTGGATGATGCAACACTAATAAAAGTACCTAAAATGAAGAAATTTCAAAAATACAAAAAGACTATAGTAGCCGAGGAGAACCCGTGCTAGTAAAGGCGAAGCCAGCAACAGTAGCAACTGAACCAGAGCCAGCCGAAGGAGTCAAGTCTGCACCATTTTTTGCTCCACAACATATAGATGATTTTTCACATTTTTACCTTCTAGTTGTAAATCAATATATGGACACAATTTTACAACATAAAAGTCCTTCTGATGTAAATGTTTCTTTTTCACAAGCAAATGAAGCAAAAATAGTAAAAAATTGAAAATGCTTTGTATGATCATATGATTGTGAGCATATTGCAAAATCTTATTCTTGAAATGCCTTTGATGAAGGCCATGGAGTATGTGCCAGCTATTAAAAGAGGACTAAAAGAGGCATGCACAACTAAAAGCCCGAACAGAAAACCAGAGACAGAAAACCAGAGACACATGTTCTGACCATGTCTATTGTGAACACCATCAACAATATCCCGAGCAAACAGAAATACAAGGGAACACCTCTTGTGCGATGTCGGATTTTCAATCGATAGTTCTAGAACACTCTACTCAATAGTGGATCTTCAATCAATTTATTTATGTCCTTCCTGCTCAAGGAATTTGGAGTAGGACCGCACAAGCCTACAAAGATGATTCTGCAGTTTGCAGACAGATCTGTCAAGCGGCGCAGGGGCATGTTAGAGGATGTCATCATCACAATCCAAGGTATGTAGTTCTCTATGGATTTCATTGTCCTTGATATGGATATCTCCACACCTCTATTCCACACTTCAATCATCCTTGATCAAACGCTCCTTCGAACCATCAAGGCAGTGGTAGACTATAGCACTTGAGAGATTACATTCTTCTCCAATAGTGATAAAATTCTGATTGAGATGGTTCCTAATCTAAACAAGCAGAGTAGCATATGTTGCAAGAGTGCTTGAACCGCACGACAAAAAAGACCGTGAATTTCTACCTGATTAGAGATACATATTTGTTCATAGATATCAATGAGACCCAGACATTCCTCTATCTAGAGGAGGGTCTGGAAAGCGTAGTCAATTTTTTGATGTCTTTAAGGATGAGATCTTTGTTGATAGATATTTTGAGATTTTTGAACAATCATCCTCGTTTGAGCATAAGGATTTCATTATCGGTCTTTGTGATCTGCTGAATGAAGAAGCTAAATTGACAACGGTGGACAACCAATAGATGAAAGAGCTAACACCTCTAGTTGTTGCTGAAGTCGCCACAAAGCTGACTCCAATACCGCCAGAGCTTAAACCTTTACCCTCCAACATGAAGTATGCCTTCATTGCTAGTGAGCTAAATATGCATCCGATCATCATCAATGCTCATTTGGCCGAAGATCAAGAATCTCGTTTGATGGAGGTTCTTGAACAAAACTGCAAGGTGATAGGTTGGAAGGTATCAACTCTCCATGGGATCAATCCATCATTGTGTTCGCATAAAATTTATCTAGAAGAAGACAACAAATCTTCACACGAATTCCATCGCAGACTGAACCCAAACCTGCGGGAGGTTGTGATGAAAGAAATTCAGAAATGGTGTGATGCGGGATTCATATATCACATCTCTGACTCCAAATGGGTGAATCCCATGCATGTAGTGTCGAAGAAATTAGAGATTACTATTGTAACTAATGAAAAAGGAGAGGAAATTCCAATCAGAGTACTGACATCTTGGCACGTCTGCGTGGACTATAGATGCATTAATATTGCTACCAAGAAGGATCATTTCCCATTGGCCTTAATTAATTAAATCTTCATGAAAACATTTTATTTTGTTTTTCTGTCATTAAACTTTAGATGCATGCAGTGTATGTTATAAAACAACGAAGACATTCTATCCATAATAATACATGTTATAGAGGACACCACTCCATCATGAGTTTATTTTTATCACCCGCATTCCAATTTTTCCCTAAAAAAATTATTGTAACTTCTCTTACACCGCCATCGCAATGGCAACCCTCCCACCGCATCGCCGGTGGTCTGCCCCCCGCACCCCCCCCCCCCCCGCGGAATGGCGAGGTGGCCCAACCCCATTAGCTCCTCTCTTATGCATCTCGGAAGCATAGGAGACAAATTATGTTCACTAATCCAAGATTAGACCCATAGTTGGGAAGAGTATAATTCTCGAAATCGACTCTTGCTTAATTAGCAATTATCTAATCCGGATCATTGCATGGCTAATCATGTCCACATGATGGATGTTAGCATATGTGCCCCCCCCCCCCCATGAAGCTTTTAATATGAATCTAATTTATGGATAATAGTAACCTAATTAATTTCCTTTTTACCTTTTCCATTTTTTTATTCTTGTTCCCAGAAGAGCATATACGTATTGATCGTCCTCAAGCAATAAACGGGATAATCACATCAACTAAGGGCCAATCTCTTTGTAATGATCGATAATGGTTATGATATTCACGTTTACTTTAATAAAGTGCCTTTTTTAGATCCAATTAATTGTCGTAAAGTCTTGAAATTTAGAAGCAATTTCTTGCTAAGTTCGCTATGTATCGAGACGAGGATATGAAGGGAGTGAAAAAGAAAGCAGTGGCCATGGAGTAGGGTGAGTGCAAAGAGGACAAGTGAGCTAGATCCCCTGTAAGGACCTATATATTAACTAATATATTTTATGCTTATATGTTAAAATATATTTTGCTTTTATGCACAGCAACTGCATGAGTAATATAAACAATATTTTAGAATGTTTCTTATGCGTGTTGAAGGATCTATCTTCGTGTATCTATAAAAAGTTAGGATAAACTCTGTCGCTCTAGACAGGAACAAAAGAGAAGTGCCGCAGGAGCAAAACCACTTCGGCTAATGGTGACAAAATCACCGTAGAGATCACTCTCGAGATATAAGCTGATAAATAGATGGGAAAAAAAGGAAAAAAATAGACCGTTACTGAACAGTAGATACAGATGTGAGCTCTGCTCCGGTTCTTGATGGCCCCGATCTACACACTCAAAAGAACCAATTGGATGCATATTCTATTGCCCATTACAATGCACGTAGTTTCTTCCTCATATCCCTATGCTTTTATTACAGGGCTTCCGATTAGAGCATCGGACAGCATCAATAGTTACATTTTCTGGTATATGCTGAAACACACAAATAAAATCTTTCACACTGCTTATCAATAAATTGAAGATAAGCGTACCTCCAATTGCTTTTGAGAAATAGTGTACCCCAGAACATCCAGAATCCTACAATAAATCCAAGCACTATGCTCACATAAAGCCATATAGAGTCATTGGTGCCATTTTCATTGTCAGCGTCTTCAGAATTCGGAGGATGGTTGCTCTCACAAGCTTCTAGGGGCTTTCCACACAACAGAAGATTACCCATATAGGAAGAACTCGAAAAGGTATCAAACTGCGGTCCGGATGGTATTCTTCCAGATAAATGGTTAAACGATACATTGAATCTGCTCATAAATGTCAATCTTGTTAAGGACTCTGGGATATTGCCAGAGAGATTGTTTCCTGATAGATCAAGAGATTCCAACCGATATAGCATACCAAAGCTATCAGGGATAAGCCCACTGAATAGATTCTGTGACAAGTTCAGATTTAATAAAACAAGAATGCTTCCAATTGCTCTATGTATCTCTCCTGATAATCTATTTCCGGAGAGATCTATACTTGCAAAAAGTTCCAGTGTAGTACTGTAGTTCATTTCGCTTCCTTTAAATGTTACTTCGATTGTCTCTTTATAAGATTGTTGACCGTAGAATCTATTTCTTGTATATCCAACATCTTTCATGGCCGTAAAGTTACCAAAAGTTGGAGGGAGAGATCCAGAGAAATTATTCCTTGCTAAATCAAGGACTTGAAGAGATCTCAAATCGGACAGCTGTGGAGGGATGTTGCCGTAAAACAAGTTCGACCGTAAGCTAAGAACCCTCAGCCCATGCATGTTTTGTGCATTAATCCAACTCGGCATATTTCCGGTGAATCTGTTGTTGCCTAAATCAAGAACATACATATCTTTGCAATTTCGCAGAGATGCTGGAAGAATCCCTTGAAGGTTATTGTTGCTCAGGTGCAATGACGTAATGCGACACGGAAATCCCATGTTTTCATCAAAGGCTCCCAAGCAAGGTAGAAGTGGTCCAGAAAGATGGTTATTTGAAAGATCCAATATTTCTAGCATACTACTATTGCACAGGGCCGAAGGAACAGGACCACTTAAATTGTTCCCTGAAAGAGACAAAACCTTTAAAAAGGGATTCTCACCGAGAATTATCGGACCTGAAATTGAATTATTAGATAATATCAATGATATGAGACCAGTCGGGAAACTTGGTAGGGAACCTTCCAGCATATTCGAATGAAGGTCGACATATCCAAGATCGAATTGATCCGTTACAAGATTAGGAATGGTACCCCGTAGCATATTAACTGAGAGGTCAATATACAAAATTGTCGAAGAGAAAGTCCATATCCAATGAGGAAGAACATTTGCTATTCCTGAATTGGACATATTTAGTACCTGAAGATTGACTTGCGTCTGAAGCCACAGGGGGAACCTTGGTCCCAATTTACATGATGCCATCCCCAACGTCTCAAGTGAAAATGGTGGAGTCCAAGACGGAGACAGTGCAAGTTGTACTGAATTGGAAGACAATTTTAGAGTAGTCAGATCAGTTAGATGGCGGAAATCTTCTTCAGAAAAATTCCCATGCAAACTATTCTCACTCAAGTCTAGATATTGTAGAAATCGGAGTTTCCAAAATGACGAAGGTATAGAACCACTTAAGTTATTCTTGGAAAGGTCCAGGTATTGGCATGAAGTTAGATTCCTGAGCCAGAAAGGGATGTGTCCACTCAATTCATTCACGGAAAGGTCCAAATGCTCTAAAGATACCATACCGCCCACTGATTCAGGAATGGAACCAGATAGCAAGTTTTCACCGAGGTCCAGCCACTTGAGATGCTTGTAGTCCCCCAGCCACGCTGGTAACTGTCCTCTGATATTATTAGACCATAAATCCAACCTCTCCAAATTAAGGCGACGGTTACACCCCATGAAAAATTGATGGAGGTCACCATATATCCGATTACCCCGTAAACTCAACGAACGCAAGCTGCAAAGATTCCATGCAATCTCATTAGTATCATGCAGAATATCATTGAAGTTGAGATTAAGTTGTTCAAGACTCGTTGCGTTCAACAACCAGCGAGGTAGTTTGAACTCCACTCCATAATTTCCATTCCCAGAGAGGTCAAGTGACAGGAGCCGCGTAAAACTTGCATTCGAGATCGACAAGGAACGAGGATCGAGAGAACATCGTGGCAAGCTTATGTTTGAGAGGAAGGGCAGCTTGTTGAGTGCTTCAAACAATCCGGTGGCCTTTGAAAGATTTGCACCAGTCAAGGCGAGGTACCGGAGTGATGAGAGATTGGCGAGCCACTCACCATCACTCTGAAGATGGGAGAGATACCCAGAAGACAAATCTAGAACTTCAAGAGAGGAGAGATTCCCGAGTTGGGGGAGGTATCACTCCCGTGAAATCAGCATCAGAGAGGTCGAGGTACCTCAAATTCTCAAATGATCCCAAGAAAGTAGGAATGATGCTACCCTCGAAATCGTTTCCACTCAAGTCCAGTTGCTGCAGATACTTGAGAGAGACCAGAGATGGGCTGATCCTACCTCTCAAAGGATAGTAGTCGCTACTTCCCGATGAATAATAAGGAAGGCTGAGCTCGATGACGTGACCGGTCTGGTTGTCGCAGACTACGCCGGTCCACTTGCAGCAGTCTCCTCCATCTGCCCACGAGGAGAGCTTGCCGTTGGAAGCGCTATGCCGTGCTTGAATTGGAGGAGAGCTTCCCGATCGCTTGCTTTACCCAGCACCCCCGTATGGCCATCGCATCTTGACGAGATGAACAAGAAGAGGAGGAGGGAAATCAAGGGTGCAAATATCAGGGAGGAGGCCATCAACCGATAACCACCACGAGAGGGAACAAGGGTCGTGGAGATGTGAGGAGATAGGCTTCCTCTAGGACTGGTTGGCCATGTATAAGAGGGAGGAGGATCACCTCCTTTTTCTTTTGCGATGTCATCAAGGCTCAAGTTTGGTCATTTGTATATTGATTCGTGACTAAGTCCATTATTACTAGAAGACGTAATCAAGAGTAAACTAATCAGTATTGACAAATAGAGGACGTTGCCACTCAGGGCCAGTCTTTCCTAAAATCATGGTAGAGTAAAATGGAGGAGGCTTATCTTTGCTTAAATGAGGTAGATCCGTGGAACACGTGGCCCCCTCCCGTCCCCCCTCCCTCCATCCTTAGCCACACCAAATGACAGAAGGCATCCGCAACTTGGACTAGAGTCTCCCTCTCTCCCTTGCTTTACAAACACACGTCTTCTTCACATGGTGGGACACCAAGACAAGGAGGAGGAGGTGGTGGACGAGAAGAATATTTTTTTTTTGACGAGAAGAATATTGCTGCAACGACTTTGAAGAATCTCATGTACTATAGTATCCATCCTTGCACACAGCAATCGAGGTGACTTGGCCTGCTACCGTTTTTTTTAAGATGGACACAGGCTACTGGCCCTTGCGTTGCGATAATATGACGGTTTTCGGATTCCCAAATGTAATCCATTTGATAAATCAAGTTGGATTGGTTCTAGGTATCGACACTGAACACGCACTCAAGCACACATACTTATATACTACGTACGTATTGCTGATACCAGGTTCATTAATTATCAAGAGTAATACAAATCAATAATAATGCAATTACATAGATATATACCGAATTGAAATCTGATTACAATACAATACAACTAAATACATCGAACCAAATATGCATAGAAAGGAGACAATATATGATTAAATTACCAACAAAATAATTGCGATATTATTTTAATGTAACGATGATCTGTGATATTTTTTAATAAAGTATGTTTGTTGTGTTTTGATTAGAGCCAAATTATGTTTAGGAATCCTAATGGGATTGAACTCCTAATCTTAATTGTAGTTGAGTTATATCTTATTTATAATCTTATTGAGAATAAGATAGTGGGGTTGTAACTGGACTATATACAGAGGGGATGGATACGTTGCCTCTACACCAGCACAATAACAATGTAACCTCTAGAGAAAGGGGATGAAGAGAGAAGAAAGAGATGATAGAACGAGGGAATGGAGAGAATTGTACTCGTTCTAATTTATATTGATCTTTCTTCTCTGATGGTCGCGAGAGGTGACCGACCATCGTTATATTTGGTTGTTCTTTTCTTCACATGCTTTCGTGGTAGTGGTCAATTATGCATCTGTATTCGTATCAGGTGGTTCGTTTCTCAAAAATTTGTATCAAAGCAAAGTTGGTACCAAATCGTGTCCCATCATGCTATTGATTAATTATCGTTGCAACTCGACCTGTTGGTAATCCTCAAATAATATTTGGTTTTCAAAATCAGTTTTACTGCTATTAAAAAACTCATAATAAATAAATTGATATTAATAATAAGCTAGAATTAAGATGATCAAAATAATAAAAATGCATTTGTGTGCCGCAATCTCATACAGAAAAAGAGAATTTGTTAAATTTTCACCACAGCGTGCACTACAAAGATGACTCCAACGAATAATAAAATTTAAACTCGATCCTTTTAGAGATTATACAGATCAAAACGTATATCCTCTCCATTCCAATAAAACTCGGACTTGACCCGATTTGGGTCCGATGAACCTAATAAAGTTGTTGGTCAATACCAAACAACCTAAAACGATCAACTGATTATGAATCAAAAGTCGTTCGGGCGGAATCGACTAAAAATCGGTCGCATCGTAATGCGTGCTGCAGAAAAGCCGCGACGTAAATTCGGAAACCACGAAACGAATCGAGACTGTCATTAGATCCGAGTCCACGAGACAAGATCAACGGAATTGACCGTTCATCAATCGGAGGTCGTTTCATATTTTAAAAACCGTAAAAGTTAACCCCAAACCGACACCGTATCTCAAAAATTTCGGACGTTCAAACACGAGTGGAAGTATATCAATATTATACTCATATTGATCGTCGTTCCGAGGCGGTCAAAGCAAGATATTGCGCGTCGAAATCCGAAGCTTGAGGTGTGAATAAGATCAACTTTTGTATATCAAATAAAAAGGAATAATAATAATTAACAAAATAATACTCTCTGCTACTGTAGCAGATCCGTTACTGTTAAAAATAAATAAATAATTTAATGACTGTCTAAGCAGTCCTTAGCAATTACAAATGGCTTGTTTTAGTCTATTCCACTTGGCCTCCAAAGTATTTCCACATGTCAAGTAAGAAGGCCTTTGCCCTCCTTATTTATATTATCACAAAGACCACCTCTCACTCTCTCAAAACTCCAGCCGTGGCTCCATCTCTTCTTCTCTTCCCCTTATTGTCCTCCTAATTTCCCCCAAACTCCAAATCTGCCCAAATTCTCCATCAAAGAAGCCTAAATTCTATTTGTTTTGTTGATGTGCTCCAGTTGTTCCACCAGCTCTGGAGCAGCAATTGCTTCCAAAAGCAATCGGAGGTGCTCTCCACTGTTGGTTTGTTGCAGCCTTCCTTCATGTAGCAACTCTTCTCCACTGTTGGTTTGTTGCAGCCTTCCTTCATGTAGCAACTCTTGCATGCTTTAATCAGCCATTTGTGATCTTAAAAAAGTACATCCCTTAGCCATCTCTTATGTTGCCATGCATGCATGTTTTAAAGCCCCAAATCTTTTGTTTCCATGAAATTTTCATGATCTAAATCAGTGGTACATTCTTGCAAGTCAAATCTTATTTTTATTTGCATCCTGCAATACTCTGTTCTGGTTTTTGCTATCCTTAGCTCCCATATTCTTCCAGGCCAGTGCCGTCCCTGACATTTCATGGGCTCTAGGCAAAAGAGAAGAAAAGGGCCCCTATAAAAATAATTTATTTTTTTAATTTGTAAATTTCTTATAAATAAAGTTCTTTAAATTTTAAAAAGAACTATATATGTTTATGATCAACGAGCATCAAACAATAAGTAATGAATTAAAATTATAAAAAACTAATTTCTACAATCGAAATAGATATCTATGGATATAATGCAACTCAAGGAATGTAAGTACAAACAAAAGCTAATGGGAAATAGCTAGCAAAAAATGTACGGCATTGTTTTTTTAAGTTAGGATTTTTGAGAATGTTCAAGCACAAAAGCACATATATCTATTGACTGCAATAACAAAAATATTTAAAAATTAAGAGTTTCATCTCTTAATATCTATTTTCCATATCATATGAGATGAAAAAATATGGTTAGAGAATAATAATATTCAAGCAAGAAGAACTAAACAATTAATACAATAAAAAATAAACATGATTTAAACAGACAATAAAATGATAGTTATGGAAAAATAAGTCATCAGTTTTTTATTTGACAGTGCGAATCCAAAAAATAATCGTGATTTGTGGATTTAAGGAAAAAAATTACAATGCAAAAATATAAAAAATATAACTAACTGAGACCGTGATTTGCGGGTGCTCAATAACAAGTCATAAATTGAAAGCAAGACAAATTGCAGCAGTGGCAGAAATCGCAAATCACAAGATGAGGAGGTCATATTTGTCTCCAAAGGACACATTTAAGTATAATATGGGGTCTTAACTTTTAAGATATTAATGTGGCATTGGGGAACCCAAAGGATTTTTGACATTTAGGAATATGAAGAGTCAAATGACACATGCAAATGTAAATAATTAATGGACATGTGTAGCCATAATGGATTGGTATTTGATACGGATGAAAACAGATACAGATATATCCGAATATCTACATACAGTATTCGAAAAAATATCGGACATGGATATCCGTATCCAAATATTAATCAAATACGAATCGGATATGGATTGCAAAATTTTTCGGATATGGATGCAGATAATGGCTTGAATATCCGGATCTGGATATCAAAATAAAACATTTAATATATTAGTTAATATATTACAAGACACAACCCCATGTTATTATATTAGTAGTAGATATTATATAATACAATATATCAATGATATTAATAAACTTCCGTTTATTTGAAGATGGGCATGCACAAAAGTTACAAAATCATATCCTCCTTTAGCTTCTGGTTAGAACACGTGTCACCTCGACGATCCCTTTTGTCAGGATGCAACTTATTTATGTTTCATTATCAATTTTTAAAATCATTGTAAACTTTGATTAAATATCAATTCGTATTCGTATGTGATCGTTAATAGACTCGTATTTGGATTCCATATTTATTGGATCCATATTTGAATTCACTCTTTCACTGGTTCGCTCTTTATTCGATCCATATTCGTATTCGATAAATATCCGATTCGTATCTGTATTTTTAAGGATATGATTTCCTTAATGCATATCCGAATCATATATGTATCTGTATTCGTATTCGATAAAGATAGAGCGAATATGGATATAGAAATAGGCATATCTGATCCGTATCCGATCGTTTTCATCCCTAGTATTTGAAATAAAAATAACAAAAACTAACTATATGTAGACGATTTAAAAATGGACCCCCAAAATTACGGGGCCCTGGGCCATTGCACCCCGAGACGAGGTTCAGGGACGGCCCTGTTCCAGGCATGGATCTTTCCACACAAATGTTACATTCCACTGTCTCGTTCTAGTATAATCATTGATTTTTAGTATAAAATTTTCCAAGTACTTACAGAAGGGGCTTATGTTCTAAAGTATCAATCTCTGCAAGCTGATTCGTTTAACTCCTCAAAGAATCCGTGTTTTAAAATAGATGTTTGAATTACCAACATAGCCAAGTAATTGAGAATCTTCCAGGTCAATGATGACATTAGGATAATATTCAATATTCTCATCTTGTTCAATGAATAGATGGAATCCAATCTGACTTGTTGGACTGCTTAAATTATATATATAGTCAATTTTTTTTCTGAAACTTTGAAGAAGAAATGGACTGTATCTTCCTTTCATACGATTTTACGAGCCATGTGTGACAACTCACTCACTGTTCATCTCATGCCACTCATGTTCAAACTCTACTTTCTAGAATTGTGGGTTTTGATTCACCATAAATTAATAGTACATGATAGATCTAACAGTTATATATGCCATATTGGAGTTCGAATTTTATACGCATCAAACTGTACATGATAGATCTAACAATTATATATACCTTATTGGAGGTCGAATTTTATACGCATCAAACTGTACATGATAGATCTAACAGTTATATATACCATTTTGGAGGTTGAATTTTATACGCATCAGACTGTACATGATAGATCTAACAGTTAAATATACCATATTGAATATCGAATTTTATATGCATCAGATTGTTATATTTTTATTCTTATAACCTGTCTATAAAATTTTGTGCATATCTGGGATGAATAATTGTATTTTACCCTGGTAATAAATTATGAGTTTATACACACCTTACGTAGTATTTGAAGTTGCACTTGGTGTGTCTTATTTGGACCCATCACTGGTTTGGAGTACATTTTTTCTTAAATATTTTTATTCCTGACAGATCATAAGATTCTTTGCTAAATCTTTAATTATATCTTAGTAAGAATACATTATCACGCATTTTTCCAAGTCTTGGTATGATAGTTAAATTACACTCCCTGTTATAACCTGGCCTTAATTAGTGTAGGTTTGGTTAATAATAGTGGTATACACAGTGTAATATAGGACCCTTAATGGTATTTGGGACAGATTATTAATTTATTTTAAATACCCTTTTTAATATGACTAATTTCCTGACAAATGGAACCGGTAGATTGACTCCTTTTGTTATTGAGAACGACCTATGGATCAATAATAATAAAATATGAATATTGTAACTAAAAAAATCAATGGAGAGAACTCTATTTAAGAATGCGCATTTAGGGTCTCATATAATTATGCTTGTGTCCCATATTATTATTTTTAACTTCTCTGTTACATAATTAAAGTTGATAGCTTAATTAGGAACCTCATCCATCTATATCTTTAACTTGCTCTCTAATTTGGGTAGCAATATCTTACACGAAGGGGTGGTAAATAGCAAATACTAATATGAGCCTAGTGCCATTAATTATCGAAGTTGTAGCAATGTGCAAATGCAAGGATCATTTCCAATTTGATAATTCATAAGACTTATATAATGAGCACTTTGATATATAAAGTTAACCACTCGAGACATGTAAAAATGAACCTGTGATCAAACACATATACATGAGTTAATCTTTTACGTATACTCTATAATCTATAAATCCTTATTGACGAAAAGACCAAGATTTGTACAATCAATTACCCAAAAGATTGAGAAAGAGTTGAGAAGTCAAGAAAGTAAATATGATGGTGAACTCTATATTGACAATTAATATGGTGTCAGTCATGGTGATTCTTACACCTGACCGTGCGAGGGCGCGGTGACCCTCAACTGGGCAGAAGATAGGAAGCCCAGTTCGGGCAGCGGCCGCCAAGTGCGCGGGTCTAGGATCCCAGTCCCTTTTCGATTTTTACTCGAGCTCGCAATGTTTTTATTCCTCGTTGTGATCCCGACTTAGACCAGTTCCGCTGACCCTTTTTTTAGGATACCCAAGCGGGGGATCCTCGGTTTTAGTTTTTCGTACGAGCTCGGTTGCCCGTTACTGATCAGGTTGTTTTCTAGAGCGACTTTTCCGGAGAGTCTCTCACCCGTGTCACTGGCGTAGTTTGGGAGTAGACTTATCCCTCTATTGGACCACACTTCCAATTAGAGGGCGAGACGGAAGAGCCCTTTTGTTGGCTACTTCACCACTTGAGTTTTTTTTTCGCCAACAGACTTGGCGATTCTACATCTAGATCGTCCATATCTACATCTAAATCATCAAGAGTTGCATCAGAGAGAGTTACCGTTAAGGTTTGGAGGAAATCACAATTAAATTGAGTTGATTAGAAAGTGACTATAATCTGATTTGAAATCCCATTAAGTTAGTGGAAGTGATGGGAACTTAGTTAGGATGCATTACACAACACCGCATGCCTACGGGGGCACTCCAACCCTAAGGCACTATTAATACCTTAGAGTCATAGTGTGAGGTTATATAAAGACCAAGACCACAAACTATCCACTAACTCAAAAAAGTAAATATACTTAAGAATCTAAATGAATCAAGAAAACTTTCCAATCTCAAACTTTTCCATCATCACTCGCGAACATGATCGCTGAAGAAAATAATGATATATACTTATACTCGTACATTCGTGAATATTCATGTATAATACAAATATGTCATATATGGGAGGTGTTGGGTTAATGGATGATAATGAGAGATGCTTGTACACAACTTGAAAACTATTTTTTTACTTGAGCAAGTAGATGTAAATTGTACTTGTTTTACCTTTCTACTTGTTTACTTTTAAACATATTAAATGTCTATTTTTTATAATTTTTGAGAGGTACCAACAACCGCTGATGCCTCTTCTTTCCTAACATGTTTTGGCAGGCAAACAAACTGTTGTTCAGTAGATGTTCATGCTTCCAGGAGACAGGGTTTACACCAGACGGTATGGTTTATTTTGTTTCAATTTTTGATTCGGTTGATAATGTAAAATGCTTCTCTTCTGTTCACCCACAATTTTTAGGATATTGTACGTATCATCAGACACTGTACATGTCGTAAATATATGGAAGTTAATGAAAGGAATTTTGGTGGCATTTGTCTCTATTAGCTTTGTGATTATGAATGTGAATGTGAATGTCATATGTAGCTTCAAGCGCGAAAAATTTTCCCGAACTTTCACGTACTTAATACAATATTAATGAATGTTGTAATGCGAATGTGTCGTAAATGGGCACCCAGATCCTCAGGGGTTCACATTTTTGGTATCAGAGCAATGGTACCCCGATACGCACATTCGCAGTATTTCAATTTCGATCGCATTAAGTTCTCGAATAGCGGAAGTCTACCGACTTGTCGTGAGTCCGAGAAGGGAAAAATGACATTCATGTTCAATTACCACAGATGTCACCCATTTCATTAATTTTCATATTATATCCCAAGAAGAGAAAAAACATAAAGTTTATGCAAGTGGCATTTTTATGACAAAAATGGTTCTCATGCAAAGCCATGTCATCCCGACCAGACTAGGAGATGACTAACCAACTAGCACACATACTGACTACCCTTATCGATCTTTCCATGTTATATTTGATTCTGGTGTGACACATTCTTTTCTTGCTTTGAGACTACTAGTTTCTTTTGGTAGAGTCGTAGAGACTCTTTCTTCTCCATATGACATCCGAGGGTCAGGTGGTCAGTTGTTTGTCATTTCTTTGATAGTCAGGCACTTGCCCGTACTGATTGGCAGTCACGAGATGATCACAGATTGTCTACTTCTACAGCTTGATGAGTTCGAATTGATTTTTGGGTATGGATTGGTTTTGCTCATCATGCACTTATTGATTGCTTTAGGAAGACAATTTTCTTCAGGATTCCAGATTTACCTGAGTTCACTTTTGAGGGCACTATACATGACTCCACCATGGAGTACATTTCCGTGTTACAATCTCATCGACTTGATGATCAGGGTTGTGATTCCTATCTTGCATTTGTTTAGGAGGTATCTGATCTGGAGCCGATGACACATGACATCATAGTAGTATCTGAATATCCAGATGTTTTTCTTGATGAGCTACCAGGATTACCTCCTGAGAGAGAGAGAGAGATCGAGTTCGTGATCACATTACTACCAGATATACATCCGATCTCGATGTCTCCTTACCGCATGACACCTGCTGAGTTGAGAGAGCTGAATGTGCAGTTACAGGAGTTACTTGATTTGGTATTCGTGAGGCCGAGTACTTCACCTTGAGGTGCTTCGATTCTATTTGTCAAAAAAAGATGGATCCATGAGGTTATGCATCGATTACAAGCACCTGAATAAGAGAACGGTGAAGAACCATTATCCTTTGCCATGCATCGATGATTTGTTTGTCCAGCTACAGGGATCTTCGGTGTTCTCGAAGATCGACCTTCGATTAGGCTATCATTAGTTGAGGATTCGTGAGTCAGATATTCCGAAGACAACTTTCAGGACTCGCTGTGGACATTACGAGTTTGTAGTGATGCTGTTTGGGCTCACCAATGCACCTGCGGCTTTCATGGATATGATGAACCGGATTTTCCATCCATACTTGGACAAATTTATTGTAGTGTTCATCGATGATGTGATCGTCTACTCATGGAATGAATGGGATCATGCGAATGATCTACGTATTGTCTTGGATACATTACGGGAACACAAGCTATATGCCAAGTTGAGCAAATGTGAGTTCTGGTTATCTCAGGTCTCATTTCTGGGGCATGTCATTTCTGGAGCAGGCATCACAGTTTATCATGCGAAGATTGAGGCAGTCATGTCTTGGGAACAACCCAAAACAGTTACACAGATTCGGAGCTTCCTCGGGCTAGCTGGCTATTACAGACGCTTTGTCAACGGATTTTCACGCATTTTTCGCCCTTTGATACGATTGACACAGAAGGGAGTTCCACTCATTTGGGACGATTCATGCGAGCAGACCTTCAGGACACTGAAGGAGAGATTGATGACGACACATATTCTTGCTCTTCCTTCTGGCACTCAGGATTATGCAGTCTACATAGATACATATGGAGAAGGTCTAGGAGCAGAACTGATGCAACGAGGTCAAGTGATTGCGTACGCATCACGACAATTGAGACTGTATGAGCGAAATTACCCTACCCATGATTCGGAGTTGGCAGCAGTTGTCTTTGCCTTGAAGATCTGGCGCCACTATTTATATGGGGTGAACTTCGAGATTTTCACAGATCACAAGAGCCTAAAGTATATCTTTGACCAGAAGGAGTTGAACATGAGACAACGCAGATGGCTCGAGCTACTGAAGGATTATGATTGCACGATATCTTACCACCCCGGTAAGGAAAACGTGGTGCCTGATGCACTTAGCAGGAGAGCTCATGCAGATGGTACGACGAACTGGCTATACACGTGGGATATGCTTGCAGCTTTGATTGATTGGAATCTTCAGGAGAGCGCATCCATTTTTACCATCGTGCCTCCACGATTTAGCAGTTTGTGGGATCGTATCGTCGAGGGACAGAAGACAGATCCTTGGATTCGAGATAGATATATGCAAGCCGTCAAGGATGAGATTGATGATTTTGTGGTGACAGAGTCTATTTTATGGAAAGCAGGACGGGTTGTTGTGCCCAATGACGAGCAGTTATGTGGATACATACTTGATGATGCACACAGTTCACAGTTATCTATCCATCCAGGTAGCATGAAGATGTACCGTGATCTGCGCCGACATTTCTAGTGGATGGAATGAAGCGCGATGTGGCGTAACATGTCAGCAAAAGTATGACCTGTCAGATGGTCAAGGCTAAACACAAGAGACCACCAGGATTACTTCAGTCTCTCCCCAATCCTAAGTGGAAGTGAGAGAACATTTCTATGGATTTTGTCACGGGATTACCAAAAACACCAGGTGGCCATAATTCCATTTGGGTCATTGTTGATAGATTGACCAAGTCATCCCATTTCATACCTGTCAACACGGATTACACTCCATCCAGATTGACCAAGCTCTATGTGCAGAATATCATTAGACTTCATGGGATACCATGAGAGGTGGTGTCTGACAGGGATTCGAGGTTTACTTCGTAGTATTGGCATCAGTTCATGTCATCATTACAAACAGAGCTGAGGATGGGTTCTGCTTATCATCCGTAGACAGATGGGCAGAGTGAGCATACCATTCAGACATTAGAATATTTGCTCCGCGCATGCACCTTGGAATGGAAAGGGTCCTGGAAGGACCATCTGTCATTGGTGGAATTCACGTATGACAACAGCTATCATTCCAGTATCAGTATGGCACTATTCAAAGCCTTATACGAGCGGAGATGCCTCACACCTCTCAGTTGGCGTGAGGTAGGCGATCATGCTTTATATTCCATAGATCTCCTGGAGGAAACCATGAGAGCTGTTGATCTTGTAAGACGAAGGCTTCTGACGGCACAAAGCTGCCAGAAGAACTATGCGGACCGTCGGAGAAGAGATTTGGAGTTTCAGGTATCCAATACTCTCCTTTTACTCCTTTTACAAATTTAACTAATCCTCATACTAACGACATTCATATAAATTATAGGTTGGAGATTGGGTATTTCTCCGTGTATCTCCCATGAAGGGAATTCAGAGATTTGGTGTTCGCGGCAAACTAGCACCGCGATATGTTGGACCTTTTGATATTCTTGCAAGAGTGGTGAAGGTGGCATACCGAGTAGCCCTCTCTCCACATCTTTCAGCTATCCACGATGTCTTCCATATATCCAACTTGAAGAAATATGTCCATGACCCTCGACACATCATCAGTTACAAGAATCTAGACGTGGAGCATGATTTGACATACGAGAAGAAGCCAGTACAGATACTTGACCGTGTTGTGAAAAAACTTCGCAGCAAAGAAATTCCATTAGTCAAGGAGTTGTGATATCAACATGACGCCGAAGAGGCGACATGGGAGACTGGAGCTGACATGAGAGCAAGATATCCACAGCTTTTCTAAATGTAATAAGCAAAACAAGCTTTTATAATTAGATACATGATAAATATATGGCTTGTTTTCTCATTGAGGTTTTTATGAGTTTAAAACCCTTTGAGGTTTTTATGGTCATATGAAATTCAAGATACATAGTGACCTTAACTCGAGTCTCAAGGACGAGACTCCCTTTGAGGTTTTTATATTTGTAACATCCGGTTTCCAATCAAACCTAGACTTGATCTGATCTGGGTCCGATGACCCGATTTGGGTCCGATATGAGTCACTGGAGGGAGGGGGTGTAGAAATGCACAATTACCCCTAAATAGCGCTGATGGACGATAGGAAGCATGCCACATGGTCTACTTAAGGTCCATCTACGATCCACATCAGCTAATACCCCTTTACGAACAACGACTAAAATTATATCTTGCGAAAGATCCGATGGTTGTTGGTGGATGGATCCGATGATGGCTGCTCAATCTGGAAGGGGGTTCAATTGAACGGCTGAGAAGGTGCTTGGACGAACTGGGAAGAATGATGCATGGAGCCTCCATCAATTTGTTAAATCTTCATCCTCTGGCAGAGTTATTCACTGCTCAGATGCTCTACGCGATCGTGGAAGTGGTCCGCAACATCTGTTGAAGCCAGGTGAATCTAGAGCCCAATATTGAGGCCCTAGAGGTCGGAGAAGAAATATGCACTAGGATCTTGAGTGCATGCTAAAATTGGCCTCAAATGGGGATCTTGGAAGCTGTGTCATGAACAAAAAGAGAAAGCAGATGAGGGTTTTCGCTCGCTTTCTCATGTGAAATGGAGATGAAGTGAGCTAAGTGGCGAGGTCCGATGCTGGTGGGGGATTTAGACTTTGAATACCTGACCTAGGGATGATCAAGGTGACTGGAGATGGCCTGGAAGTGGAGAAGGTGAAGTGAAGGTGAAAGAGAGATCAGAATAAAGTGGAACAAGCAGAGACGACAACCGGAGCTCTAGAGATCGGGCGTATTGTAAACCTAAAAATCTAAGCTAACACAATAGTAAAAGTATGAAATAAAAGCTAGAAATAAAATCTACCACTACAAACTACCTGAAAATGCAAGGAAAGAAGCATCTCATACCTGGAGACTAGGGAGCAGGAACCTTGCTAGAGATGATCTGGTGCAGTATGGATCACCCCAAAGACACCCTTTGCAAATCGGATGAGGAGCAAGATGTCACCAAGCTCAACCCATCCATGAGAGATCTGAGGGTTTATGTCATGACCCTCAATTTCGGGCCATCGGATCCTCCCATAATCGGATCTGGTTACTCAGCAATAATTTATTCAACAATCACAATTAACATTAATAAACAGACTGTAAGTAAAATACTCAGAAGAAAGTATTTTAACACTTTTTCATTCACAATAAAGTTCAAATGATACATTTTTCCATTACAACTATTTACATGTACATCATCTTGAAAGGAAAATATACAAAAGATTAACAACTACCTTAGAAAGTAAAGCTACTGTGGTTGGCTGGATGTCTACTAAGATCCTTGCGTTGGCTCACCGACTCCTGTTGGATTTTCCATAAATCATAGGATAAAAATTAGCGAATGCTAAGTAACGAAGAAGAGAAAAGGAAACAAATTGTGTAATTTTGCAAAACTTGTTATCACCAAAGGTTTCATTCCTTCTTGTTAATTTAAGTCCTATTCCTTTCTATTCCACGTCAGGGATTAGTCCAGGGAAATTACCTCACCACTATAAGGACTCCGAAGCTGTGGACACTTCGGGATTGGAGATTGCGTTGATCTTGGTAAGCTTATGCTGCCGTACATCACCTCAACCAATCCTCCAATACTACCCTGACAATTTCCTTTTCTTTTATTAAACAGGGTCTCAAACCCTCAGCCTGTAAAACAAATGAGCACACCGTCCTCGAGGACTCGGTTGCTTAAAATCTCAGGCTAACGTTTAATCATATAACCTAGCGACTTTAAATACATATTATCGTGACCCAGTCGTTATTGAACCACCCGTGCCTCCACATGGCACGACCACATCTTCCGTTGTTCAACCCGAAGATATTGGCTCCCGGTACCACGCGTTGCAAAATAGTCATTTCTGCGCACTTAACATAACGGGGAAACCGTGTACCACCTAGGTAGGGAAACACCAATATCGGTTCCTTCCGACAAACCTACAGGTTGCATGCCCGACCTGTAGTACTACTCCCAGTCATCATTAACGTGACACACAATCCTTTTCAGGATCCAACTCAAACCACATCAATTTCCATGATGTAATTCTTTCGTTAAGTCTTCGATTTGCATAATTAGCAATAATTAGGATAGACACACATATATATTATTCATATGCATATAAACTCGTATTTATGCCTATTTTAACTTCCAAACCCTAACTTTCAAAGCCACCGCAACAATTTGATGCTTAAATCTTATTTTAGTGAAAATCACAAAGCAACTCTTCAGACTTTTTCAAAAATAGCCAAAATTAGGGTTCTCCATATCAAAGAGCATAAAATCAAGAATTTTAATAATCTCGTATGAAAATCCAACAGAAAAAGGAAGGTTTTCGTTACCTAATCGAGCTCTCTCTCGTGTATGCAAGGCTTTATCGTGTTTCGTTTTTAGAAAGTCTATTTTAAGGCTCCTGAAATGATCAGATTTCATTTTCGTATCAAAACGCTAAGAACGTGTCAAGAACGTGAAGAATGAATGAAGAACACGAAGAATACAAAGAACTCGAAGAACATATTTTCTCTTAAAATTTCGACAGAGTTTCCCCTTATATCGGACATATTTCTCGGAAAATTTCGGCAGAGTTTCCCCTTATATCGGGACATATTTCTCAGAAAATTTCAGCAGAGTTTCCCCTTATATCGGGACATATTTTAAAATGAAAAGAGTTTCCTCTATAAAAACAATCGAGAGGAAATAACAGCGAAACTGAAAGAATATACTCAAACAACAAGAGATGAAGAATCGGTAGATACTCAAACAGATCCAAATATCCATATAGGAAAAAAATTCGGGACATTGGAGGAGGAGGGGAGGGGAGATTAGATGATTCTTCAACTTGAATCAATTGATTAGTATTAAGGCATATCAAGAGCTAGGTACCCACTATCCCACACAGTATGGTCATCAGTTCTATGTATTTTTACTTTTCCCTTCTGAAGTAAATATCAAATCTTTTAATAAGCTCGTCATATTCATGGTTATACATAGCAATATTAGTTGGGAGATTTTGCGTCATATATGATTTCATCGAGGAACTGTCTCGATCTTGATCTGAGATCTACGCTACCCTAACCTGCCCAAGGGCAACGCCTCGTTGCGAGTGAAATCGACCACTCACGCTATGCATTCGAGACTTTGGTCAACAATAAATACCATATTGAATCATCTTGATTTCATTGGTTTCCTAATTTCTCAAGGCCTTGACGAAGAGCGTACCTCTAAAGCCAAATAGAGAGTTGCGGCATAAATGCACACAGAGGGCACTGATGAGCCGATAAAACTCCCACAAAATTCGGGTGAGGTATTAATAATCACTCTAGGGTCGTTGCGACCCGGATCTCGGAGAATAGGACTCAATAAGAAAAATTAAGGAACCACCAAACAAAGAGATAAAACAATGAAATCAAAAGCGGTCCTCGCTAATTTATTAACCTGGTATAGCGACCAGGGTCAGACTCAAGGAGCACGGGATGGCCTTACGGCCTACGAAGTAGTCAAATCGAAAAATATGGAAGAAACTATTTTTGGTGTATTATAAATATTTTTATATTTTTTGTATTTTGATATATAAGAAAATGTAAGAAAATAGGAAAACAGGCAACAACCACAATTATTTAAACACCCAAAAATACACAGAAAATTCCAATAAAATTATTTTTGTATTTTTAATATTTTGAAGTGTTTTTGGTGAATTTTTCAGAATTTTTAAATTTTTATTTGATTTTCTAAAAATCGAGAAAAGGAAAAAGAGGGGTTACCGTGTAGCCAGACTTGAAAGATTAATTAAAAATTTAAAATTGATTCATAAAAGACTGAATGCCATTTTTATGAAAAATATATACAAAAAGTAAACTACAGAAAAGAGTTTGTATTTTTTTCTTTTATAAAATTTTATAGAATTTTTATAAGATTTTTAGGGTTTTTCAATTTTTAAGGGTTTTATAAATCCAAATAGTACGAAAATCTGACAGAAGCTGAAAAACAGTAAAACTAACTATCCCTAATATTTTTAGAATTTTTAAAGGAGTTTTTATATTTTTAATTGATTTTCGTTTTCAAACAGTAAGAAAAATACGTGTTTTTGATTTTTTAAAATAGTAAAAAGCCTAAAAAATGTCCCAAAAATTTAGGGAAATTTTTACACAGTGGCAGGAGCCACGTGTCCTGATTTCACCTAATTTAGATTTAATTTGATATTTTATTCAGTAAAAACAAGGCACACAACTCACAGGGACCTAAACGCAAGAAAACATACTTCCAGGGGCCAAACAGTAACAACAATAGAAAGTCCAGGGGCTCTTATGCAAAAATACCACAAAAGCACGCGCGTAGCACGTGAATCAGACACAGAGGAGCATAAATGTAATTCCTATTTAAAAAGATTCAATCAATAACACAAAGGAAATACATGACTAAAAGTGCAAATGTCCCAAAACCTCACGTGTCGATGCATGTGGCCCACATAGACAAGGACTAAATTGCAAATAAAAGAAACATCAAGGTCCAATGTGCAATTTTTCCAAAATTAAAACTACTACATTAAATATTTACATGACTAAACTATAAATGCAATAAAAAGCGGGGCCTAAGTGAAATTACCCATTTATTTAAGATCAACGGTCGAGGAAGAGCCACGTGGAGATCAGACGACTGAGAATATAAGGTGCCTCTTCGCAGGATGAACGGTCTCGATCGAGCCCCAGGTGAATCGGACGGTGGAGACGCTCCGTGGATGGACGACGATGATCAGAATTGGCGGAGGGAGCTCGATCCAACGGTGGCTGAAGGTCCTGTAAGAACTCAACTCCGGAGAAGTTCGCCGGAGCACTCCGTGCGCTCTGGACCTCCTCAGGAGCTGCTGAGATCGGCGAAATAAAGCTCGAACTCTTCCGCAGCTGATGGGCACCTCCGATGAGGCCGGGAACATCGGTGATGCTCCGGCGACGAAGGAGGAGTAGAACGGCTGTGCTTCGACTATGGGACCGCCAGATGAGTCCTTTGACCTGCAAAATGACACAACAAGAAACCTGGGTCGAGGGCAAAGTGCCTCGACCCGTTAGCGGGCGGAGAAGGTGGTCGGATGAGTTGCAGCGTGGTTCTCCAGCGAGCGGCGGCGGAGGAGGACCGAACTCCTGCTCCGAGGCAAGTCAGGTTGATCGGATGGGTGAAGAAGGTGGGGAGGAGTCTCGTGAAGATGAATCGGGGGGCCTATGGTCGAATGGGTGACTGGAACAATGTGAATTAGCCGGCGACGGCCGGTGGCGCGATTAGGCGAAATCTGAAATTACGCGAACCAAGGGGTAATCAGGGCTACCGGATGGATGAGGTTGACTAGGCTGAAGCTAGCAGAGCTCCTGGGGTCTTTGCCTCAAGGGTTCGTCGGGTCCCGAGGCTAGATGCACCTCGCGGTGGTGCACGGCGATGAACTCGCCGGATCAGTGGCTAGGGTCGCTCTCTCCTCACTGCAACACCGCCCTCAGATAGTTGTCACTCTAGTACAGGTAGTGGAGGTCCTGTGATGAAAGGCGGAGGCCAAAGATGGCGTGGAATTGCGGTCGGAGGTGAGGCTATATACTGGGAAGGATCTGGCTAAATAGAGTCGGGCAGGGTTGCTCGAAGCACGGATCCCTCGACAATCCTCCAGACGAGGGTCTCGGATCAGTGAAAGTCAAATGATGCTCGGGGTTTGAGTAAATGGAGGTTGGATCGAGTCGCGAAAATTAGGCGAAGTCGGGTCGGGGCGAATGATCCACGTCTGGTGGTCCAAGGGGGGGAGTTGACGGGGGGTCAACAATCCCCCGTGGACCAATGAAATATTTCCATTTATTAGTTATTTAAAAATTCAATTAAAAATAGTAGATGATTTTATTTTAAAAACTTTTCAACATGAAAAATGTTTATTTATTTTCAAAGTAGTTTTTAGTGATTTTTAAATAATTTTTTGAAAAATAAATAACGTATTTACATTGTATTATTATTATATATAGGTATATATACATATGTATTTTTTATTTTTATTTTTATTTGTTTATTTTTGCACAATTATTTAAGGTTCCTCTTATCATTAGGTGGATTAAGGTTTTAACCAATCTCCATTTGTCAATTTAAATCCAGGCCAGTTTAAATGTCAACTATGATTTGGAAAAACTGTGCAAGTATTTACAAAGATGCTATTTTACAAATATTTACACATGTGTAAAATTTTTGAAAAATGTTTGAAAACATGGATGTATGCATGAATGCGAAGTTTTGCAAAATATTTACAAAAATTTACACAAGGTTTTTGCAAACTTTTTATTTTCCAAACATTTTACAAAAACTTTGTACTTATATACATTATTTTGATATGAAAATATTTACACACTATTTACACAAAAAGATTTTACAATCATTTGTAGAAAAATAATTTGTATAAATACATAGGTATGTGCAAGACGAATTTTATGTACAAGGGAAATTTTTAAATTTTTATGGATTTTTAGCCAATTTTATTTATTAACACACTCACACAAAGTACGAGTTATGGCTAAAGTATATATGAAATATATACGCCACCCCCTATACTTAGCTCGAACAATGTCCTCAGAGTGATCAAGAGTGATGAAGAAGACATAACTCGGGCTTAGTATAGGGAAGTGAAAAGGAATGGCTGTCTAAAAGGATTAATCAAAGAATAGAGTGAAGAGGAATCGGTGTTTCCCCCTATACTTAGGATCAAGTAATCCTAAGTATGGCAAGCTGTACATGAAGGGAAATCCGAGTGGAAGGATGCACAGGGTCTACCCCCCCCCCCCCCCCACATACTTAGGTTGAAATATCACTAAGTATAGGCAACAAGACAGGGGTAGAAAGAATCAATAGAATACCGAGAATCCTACACCCCCTATACATAGGGTAAAGTACACCCTAAGTATAGCATAATCATAGGATAAGAAAAGGGTGTGGGACTAAAGAATAGAGTGATATGGACAACTGGATCTATACAGGTCGGAAGAACTGTGATAATTGATGAATCCCAATTCATCACTCTTTATTCCTTTATTTTAGCTAGAAACTTGAGAAAAATACCGTGTAAATATGTGTAAATATCATAAATGGTCAAAACACGTGCATCTTGTAAATATGCATAATTAGCATGTTTTTGTGCCAAAATAAAGGAATAAAGAAACATAAGAAAAAGAGGGAAATATTTATAATAAATATTGAATGACCTAATCCCAAGGGAGGGCTCAGCATGGGCCTGACCGCAAAAGAACCCAAGTAGAGAGAGATAAGGTCATTCATACATGTACATATACCCATGTAAATAAATAAATTTATTTTCCTCAAAATAAAAATTAAATAAGTGTTTCTTTTATTTTGAACATATTTGTAAAAATAAAACTAAAATAAAAATGAGAAAAACAAAAGAAAAATAAAAATAAACAAGACTCCTCTCATCATTGTATATACCATGTACATGTGTATATAAACATATTTATTTAACCCATGTAAATACATCATAAAAATAAAATAAAAATACCTCATTGTTCCAAATGTTATTTTGTAAATAAATAAAATATAAAATTGGAATAAATATACAAAAATAAATAATTAAAAATAAAATACATATATGTATATACCTATATATAATAATAATATTTTGTAAATACGTAATATATTTTTCAAAAAATAAATAAAAACCACTAAAAATTAATTTGAAAATAAATAAATATTTTTCATGTTTTAACTTTTTTGAAATAAGATCATTATCTATTTTATTTTGAATTTCCAAAATAATTTCCAATGGTGGCCTGTGATTGGTCCATGGGGGATGTTGACCTCTGGTCAACTCCCCCCTGGACCTTTTCCTCGCGGATCTCGCGTCCGACCCGACTTCTTATAATTATCCCCGCATGATCTGACCACCATTTACGCAAACCCCGTGTACTTATTACACCTGAACCATCCCTGATCCACGCTCGGGGATTTTCCTCGGGGTCCGAGCTTCGAATCACTCGCCCGACCACCTTCTTCTCGGACCCCTAACAGTATAAAGCCGACCTCCACCGCACCTTTTCACGCATACTTGGCTCTGCTCCTTCGTCCCAGGACCTCCATCTTCTTCCCCAGAGTGACAGTTGTGCGAGGAGGGTGTTGAAGAGAGGAGGAGGTGCTCCCAACCATCGATCCGGCGACCTCTGTCGCCGTGCGCCACCGCGAGGTGCGCTCAGCCTCGGATCCCGACGCTACCTCGAGGCAAGGACCCCCAGAACTCCGCGAGCTCATCCCCAGTCGACTGCAGCCACTAGGTAACTCCGATTCCATCTAGTTTCCTTGAATTTTCCATTTCGCCCAATTCGGTCTTCCGTCGTCGCCGATCGATTCCCACCATCTCTGTCACCCAATCGATCATCGGACCACCCTATCATCTTCGTGAGACTTCTCTTCATCTTCTGCACCCACTCATTCCCCTTGGTTCACCCCGGAACCAAGGTTCGACCTCCACCGTCTTCGCTTCACCGGAGGTCGCCGCTGCGACCCATCCAGCCATCCATTCCACCCACATACAGGAGCTCGACCTCCTCCGCCGTCGTCGGGCCAATCCGGTGGTCCCTGGCCTCATCGGAGGTGTTCAACAGCTGCGAAAGTCCCCGAGCTTTCTTCTGACCATCTCAGCAGCTCCAGAGGAGGTCCCGCGTGCCCGTGGTGCTCAGGCGAAGTTCTCCAGAGCTAAGTTCATCCAGGACCTTCCACTGCTGTTCGATCAGCCCTCTGCTCCAGATATAACCCGGAGCGTCCACCAGCGAGACACGAACACCGTTCGATCCAGCTAGAGTTTGATCTGAACCGTCAGTCGCAGAGGAGAGGCGTGCACGCACCACAGCCATCAGATCATCCACATGGCACGCCCTCGTCCGTCCGATCCGAGCCTTCGATCTTCGAAGAGGCATCAACGCTTATCAGCCGTTCTATCTCACACGTGGCGCGCCTCCAACCGAAGATCTCAATAAGGGGTAAATTTCTTGTAGGCCCCTCTGTTTATTGCGTTTAATATTTAGTCCTGTAAATATCTAGTTTAGTTGTTTTTATTTTTAGATATTTTTACTATGGACCTCGATGTTTCTGTTATTTGCATTTCAGTCTGTATACATGTAAGCCACGTGCTTCGACGCGTGAGACTTGGGTGTTTTGCACTTTTTACCCTGTGGTTCCTGGATTTTATTGTTTGATACTTTTTAAATAGAAATTACATATATGCCCCTCCGTGTCTGCTACATGTGCGTCGCGCGTACTTTCGTGGGATTTTTGCATAAGGGGTCCTGCGTTTTAATTGCGTGTTATTGTTTAACCCCTAGAATTATTTTTTGTTGCATTTAGGTCCCTATGCACTGTGAGCCTTAGTTTTTATTGAATAAAATAGCAAATTAAATCTAAATTAGGTGAAATTTGGACACGTGGCTCCTGCCACTGTGTAAAAATTTCCCTAAATTTTCGATACATTTTTTAGGCTTTTTGATATTTTTAATAATTCAAAAATGTTGATTTTGCTACTATATGATTTAGAAAATTAAATAAAAATATAAAAACTCTTTTAAAAATTATAAAAAAATTTGTGTAAGTTAATTTAAGTGTCTTTTGATTTCTGTGCAATTTTCGTGCTTTTTAGGTATATAAAAATCCTAAAAATTGCAAAACCCTAAAAAACTCATAAAAATTCTAAACAAGTCTAGAAAAATAAAAAAAATACAAACTCTTTTTTTCTGAATTTTAGTTGTTGTTTATACTTTTCATAAAAATTACCTCCAGACTTTTATAGTCCATTTTACATTTTTAGTGGACCTTTCAAGTCTGGCTGGACAGTGATTCCCTGTTTTTGTCTTTCTTGATTTTTAGAAAATTACATAAAATTAAAAAATCCAAAAAATTCACCAAAAACACTAAAAAACCTAAAAACATTTTTGTTTGAATTTTTGGAGCGTTTTTTATTGATTAAATAAATTGTTGTATTGGCTTGCTTTTACATTTCTTTAGAAAATCAAAAATACAAAACATTAAAAAATTATAAAAACCCACCAAAAATACATTTTCTTCTCATTTTTGATTTTGACTACTTCGTAGGCTGCAAGGCCAACTCGTGCTCTCTGAGTCCGACCCCAGGTGCTATACCATGTTAATAAATTAGCGAGGACCGCTTCTTTAGATTTCATTGTTTTATCTCTTTATTGGTGGGTCTGTTATAATTTTCTTGATTGATTACATCTTACTATTCGGGTCACAATGACTCTGATATTTCATACCTTATCCCGATAGTGAGATTGTGCGGCCATCAGAATGACGCCGTTGCCGGGGAGCACGACTTAGTAGTCGGTTTCGAGTTTTCTGCGATTTTTCCTTTTCGCATCTTTTTGTAGATATTTCTGTAGATATTTTCTCTGATATGATTGTGTATATATATATATATATCTATTTTTGGACTAACACACTTTGATTTCCTTTTCTTGCGAGGGTCCAAGGATCGAGGCGGTTTTTTGGAAGCCGGAGCAACCGTGGGAGTCGGAGGCAGCTTCTTTCTCTACGAAGCCGCAGGAGAGCGTGAGGAGAAGGAGCCGAAGCTTGGGAGCTGCGAAATAGCCACGAGAGAATAACCGTAGAATAGCTGTAGATTAGGTTTGACTTAGTTTATTTTCAACATTATTAATTTGTAATAATATAGGGACCTGGACAGAACTTGGACAATTGTGACATTTCGGGGTCTGTTTTGCCGAGCACCGGTGTGCTCGGGGGACCCCCCCCCCCCCGAGTTTTTCACGGTTTTCGTGGCTTTTGACCGTTTATCTACTGCTTTGTGATTTACGCGATTTTCTGCCTTAGCTTAGGATTTTTATTGATTGTGACGTAATTAATTAGGATCCAAACACCTAATTGCCTACATGTACCTATAGTTCGAATAATTGGACCTAATTAATTAATTCACAAGAAAAAGGCGGCTTATTAGAGATCTAGTCCACGTGGCTTGAGGAGTCACATACAACACGTGCATGATCTGTTGTGGCAGACACCGAGTGGCTCCCAAGATAGGACTCAGGACCTAGGCTCGAGTACCCGGCTACTGTTCTCTCGTGTAGAAATTGCTCTGCTAGGGACGGTTTTCCGCGTGCATCATATAGGTAGTTTATATTCAGTCTTTTATTTATTCGCGGATCACGCTACATGTAGACTGCTAGAGTCAGGTACACATTTCTTACTCTGCATGCATCATTGATTCCCACGCATCGACTTTTTCGTCTTCTCCCCCGATTTTTGGACTTAAAATAATCAGGAGAATCGAAAAATTTGTTAGGCGTTGTTTTTATCTGAAAAATACCTAAAAAAAGAAAAACTATAAAATTGGGACTGCTAAACAAACTTGACCCTAAAAGACACTTCACCTAAAAATCAGTCTTGGGGAGAGCAACCCCCTCATTGTCTGGTTTGATTGCGCGAGAGAGTGACCCGCACACTAGGCTAGAGCCACATCGAGCCCTAATCAGACTACCGGCCTTTTATACGGAACAGTCTGGTTGGAGGATTGGATTCCTACCAGGTCACGTAACTGCTCTGATATCCTGACATGATCACCTAAATAAGTTTGACAAGATAATTGACCGAGCTCTTACGGTCTTCAGCTCAGTGTGGAGTAGGTGAATTCGGGGTTTGTTTGCTCATCTTGTTTGTTACCAGATCTCATCCGCCAGACTCGCCAGTTCGAGATGATGGGCAGGAGGTCCCTTAGGCAGCCTCTGGCTGCACCGCTTTTCAGCACTCCAACCCGTTCATCTAGGTTGGTTCGCGAGAGCTCAGATCCGCTCTCCGAACCCGAGTTCGATTCCACCATGTTCCCCCTTGGCCACCCTTCTTCCTGTCCTGAGATGCTAGTGCCAGATGCGAGTCGACAAACAGATGACATTTCAGCACCTGAGTTTGGGTCTTTTGCCTTTGCAGAAACCATGGCCAACAGCGAGGAGCGCACCGATGGTCCGAGGCCAGAGACGACTACCTATGTTCTGGACCAGGGTGCGATCAACACCACCATGCTAGCCTCCCTTGACACGATGCAGAGGCAGATACGAGACCAGGGGGCTTTCATAGTGGAGATGAGGAGAGAGATGGAGCGGCTCCAAGAGAAGAGAGATCAGCCGTGAGACGAGGGACGGAGAGATCCTGAGCAGCCATCAGCAGCAGAGCCGCCGAGACCGATGCGGGAGTTGCACAACCCCGGATCGACACTGACACATCGATGGGTGGTTCTTCCGGCGATCGTGGGGGACTTCAACTTCCCCCCAAACACGCTTCAGCTTCTACCCCGCTTCCACGGGCTCGCCACTGAGGAGCCCCATCTTCATCTCCAGGAGTTTGAGATGATCTGCAGCACCGTCCACGACCGTCAGGTGGACGAGGACACCATCAGGATGATTGCTTTTCCGTTCTCCCAGGCCGACAGAGCATCCAACTGGCTGAAGCACTTAGGGAGATCTATTAATACCTGGGAGCAGCTCTGCACCAAGTACTTGAACAAGTACTATCCACTCGGGCGGACGAATGCAGTTAGGGCCTTGATCAGCAACTTCTCCATGCTCCCCAACGAGCAGTTCCACGAGGCATGGGAGAGGTTCCATGAGCTTACCGACCGATGCCCGCACCATGACATCACGAAGCCGAACCTAACTCAGAGCTTCTTCTACGGGTTGACACCAGAGATGCAGGGCCTGGTGAACGCCTCTTGTGGCGGTTCCTACTTCGCCAAGGATGAGGATCAGGTCTTGTCCATCTACAAAGAGATGGCCGAGAATTACACAGTGATGTCCCAGACCTGACTCTACTCCCAGGGACGCCCTCAGCCACAGACCGTGCAGTTTTAGAGGATAGCACGGATCGACGCCGATCCTTCTACTTCGTCAGCGGCAGCCGCACATGTTGAGTCCACAGCCGCCGACATGGGCGTCATCAGTGAGACATTGGATCGGATGGAGCTGATCGAGAAGAAGCAGTGCCAGAGCATATCACAGATGGAGCAGATAGCACATTTGTTGAGTGACCTGAAGACACATGTCATGTGTCTACAGGAGGCACAGACGGCTTCTTAGCCCTGTCTTCAGGTACGAGGGGATCCGAGTAGCAGCGGTGGTTCGTCCCAGCGCTCCACCCAGCCTAGACAGGTTCACCTTGTACAGGCGGAGCCGTACCAGTAGCCGCATCAGTACTACCAGCCGCCACAATCTCCAGACACTCAGATGGTGGTCTACCAGCCGGATCAGCCTCTGGCAGTACTCCCGCCACCCCCTTACGAGCCGGAGCCGTTGTGAATGTCAACGGGATTTGGTACGACCGACCCCAGCCCGGTATCCGACGAGACCATCCCGAATTCCGTTGGTCAGCCGGAGGTGCCAGTTCCCAACAACAGCCTCCAGTTCAGGGTGGCCAGTACGACCATCAGCGAGAGCAGCACTAGCAGCCCCAGCCCCAGTACAGCAACAGTCATCCCAGCCCCAGCAGCAGTATGGTCCTCGTCCATATCAGCAGGGACATTCTTGGAGGCGTGATCAGCCTCATCAGTCGTAACATCATCCACAACAGTACCCCTCTCACCCGCCTCAGCAGCAGCATCCTCACTACCAGCGAGGCCACCCGTCAGGTTCTCATGGGCCAGCCTATGAGAACCCCGACCTAGACGACTTAGCCCACCTCATGACTGAGCAGCATGCTACATTCAGACGGGAGATGGACGATTTCCGCTAGGAGATGCGGGAGATAGTTAGAGGGAAGGCCGCCATTCCTACACAGATAGAGACAAACCCGAATAACCTGAAGAGGAAGTCTAAGCAGGTAGAGTTTATAGAGATTACCACTCCTAGTGATTCTTTTGGTGATTTATCTGCATACATGTTTGATGCTGATTTTGTCACACTTAGGAGCGGTAGGATGTCAGCAGGCGGCGCCTCGTCTGAGCGACGATCCCACGCCACACCAAGAGCGCCCGACGAGGAGGAGTGCGGTACTGAGGCCGCGAGAGATGATGACGGTGGTACTAATGCCACCATGGACGTTGATCCAACTGACGGTACTGAGGCCGTCACTTCACCAGTTCGAGGAGGTGGTACTGACGCCACCACAGCTGTTGAGCTAGAGCGCGGTACTGATGTCGCGAGATATGCTGAGGGTGGTACTGAGGCCATCATTACTTCTGCTAGTCCTGTAGTCCTTCCATTTGTACGTGTATCTCAGGACATTTCTGGAAATAAAGGAAAGGGTATGTTATTTTCGGATCCACATGTGTTGATTGATGATGTTTGTGTGGATTCTGTTGTTCATGAGCATGCCAGACCCTCTCCAAGTCCTTCATCTGAGAAGGACCCCGTGATCCCCTTTCCACGAGCACTTCACATGGCAAAGGGGAAGAAAATAGAAAATCTCAAAAAGAGTCATCATATAGAGTTTAGCCAGCAGATGATAGATCAATTCCATATTCAGCTGACTCTACAAGAGGCCTTGGAGCACATCCCTCTACTCCAGAGATCACTCAGAGACAGGACCACAGTTAGAAGGAAGAGGAGGAACCATCAGTCTGAGATCCATGTGCTTACCAGAGCCACTTGTTTCGCGATACAGAACCGTCTGCTAGCCAAGAGGCCAGATGCAGGAGCCCTGTATGTCAGATGCCACATTCATGAGCAGAGGTTCGACCGCACTCTATTATACAGCGGTTCTTCGATCAACCTACTTCTGGCAACCCTTCTCGACCGCTTCGAGTTGGGCACTCTCCGACAGAGCAGGACGGTCCTTCAGTTTGCTAATCGATCAGTCAAGAGACCGAAGGGGTTGCTAAGGGACATTGTTGTCACAATTTAGGGCCTGAAATTCCCCATGGACTTCATAGAGTTGGACATAGAGATCCCTGAGTCAGTGACCGATACCCCCATCATTTTAGGATGCCCTTTCTTGGCCACAGCCAAGGCAGTATCCGACCATGATAGCGGGAAGGTGTACTTTCACGTCAAGAGCAAGAGTATACAAATAGAGACAGTCGAGGAGACTAGAGCGAGAGATTCAGATTGCTCAGAGCCGACCATAGATTCAGAGCAGATGACAGAGGTAGGGCGAGACAACCACCAGGACTGTGACTTTGTGATTACAGATAATGAGGCAGTTTGGGCAGATCCAGTCGCACAGGCCATCCTTTCACCTTCAGAGTTTGCTGATGCAGAGACGCCAGCAGAGGAGAGCTTGGAGAGCACATTCTTGATCCAGGATACTTACGAGGCCGCAGATTCGGTTCTTGATCGCGATGCAGATTTTTGTGAGCATGATCCCTCGGAGTCAGATACAGATTGGGTAGAGTTTGATGATTTCACACCGTGTCTGACTTCCACTGAGCCTACAGTTAGAGAGGAGGTTGATTCTGAGCAGAGCAGAGACAGACCAGTTGAGCAGCCTTCTCCAGATCTAGTTTGCGAGCAAGAGTTCTCATTCTCCCGTGCAGATTTGGCAGCATACACTCGGATTCTTCAGAAGCCAGATTTTCCAGCACCGACTTGTCCAGAGCTGAAGTCGCTACCAGTGTCACTGAAGTATAGATTCCTTGCGGGTGAGCATGAGATGTACCCAGTCATTATCTCCGTTGATTTGATTAGAGAGCAAGAATCCCGTCTGACGGGGGTTCTTGAAAAGAACCGCAAGGCTATAGGATGGAGTGTAGCCAATCTCCAGGGGATCAGTCCGGCTCTGTGCTCCCACCATATCTATCTCGAGGATGAGGGAAAGCCGTCGCGTGAGTTCCAGCGGCGGCTGAACCCGAATCTGAGAGATGTTGTCATGAAGGAGATCTTGAAGTGGTGGAGCACCGATTTTATCTACCCCATCTTTGACTCCAAGTGGGTTAGTCCGTAGCATGTAGTACCCAAGAAGACATGCATCACTACAGTTGTCACGGAGTCTGGAGAGGAGATTGCTACCCGGGTACCCACTTCTTGGCGGGTCTGCGTAGATCACAGACGATTGAACCAGGCTACCAAGAAGGATCATTTTCCCCTGCCCTTTATTGATTAGATTATTGAGAGGTTGGCAGGGAAGAGCCATTATTGTTTCTTGGATGGGTACTCCGGCTATAATCAGGTGGCCATCGTGCCCAAGGACCAAGACAAGACCACCTTCACCTGTCCCTTCGGGACATATGCTTTTAGACGCATGCCATTTGGATTGTGCAACGCTTCGACGACATTCCAGAGATGCATGATGTCCATCTTTTCGGACATGGTGGGGGAGTTCTTGGAGGTCTTCATGGATGATTTCTCAGTCTACGGCGATGGATTTGATTCTTGTCTTGGCTGCCTAGACCGAGTCCTTCAGCGATGCATAGAGGTTCACCTAGTGTTGTCTTGGGAGAAGAGTCACTTCATGGTGACTCAAGGGATGGTGCTTGGCTACATCATCTCCAACAGGGGCATGGAGGTTGATCCGGTCACGGTGGATGTCATTAGAAAACTCGATCCACCATCCAACTTGCGGCAGTTACGGTCTTTCCTGGGGCACATCGGTTTTCTACCGATGTTTCATTCATGATTTCAGCAGGATTGCCTGACCGTTGACTGATCTGTTGACGAAAGACACCGAGTTCCTTGTAGATGATAAGTGTCTATCGTCGTTTGAGACTCTCAAGAGCTGTGTCATAGAGGCTCCTGTTCTCCAGCCACCCGATTGGTCTCTCCCATTCGAGATCATGACAGACGCCTCAGATTTTGCTGTGGCGGCCGTACTGGGACAAAGGAGGGATGGAGTCCCATTTGCCATTCACTACGCTAGCCGTACATTGGATGCCGCGCAGCGGAACTATACTGTCACTGAGAAGGAGATGCTAGCTGTAGTTTTCACCCTAGATAAGTTCAGATCTTACATCATTGGATCTAGAGTGACCATTTACACTGATCATACCACCATCAGGTACCTCATGGCAAAGAAGGATGCCAAAGCTAGTTTAAACAGATGGATCCTTCTACTCCAGGAGTTTGACAAAGAGATTAAGGATAAGCCTGGAGTCAAGAATGTGGTGACGGATAATCTCTCCCGATTGGAGTATCTTGAGGATTCTGAGCAGATTGACCCTATTTGTGAGACCTTCCCATATGAGTCGATCCTTGCTATCGCCTCACTCCCATGGTATGATGATATTGTGAACTATATTGTCGCCAAGAAAGTTCCACAAGATTGGTCCAGGCAGAAACTTGAGACCTTCCTCGCGAAGGCCAAGTTTTACCATTGGGAGGATCCCATCCTTTACCACGAGGGAGGGGATAGTATCTGGCGTAGGTGCATTCCTCAGGAGGAGCACCACAGCGTCCTTACTTACTGCCACAAGCTTGAGGCAGGAGGACATCACTCAGGGAGGAGAACGGCACAGAAAGTGCTCCAATCCGGCCTATGGTGGCCTACTCTCTTCAAGGACTCTGACGAGTTCGTGAAGAGGTGTACTGACTGTCAAAGGATGGGCACTTGTGGACAGCGTGATATGATGTCGATGCAGCCCATACACTTCTGTGAAGTTTTTGACGCACGGGGCATCAATTTCATGGGTCCATTGCCTAAGAGTCAGGGATTTGAGTACATTCTGTTGGTCGTGGATTATGTGATTCGTTGGGTTGAGGCCATCCCCGCCCGAACCGCAGATGCTAGGACTGTTTGCAGATTTTTGAGGAAGAATATCATTTCACGGTTCGGGGTACCTCGAGTGTTGATATCTGACGGGGGGTCTCATTTCGTCAACGACAAGGTAAAGGCCCTTGCTAGCAAGTTCAGACCATCCTCAGACGAATGGTACCATCGAGTTGCTACTCCATTCCATCCTCAGACGAATGGTCTTGTTGAATTGTCAAACAGGGAGATCAAGACTATATTGCAGAAAGTCGTCCGCCCTGACCGAAAGGATTGGTCACAGCTTTTGGACTCGGTCTTGTGGGCATATCGGACGTCTTTCAAGACTCCTTTGGGTACATCTCCCTTTCACCTCGTTTATGCCAAGCCGTTCCATTTACCTGTTGAGCTGAGACATAGGTCACTTTGGGAAATCACTGATATATTTTTGGATCCAGAAAGTTAGGAGATCAGAGGAGGGCAGAGTTAGCAGCCCTGGAGGAGCTTCGTGATACCGCCTTCTCAAACAACCTACATTATAAGGAGAGAGTGAAAGAGTGGCACGATTCTCATATCAGCCACAAGCAGTTTGAGCCAGGACAGAGAGTATGGTGAAGGATATGGAATTTAGATCCTCAAGCGCATCACGGAAGCGTGATCGTCGTATCAAATACGACGAAGAACGACTAGTCGCACTAGTTGTTCTATGCAGCGGAAATTAAAAAAATTTTCATGTGACGAAACCACATGATCCAAGAACACTTCTCGGATTGTTTCGTCTAAACCACAACCAAGTATTAGGTTTACCTCTTGAAGCGTGGTTGCGATCAAGTCTCTAAACGAAGAGACCTCCTGTCTCAAGTCCGATCCGTCGGAGGAGACGCTTGCGAGCGCGGGGATGAACCGCGTGCTTCTCGCAATCCAAGTTGATGATCCAAGCGGTGGATCTCCTGATTTCGACACACGAGATCCGATGTCTTCTTCACGAGCAAGGCATGTCGAAGTAGACGGAGTTCCACGAGCAAAACACCGGGCAGCATAACGACAGTGCCGCGGCGATGGAGAGCCTCTCTAGGTCATCCATGGTGGATGGCCATGAGAGGGAGAGAAAGAGAAAGAAAGAGAGAGAGAGAGAGACTTGTTGTCTCACTTATGTGCTAAGAAGAGCAATGGGGTGCCTCTCCTTTTATAGGGTTCTGGGATCCATGGATCTCAATCCATGTGTCAACACAAATCCAATGGTCCACATTAATTTGTGTTTCTTTCAATGGCCATGATTTGTTGCTAAAAACACAACAACAATTAATTTAATAAAAATCAAATATATATTAAATATAATTTGATTTATATCAAATCAATCTCCATTGGAGAGATAGGAAAGGAGGAAAGCCTCCTTCCATAAGGAGGGTGGACGGCCACCACATTCCTTATGGAATTGTGGCCTTCCCCTCTCCTCATTAGGAAGGGAGCTTCCTTTTTCCTATTACGTGAGATTACATTATCTCATGATTCTCTCCAATATTTGCAACAACATTTGTTACAAATTATTTCACAAAAATAAATCCAATTTACTTTGTGAACATTGCAATCATGCCATTGGAAATTTGTGAATCATATTCACAACCCAAAACAAAATGTAAATTACATTTTCAATTCAATGTCCAATGTGAATCCAATTCACATTAACATTTAATTAACAAATGTAAATCAGAAATAGCTCTCTGTTATATATTATAAATCACATTTATAATATATATGACTAATATGGATATTGCTACCCTTATTATTCATATCCATGATAATTAAATCACATTTTATCATCTTGGATCTTTATTTTCTTGTTCTCAAATAATATGAATCACATTCACATTATTCACATCTTTGATAATAAAATCACATTTATTATCTCAGATAACTCTCTTTATAATATGAATCAAATTCATATTACTCATGATAATTAAATCACATTTAATTATCCATTTTTCTCAATGCTCGGATACATAAATCAACAATATAATTATCCATGAACTCCTTCAAGGATAATGCGCTTTCTCCGCAGATACTTGGAGATAAGGACAGGGCGATTGTATTGTTCCACGTATAGTGACATGGATATTGAGATCATATCTCAAATCTAGATCACGGGCCTCCCATAGATGCTTGATTAAATCAAGACCATAAATCTAATATTCTTATTGCATCTGAATCACATTCAGATCAATGTCCAACACTTGGATCAAGATCAGATTACTTCTCTACTGAGAGGAGTCACTAAAATCCAGACCTGTTTCATCACTCCCTAGGAATGGAAGCGTCATGGTTATACAATCGTTTATGATCACATCACCCTCAGGTATTCCCAATACCTGTACATCCTGCATACTGGAAGACTCAGACTAAACCCGAAGTATTGGATCAACTTTATACTGTCTACTTCATGGTTTTATCATTAAGTTTCTCATTCGATCATTGGGAGTTGGTATCAATCATACACTTTCCAAAAGCGTATTTCATACCTAGGTCTTGATCATATACTTTCCAAAAGTATATATCAAACCTACAAATTCAGTCAAGCTTCCAAAGCGAGACGACCGTGTGCACGGAATTTGATTCTTCCCAATATCTCATGAGTGAGCTCATGTCTTCCGGTTCAGTAACTGAACCTGTATGATCCCTTTGAGAGATCGTATTACTCATATGCCCTTATATGCACACCAGCGCGCCGGTGTATAGATCTTGATTAGGTCATCAACCTATTGGTCTGCCAAATGTACATACTTAGACATATAGCAACACATCTGTCTCCGGTCAGAGGATGCGTGCCTATATCATGACAACATACGATATAGGACTTTGGTTATCTCGATCTCGTTAAGTCAACTCTTTGACCTAACTAATCTGACACCTCCGAATCTCTATTCCTATGCAGAGGACCTGCATCAAGAGGTCGGTCAGATATCAGCCTTCAGAGATAAGGATTGACATCTCCTACTCAGGCTGGAGATCATCTCTTAACAATCATTTGACGGTGCTTGATGAGTCCTCAATCTAACTCTTTAGATATTCATCCAAGCACCAGCCTCTATGATTCAATAGTTGAATCAACAGCTGTATGATCATCAAGATGGCCATGGTACATAACCCTAATTGTACTAAGGGACCTATTATGCAAATTATGTATTCTTCATTTCAGATTAAGGAGTGAATTGCAATAACATTTATTTCATAATGGCTCGCCGTGGGCTCGCATTTCCAACAATCTCCCACTAGCCCAAAGAGCCATTAATGGGCTAATCATTTAAACCCGCACTCATGTGACAATCATAGGCTATTTAGAAAAATAGCTAGGTAAGCTGATTAGTCACTCTGTTCCCGCGAGACTATGCCAAGTCCTTTTACGGCACTTGCATACCCCCAGTAACAGTGCTCGCATATAATGCGAATGTTGCATCTCATGCAACCAATACTCAATCTAGTTGGTTAGAGTGTCCCTGACATCATAACCAGTATCCCCATAATCCTTATTAGAATACCTTCATTCTCGGAGATCTCTATCTCCTAAGGTATCTAAAGTTTAGACCTTTATAGATGGTCTTAAACTTTTGAAGATAAGACTTTGAGATTCCTATCTCAAAAATCTCCTCATCTATGAAGATTTTGTTATTACTGCAATCAAGTGTTTTATCTCTACAGTAGGATTAGTAACAATTTACTACTCCCACTGCATGACAGACATCTGGTATTTGTACACTCTAGCATACACTCAGCTTCTCGTAACTAATGCACAAGTGCAAGTAGTTGTAGCATTTACTTCCTCAACTCTTTGAGGTGCTATCCCTTAAGATAGGTCAGTACCATATCTTAAGGGTTAGAAGCCTTTCTTGGAATTTCTATGAATAGAATATGTTCAAGGTATACTACAAATGTGACAGTCCAATTATCCTCTTCTCTTGGCTTCTGAACAACTTCAGAACGAAGATCTAAGAGGTATCTTTGAAATCATATTTCAAGATATGGAATAACCAGAGAATAAAACACTTATTATTATCCTTATATCATTTTAAATGATCAGGATATCATCTACATTCAGCAAGATGAACACAAAGGCACTCCCACTAAGCTTCACATGGCTCATCAAGATTCTATCTGAAATCATAACAATTATAATTCCATCAAATCTTATGGTCCAACTTCAAGAAGCTTATTTGAGTCCATAGATGGATTCCTTAGTTTGCACACCTTGCTTTCCTCAACCATGAAGCCCTGGGGCTACTTCATGTGAATATCCTCAAAGAGGTATTCGTAGAGGAATGCAATATTGACTTACATCTTGAAGATGCAATAGTCAAGTTGTGTAGCTAAGGTTAGCAACATTCTGATGATTTTAAGCATGGTCACCGAAGAGCAAGTCTCATTGCAAGCAATGTCTTCTCTTCCGGTGTGTGGCTCATGGCTACGAACCGTGCTTTGAAGGTCTCTACCTTCTCATCAGGTTCCCTTTCTCTTGAAGATCCATTTACACCTTTACAGGTTTTACCCATATAGGTGGATCTACGAGGGTCCATATACAACACTTGCATATGAAGTCTACATTAGACTTTTATTGCTAACATCCATCTATCCATGCTATGATCTTCAGAAGCTTCATCACATGAAGTTCAATCATTGTCAGATTTCTCGGACACATGGAATTCATCCTCAAACTCATTTGAAGAGGTATTAGTGTTTCATTTTTAATTGTCCTCTTAGTTTCCAATTTCAGGAGCCTCATTATCTTCTCAAGATAAATGAGTTCCTACACTTCATTTTCATCTTGATTCTCAAGAGTCTCAACCTCTAAGAATCATATTCTCAGAGATGAGATACTTAGAATCTCAAGGTCATAAAGTAGGTATCCAATACTATCCTTTATTTTCCTAATGAAGCAACACTTTCAAGTGCTAGATTCCAGCTTGCATGCATGGAATCAAATTAAGCATATATATTGTAGTCTCTTCTACACATATATACCTGGAAACTAAGGGATAATTATGCTAAAATTCATCATTGATAAGATCATGTCACACATGATCCAATTGTATCTACCTATTGAGTTAAGATATGTTAGGAGGATTGAGATAGAAATGATATTCATATCTCTATAAGGTATTCTTTGAATTTATCTAACAGGTACTTGCTACCTAGATTAGATCAAATTCATTTTATCTTCCTTCAAACTTTGGTTTTAAACCAAAAATAATGAAATCTTTGAACATTTCAAAGGTTTCTTAGGTGAAGAGAAGAAATCTCATATCATACATAATCATCAACAGATATCACATATCCATAATGTTTACTATGATATAGATGATCTACATACATCAATATGCATGAGATCCTGAATACCTTGGCATCTTACACCTTTCTTTAAGAAGGGTGTATTGGACATTTTACTTTGAATACAATATTCATAAGTATGTAAGTTTTGAAATTTTAGACATTCTAAAGTTTCATCTCTTACTAGTCTATTGATCAAATCAATAGACAAATGTCCAAGGCTTGATGCTAGATCATTGTCAAATGATCTTCATCCTCCTATTGATCTTAAGGTTTAATTTCAGTATTTAGAAATGTTAATGAACCATTCATTAATTTTCTAATTTAGTGAAGTCCACTAGATTATTAGATTACTATCTGAAATATATACATCATAACTCTTTATGATAGTTCTATCTCAGATTCATGTTCATTTCTAACATTTAGAAACAAACAATGAGTGTATTCTTATATCTAGGTCATAGAGACATTCTCTAAGACTAAGGACTCTCCCACTGAAATTAACAAGTCTATCAATCCAACAGAGATTGTTGCAACAATTGCATCAATATCCATGTGGATAACTATAAACCTTTAAGATCAAATTTTCCAGTCTTCTAAAACATATGCAACCTATTGTAAATGTCATTAGAAGATTGAGATACAATTATTTGACTTTATCTTATCAATGATTTATGTAGATTAATCCGATGCTCCATCCGAGTCCTTCTCTAAGGATTCTAGATAGACTTGATAGTCATACTATCAACACATCAACTTATTGAAGTATTGGCATTCATCCAACTCTTCGGATGACATATGGAAGTCATAGATGTATAGTGAACTCTTTGATCATACTTCTTACTCGGGTCCAACCCATGCTTCCATTGCGCTCCCTTTATCTATAAGCAACCATTGCTTAAGACTAAGGATCTCTTATGTAAGAGCATTTCAACATTTATACATGCTTCATTAAATTCATACAATATGAATATTATGAAGCTTCATGAATGACCAGAGTATAGATAGTAGAATGATGACACTCATCATCTACATCCATCTAAACTCTTAAAACATAGGTTCAGGTAGGTACTCAAACAATTTAAATACATCATCTCTTATAGAGCCACCATTCTGCATGATGCAGTGAACCATCTCATTCATGTTAAATGTCAAGAGCACATATGTATGCCAGAATATCTTCATTAATTTTATAAGGATTATTTGACAATTGCGATCATCATCGACATGTCACTTCCAAAGTACATCCGATGAGAGATCAAGACTATAGAGACATACAAACCCTAGGGTTGTAGTCCTATTATCTATTTAATTGTCATTCCTCAATATTATGAGGAAACTTGCATATTGCAACCACATACATTATGTGTCCAATTGCAAGTACAATATCTGGATCATGAGTCCAATCCATGATATTTTACTGGTTATTATTGAGTATATCATTGAGTGGGTTTTAATGAAGGATTATCTGAAATAAGAAATTTGCATAAATATATAAATATATATATATATATATATATATTACTTTGATTTAGGATTTTTATATCAAAGTTGTCTTATCTTGTCAACACTGAAAGTTCATTCCCTTAATCACTTTCAATGTAAGAGATATACTTACCATTATATCTCAACAAGATCTGGGATCTCCTTCCTTATCTTTGTTGCATCCCAATAATATGAGAACCTACAACTCGGATAAAAAGAAGCGGGAACACATTCCGCCTTGCAAGTCCAACTTGCATCTCCCAATTCGGTCTTTAACACCCAGGCCCACCACCCCTAAGGCAATGTTGACCCGTCATTAATTGAACCAACCGTCAACAGGAATACAACTCGCTATGCGCAAACCAATATCGCCCCAATAATATGAGGACCCGATATTGGGGTCACTACGCATACGTCCTTACTCTTTCGAGAAGCGACGAGCCTGATCCAGATGCGCTTGCATACAAGAGCTGTCACTTCGGACAGGCGTCTCCCACATGCAATCCCTGGCGACGGAACCCTCCGCCTTGACGGGAGACCATGGATGTCACTTATGTGATCATCCACCTCTTATTCAAATTTAATTAATTAACATGAATCATATTCATATAAATAATTCTTCCAAGGGAATTATTAGCTCTAATCATATTAGAGTATTTCAATTGGACATAATCAATTTAATCATATTAAATTAATTATCAATCCAATTCAATCAATCAAACTTGATTATTTTACTTGAATACATATATGGTAATATCTCAAAATACGTATTAATTCGAATTTTAATAATTAGAAAAATACATCTTAATCCCTCGGACATTATCCCGGACCTACCCACTGTCATGGCCAGTACCGACGAGAGTGGGACGGACCACATACGTTGCAACCCGCAACCCCAATGCTCTCCGACTAGGCACCATATCCGCCTCGGGAAAGGATAATGCCAAATTGATTAATTTTTACTTGAGATGATCATCGGTTCTTCAACCGAAATTGTACCATATAGTAATAATCAAAACATTTTTGATTATAAGGAAATTTGCTAGACAAATTCCCAAATCCTATTCAAGCATCAAGTTTGAAAGATTGTGGTTTCCAATTATGATTTAGATCAAATCTAATCAATTAATTGGTTGAGGCCAAGTCAATTATGTAAATAATCATCTTCAAATATTTCACAAATATTTTTCATGATTATCTCACGAAATTAACAATTAATTTCACTAATTGACAATCACTTGGTTCTAGATTAGGACTGTAATTTCAGCAGTGACCCCTACTTACTAAAATTAGCATATCTCAATCATATTAAATCCAAATTAGACAAAATCAATTTTCATAGATTGCTAATTTGATTTAGGACAGAACCCAAGTGATGTTACACGCATTTCAAGGCAAGTCTAAATAGTAATTAATATTTTAATCACGTTCAGATCTACAGTTCCCGCAACAGTGCATACATGTTCATTAAAACAACCATATCTAGAGCATACGAAATCCGATTTACGTAAACTCAGATCCTATGATTTCCTTATTTAATGGGGAACAAAATCCAAGTATTAAATTCGTCTTTAAACAATTTAAACAGTGCCGAATTTATTTGCTAAACAGATCTGCAAAATCAAATGCGATAAAAACTTTCGCGACCTTAACGAACCCAAGTCGTCCTCGGTTTTTCGAATCATATTCGAAACCGTCGACCTAAGGCTCTGATACCACTTGAAGGATATGGAATTTAGATCCTCAAGCGCATAACGGAAGCGTGATCGTCGTATCGAATACGACGAAGAACAACTAGTCACACTAGTTGTTCTATGCAGCGGAAATTAAAAAAAATTTCATGTGACGAAACCACATGATCAAAGAACACTTCTCCGATCGTTTCGTCTAAACCACAACCAAGTATTAGGTTTACCACTTGAAGCGTGGTTGCGATCAAGTCTCTAAACGAAGAGACCTCCTGTCTCAAGTCCGATCCGTCGGAGGAGACGCTTGCGAGCGCGAGGATGAACCGCGTGCTTCTCGCAATCTAAGTTGATGATCCAAGCGGTGGATCTCCTGATCTCGACACACGAGATCCGACGTCTTCTTCACGAGCAAGGTATGCCGAAGTAGACGGAGTTCCACGAGCAAAACATCGGGCAGCATAACGACGATGCCGCGGCGATGGAGAGCCTCTCTAGGTCATACATGGTGGACGGCCATGAGAGGGAGAGAAAGAGAAAGAAAGAGAGAGAGAGAGACTTGTTGTCTCACTTATGTGCTAAGAAGAGCAATGGGGTGCCTCTCCTTTTATAGGGTTCTGGGATCCATGGATCTCAATCCATGTGTCAACACAAATCCAATGGTCCACATTAATTTGTGTTTCTTTCAATGGACATGATTTGTTGCTAAAAACACAACAACAATTAATTTAATAAAAATAAAATATATATTAAATATAATTTGATTTATATCAAATCAATCTCCATTGGAGAGATAGGAAAGGAGGCAAGCCTCCTTCCATAAGGAGGTGGACGGCCACCACATTCCTTATGGAATTGTGGTCGTCCCCTCTCCTCATTAGGAAGGGAGCTTCCTTTTTCCTATTACATGAGATTACATTATCTCATGATTCTCTCCAATATTTGCAACAACATTTGTTGCAAATTATTTCACAAAAATAAATCCAATTTATTTTGTGAACATTGCAATCATGCCATTGGAAATTTGTGAATCATATTCACAACCCAAAACAAAATGTAAATTACATTTTCAATTCAATGTCCAATGTGAATCCAATTCACACTAACATTTAATTAACAAATGTAAATCACAAATAGCTCTCTCTTATATATTATAAATCACATTTATAATATATATGACTAATATGGATATTGCTACCCACATTATTCATATCCATGATAATTAAATCACATTTAATCATCTTGGATCTTTATTCTCTTGTTCTCAAATAATATGAATCACATTCACATTATTCACATCTTTGATAATCAAATCACATTTAATTATCTCAGATAACTCTCTCTATAATATGAATCAAATTCATATTACTCATGATAATTAAATCACATTTAATTATCCATTTTCTCAATGCTCGGATACATAAATCAACAATAGAATTATCCATGAACTCCTTCAAGGATAATGCGCTTTCTCCGCAGATACTTGGAGATAAGGACATGGCGATTGTATTGTTCCACGTATAGTGACATGGATATTGAGATCATATCTCAAATCCAGATCGCGGGCCTCCCATAGATGCTTGATTAAATCAAGACCATAAATCTAATCTTCTTATTGCATCTGAATCACATTCAGATCAATGTCCAACACTTGGAACAAGATCAGATTACTTCTCTACTGAGAGGAGTCACTAAAATCCAGACCCGTTTCATCACTCCCTAGGAATGGAAGCGTCATGGTTATACAATCGTTTATGATCACATCACCCTCAGGTATTCCCAATACCTGTACATCCTGCATACTGGAAGACTCAGACTAAACCCGAAGTATTGGATCAACTTTATACTGTCTACTTCATGGTTTTATCATTAAGTTTCTCCTTCGATCATTGGGAGTTGGTATCAATCATACACTTTCCAAAAGCGTATTTCATACCTAGGTCTTGATCATATACTTTCCAAAAGTATATATCAAACCTACAAATTCAGTCAAGCTTCCAAAGTGAGACGACCGTGCGCACGGAATTTGATTCTTCCCAATATCTCATGAGTGAGCTCATGTCTTCCGGTTCAGTAACTGAACCTGTATGATCCCTTTGAGAGATCGTATTACTCATATGCCCTTATATGAACACCAGCGCGCCGGTGTATAGACCTTGATTAGGTCATCAACCTATTGGTCTGCCAAATGTACTTACTTAGACATATAGCAACACATCTATCTCCGGTCAGAGGATGCGTGCCTATATCATGACAGCATACGATATAGGAATTTGGTTATCTCGATCTCGTTAAGTCAACTCTTTGACCTAACTAATCTGACACCTCCGAATCTCTATTCCTATGTAGAGGACCTGCATCAAGAGGTCGGTCAGATATCAGCCTTCAGAGATAAGGATTGCCATCTCCTACTCAGGCTGGAGATCATCTCTTAACAATCATTTGACGGTGCTTGATGAGTCCTCAATCTAACTCTTTAGATATTCATCCAAGCACCAGCCTCTATGATTCAATAATTGAATCAACAGCTGTATGATCATCAAGATGGCCATGGTACATAACCCTAATTGTACTAAGGGACCTATTATGCAAATTATGTATTCTTCATTTCAGATTAAGGAGTGACTTGCAATAACATTTATTGCATAATGGCTCGCCGTGGGCTCGCATTTCCAACATATAGTTGTTTGATGCTAGGCTTAGATTATTTCCAGTGAAGCTACAGAGCAAATGGAAGGGACCGTATTTGGTTAGAAAGGTGCATGACAATGGGAGTATTGATATATCTAAGTTGTCTTCTGATGCTACCTTTCGAGTGAACGGCCAGCGGCTCAAGCCATATCTAGATCATGAAACGCGGGTCGTTGATGTTACCCCATTCACTTTGCGTGAGATGTGGTCTCTTGAATCACATCTATTGCATCTCATGCGTGATTATCACTGTTCTTCCGACTTGTATAGATCCAGTTGTCCATATCACTCTATTCTTTAGTCCCACATCCCTTTCTCATCTTATGATTATGTTATACTTAGGGTGTACTTTACCCTAAGTATAGGGAAGATGTAGGACTCTCGGGTATTCTGTTGATTCTTTCTACCCATGTTTTGCTTCCTATACTTAGGGATATTTCACCCTATGTGTAGGGGGGATAGACTCTGTACATCTTTCAATCCGATTTCCCTTCATGTACAGCTTGCTATACTTGGGATTACTTGATCCTAAGTATAGGGGAAAACACCGAGTACTCTTCATTCTATTCTTTGATTCGTCTTTGTATATAGCCATTCCTTTTCACTTCCCTATACTAAGCACGAGTTATGTCTTCTTCATCGCTCTTGATCACTCTGAGGATATCGTTCGAGCTAAGTATAGGGGGTGTGTATATATTTCATATATACTTTAGCAATAACTCGTACTTTGTGTGAGTGTGTTAATAAATAAAAATGGCTAAAAACCCATAAAACTTAAATTTTTTCCCTTGTATATAAAATTCATCTTGCACATACCTATTTATTTATAAAATTATTTTTGTATAAAGGATTGTAAAATATTTTTGTGTAAATAGCTTGTAAATATTTTCATATCAAAATTATGTATATAGTACAAAATTTTTCTAAAATGTTTTGAAAATCAAAAGTTTGCAAAAACCGTGTATAAATTTTTGTAAATATTTTGCAAAACTTCGCATCCATGCATATATCCATGTTTTCAAACATTTTTCATAAATTTTGCACATTTGTAAATATTTGTAAATTGCATCTTTGTAGAATAACATCTTTGTAAATACTTGCACAGTTTTTCCAAATCATAGTTGACATTTAAACTGGCCTAGAATTAAATTGACAAATGGAGATTGGTTAAGACCTTAATCCACCTAACAATAAGAGGAACCTTATAGGGCTTGGGATTGAGACTTTTCAGGTCCATTGGGACTTAATTCTTTGAGTCCACTAGGCTATGAGCATATGTCATCTTGATGAGCCTAAGTAGAGCACTTAACAACACACGCATGACTCTCAGAGACAATGGCTTTACTTGCACCAGCACTTTACGCATAGCTCTCCACGGATGAGGTGGTGAGGAGGCAGTTTCCTTTAGCTTGAGGTAGCATATGAGGGTAGTACTTCTAGGCGGAACCTCTCTTCTTCTAGTGAAGGAAGTGCGTCTCAACTTGGTCTGGTGGTTATGAAGCCTAAAGACAGAAGCTGTGGGTTGCAATAAAGCTTCAAAAGAGGGATAGTCTACTGGCTCAAGAGGAAAAACTCCTTGTATATATATGCTGCACCATGTAGATATGTTGTAAAGATGCACATGAAAAATATGTGCAAAAAGAAAAGAACTCCAAAAAAGTGGCGGGTCGGATTGAAAATTTAATAACCCCACCAGAGTGTATATAGTCAAATAAAGCAAAAGCTTATGGTATACATATTCCATCTCATGAATCTTGCAGCGGGAGACTCAGCTACACTGGTTAGAGCTCCCAAGGATACATGGCTACACTGGCCATGGTCCATTCTCTTCTTCCCTCTTTTCTTGAGCCGGTTGCACTTGAACTTAGAAGGGAATACCCTGCTTCTCGAGGAAAGAGTTGCTAGACCGAGGCATTAGAGTTACCGAGTTGAGGGAGGTTGTTTCTTTGTTACTTCTGAGGTGGGGAGCTACATATCACTTACACCGTACAAGGAAAGATTCAGGGTCATTAGAGTTTGTGTATGTAGACTTGTTCTGATCTGGTTTATTGAGGAGTCTTGACCATAGATTGGTGGAACTTAGAGGCTGTTAAGTTTTTAAGCTTAAGTCCAAATAAGGTTCTGACAAATTAATAATCGAAAGGTCTGACCAAGCTCCATATTTCAATTTAATAAAGGAAAGTTTAATAATCAACCTTGATTTCTCCTCTTTTTCTTTTTCTTTCTCTTTTGCACTTCTTTTTCAAATAAGTGTTTGCTAAGGGACTATAAAAGTAAAGTATAGGGGGATGATGAATCCCAATTCATCACTCTTTATTCCTTTATTTTAGCTAGAAACTTGAGCAAAATACCATGTAAATATGTGTAAATATCATAAATGGTCAAAACACATGTATCTTGTAAATATGCATAATTAGCATGTTTTTGTGCCAAAATAAAGGAATAAAGAAACACAAGAAAAAGAGGGAAATATTTAGAGTAAATATTGAGTGACATAATCCCAAGGGAGGGCTCGGCATGGGCCTGACTGTAAAAGAACCCAAGTAGAGAGAGAGAGATAAGGTCATTCATACATGTACATATACCCATGTAAATAAATAAAATTATTTTCCTCAAAATAAAAATTAAATAAGTGTTTCTTATATTTTGTACATATTTGTAAAAATAAAACTAAAATAAAAATGGGAAAAACAAAAGAAAAATAAAAATAAACAAGACTCCTCTCATCATTGTATATACCATGTACATGTGTATATAAACATATTTATTTAACCCATGTAAATACATCATAAAAATAAAATAAAAATACCTCATTGTTCCAAATTTTATTTTGTAAATAAATAAAATATAAAATTGGAATAAATATACAAAAATAAACAATTAAAAATAAAAATAAAAAATACATATATGTATATACCTATATATAATAATAATATTTTTTAAATACGTAATATATTTTTCAAAAAATAAATAAAAATCACTAAAAATTAATTTGAAAATAATAAAACATTTTTCTTGTTTTAACTTTTTTGAAATAAAATCATTATCTAATTTATTTTGAATTTCCAAAATAATTTCCAATGGTAGCATGTGATTGGTCCACGGGGCCTGGACCTTTTCCTCGCGGATCTCGCGTCTGACCCGACTTCTCATAATTATCCCCGCATGATCCGACCACCATTTAAGCAAACCCCGGGTCCTGATTACACCTGAACCATCCCTGATCCATGCCCGGGGATTTCCCTCGGGGTCCGAGCTCCGAATCACTCGCCCGACCACCTTCTTCTCGGACCCCTAACAGTATAAAGCCGTCCTCTGCCGCACCTTTTCACGCATCCTTGGCTCTGCTCCTTCGTCCCAGGACCTCCATCTTCTTCCCCAGAGTGACTGCTTTGCGAGTAGGGTGTCGAAGAGAGGAGGAGGTGCTCCCAGCCATCGATCCGACGACCTCTGTCGCCGTGCGTCGCCGCGAGGTGCGCTCAGCCTCGGAACCCGACGCTTCCTCGAGGCAAGGACCCCCAGAGCTCCGCAAGCTCATCCCCAGTTGACTGCAACCACTAGGTAACTCCGATTCCATCTAGTTTCCTCGAATTTTCCATTTCGCCCAATTCGGTCTTCCATCGTCGCCGATCGATTCCCACCATCTCCGTCACCCAATCGATCATCGGACCACCCCATCATCTTCGAGAGACTTCTCTTCATCTTCTGCACCCACTCATTCCCCTTGGTTCACCCCAGAACCAAGGTTCGACGTCCACCGTCGTCGCTTCGTCGGAGGTCGCCGTTGCGACCCATCCAGCCATTCATTCCACCCACTAACGGGTCGAGGCAATTTGCCCTCGACCCAGGAGCTTGTCTGTGCCATTTTGCAGGCCGAAGGAGACTCATCTGAGGGTCCACTCGTTTCAGCACAAGAGCTCGACCTCCTCCGCCGTCACCGGGCCACTCCGGTGGTCCCCGGCCTCATCGGAGGTGTCCAGCAGCTACAGAAGTCCTCGAGCTTTCTTCTGACCATCTCAGCAGCTCCAGAGGAGGTCCCGCGCGCCCGTGGTGCTCCGACGAAGTTCGTCGGAGCTGAGTTCATCCAGGACCTTCCACTGTCGTTCGATCAGCCCTTTGCTCCAGATATAATCCGGACCGTCCACCAGCGAGACACGTACACCGTCTGATCCAGCTAGGGTTCGATCTGAACCGTCGGTCGCAGAGGAGAGGCGTTCACGCACCACAGCCATCAGATCATCCATGTGGCGCACCCTCGTTCGTCCGATCCGAGCCTTCGGTCTTCGAAGAGGCATCAACGCTTATCAGTCGTTCGATCTCACACGTGGCGTGCCTTCATCTGAAGATCTCAATAAGGGGGAAATTTCTTGTAGGCCCCTCTGTTTATTGCATTTAATATTTAGTCCTGTAAATATCTAGTTTAGTTGTTTTTATTTTTGGATATTTGCACTCTGGACCTCGATGTTTCTGTTATTTGCATTTCAGTCCTTATACATGTAAGCCACGTGCTTCGACGCGTGAGACTTGGGTGTTTTGCACTTTTTACCCTGTGGTTCCTAGATGTTATTATTTGATACTTTTTAAAAAGGAATTACATATATGCCCCTCCGTGTCGGATACACGTGCGCCACGCGTGCTTTTGTGGGATTTTTGCATAAGGGGCCATGTGTTTTAATTGCATGTTATTGTCTAGCCCCTGGAACTATTTTTGTTGCATTTAGGTCCGTATGCACTAGAGCCTTAGTTTTTATTGAATAAAATAGAAAATTAAATCCAAATTAGGTGAAATTTGGACACGTAGATCGTGCCACTTTGTAAAAATTTTCCTAAATATTTGGTATGTTTTTTAGGCTTTTTGATATTTTTAATAATTCAAAAACATTGGTTTTTGCTACTGTCTGATTTAGAAAGTCAAAGAAAAAATATAAAAACTCTTTTAAAAATTACAAAAAATAGTGTAAGTTAGTTTAAGTGTCTTTTGATTTCTGTGCAATTTTCGTGCTTTTTCGATATATAAAAACCCTAAAAATTACAAAAACCTAAAAAACTCATAAAAATTCTAAAAAATTATAGAAAAAAAAATACAAACTCTTTTTCTGAATTTTAGTTGTTGTTTATACTTTTCATAAAAATTACCTCCAGGCTTTTATAGTCCATTTTACATTTTTAGGGGACCTTTCAAGTATGGCTGGACAGTGATTTCCTGTTTTTGTCTTTCTTGATTTTTAGAAAATTATATAAAAATTAGAAAAATCTAAAAAATTCACCAAAAACACTAAAAAACCTAAAAAACATAAAAACATTTTTGTTTGAATTTTTGGAGCCTTTTTGATTGATTAAATAAATTGTTGTATTGGCTTGCTTTTACTTTTCTTTAGAAATCAAAAATAAAAAACATTAAAAAATTATAAAAACCCACCAAAAATATATTTTCTTCTCATTTTTGATTTTGACTACTTCGTAGGCCGCAAGGCCAATTCGTGCTCCTTGAGTCCGACCCTGGGAGCTATACCAGGTTAATAAATTAGCGAGGACCGCTTCTTTAGATTTCATTGTTTTATCTCTTTATTGGTGGTTCTGTTGTATTTTCTTGATTGATTTCATGTTGCTATTCGGGTCACAATGACTCTGATATTTCATACCTTATCCCGATAGTGAGATTGTGCGGCCATCAGTAATCATGCGTGATATGCAATAGATGTGAGTCAAGAGACCACATCTCACACAAAATGAATAGGGGCAACATCAATGATCCGCGGCTCATGATCTAGATATGGCTTGCGCCGCTGGCCGTTCACTCGAAAGGTAACATCAGAAGACAACTCAGATATATCAATACTCCCATTGTCATGTACCTTTCTAACCAGATAAGGTCCCTTCCATTTGCTCTGTAACTTCCCTGGAAATAGACGAAGCCTAGCATCAAATAGCCATACTTTCTGTCCTGACTCAAACAGCCACTCCTTCACTCTCTCCTTATACTGTAGGATGTTTGAAAAGGCAGTATCACGAAGCTCCTCCAGGGCTGCTAACTCTGCCCTCCTCTGATCTCCTACACTCTCTGGATCCAAAAGTATATCAGTGACTGCCCAAGTGACCTATGTCTCAGCTCAACAAGTAAATGGCAGGGCTTGTCATAAACGAGGCGAAAAGGAGAAGTGCCCAAATGCGTCTTGAAAGACGTCCTGTATGTCCACAAGACTGAGTCCAAAAGCTGTGACCAATCCTTTTGGTCATGGCAGACGACTTTCTGCAATATAGTCTTGATCTCCCTGTTCAACACTTTAGCAAGACCATTCGTCTGAGGGTGGTATGGAGTGGCAACTCGATGGTCTATGCTGAACTCGCTAGCAAGGGCATGTACCTTGTCGTTGACGAAATGAGACCCCCCGTCAGATATCAATACTCGAGGCACCCCGAACCGTGAAATGATATTCTTCCTCAAAAATCTGCAAACAATCCTAGCATCTGCGGTTTAGGCGGGGATGGCCTCAACCCAACGACTCACATAATCAATGACCAACAGAATGTACTCGAATCCCTGACTCCTATGGAATGGACCCATGAAATTGATTCCCCATGCGTCAAAAACCTCACAGAAGTGTATAGGCTACATCGGCATCATATCACGCTGTCCACAAGTGCCCATCCTCTGACAGTCAGTATACCTCTTCATGAACTCATCGGAGTCCTTGAAGAGAGTAGGCCACCATAGGCTGAATTGGAGCACTTTTTGTGTCGTTCTCCTCCCAGAGTGATGTCCTCCTGCCTCAAGCTTGTGGCAGTAAGTAAGTACGATGTGATGCTCCTCCTAAGGAATGCACCGACGCCAGATACTATCCCCTCCCTCATGGTAAAGGACAGGATCCTCCCAATGGTAAAACTTGGCCTTCGCAAAGAAGGTCTCAAGTTTCTGCCTGGGCCAATCTTGTGGAACTTTCTTGGTGACAAGATAGTTCACAATATCGGCATACCATGGGAGCGAGGCGATAGCAAGGATCGCCTCGTATGGGAAGGTCTCACAAATAGGCTCAATCTGCTCAGAATCCTCAAGATACTCCAATCGGGAGAGATGATCTGCCACCACATTCTTGACTCTAGGCTTATCCAAAATCTCTATATCAAACTCCTGTAGTAGAACGATCCATCTGGTCAATCTGGCTTTGGCATCCTTCTTTGCCATGAGGTACCTGATGGCGGTATGATCAATGTAAATTGCTACTCTAGATCCAATGATGTAAGATCTGAACTTATCTAGGGCGAAAACTACGGCTAGCATCTCCTTCTCAGTGACAGTATAGTTCCACTGTGCGGCATCCAATGTACGGCTAGCGTAGGGAATAGCAAATGGAACTCCATCCCTCTTCTGTCCCAGCACGGCCCCCACGGTAAAATCAGAGGCATCCGTCATGATCTCGAATGGAAGAGACCAATCAGGTGGCTGGAGAACAGGAGCCTCTACAACACAACTCTTGAGAGTCTCAAACGACGATAGACACTTGTCATCAATAAGGAACTCGGTGTCTTTTGTCAACAGATTAGTCAACGGTTGGGCAATCCTGCTGAAATCATGAATGAAGCGTCGATAGAAACCGACGTGCCTCAGAAAAGACTATAGCTGCTGGACGGTGGATTGAGTTTTCTAATGACATCCACCTTGGCCGGATCAACTTCCATGCCCCTATTGGAGATGATATGGCCAAGCACCGTCCCTTGAGTCACCATGAAGTGACTCTTCTCCCAAGACAACACAAGGTGAACCTCAATGCATCGTTGAAGGACTCGGTCTAGGCAGTCAAGACAAGAATCGAATCCGTCGTCGTAGACCGAGAAATCATCCATGAAGACCTCCAAGCACTCCCCCACCATGTCCGAAAAGATGGACAACATACATCTCTGGAATGTCGCCGGGGCGTTGCACAATCCAAATGGCATGCGTCTGAAAGCATATGTCCCGAAGGGACAGGTGAAGGTGGTCTTGTCCTGGTCCTCGGGCACGATGGCCACCTGATTATAACCGGAGTACCCATCCAAGAAACAGTAATAGCTCTTCCCTACCAGCCTCTCAATAATCTGATCAATAAAGGTGTTGAAGCGATTTTACACGGTTTGAAAAGTTGGTTTTTCCACGTCGTTGTTATTCCACGAAAAACCGCAATCAAACAAATAATATTACAACTATGAGCATGATGAAAGTAAGTATGAGGCAAGTAGAGGATCGAATCCACAGGGACCAAGCAAATTTGCGATATTTGTTCTACTTTCAAACTTAAATCAAATCTTAGATCCTTTGCGACAAAAGATAGATGATGGAAAATTGCGATCTATGGAGAAAGTATTTCCAAGAGCTTAGATTGACTAAATATTGATGTGAGTGTGACTAAGTGAGGAAGTGGGGGATGAACCGTAAATTAATATAGAGATAATAGTGCGACACTTGCAATATTTCAAGATGGAATAAATATGTAAGAGTTGCAATGCATATTTCGAGAAACAACCTAGAGTAAATAAATGGTATTATCAAATAGTTGTTTCATCAAATTTAACTTAAACAAGAACCACTAATATAGCAAAATACAAGAGAGATGTAAAAATGAGAAAGGAGTTCTTCTCTCTCGAAGCTTTCGGAGACGATGGCAGAACCACGAGATTGGTGACATGAAGACGGAGACGTGGAGATGAGGGTGCGGGGGCTGATCACGCACGGGCTGGAGTAGAGGCATGCACACGGCATGGAGAAGAGGGTTGAACTTCTATGGTCGAAGACACACGCGAGGACGATGACTGCGGTGCTAATTATTGGAGCATCCCGAGGAGGATGGAGGCTGTTGTAGCTGGGCGCACCCGAGGAGGAGGATTGGCACGCTGGAGGCGCCTATATCTTCAAGATTGCAAGGGAGAGCTGTTGTACCTGCAAGAGAAAATAGATGAGAGAGAGGGGGGTTGTGCGAGCATAAAAAATGGGAGAGAGGGAGAGTATGTGCGAGCATAAAAAAGGGATAATGGGGAGAGTATGTGTGTGCATGAGAAAATGCAAGAGAGGGGAGAATGGGGAGAGTATGTGCGTGCATGAGAATGGGTAAGAAGACCTCCTTTTATAGATGAAATATGCTTGCAAATAAAGGGAGACATCCCATGCAAATAAAGATAAAATATCATCATGAATGCATGAAGAATTAATTTTTGCATGGGGAAGAATGAGGTGTGGACGGCTAGTGTGCTTGGGAAGGGGAGAGGGACTTTTATTATTTGCATGGGGAAGGCATATGTTGGTGGCTCTATTTATGAGAATAAAGAATGAGACTTTTACATTATCTCCCTTCCCCATTTCTTTCCAACAAAATGTAAAGTGAAATGTGTTGGATGTTGTTACATTTAATGTTATATAAGTATTCCTAATAATTCTTCATTCTTTCTGATAACAACAAATCTGAATTTTATAAATGATAATTAATCTCAGATTAGAATATGATCTTTAAATGTGAATAGAGATTTGTGAGGATATTTTCTTCAGATGATTTATTTATTTTATGTGCTTATGTGTATATGATGCAAATTGTGTGATCTTGGAGTTTACACATCAAAGATTAATACTGTACTTCACATAATTTGAGCATGTTATACTAGTATATAATGCAATCATCAAAAGGGCAGGGGAAATGATCCTTCTTGGTGGCCTGATTCAATCGTCTGTAATCCACACAGACCCACCAAGAAGTGGGTACCCGGGTAGCGATCTCCTCTCCAGACTCACTGACAACTGTAGTGATGCCCGTCTTCTTGGGCACCACATGCAATGGACTAACCCACTTGGAGTCGGAGATGGGGTAGATAAAATCGGCGATCCACCATTTCGAGATCTCCTTCATGACAACCTCTCGAAGATTCGAGTTCAGCCGCCGCTGGAACTCACGCGACTGCTTTGCCTCCTCCTCGAGATAGATATGGTGGGAGCACAGAGTCGGACTGATCCCCTGGAGATCGGCTACACTCCATCCTATAGCCTTGCGGTTCTTTTCAAGAACCCCCATCAGATGGGATTCTTGCTCTCCAGTCAAATCAGCGGAGATAATGACTGGGTACATCTCATGCTCACCCGCAAGAAACCTATACTGCAGCGACGACGGTAGCGGCTTCAGCTCTGGACAAGTAGGTGCTGGCGGATCTGGCCTCTAAAGAATACGAGTGAATGCTGCCAAATCTGCACGGGAAAATGAGAACTCTCGCTCACAAACTGGATCTGGAGAAGGCTGCTTTGCTAAACTGTCTCTGCTCTGCACGGAATCAACCTCCTCCCTAGTTGTAGGCTCAGTGGAAGTCAGACACGGTATCGAATCATCAAACTCTGCCCAATCACTATCTGACTCTGAGGGATCTGCATCATACTCACAAAAATCTATCTCGCGATCAAGAACCGGGTCTGCTGCCTGTAAAGTATCCTAGACTAGGAATGCGCTCTCCAAGCTTTCCTCTGTTGGCGTCTCTACATCAGCGAACTCTGAAGGTGAGAGGATGGCCTGTGCGACTGGATCTGCCCAAACTGCCTCGTCATCTGTAATCACAAAATCGCAGTCCTAGTGGATGTCTCGCCCAGACTCTGTCATCTGCTCTGAATCTGTGGTCGGCTCTGAGCAATCTGAATCTCTAGCTCTAGTCTCATCGACCGTCTCTATTTGTATACTCTCGCCCTCGACGTGAAAGTACACCTTCCCGCTATCATGGTCGGAGACTGCCTTGGTTGTGGCCAAGAATGGGTGTCCTAGAATGATGGAGGTATCGGTCACAGGCTCAGGGATCTCCATGTCCAACACAACGAAGTCCAAGGGGAATTTCATGTCCTGAATTGTGACGACAACGTCCTTCAGCAACCCCTTCGGCCTCTTGACAGATCGATCAACAAACTGAAGGACCGTACTGCTCTGTCGGTGAGTGCCCAACTCGAAGCGGTCGAGAAGGGCTGCCGGAAGTAGGTTGATCGAAGAACCATTGTCTAATAGAGTGTGGTCGAACCTCTGCTCATGAATGTGGCATCTGACATACGGGACTCGTGCATCTGGCCTCTTGGTTGGCAGACGGTTCTGTATCACGAAACAAGTGGCTCGAGTAAGCACATGGATCTCAGATTGATGGTTCCTCCTCTTCCTCACCTCCTATCTCTGAGTGATCTATGGAGTAGAGGGATGTGCTCCAAGGCCTCCTGAAGAGTCAGCTGAATATGGAATTTGTCTATCATCTGCTGGCTGAACTCTATTTGGTGATTCTTTTTTGGATTTTCTATTTTCTTCCCCTTTGCCATGTGAAGTGCTCGCGGAAAGGGGATCACAGGGTCCTTCTCGGATGAAGGACTAGGAGAGGGTCTGGCATGCTCATGAATAGAAGAATCCACACAAACATCATCAATCAACACATGTGGATCCGAAAATAATAAACCCTTTCCTTTACTTCCAAGAACGTCCTGAGTTACATGTATAGAGGGAAAGACAACAGGACTAGCAGAAGTAGAAATGGTGGCCTCAGTACCACTCTCGGCATGTCGTCTCGCGGCATTAGTACCGCGCTCTGGCTCAACAACTGTGGTGGCGTCAGTACCACCTCCTCCATCTGGTGAAACGACGGCCTCAATACCGTCGGCTGGATCATCATCCATGGTGGCGTCAACACCACCGTCATCATCTCTCGCGACGTCAATACCGTGTTCCTCCTCTCCTGGCACCCTGGAAGTGGCATGGGGTCGTCGCTCAGACGAGGCACCACCTGCTGGCATCCTACCGCTCCTAAGTGTAATAAAATCAGCATCAAACATGTATGCAGACAAATCACCAAATGAATCACTAGAAGTGGTAATCTCTGTGAACTCTACCTGCTCAGACTTCCTCTTCAGATTGTTCGAGTTCGACTCAATCTGGGCAGGAATGGCGGTCTTCCCTCTCACAATCTCCCGCATTTCCTGGCGGAACTCATCCATCTCTCGTCTAAAGGTAGCCTGCTTCTCAGTCATGAGGCGGGCTAGGTCATCTAAGGCGAGGTTCTCATAGGATGTCCCATGAGAACCTAATGGGTGGCCTCGTTGGTAGTGAGGCTGTTGTTGTGGCTGGTGTGGGTGAGAGGGGTACTGCTGCGGATGATACTGTTGAGGCTGCTCTCGCCTCCAAGGTTGTCCCTGCTGATAGGGACGAGGATCATACTGCTGTGGTGGTGGTTGGGATGACTGCTGTTGTACTGAGGGCTGGGGCTGCTGGTGCTCTCGCTGATGGTCGTACTGGCCACCATGAACTGGAGGCTGCTGCTGGGAACTGGCACCTCCGACAGACCAACGGAATCCGGGATGGTCTCGTTGGATACCGGGATGGGGTCGGTCGTACCAAATCCCGTTGACATCCATCAACGGCTCCGGCTCTTAGGGGGTGGCTGGAGTACTGCCAGGGGCTGATCCGGCTGGTAGACCACCATCTGAGTGTCTGAGAATGGTGGCGACTGGTAGTAAGGCTGCAGCTGCTGGTACGGCTTCGCCTGTACAAGGTGAACCTATCTAGGCTGACTGGAGCGCTGGGACGAGCTGTCGCTGCTGCTCGGATCTCCTCGTGACTGAAGACGGGGCTGAGAAGTCGTCTGTGCCTCCTGGAGACACATGACTTGTGTCTTCAGATCACTCAACATCTATGCCATTTGATCCATCTGAGATATGCCCTGGCACTGTTTCTTCTTTATCAACTCGATTCGGTCCAGCTTCTCGCTGATGATCCCCATGTCTGTGGCTGTAGACTCGGCCTGTACGGTTGCCGCTGACGAAGTAGAAGGACCTGCATCGACCCGTGCTATCCTCTGAAACTGCACGGAATGTGGCTGTGGGCGTCCCTGGGTGTAGAGTCGGGTCTGGGACATCACTATGTAGTTCTCAACCATCTCCTCGTAGATGGCCCAGACCTGATCTTCATCCTTGGCGAAGTAGGAACCACCACAAGAAGCATTCACCATGCCCTGCAGCTCTGGTGTCAACCCGCAGAAGAAGCTCGGAACTAGGTTCGGCTTCATGACATCGTTGTGCGGGCATCGGTCTGTAAGCTCACGGAATCTCTCCCATGCCTCGTGAAATTGCTCGTTGGGGAGCTGGAGAAGTTGTTGATCAGGGACCTTGCTGCGTTCGTCCACCCGAGTGGATAGTACTTGTTCAAGTACTCGTTGCGGAGCTGCTCCCAGGTGTACATGAATCTCCCTAAGTGCTTCAGCCAGTTGGCTGCTCTGTCTGCCAGGGAAAAAGGAAAAACAATCATCCGCATGGTATCCTCGTCCACCTATCGATTGTGGACGGTAGTGCAGATCATCTCGAACTCCTGGAGATGAAGATGGGGCTCCTCAGTGGCGAGCCCATGTAAGCGAGGTAGTAACTGAAATGTGTTCGGGGGGAACTTGAAGTCCCCCACGATAGCCGGAAGAACCACCCACCGGTGCGTCAGTGTCGATCTGGGGTTGTGCAACTCCCGCATCGGTCTCGGATCTGCTGCCGTTGCTGCCGGCTGGTTTGGCTGTATTGGCTGGTCTGGACCCCTGTGTCCCTCGGCTCGCGGCTGGTCTGCTACGAGTCTCAGTCTCTCCATCTCCCTCCTCATGTCCACCATAAAAGGCCCTTGATCCCGTATCTGTCGTTGCATCGTCTCAAGGGAGGCAAGCATGGTGGTGTTGATCGCACCCTGGTCCAGAACGTATGTGGTCGTCTTGGGCCTCGGACCATCGGTGCGCTCCTCACTGCTGGCCATGGTCTCTACAAAGGCAAAAGACCCAAACTCAGGTGCTGAAATATCATCTGTCTGCTGACTCGTATCTGGCACTGGCATCTCAGGAATAGAGGAAGGGTGATCAAGGGGGAACATGGTGGAATCGAACTCGGGTTCGGAGAGCGTCTGGGCTCTCACGAACCAACCTAGATGAATGGGCTGGAGTGCTAAAAAGCGATGTAGCCAGAGGCTGCCTAAGAGACCTCCTACCTATAATCTTGATCTGGCGAGTTGGGCGGATAAGATTTGGAATACAAACAAGATGAGCAAACAAACCCCGGATTCACCTACTCAACTCAGAGCAAACAATGAGGGGGTTGCTCTCCCCAAGACAAATTTTTAATGTGAGTGTCTTTTAGGGTCAATAGTGTTATCCAGTCCCAATTTTTATTGTTTTTCTTTTTAATTTTTTCAAAATAAATACAAGCGGCCTAACGGTTTTTCCGATTCTCCTGATGATTAAGCCAAACACAGGGGGAGAAGACGAAAAAGCCAATGCGCGAGAAAATCAATGATGCATGCAGAGAAAGAAATGCGTACCTTGTCTCCAGCACTCTACATGCAAGTGATCCGCGCAGAATTTAAATACAGAATTAAACTACCTAAATGATGCAACGAGGAAAAACCGAGTCCTAGATGAGAAACTTCTATTGATCGTGAAGAACAATAGTTAGCCAACCGAATCGAGTCCGGAGTCCGATCTTGGGAGTCACTCGGTGCCCGCCACAACGGGTCCTGCCAGCGCTGTATGTGACTCCTCACGGCACGTGGTCTCAAATCCAATTAAACTAACTTTTTCAGTGATTTTTATCAAGGTCCAATTACGTTCTATAGGAACAGATATTTCTATTAAGTGTTGGGCCTTAGATATCTACGTCACAATCAACCAAAAATTCCTAAATCTAGGGGCTCGAGAAAACCGCGTAAACACCGGAAAAGGCAGCTAACTATCAAAACCACGATAAAAGCCGCGAAAATCCAAATGGGTCCCCCGAGCACACCGGTGCTCGGCGAAACAGACCCGCTAAGTTTACAAGTGTCCACAAATGTCCAAAGTTCAAATCCTAAATTATTACAACAAATTGTTCTCTCTCTCTCTCTAAATAGAAAATCTCTTCTCCTCTCTCTCTTCCTCCTGCGCGGGTCCTCTAAATAGTAACTCCAAGCAGTCCAAGCAGTACCTCGCACAAAAATCCAAGAGAGAATGTCAGAAAACAATTATAATATAGAGAGACAAAAATAAAAGAATGAAAACTGACTACAAAGCCGTGCTCCCCGGCAACGGCGCCATTCTGTTGACACGATGATCACACTAACAACTGAGGTAGAAAATAAATCACAATGTCGTTGTCCTCAATCGCTCAGAAAGTGTCAATCAAGAAAAATGAACCACAGATGAAGATAAATCAAGAAAATACAAAGAAGTGGTCCTGCTATAGGATTAACCTGGTATAGCTCCCAGGGTCGAACTCAAGGAGCACAGATTGGCCTTACGGCCTACGATGTAGTCAGAAATCCAAGAACGTCTTTTTTTATGGTTTTTATTTGTTTTTATATTTTTTAGATTTTTTTAAAAGATGAGAAAATGAGAGAAAGTAAATACAAGGCAACTTCAACAATTTATACAACACACAAAAATGAAGCAAAAATTCCAGAAAATTGGTTTTTAGGTTTTTCAAGTTTTTTACTGTTTTTGGTGAATTTTTGGAAATTTTCTAATGGGTAAATTATTTATTAAAAATCAAACAATGCGACAAAAATAGGGTACTGTCCAGCAAGGCTTAAGACCCAAAAATAAAATACTCTTGGATCTCAAAAAGCCCTAAAGGTAATTTTCCTATAATCTACAAAGAATAAGGAAAATTTAGGCACCCTAATTATTGTTTTTGGATTTTTAATTTATTTATTACAATTTTTATGAGTTTTTAGGGGTTTTTCAATTTTTAGGGTTTTTAAGTGATGAAAAGTCACCAAAAATGGCTGGAAAATCAAACAACCAGCAAACAACAAATCCTAATTTTTTTAGAATTTTTAAAGGTGATTTTATATTTTTTTGGTATTTTTAAAGTCAAACAGTAGCAAAAATATGTGTTTTTGAATTTTTAAAAATAATAAATGGAATAAAAAATGTCCCCAAAAATCATAGAAATTCCTACACCATGGCAGGAGCCATGTGTCAAAATCTCATTGGATTTGGAGGTCGTTTGATATTTTATTCAAACATAAAGGTGGGGCACTGTGCACAGGGACCTATGTGCAAATACCCAAAAGTTCTGGGGTCCTGGTGCAAAATACCCAGCAACACACGTGCCAAGCACGTGCCTGAGGCACTCAAGGACCTAAATGTAATAAAAATAAGTTCCAAGGACCTATTGATAACTCGTATCAAAAGTCCAGGGGCTTATGTGCAATTTACCCAAAATAATTCGCACATGTGCAAAATCAATGCTCACAGGGGTATATATGCAAATAAACAAAACTTTTCATTCAATGAGTAACATCCAGAACTACAGGGCATACATCGCAAATAACCCAGAATAACACGTGACGACGCACGTGGTTCACTACAGGCGGGGGTATAAGTGCAAATAAAATAAAGAGCGAGGTCTTTAGTGCAAATATCCCAGAAAATAAACAACTTGAATTAAAAATTACAGGACTAAAAAGAAATTAACAAACTACGAGGGGGCCCTATGATATTTACCCCTTTATTAGCCGACGGTCGGATGTGCGCCACGTGGTGATCGAACGGTCTGGATGCGCGGCGCTTCTTCTCTCTTCTCCTCTTCGGCTCGATCGACGGTGGGGAGAGGCCCACGTGGGTGATCTGACGTCTGAAACGCTGGCACCTCTCTCCTCTGCGATCGATGGTCCAGATGCGCTCCTCGGGTGGATCGACGGCTGCTGCTCCTCAACAGATGGACGCTCACGATCAGAGCTGGAGCTGGAGCGTCATCGGACGGCTCTGGATGATGGAGGAAGAACTCGACGCCGGCGAACTTCGCCGACGTCCTGCGTGAACTCCGGTCCTCCTCAGTTGCGCCTGAAGGTCGGAGAAGGTCCGGCGTGAAGTTGCGCAGCTGCTGCGGGTGGCCAAGGGCCCAACCGAGCCCTGGAGGGGCTCCGGCGAAGCCTAGTGGCTCGAAGCTCCTGGCTGAACTGTGAAGGAGGCTCAGACACCCCCTTTGGACCTGCAAAGTGGTCAAGAAGCTTCGCGGGTCGAGGGCAAAGTGCCTCGACCCGGTTAGGTGGCGTGAAGGTGAACGGTGCGGTGGGGCGGAAGAGCTCCGGCGAGGCGACGGCGGTGGAGCTCGACTCCCAGATCCTGTGCGATCTGGGTTGAGTGAGTGGGCGTAGAAGGTGCGCGGGGTTACGGCGGAGGTGATGATCGGGTCGGATGGTCGAAACGTAGCGCGAGATGGTCGGAATCGGAGATATGCGTCGGTGGTGTGAATTGGGCGAAATCCTAAATTAGAAGAAATTAGAGGGAACTAAGGCTACCTGGTGGATGCTGGAGACTGTGCTGGAGCTGGTCTTGCTCCTGGTCGTAGCTTCGAAGGGCGTCAAGGCCTGAAGCTCGATGCTCAACGCCGGCGGCGGAGCAAGGACGGCGAAGTACGCCGGATCAAAGGATACGCCTCCTCACCTCACTGCAACAAGGGCTGACGCTCGCTGTCACTCTTGCGGAGCCTATGGAGGTCACGGGGAAGAAGGAGAGGGTCCAAAGATGCGGCGCGGAGGCGGCGGAGGGAAGAATATATAATGTGACCGGGGCGATTAGGGTTGAGTGGCGACAGCTAAGGAAGGCGTGGATTTGATGGCGGAGGATCCGGCGAGGGAGAGGGATGAACGGCGAAGAATCCGGGCGTGGGGTATGCGTGGGAGACAGCCTGGAGACGCGTGGGAAAATCGGAGAAGGCGGGGCGGCGCGCGTCGTCCAGAATAGGAAGGAGACCGCGGGGGAGTTGACCGGGGTCAACATTCCCCCGTGGACCAGTCAGACGCTGCCACGTGTTCCTGATTTTTGTTTATTTATTTTAGGGCACAAATAGGCCGAATTAAAGAAAACTCAAAACATGAAATATTTTTCTTTTATTTTTTTCTATTTTTTGGTGATTTTTAATTAATTTTTGGAAATAAAAATAGGGTAGCTCTATATATAGGTATATGTACACTATATGGGTTTTTATTTTTGATTTTTTTATTTGTTATTTTTATGTGTTTTTATGCTAATTTTGTATTTTATTTATTTACAAGATAAAATATGGAATAAAAGAATATTTTTATTTTATTTTTATTACTTATATACAAGGGTGAAATAAATAGATATATACATTTATATACATGGTATTTATACAATGTATTTTTGTATTTTTATTTTTGTAATTTTTATTTGATTTTTGTTTTGTTTCTTTTTATTTATTTTATTTACAAAATTATGCCATAGAATATTCACAAAAAGTTTAGAAAATAAATACATTTATCTAAAGGGTTAGATAAATACAATGGTGATGGTCTATGCACATGGTGAAGGTATTTTTGACTTTTTGATTTTCATCTTTTTATTTTGTTTTTAATAGAATATACAAAATATATACAAAAATATTTACAACATATTTTTGGGTGAGGAAAATATATTTTTACAGAAGTATATACACATGAGCTCCTATCTCCCTCTACTTTGGCTTTTATGCGGTCAGGCCCATGCTGAGCCCTCCCTTGGGTTAGGTTGCTCAATATTTATTCAAAATATTTCCCTCTTTTTCTTTTTGCTCTTTATTCTTTTATTTTGTGCACAAAAACATGCTAATTATAGGTTTTTACACAATGCATGCTTCTGGTAATTATTTGTATTTACACTTATCTACATGTATTTGCAAAGGTTTTTGTAGCTAAAATAATAGAATAAAGAGTGATGAATGGGTATTCATCACCCCCTATGCTTTAACTTTGCTAGTCCCTTAGCAAACACTTATTTGAAAAAGAAGTGAAAAAGAAAGAAAAAGAAAAAGAAAAAGAGGATGTACATGGATCAAGGTTGACTTATTAAATTTTCCTTCATTAAATTGAAGTATGGAGCTCGATCAGATCTTTGGATTATTAATGTGTCAGAACCTTATTCGGACTTAAGCCTAAAACTCAACAGCCTCCAAGTTCCACCAATCTATGGGCAAGACTCCTCAATAAACCAGATCAGAACAAGTCTACATACACAAACTCTAATGACCATGAATCTTTTCCTTGCGGTGTAAGTGATATGTGGCTCCCCACCTCAGAAGTAACAAAGAAGCAACCTCCCTCAACCTGGTAACTCTAATGCCTCAGTCTAGCAACTCTTTCCTCGAGAAGCGGGGTATTCCCTTCTAAGTTCAAGTGCAACCGGCTCAAGAAGAGGGGGTAGAAGTATAGAGTTCTGGAAGCTTAGCCAGTGTAGCTAAGTCTCCCGCTGCAAGCTTCATGAGATGTAACATGATACCATAAGCTTTGCTTTTCACTCCGGTGGGGTTATTAAATTTTCAATCCGACCCACCACTTTTTTGGAGTTCTTTTTGCATTTTTTTTTTCAAGACTTCTGTACACATATCTACATGGTGCAGCATATATAAGAAATTTCTCCTTGAGCCAGTAGACTATCCCTCTTTTGAAGCTTTATTGCAACCCACAGCTTCTGTCTTTAGCTTTCAACACCACTAGACCAAGTTGAGGTGCACTTCCTTCACTATAAGAAGAAGAGAGGTTCCGCCTAGAAGTACTACCCTCATATGCTACCCCAAGCCAAAAGAAACTGCCTCCTCACCACCTCATCCATGGAGAGCCATGTGTAAAGTGCAGGTGCAAGTGAAGCCATTGTCTCTGAGAGTCATGCGTGTGTTGTTAAGTGCTCTACTTAGGCTCATCAAGATGACATATGCTCATAGCCTAGTGGACTCAAAGAATTAAGTCCTTATGGACCTGAAAAGCCTTAACCCTAAGTCCTATAAGGTTCCTCTTGAAGTTAAGTGGATTAAGATCTTATTCAAGCTCCATTTCTCAATTTAATTCCAGGCTTAATTTAAATGTCAACTCTCATCCAGGAAAAACTATATACATATATGTACACAAGATGCTATTTACAAATATTTTACAATCATGCAAAAAATTTTTGAAAAATGTTTTGAAATCATGAATGAATGATGCATGAAGTGCAAGTTTTGCAAAATGATATTTACACATATTCACACAAGATTTTTGCAAACTTTTGATTTTCAAAACATTTTGAAAAAAAATTTGTACTATATACATAATTTTGATACAAAAATATTTACACAAGCTTTACACAAAAGATTTTTGAAATCATTTTTTACAAAAATACTTTGTACACTAGCTATGTATGTGCAGGAATAAAAGAGGTTTATGTACATGAAAAAATTTTTAATTTTTGTGATTTTTAGCCATTTTATTTATTAACACACTCACACAAAGTACGAGTTATGGCTAAAGTATATATGAAATATATACACACCCCCCCTATACTTAGCTCGAACGATGTCCTCAGAGTGATCAAGAGCGATTAAGAAGACATAACTCGTGCTTAGTAAAAGGGAAGTGAAAAGGAATGGCTAAGTACAGGAACGAATAAATGAATAGAATGTGAGGAACTCGGTGGTCTCCCCCTATACTTAGGATTAACTAATCCTAAGTATAGAAAGCTGTACATGAAGGGAAAGCCGAGTGAAGAATATACAGAATCTGCCCCCCCTATACTTAGGGTAAAATATCCCTAAGTATAGGCAGCAAAAACAAGAGCAGAAAGAATGAAAAGAATACTCACAGGTCCGACATCCCCCCTATACTTAGGGTAAAGTACACCCTAAGTATAGCATAATCATAAGATGAGAGATGGGATGTGGGACTAAAGAATAGAATGATATGGACAACTGGATCTATACAGGCGGAGGAACAGTGAAAATCAGGCGTGAGATGTAAAAGATGTGAGTCAAAAGACCACATCTCACGCAAAATGAATAGCGGCAATAATAACGTCCCGGGGCTCATGATCTAGAAATGGTTTGAGCCGCTGGCCGTTCACTCGGAAGGTACTCTCAGAAGATAACTCAGATATATCAATGCTACCGTTATCGTGTACCTTTCTGACCAAATAGGGTCCTTTCCATTTGCTCTGTAGCTTCCCTGGAAATAATCTAAGCCTTGCATCAAACAGCCATACTTTCTGTCCAATCTCAAAATGCTTGTGGCTGATATGAGAATCATGCCACTCCTTGATTTTCTCCTTATAATGTAGGCTGCTTGAGAATGCTGCATCTCTAAGCTCTTCCAAGGCGGCTAACTCTGCCCTCCTTTGGTTTCCTATACCATCTGGATCCATAAGAATATCTGTGACTGCCCAGAGTGACTTGTGCCTCAACTCGACAGGTAGATGGCATGGCTTGCCATAAACGAGGCGAAAGGGAGATGTGCCCAATGGAGTCTTGAAAGACGTCCGATATGCCCACAAGACCGAGTCCAAAAGCTGTGACCAATTCTTTCGGTCAGGGCGGACGACTTTCTGCAAAATATTCTTGATCTCCCTATTCGACACTTCAGCTAGACCATTTGTCTGTGGATGGTATGGAGTGGCAACACGATGGTCTATGCTGAACTCTCTAGCAAGTGCCTTCACCTGGTCGTTGATGAAATGAGATCCCCCATCAGAAATCAGAACTCGTGGAACCCCAAACCGCATGATGATGTGCTTCTTCAAAAATCTGCAAACTGTCTTTGCATCTGCGGCTCGGGCGGGGATAGCCTCAACCCAACGACTAACATAATCTACGGCCAACAGAATGTACTCAAATCCCTGACTCTTAGGGAATGGACCCATGAAATCGATGCCCCATGCGTCAAAAACCTCACAGAAGTGAATGGGCTGCATCGGCATCATATCACGCTGTCCACAAGTGCCCATCCTCTGACAGTCAGTACACCTCTTCACGAACTCATCAGAGTCCTTGAAGAGTGTAGGCCACCACAAGCCGGATTGGAGCACTTTCTGTGCCGTCCTCCTCCCAGAATGATGTCCTCCTGCCTCAAGCTTGTGGCAGTAAGTGAGGACACTATGATGCTCCTCCTGAGGAATACACCGACGCCAGATGCTATCCCCTCCTTCGTGGTAAAGGATGGGATCCTCCCAGTGGTAGGACTTGGCCTTCGCAAAGAAGGTCTCAAGCTTCTGCCTGGGCCAATCTTGTGGGACTTTCCCAGCAACGAGAAAGTTCACAATATCGGCATACCACGGGAGTGAGGCGATAGCAAGGATCGCCTCATCTGGGAAGGTATCACAAATGGGATCAATCTGCTCAGAATCCTCAGGCTGCTCTAGTCGGGATAAATGGTCCGCCACCACATTCTTGACTCCAGGCTTATCCTTGATCTCAATGTCGAACTCCTGGAGTAGAAGGATCCATCTAGTAAGTCTGGCCTTGGCATCCTTCTTTGACATGAGGTACCTGATGGCGGTGTGGTCGGTATACAAAGTCACTCTAGATCCAATGATATATGATCTGAATTTATCTAGGGCAAACACTACTGCTAGCATCTCCTTCTCTGTGACCGTGTAATTCCGCTGGGCGGAATCCAATGTGCGGCTAGCATAGTGTATAGCAAATGGCACTCCATCCCTCCTCTGTCCTAGCACGGCCCCTACGGCAAAATCGGAGGCATCCGTCATGATCTCGAATGGGAGAGACCAATCGGGTGGCTGAAGGACAGGAGCCTCAATTACACACTGCTGGAGAGTCTCAAAGGACGAAAGACACTTGTCATCAACAAGGAACTCGGTGTCTTTCATCAAGAGATCAGTCAACGGTCGGGCAATCTTGCTGAAATCATGAATGAATCTCCTATAAAAACCAACGTGCCCTAGAAATGACCGTAACTGCTTCAGATTGGACGGCGGTGTGAGTTTCCTAATGACATCGACCTTGGCTGGATCAACCTCCATGCCTCTGTTGGAGATGATGTGGCCAAGCACCGTCCCTTGAGTCACCATGAAGTGACTCTTCTCCCAAGATAGAACCAACCGGGTAGCAATACATCGCTGAAGCACTCGGTCTAGGCAGTCAAGACAGGAATCGAATCCGTCGCCGTAAACCGAGAAGTCATCCATGAAGACCTCTAAACACTCCCCTACCATGTCCGAAAATATTGACAGCATGCATCTCTGAAAAGTCGCAGGGGCGTTACATAGCCCAAATGGCATGCGTCGAAAGGCGTAGGTACCGAAGGGACAGGTAAAGGTGGTCTTCTCCTGATCCTCAGGAGCGATGGCCACCTGATTGTAGCCCGAGTACCCATCTAGGAAGCAATAATGGCTCTTCCCTGCCAGTCTCTCAATGATCTGATCTATAAAGGGCAGGGGGAAATGGTCCTTCTTGGTGGCCTGGTTGAGTCTCCTGTAGTCAACGCAGACCCGCCAAGAGGTGGGTACTCGTGTAGCGATCTCCTCTCCCGACTCACTGATCACAGTCGTGATGCCCGTCTTCTTGGGCACCACATGCAAGGGGCTGACCCACTTGGAGTCGGAAATGGGATAAATAAAATCTGCACTCCACCATTTTGATATTTCCTTCATGACAACCTCTCTTAGGTTGGGGTTCAGTCGCCGCTGGAACTCACGCGACGGCTTCGCCCCTTCCTCGAGATAGATATGGTGGGAGCACAATGAGGGACTAATCCCATGGAGATCTGCTACGCTCCATCCAATTGCCTTGCGATTCTTTTCAAGAACCTCCATCAGACGGGATTCTTGCTCTCCAGTCAGATCAGCAGAGATGATGACTGGGTACATCTCAGACTCTCCCGCAAGGAATCGATACTTCAGCGACGTAGGGAGCGGCTTAAGCTCTGTACAGCTGGGTGCTGGCAAATCTGGCTTCTGAAGAAGATGTGTGTATGCAGACAATTCTGCCAAATTTGCCTGGGAAAATGATAACGAACTCTCACAAACTGGATCTGGAGAAGGCGGGTCCTCTACATTGTCTCTGTTCTGCTCTGCCTCTACTTCCTCCTCATCTGTAGGCTCAGGTGGATCCAGATCTGGCATCTGATCATCACAATCTGCCCAATCAGATTCTGAATCCGAGGGATCTATATCAGACTCGGTGGCATCAGTACCACCGGAGAACAAGGTGGCATCAGCACCACCATATAGCAGGGTGGCCTCAGTACCACCATCACTGGAAATCGTGTCGCGATCAAGGTCCGACTCTGCTGACTCAATAGTCTCCTGAACCAGGGCTGTGCTCTCCAGACTATCCTCTGCTATCATCTCTGCATCAGCTGTATCTGAATATGAGAGGATGGTCTGTGCTGCAGGATCTGCCCAAGCTGCCTCATCATCTGTGATCACAAAATCACAGTCCTGGTGGATGTCTGGCTCTGTGTCGGACAGATGTTCTGAATCTGTACTTCCATGTGAGCGGGATCTAGCTCTGGCTCTGTGGTCCTTAACCGTCTCTATTTGTATACTCTCGCCCTGAACGCGAAAGAATACCTTCCCACTGTCATGGTCAGTCACCGCTTTGGCTGTGGCCAAGAACGGGCGACCGAGGATAATGGGGGAATCGGTCAACGAGTCAGGGGTCTCCATGTCCAGCACTACGAAGTCCACGGGGAATTGCAAACCCTGAATCGTGACGACAACGTCTCGCAACAACCCCTTTGGCCTCTTGACAGACCGATCAGCAAACTGAAGGTATGTCCTGCTCTGTACAAGAGTGCCCAACTCTAAGTGGTCGAGAAGGGCTTCCGGAAGAAGGTTGATCGACGATCCGCTATCTAAGAGAGTACGGTCGAACCTCTGCTCACTAATCTGACATCTGACATACGGGGCCCCTAAATCTGGCCTCTTAGTCGGCAGATGGTTCTGGATCGCGTAACACGTGGCTTTGGTCAACACATGAATTTCTGCGGTCTTGTTCCTCTTCGTCCTTCTGACTGTGGTCTTATCTCTCAAGGATCGCTGAAGAAGAGGAATGTGCTGCAAAGCCTCATTGAGGGTCAGCTGGATGTGAAATCGGTCTATCATGCTCTGGCTGAACTCCTCCTGCTCTCTTTTTTTTGGATCTTTTTCTTTTTTCTTCCCCTTCCCCAACTCAAGGGCTCTAGGAAAGGGGATCACAGGGTCCTTCTCAGATGAAGGACTAGGAATAGGTCTAGACTGTTCAATGACCGGATCCTCACAAACATCATTCACCATAGTGGGATCAGAAGAAACTAAACCTTTTCCTTTATTCAAATCAGAGTTCTGAGATACATTCATGCGAGGAAAGACAACATTTCTATCAACATGAATATTGGTGGCCTCAGTACCACCTCTAGCTGGCTCCATAACTAGACGTCTTGCGGCCTCAGTACCGCGGGCTGGCTCGGCTCTGCTGGTGGCGTCAGTACCACCTCCTCGATGTGGTGAAACGGCGGCCTCAGTACCGCCTGTGGAATCAGCATCTCGGGTGGCCTCAGTACCACCGTCATCATGATGTGCGGCTTCAGTACCGCTCTCCTCCTCCTTATCTGGCGCTCTAGATGGATCCTCGTATGGTCGCTCAGATGAGGCGCCGCCTGCTGGTCTTCTACCGCTCCTAAGTGTGACAAAATCAGCATCAAATAAATCTGAAGATGTCTCATCAAATGGGTCACTAGGAGTGGCAAATTCAGTGTGAATTACCTGCTCAGATTTCCTCTTCAAGTTATTCGGATTAGGCTCGATCTGTGCAGGGATGGCGGCCTTCCCTCTCATCAGGTCCCGCATCTCCTGGCGGAACTCGTCCATCTCCCGTCTAAATGTAGCCTGTTGCTCTGTGAAGAGACGGGCTAGATCATCCATGGCGGGGCTCTCATGGGAGCCCGACGGGTTGCCTCTCTGGTAATGAGGCTGCTGGACCTGGTGCTGCTGTGGTTGAGAGGGGTAAGAGGAATGATGCTGCTGCTGGTGAGCCTGCTGCTCACGTCTCCAATTCTGTCCCTGCTGCTGATAGGGACGAGGTACGAAGGATGATGGCTGATGTGGCTGATATGCAGGAGGCTGCTGGTGATCTCTCTGCTGGGAGTACTGCCCTCCCTGACCGGCTGGCTGCTGTTGGGACTGGTTACCCCCATTCCCCCACCTGAATCCGGGATGGTCTCGTCGGATTCCAAGCTGAGGACGGTCATACCAAATCCCGTTGACGTCCATCAACGGCTCAGCATCAAAAGGGTCTGGTGGCAGTGCTGCCAGAGGCTGATCCGGCTGGTATACCACCATCTGTAAGTCTGGAGATGGTGGTGACTGGTAAGAGGGCTGCTGCTGCTGGTACGGCTCCGCCTGTACAAGGTGAACTTGTCTAGGCTGCTGCAAGGAGCTGGAGCGCTGGGACGAGCTGCGGCTGCCGCCGGAATCGCCTCGCGACAGAAGACGGGGCTGAGGAGCCGTCTGTGCCTCCTGAAGACACAAGAGCTGGGTCTTCATGTCGCTCAGAGTTTGTGCCATTTGCTCCATCTGAGTTATGCCCTGGCACTGCTTCTTCTCTATTATTTCCATGCGGTCCAACTTCTCGCTGATGATTCCCATGTCCGCAGTGGCCGACTCTGCCTGTGCGGCTGCAACTGTGGACGAACTGGATGGACCTGCATCAACCCGTGCTATCCGCTGATACTGCACGGGTCCTGGCGGCTGCTGAGATCTCTGAGTGTACAACCGAGTCTGGGACATCACCATGTAATTTTCTGCCATCTCCTCGTAGATGGCCCAGACTTGGTTGTGGTCCTTGGCAAAGTAGGACCCGCCGCAAGAAGCATTCACCAGACCCTGAAGCTCTGGTGTCATCCCACTAAAGAAGCTCTGAACTAGGTTCGGCTTCGAGATGTCGTGGTGTGGGCATCTATCCAGAAGCTCTCTGAACCTCTCCCATGCTTCGTGAAATTGCTCATTAGGGAGCATGGAGAAGTTGTTGATCAGGGCCCTCGCTGCGTTCGTCCGCCCGAGTGGATAATACTTGTTCAAGTACTCGGTGCGGAGCTGATCCCAGGTGTAGACAAACTTCCCTAGATGTTTCAGCCAGGCGGCTGCTCTATCTGCCAGTGAAAATGGGAAGGCCATCATTCGAATCGTATCTTGGTCCACATGACGGTCGTGGACAGTACTGCAGATCATCAAAAACTCCTGGAGATGGAGATGGGGTTCCTCAGTGGCAAGCCCGTGAAAATGAGGGAGCATCTGCAGGGTGTTCGGAGGGAACTTGAAATCCCCCACGATAGCAGGTACCACCACCCAATGATGCATCAGTGTAGATCCGGGGTTGTGTAGCTCCCGCATCGTTCTCGGTGGTCCTCCTCCGGCGGCGGCTGCCGCTGCGGCAGCTGCTGCTGCGGCTGCTGCCTCTGCATCAGCGTCAGGAATGTCCTCAGGCTCGCTCGGCTCTTCTCGCTCTCTTCGTAGTCGCTCCATCTCCCTTCTCATCTCAATCATAAAAGCCCCCTGATCGCGTAACTGCTGCTGAACCGTCTCTAATGATGCGATCAGGGTGGAGTTGATCGCCCCCTGGTCTAAGACAAAATGTTCGGGCTGGCGATCATCTGAACTGCCGGCTCCGGCCATAGTGACGTCTGCAAAATCAGATGAGCCCAACTCAGGTTCTGTCAAATTAATTCGTCTTTCCTCGGGCTCATGTCTCTCAGTAGGAAAAGAAAGGGGGTCAAGGGGGAACAGGGTGGAATCGTACTCGGGCCCGGAGAGCTGGTCTCGACTCTCACGGGCCAACCTAGATGATGGAGTAGCCGCGCCTGAAAGCGGTGCAGCCAGAGGCTGCCTAAGAGATCGTCTACCCATCATCTTGATCTTGGCGAGTTGGGCGGATGAGATCTGGAGAAAATATGATCGCAAAGCAAACCCCTTGTTCACCAACTCAACACAATCTGAAGACCGTGAAAGTTCGGTCAATTTATCTTGTCAATTTTATTTGGTGAACACACAAGATATCAGAGCGATTACGTGACCTGCTGGGATACCCGATACTCTCTCAACCGACTGTCCCGCACAGAAGAGTCGGTAATCAGTCGAGATGAGCACCGGAGGGCTTTACCTAGTGTTCGGGTCACTCTCTCGCATAATCAAACCAAACAATGAGGGGGTTGCTCTCCCCAAGACAAATTTTTAATGTGAGTGTCTTTTAGGGTCAATAGTGTTATCCAGTCCCAATTTTTATTGTTTTTCTTTTTAATTTTTTCAAAATAAATACAAGCGGCCTAACGGTTTTTCCGATTCTCCTGATGATTAAGCCAAACACAGGGGGAGAAGACGAAAAAGCCAATGCGCGAGAAAATCAATGATGCATGCAGAGAAAGAAATGCGTACCTTGTCTCCAGCACTCTACATGCAAGTGATCCGCGCAGAATTTAAATACAGAATTAAACTACCTAAATGATGCAACGAGGAAAAACCGAGTCCTAGATGAGAAACTTCTATTGATCGTGAAGAACAATAGTTAGCCAACCGAATCGAGTCCGGAGTCCGATCTTGGGAGTCACTCGGTGCCCGCCACAACGGGTCCTGCCAGCGCTGTATGTGACTCCTCACGGCACGTGGTCTCAAATCCAATTAAACTAACTTTTTCAGTGATTTTTATCAAGGTCCAATTACGTTCTATAGGAACAGATATTTCTATTAAGTGTTGGGCCTTAGATATCTACGTCACAATCAACCAAAAATTCCTAAATCTAGGGGCTCGAGAAAACCGCGTAAACACCGGAAAAGGCAGCTAACTATCAAAACCACGATAAAAGCCGCGAAAATCCAAATGGGTCCCCCGAGCACACCGGTGCTCGGCGAAACAGACCCGCTAAGTTTACAAGTGTCCACAAATGTCCAAAGTTCAAATCCTAAATTATTACAACAAATTGTTCTCTCTCTCTCTAAATAGAAAATCTCTTCTCCTCTCTCTCTTCCTCCTGCGCGGGTCCTCTAAATAGTAACTCCAAGCAGTCCAAGCAGTACCTCGCACAAAAATCCAAGAGAGAATGTCAGAAAACAATTATAATATAGAGAGACAAAAATAAAAGAATGAAAACTGACTACAAAGCCGTGCTCCCCGGCAACGGCGCCATTCTGTTGACACGATGATCACACTAACAACTGAGGTAGAAAATAAATCACAATGTCGTTGTCCTCAATCGCTCAGAAAGTGTCAATCAAGAAAAATGAACCACAGATGAAGATAAATCAAGAAAATACAAAGAAGTGGTCCTGCTATAGGATTAACCTGGTATAGCTCCCAGGGTCGAACTCAAGGAGCACAGATTGGCCTTACGGCCTACGATGTAGTCAGAAATCCAAGAACGTCTTTTTTTATGGTTTTTATTTGTTTTTATATTTTTTAGATTTTTTTAAAAGATGAGAAAATGAGAGAAAGTAAATACAAGGCAACTTCAACAATTTATACAACACACAAAAATGAAGCAAAAATTCCAGAAAATTGGTTTTTAGGTTTTTCAAGTTTTTTACTGTTTTTGGTGAATTTTGGAAATTTTCTAATGGGTAAATTATTTATTAAAAATCAAACAATGCGACAAAAATAGGGTACTGTCCAGCAAGGCTTAAGACCCAAAAATAAAATACTCTTGGATCTCAAAAAGCCCTAAAGGTAATTTTCCTATAATCTACAAAGAATAAGGAAAATTTAGGCACCCTAATTATTGTTTTTGGATTTTTAATTTATTTATTACAATTTTTATGAGTTTTTAGGGGTTTTTCAATTTTTAGGGTTTTTAAGTGATGAAAAGTCACCAAAAATGGCTGGAAAATCAAACAACCAGCAAACCACAAATCCTAATTTTTTTAGAATTTTTAAAGGTGATTTTATATTTTGTTGGTATTTTTAAAGTCAAACAGTAGCAAAAATATGTGTTTTTGAATTTTTAAAAATAATAAATGGAATCAAAAATGTCCCCAAAAATCATAGAAATTCCTACACCATGGCAGGAGCCATGTGTCAAAATCTCATTGGATTTGGAGGTCGTTTGATATTTTATTCAAACATAAAGGTGGGGCACTGTGCACAGGGACCTATGTGCAAATACCCAAAAGTTCTGGGGTCCTGGTGCAAAATACCCAGCAACACACGTGCCAAGCACGTGCCTGAGGCACTCAAGGACCTAAATGTAATAAAAATAAGTTCCAAGGACCTATTGATAACTCGTATCAAAAGTCCAGGGGCTTATGTGCAATTTACCCAAAATAATTCGCACATGTGCAAAATCAATGCTCACAGGGGTATATATGCAAATAAACAAAACTTTTCATTCAATGAGTAACATCCAGAACTACAGGGCATACATCGCAAATAACCCAGAATAACACGTGACGACGCACGTGGTTCACTATAGGCGGGGGTATAAGTGCAAATAAAATAAAGAGCGAGGTCTTTAGTGCAAATATCCCAGAAAATAAACAACTTGAATTAAAAATTACAGGACTAAAAAGAAATTAACAAACTACGAGGGGGCCCTATGATATTTACCCCTTTATTAGCCGACGGTCGGATGTGCGCCACGTGGTGATCTGACGTCTGAAACGCTGGCACCTCTCTCCTCTGCGATCGATGGTCCAGATGCGCTCCTCGGGTGGATCGACGGCTGCTGCTCCTCAACAGATGGACGCTCACGATCAGAGCTGGAGCTGGAGCGTCATCGGACGGCTCTGGATGATGGAGGAAGAACTCGACGCCGGCGAACTTCGCCGACGTCCTGCGTGAACTCCGGTCCTCCTCAGTTGCGCCTGAAGGTCGGAGAAGGTCCGGCGTGAAGTTGCGCAGCTGCTGCGGGTGGCCAAGGGCCCAACCGAGCCCTGGAGGGGCTCCGGCGAAGCCTAGTGGCTCGAAGCTCCTGGCTGAACTGTGAAGGAGGCTCAGACACCCCCTTTGGACCTGCAAAGTGGTCAAGAAGCTTCGCGGGTCGAGGGCAAAGTGCCTCGACCCGGTTAGGTGGCGTGAAGGTGAACGGTGCGGTGGGGCGGAAGAGCTCCGGCGAGGCGACGGCGGTGGAGCTCGACTCCCAGATCCTGTGCGATCTGGGTTGAGTGAGTGGGCGTAGAAGGTGCACGGGGTTACGGCGGAGGTGATGATCGGGTCGGATGGTCGAAACGTAGCGCGAGATGGTCGGAATCGGAGATATGCGTCGGTGGTGTGAATTGGGCGAAATCCTAAATTAGAAGAAATTAGAGGGAACTAAGGCTACCTGGTGGATGCTGGAGACTGTGCTGGAGCTGGTCTTGCTCCTGGTCGTAGCTTCGAAGGGCGTCAAGGCCTGAAGCTCGATGCTCAACGCCGGCGGCGGAGCAAGGACGGCGAAGTACGCCGGATCAAAGGATACGCCTCCTCACCTCACTGCAACAAGGGCTGACGCTCGCTGTCACTCTTGCGGAGCCTATGGAGGTCACGGGGAAGAAGGAGAGGGTCCAAAGATGCGGCGCGGAGGCGGCGGAGGGAAGAATATATAATGTGACCGGGGCGATTAGGGTTGAGTGGCGACAGCTAAGGAAGGCGTGGATTTGATGGCGGAGGATCCGGCGAGGGAGAGGGATGAACGGCGAAGAATCCGGGCGTGGGGTATGCGTGGGAGACAGCCTGGAGACGCGTGGGAAAATCGGAGAAGGCGGGGCGGCGCGCGTCGTCCAGAATAGGAAGGAGACCGCGGGGGAGTTGACCGGGGTCAACATTCCCCCGTGGACCAGTCAGACGCTGCCACGTGTTCCTGATTTTTGTTTATTTATTTTAGGGCACAAATAGGCCGAATTAAAGAAAACTCAAAACATGAAATATTTTTCTTTTATTTTTTTCTATTTTTTGGTGATTTTTAATTAATTTTTGGAAATAAAAATAGGGTAGCTCTATATATAGGTATATGTACACTATATGGGTTTTTATTTTTGATTTTTTTATTTGTTATTTTTATGTGTTTTTATGCTAATTTTGTATTTTATTTATTTACAAGATAAAATATGGAATAAAAGAATATTTTTATTTTATTTTTATTACTTATATACAAGGGTGAAATAAATAGATATATACATTTATATACATGGTATTTATACAATGTATTTTTGTATTTTTATTTTTGTAATTTTTATTTGATTTTTGTTTTGTTTCTTTTTATTTATTTTATTTACAAAATTATGCCATAGAATATTCACAAAAAGTTTAGAAAATAAATACATTTATCTAAAGGGTTAGATAAATACAATGGTGATGGTCTATGCACATGGTGAAGGTATTTTTGACTTTTTGATTTTCATCTTTTTATTTTGTTTTTAATAGAATATACAAAATATATACAAAAATATTTACAACATATTTTTGGGTGAGGAAAATATATTTTTACAGAAGTATATACACATGAGCTCCTATCTCCCTCTACTTTGGCTTTTATGCGGTCAGGCCCATGCTGAGCCCTCCCTTGGGTTAGGTTGCTCAATATTTATTCAAAATATTTCCCTCTTTTTCTTTTTGCTCTTTATTCTTTTATTTTGTGCACAAAAACATGCTAATTATAGGTTTTTACACAATGCATGCTTCTGGTAATTATTTGTATTTACACTTATCTACATGTATTTGCAAAGGTTTTTGTAGCTAAAATAATAGAATAAAGAGTGATGAATGGGTATTCATCATTTAGCAGTCCCAATTTTACATTTTTTCTTTTTTAGGTATTTTTCAAACAAACAACGTCTAATGAATTTTTCGATTCTCCTGATTATTTTAAGTCCAAAAACCGGGGGTGAAGACGAAAAAGCCGATGCACGGTAAATCAATGATGCATGCAGAGTAAGAGATGCGTACCTGACTCCAGCAGTCTACATGCAAAGTGATTCGCGCATAAAATAAAGACAGAATATAAACTACCTATATGATGCACGCGAAAACCGACCCTAAACAAAGCAGTTCTACTCGTGAAGAACAGTAGCCGGGTACTCGAGCCTAAGTCCGGAGTCCTATCTTGGGAGCCACTCGGTGTCTGCCACAACAGATCCTGCACACATTGTATGTGACTCCTCAAGGCACGTGGACTAGAGCTCAAATAATCCGACTTTTTCTTAATGATTTAATTAATTAGGTCCAATTATCGATCTATAGGCACATGAAGATAATTTGGTTTTTAGATCCTAATTAATTACGTCACAATCAAAGAAAACTCCTAAGCTAGGGCTAAAATCGCGTAAATCAAATGAGCAGTAAATAAACGATCGAAAATCCAAAACCGGCGAAAATCGCGGTGAGGTCCTCCGAGCACACCGGTGCTCGGCGAAACAGACCCCGAGATCAACCAAGTGTCCAAGTTTGTCCCTGTATTATTACAATAAAATAATTCAGCTGAAAAATAAACTAAGCTAAGCTAAATCTAAACTACGGCTAATCTACGGTTATCTCACGGCTATTCTGTGGCTCCCACACTTCGTCTCTCCTCCTCGCTCTCTCCTACGACTTTGTAGAGAACGAAACCGCCTCCGACTCCCGCGGTTGCTTCGACTTCCGAAAAAGCCGCCTTAGTCCTCGGACCCTCGCAAGAAGCAGAAACCAAAGTGTGTTAGTCCAAATAAATGTATAAATGAATCAGATAGAAAAATATATACAAATATCGACAAAAAGCCGCGAAAAAGAAAGCCGCGGAAAAATCGAAAACGACTACTAGGCCGTGCTTCCCGGCAACGGCGTCATTCTGATGAGCCGATAAAACTCCCACAAAATCTGGGTGAGGTAATAATAATCACTTTAAGGTCATTGCGGCCCGGATCTCGGAGAATCGGACTCAACAAGAAAAATTAAGGAACCACCAAACAAAGAGATAAAACAATGAAATCAAAAGAGGTCCTCGCTAATTTATTAACCTGGTATATCGACTAGGGTCGGACTCAAGGAGCACGGGATGGCCTTGCGGCCTACAAAGTAGTTAAATCAAAAAATAAGGAAGAAACTATTTTTGGTGGATTTTAATTATTTTTATTTTTTTTTGTATTTTTGATATATCAGAAAATGTAAGAAAATGGGAAAACATGCAACGACCACAATTAGTTAAACACCCAAAAATGCACAGAAAATTCCAATAAAATTATTTTTGTATTTTTAATATTTTGAAGTGTTTTTGGTGAATTATTCAGAATTTTAAAATTTTGTTTGATTTTCTAAAAAATCGAGAAAAAGGAAAAAAAGAGGTAACTGTGCCGTCAGACTTGAAAGATCAATTAAAAATATAAAACTGATCTATAAAAGTCTGGAGGCCATTTTTATACAAATATAGATAAAAAGTAAACTACAAAAAAAGAGTTTGTATTTTTTTGATTTTTATAGAATTTTTTAGAATTTTCATAAAATTTTTAGGATTTTTCAATTATTAAGGGTTTTATAAATCCAAATAGCACAAAAATATGACAGAAGCTAAAATATAGTAAAACTAGCTATCCTTTGTTTTTTTAGAATTTTTAAAGGAGTTTTTATATTTTTGTAATTGATTTTCTTTTTCAAATAGTAAGAAAAATACGTGTTTTTGATTTTTTAAAAATAATAAAAAGCCTCAAAAATGTCCCAAAAATTCAGAGAAATTTTTACATAGTGGTAGGAGCCACATGTCCAAATTTCACCTAATTTGAATTTAATTTGATATTTTATTCAATAAAAACAAGGCACACAGCTCACAGTAACCTAAATGCAAGAAAACATACTTTCAGGGGCCAAACGGTAATAAAAATAGAAAGTCCAGGGGCCTTTATGCAAAAGTCCATAAAAACACGCGCGTAGCACGTGAATCAGACACAGAGGGGCATAAATGTAATTCCTATTTAAAAAGATTCAATCAATAACACAAAAGAAATACATGACTAAAAGTGCAAATGTCCCAAAACGTCACGTGTCGATGCACGTGGCCCATATAGACAAGGACTAAATTGCAAATAAAAGAAACATCAATGTCCAAAGTGCATTTTTCCAAAATAAAATACTACACTAAATATTTACAGGACTAAACTATAAACGCAATAAAAAGAGGGGCCTAAGTGAAATTACCCCTTTATTTAAGATCAACGGTCGAGGAAGCGCCACGTGGAGATCGGACGACTGAGAATATAAGGCGCCTCTTCGCAGGATGAACGGTCTCAATCGAGCCCCAGGTGAATCGAACGGTGGAGATGCTCCGCGGATGGACGACGATGATCAGAACTGGTGAAGGGAGCTCGATCCAACGGTGGTTGAAGGTCCTGGAAGAACTCGACTCCGGCGAAGTTCGCCGGAGCACTCCGTGCGCTCTGGACCTCCTCAGGAGCTACTGAGATCGACGAAATGAAGCTCGGACTCTTCCGCAACTGATGGGCACCTCCGATGAGGCTGGGAACGTCGGAGACGCTCCGACGATGAAGGAGGAGCAGAACGACTGTGCTTCGACTATGGGACCCCCAGATGGGATCTTTTTACATGCAAAATGGCACAGCAAGAAACCTGGGTCGTGGGCAAAGTGCCTTGACCCGTCAGCGGGCGGAGAAGGTGGTCGGATGAGTCGCAGCGTGGTCCTCCAGCGAGCGGCGGCGGAGGAGGACCGAACTCCTGCTCCGAGGCGAGTCAGGTTGATCGGATGGTCAAAGAAGGTGGGGAGGAGTCTTGTGAAGATGAATAGGGGGTCCGATGGTCGAATGGGTGACTGGAACGATGTGAATTAGCCGGCGACGGTCGGCAGCGCGATTGGGCGAAATCTGAAATTACGCGAACCTAGGGGTAATCGGGGCTACCTGATGGATGAGGTCGACTAGGCTAAAGCTGCCGGAGCTCCTGGAGTCTTTGCCTCAAGGGTTCGTCGGGTCCCGAGGCTGGGCGCACCTCGCGGCGGCACACGGTGATGAACTCGCCGGATCAGTGGCTGGGTTCGCTCTCTCCTCACTGCAACACCGCCCTCAGAAAGCTGTCACTCTAGGGAAGGTAGTGGAGGTCCTGGGATGAAAGGCGGAGGCTAAAGATGGCATGGAATTGCGGCCAAAGGTGAGGCTATATACTGGGATGGGTCCGACTAAATGGAGTCGGGCAGGGTTGCTCGAAGCACGGATCCCTAGGCAATCCTCCGGGCAAGGATCTCGGATCAGCGAAATTCAAATGGAGCCCGGGGTTTGAGTAAATGGAGGTTGGATCGAGTCACGAAAAATAGGTGAATTCGGGTCGGGGCGAATGATCCGCGTCTGGTGGTCCAAGGGAGGGAGTTGACCGGGGGTCAAGAATCCCCCGTGGACCGATGAAATAATTCCATTTGTTAATTATTTAGAAATTCATTTAAAAAAAGTAGATGATTTTATTTTAAAAACTTTTCAACATGAAAATTGTTTACTTATTTCCAAAGTATTTTTTATTAATTTTTAATTAATTTTTTGAAAAATAAATAATGTATTTACATTATATTATTATTATATATATGTATATATACATGTGTATTTTTTATTTTTATTTTTAATTGTTTATTTTTGCATAATTATTGCAAATTTATATTTTATTTATTTATAACATAAAATTTAGAATAATAAGGTATTTTTATTTTATTTTTATGATGTATTTACATGGGTTAAATAAATAGGTTTATATACATATGTACATGGTATATATATACAAGGTGGGAAATGATTTTTATTTTTGTTTTTATTTTTCTGATGTTTATTTTATTTATTTACACCATAAAATATGGAGTATAAAAATATAAATTTTTATTGGATTTATTAATTATTTACAAGGTTAAAATAAATAGGCATTTTATTGTATATACATGATCTATGTACACTGATGAGAGAGACTTTTTATTTTTCTTTTATTTTCCTATTTTTATTTTAGTTTTATTTTTACAAGTATGTACAAAATATGAGAAACACTTTTTAATTTTTTTTTGAGGAAAATAACTTTATTTAAATACATAAGAGTATGTACACAAATGACTGACCTTATCTCTCTCTACTTGGATTCTTTTGCAGTCAGGCCCATGCTGAGCCCTCCCTTGGGATTAGGTCACTCAATATTTATTCTAAATATTTCCCTCATTTTTGTGTGTTTCTTTATTCCTTTATTTTTACTCAAAAATATGCTAATTATGCATATTTACAAGATGCATGCATTTTCACAATTTATGATATTTACACACATTTACATGGTATTTGGCTAAGATTTCTAGCTAAAATAAAGGAATAAAGAGTGATGAATTGGGATTCATCAGGCACCTGAAGTCGAACACAACTAACTGAATTGAAATAAATACGTGCAACGGTTTTATTCAGTATGCAACTGTACACGAAGACCTTCTTTAATATTGAGAAGTTGCATGTAGGCAGAGATGGCACGAGATATTATTCGCAGTTCGCATTGAATATGTCACCACTCGTACTCGTTAGATAGGAAACCTAATTTAAAGAACACAACAAAAAATATATATTGAGGGATTGAATGCACCGTTCCCAGTATGTACAATCCAGCAAGGTTTTAAAAATCGAACCGAACCGACCGGTTGAACCGGTTAAACCAGGAGCCGGAGGAAAAACGGTCCAACCACTCGATTTTTATTCGGAAAATAAAAACCAGTCAAAACCGGTTAAAACCTAGTTGGACCGCTCAAATCCGGTTGAACCAATTGAACCAAACCATCGGTTCAACCATCCATTTTTTTACAAAAAATAATTTCCAATAAACTATACAAACTTTTCAGAAATATTCATAATCTAACCTCATTCTAACCCACAATAGTACCCATTTATCTCTTCTCCTTCACATGTGCCAATGACTCATCATCACTTGTCCATTCATTCCATATGAACATTGCCTATCTCTTCTGACATTATGTATTGAAGTTGTCCACTTATAACAATAACGAACGAAGAAGACTTTGTTATAACCATACTATGAAAAGCAACAAATTAACAACACTTGTCATTAGTTTTAAAATTATATCACATATATGTATGTACATAAATTTTATGAATTATTATTATGCACTTTTGAGTTTTTTTAAAACATTTATACCCCTGACTTTAAAGTAATTTAACTTGTGTTCCTATATTTTCTTAAAAAATTCATATTATCATCCTTATATTGATATAAGATGGGAGCACAAGTGTACTAATAAAAGGCCACTACTATTGATTTTGTAAAAATATAGGGGACACGTGCAATTGGATTGAAACTAGGGATATAAGTATTATCGGAAAAACTTGGAAGTGTAAGAGTAAATAAATTCTCAAAAGATATGATGTAACATTTTTCACATTTATTTGTATGATATACCGGTCTAACTCGGTTCGACCCGGTTGAACTGCACAAACCAAACCAATAATACAACGGTTCGGTCTTTTCTGGTTTCTATGAACTGCTGACATCATCACCGGTTTGATCGGTCGGTCCCATTGGTCCGATCATAAAATCAAAAATCAATACATACCCGGTTTGATGTCCGGTTTGGTTTTTAAAACCTTGCTGTCCAGTGACTCCAGTCCTTCATTTAGCCAATCAATTATAGGTCAGTTTTTAAGCCATTACTCTTGGATCACAGAAGAACGTGGTTAAAATTAAGCTCATTTTATAATAATAGGAATTTTCTGATAAAAAATTTTACAGCGAACTGCATGTCGGATCATACTTTGCAGAATCAACCATCGCGAGAATGTTATAGCCATGACTGACACCAGATGGATGGGGAACTATGTTATTGCTCTATCTAATCAGTCCGTCCATTCTCTTGGTGAGATTAGGAACGAGAAGTTTCATATATTACACTCCCATTCATTTTGGTTGTTTGTTATCTGTTCAGCAGCCTTCCTAACTCCAGTTAACCAAGGAATCGACTGACTGACCACGTGGTTCAACAACTCTTCTTTAGAGTCCTATTTTCTTTAGCTTTTATACAAGCATACCTTATGTCAATAGAGGAAAAAGATGTATACCTCGTAGCATATGTCGTTCTACATATGCTATTGTATACCTCCTTTCAGATGATAGTGAAGATACGACAAGGACTTCGGTACTAAAAAGCACAAAGAGCACGAACAAGGGTGAATCATCTAAGAAGCCGAATTCTGCTTTGTCCCTTAATAAACGTTAATTTGACATGGTGATCTTTGGTAAGATTATGTGATTGGAAAGCATTGGGGGGAAATGTCTTTTTCTTTTGCGCCAACTTACCAGAATTGCTCGTCGATTTGGTTGCCTCGTAGGATGGTGTTCTTTTTGGTAACACGTAACAATTGCTGAATTTGGCCTCGCTTCTGCGTGATCCTATGTTAGGGATTAATATGTATTCAACCGCGCCTGTGTGGTTTATTATTACGGTGTTATGTACTAAATTTGGACATCTGTGTCCTCTATGTTTCTAGATGAATGAACTCTACTTGATCGTTTTTTTTAAAAACATCACTCTTCTCTAGATCCCGTTATGGAAAGAGGCGAAGCAAAGAGTAGGAAACAATGTATTTGCATCTCGAAAAGCACATAGAAAAGAGAACGAATTGTGGACCTCATGGAATGATTAATTGCAAGGACATTGCAAAGCGTTAATATACAAGATTTAGGTATGAGATCCCCCGTTGAGTTGAGTGAGTTTCTTACGGCAAAATTACCATAGACAACAATTTATATCTTTCTATTACCTATTACCACTCCATTGGTGTATCTTTTAGAACAATTATCTATTGAGGAGGAAATCAGAAAGAAAAAGTGCAGTTGGAGAAACTAAAAAAAACATAGAGAAAGTAGGAACAGCTTTCATAAAGAAGTTGAGAAAGGATAAAAAAGGATCTATCCTCGAGGATTTTTGGGATAGGATCAGAATGCTAGGATTGCTATGATAGCATTATCTTAATCAAATAAAGGAATCATGTGGTATTGTTCTTCCACAAGAAGGCATAAAATAAATCACAATCACAAAAACGCAAATGTTTAATGTAGACATTTTTTGGATAAAAACCATGACTTGAGTCACAGGACTTATGCTTTCAACTTGATCAATCACTCAATCTTTTCCACTACACAATCTACCTATGCAAGCAAGCTAATTTGTTTTAATAAATTGTTTACGCTGATAACTCTAACAACCAACCACAACAATATTTTTTTACGCAAACAACTCTCACAAAAAAATTGCTTACAATGACAACTCTTCTAACATCCATACCCTTTAATGATATTAAACTTCTTAACTATATCAAAAATAGATATTTATTGAAAAAAAAGATTATAAATAACTTTTTAATGATACAACTTGGTGATGTATATATACTGTTAGTGATCCAACATTTGAGGCACGTGAGGTGAGGGTTAATTGTAAAAGATTGTTATAGATTAAAATAATTATATGCACATAAAAAAACATATCAGATTTTTACGGTTGATCTCATAAAAGTCACTGACTTTGAAATTTCTTTCAAAATTTATGAGCATTAAAATTTTGGGACAAGACACGTTATGTATAGACGTGGCATTTGAGAGTCAGCAAGGATGAGATGCGATGTTCTATATATAGAAAAAAAATTGTTTTCAATAAGCATGCAAATAGAGAGAGGGCTACCGAGGGTTCGTGGTTGTGATGAATGTCCTGGCAAAAGAAGAAGATTATTAATTAGGTAATTTGCTTTCCAAAATTAGTTATTCCCTCAATTAATTTCCGTTGGTTCAGATATAGGAGAGGAAAACATGTTAGATTTACAAAATATTGGGTGTATTTAGTCAATCACGACACATTCTTATTATACTGTCTCCACAGGTGAGTCCTTAAATATGAAAGTTTTAAACTAAAATATCGCAGCATATGTTATGATGTACGGTGGAAATTTTATAATGAATAAGGATAATCAAACAAGTTGAAAACAACAATCATGATGGAGAATACAGGAGCTATGCACATAACTCATAACCATGTACCTATTTAAATGGAAAAGGAGATAGAGATCGTTTCTAAGTAATGTTTTTTTATTGAAATTATCCTAACTAAACGTCACCTCCCTACGATATTAACAATAATATAAGATCTATTTGTGAAAATGTTAAGATATAGGGACCTTAACACACATGCATATGCCTTTTTAATAACACAGGAAATGGGGGTATGAAATAAGATCCATAATATCATTACATGGTTCTCAAATTAACTGATCAATGTCATTAAGAATATGGTTACAATATCAAGACTAATGGTTAGTTAAAGGTAGGATTTCATTTAAAATCTTGATAATTATGATTGACATTAATTAGATAAAATAAAGTAGTTGTCAAAGATAAGAGGATGTTAGTGTTTGACATGAATAAACTACGAGATTAATGTGAGGGTAATTTGCATAAAAAATCAAATTGTGCCTGACTTAAAGAACCATCATCAAACTATGTCACAGTAACTATTTTTTCCTTTTTTTGAAAATGATTAGGAAATAACACAGTCTGAAGCAAATAAGCCCATGATGCTCAGTCATGAAAAATACGTGTTTTTACGTGAGTGGTTCCAAGCTTCTATTTATGCCATCAAATTTCAAATATCCTTTATGTTATATTCTATTCAAGAATTTATGGTTATTATGATTAGTATTGCAAATTTACAAGTTGATACGTTTGGCAGGATATTACCTGTGCAAGATTACGAGATTTATGATTTTCTAGCAACAAATATGAAAGGTATATTATGTATGTTTGGAAAGCATGCACCATATATCTATCTAAAAGAACGGTCATGGATAAGTAAGAGGGCTTTGGGTCTGTATTCCGTATACACATAGGCTTTGGGCCGTATGCGGGGTGTCCTTGACCTTTGGGGTCGCCTGCACGTATGACAGTAAGATAAGGTCTTAGGTGGAGTTCGCTCTCTTAGGCAATAAGTAAGGCTAAGGGATGGATAAAACCTCCCTGGCAGTATGATTCATAGACAAAGTAAGATTAGATGGAAATAGTGGTGCATATCTATGTTCATATAAAATGGACTTGTTTATTTCTTTCTGTCAAGCAAGCATGTTATCATCTGCTAAGTGTAAAATTTTACAAAATTTACAGTTATGTTATTTTTACATTCAACCCCATGACATTTCTGGTTAAGATGATAATTGCCCTTTTTATTATGTTGAATAAACTATATTCATTTTAAAGTTTGGACCATTCACTGAGTTTAAACTCTTTATTCGGGTTTAGACTCACCACTCTATTGTTTAGGAAGCTTAAGATACCTGGGTTTGTCACTGACTTAGCTAGAAGTTGCAGTCAACTTAGCATTGACTTTTGAAGTTGCATTTTGGAATCATTCAGGTAAATGTTGTGGACGATAAGATAAAAATGGGATTTTTTTAGACGTGAAAGACGAATCTTTTGACACATGTAACTATCGACTTTGTATATGGGAACAAGTGATGTTGTGAAGCACTAAGTATTTTTGTGTCGGAATTTTGAGGTTTGGAAAGGATTGGTGTGGATGTGATTTGAATTTCTGTGGTTATATTATTGGACTTATGTAATATATCATTTCAGTACAGGTTAGCATTTTTGGGAGAACTCCAAGTTATAGAGGAATTGCCGCCGAAATTTTTATGGATATTTTAATTAAGATAAGGAATGATATGAGAATACTTGTCACGCTCTTCTCGGCTAGCGGAGCGGGTCGTGACAATTAATGTTATAAGAGCCATTGATTTTGGATTTTGATTCATACCGTGAATTTGCGATTTTGGGTCTTCTGATATGTCGAAGAATGATTGGGTTATGTATTAGGATTTGATGAGTATTAAAGGAAGAGATTAATTGTGATTGCTATATATATCGAGGTTATAATATTTTATTGATTAAGACTTTATTTAGAATATTTATTGGATTTCTAAATAGTATGTTATTTTTTAGGAAGAGATGGCTGCAGAACAACCTCGTATGAATGCACCAGGTCCTCACAATAGGAACGAGTCATCGAACAATGGCCTACAAGATACATTAGAATTGATCGCTCAGACATTAGGTTCAATGGCTGCACGATCTATTCGATCACATGCATACGAACATTAGTTACCATATGAGCATCTCCTTAAACTTGGAGCGCAACATTTCAAAGGAACAGTTAATCCAAAGGAAGCTAGAAATTGGTTTGAATAGACAGAAAGGGTATTCACTTTGATGGATTACACAGATGATCAAAAGTTGAAGTATGATGTATTTCTTCTTAAAGAGAGTGCTTATGATTGGTGGAAATCTGTCATGAATAAATATCCAGACCCTACTACCCGTACTTGGCAATTATTCCAGACTGAATTTACTGATCATTTCTATCCAAGGGTTTATTAAGAAGAACGACGACATGAGTTTTTATTTTTGACTGAAGGAGGACTATCTGTGGCATAATATGAAAAGAGATTTTTAGAGTTATCCCAATTTTGTCCTCAATCGGTGGATAAAGAAGAAGACAAGTGCCGATGTTCTGAAGATGGGTTGCGTCTTGATATCAGATCAATGATATCTACTAAGGGGTATACTGTCTACGCGAAGCTGGTGGAAGCAGCCACGAGAGCAGAACGGTCGGTGCAAGAAAGGAAAAGAAGTAATGATAATTCACGGAAAAGAGGAGGAGAAGGGTCAAATTGGAGAGGCCAAGGAAATAAAATATTTAGGGCATCGGAAAACTCAAACAAATTTCAAAGACCTGCACAAGGTTGGAGGGGAAACCAACAAACCCAATCTGAAGGAAAGTCCAGTGGTTCTTATCAAGCATATCCCACATGTACTACTTGTGGAAAACGTCATTCTGGAGAATGTCTAAAGGGTTTAAAGATATGTTATAATTGTGGAAAGATTGGTCATTTGAGATACAATTTTCCTGATCTAGTTCAGAATACTAGCAAAACAAAGGAACCATTCCAGCTAGGGAAGCAACAAACATCTATACAATCTCCAACTGAAAAGAAGGGAAACTTGAAGGGTGGCAGAGGTAACAAGACATGCGCTCAGGGAAAAGCCTTTAATATGACACTTCAAGAGGCTATTTATGGGGAGGATATAGTTTCAGGTATTACTAGACTTTTTAAAAAAGATGTGCCTCCTCTTATTGATTCTGGAGCCAGCCATTCTTTTATTTCTCGTACATTTTCAAAACATGCTGATAAACAACTGGATTCATTAGAGCATGTTTTGTTAATTTCCATGTCCAAGGGAGATTCTGAAGTTGTACAATATGTCTTCCGTGATTGCTCATTATGGATCAATGAACATGAGATTCATGTAAATCTAATTCCTATGGAGTTGAGAGAATTCGACATTATTGTAGGAATGAACTGCTTAAGTTCATACCATGCAGTGCTATATTGTTATAAGAAAGAAGTTACTTTTCGAAATCCCAGAGAAGAGGAATTCACTTTCTATGGTGAGAGAAGATTATATACTCCCTGTGTGATCTCTGCTATATTGGCTAGGAAATTAATTAGGAAAGGCTGCTCGGCTTTTGTTGCTTTTATATATAATATGAAAGTTCAAGTTTTCTCATTAGAAAATATTCCTATAGCCAGAGAATCTCCAAAAGTTTTTTTCAGATGAACTTCCAGGACTACCTCCGGATAGAGAAATTGAGTTTACAATAGATCTGGTTCTTAATACAACACCAATAGCCCTTTCATCATACCATATGACTCCAGCTGAACTGAAAGAACTTAAAGTTCAATTACAAGAACTATTAGATAAGGGATTTATTCGAGCTAGTATATCTCCATGGGGGAACCTGTTCTTTTTGTTAAAAGGAAAGATGGAACTCTTAGGCTTTGCATTGATTATCGAAGGCTAAACAAGGTGACGGTACGAAATAATTATCCTTTGCCTCGTATAGATGATTTATTTGATCAGCTACAAGGGTCTTCTATATTCTCAAAAATTGATTTGAGATCAGGATATCACCAATTGAAAATCACGGAGATAGATATTTCCAAAACCGCCTTCCGTACACGCTACGGACACTATGAATTCTTGGTAATGCCATTTGGATTAACCAATGCGCCAGCTGCTTTTATGGACTTGATGAATCGTGTTCTTCACCCTTATTTAGACCAATTTGTGATTGTATTCATTGATGATATCCTAGTATACACCAAGAATGAAGAGGACCATAAAGAGCACCTAAGGATTGTGTTGAGTACTTTGAAGGAGAACAAACTATATGCCAAATTAAGTAAATGTGAATTCTTGTTACATAAAGTGAACTTTCTAAGACATGTTATTTCTGGGGATGGTATCTCGGTGGATCCTGCTAAAGTTGAAGCTGTCATAAATTGGGAGCGTCCGACCAATGTTACAGAAATTCGAAGTTTTCTTAGACTCGCATGATATTATCGAAGATTCGTTGAGAACTTTTCGATTATTGCAGCCCCATTAACCAAACTAACCAGAAAAGATGTTAAATTTGCATGGAATTATGATTGCGAAAAGAGTTTTCAAGAACTCAAAAGATGGTTGACTTCAGCCCCAATTCTTAGCCTACCATCTGGTGGTGGAGGATATGTGGTTTATAGTGATGCATCACATCAAGGGTTAGGATGTGTTCTTATGCAGCATGGGAAATTCATTGCTTATGCTTCAAGGTAACTAAAAAGGCATGAAGTGAACTATCCTACTCACGATTTAGAATTAGCAGCAATTGTGTTTTCTCTCAAGATTTGGAGACATTATTTATATGGTGAAACCTGTCAGATTTTTACGGATCACAAGAGTTTAAAGTATATTTTTACACAGAAGGAATTAAACCTTCGACAGAGAAGGTGGTTAGAGCTAATCAAAGATTATGATTGTATGATTGATTATCATCCTGGAAAAGCAAATATAGTTGCAGATGCGTTAAGCCGAAAGTCTAGTGGAAGGTTGAACTACATAAGGAATGAAAGTAGTTTGAAACAATTGATGTCATTAAGAACAAGATTGGCTATCGATGATTGCGGATCACTCTTAGCAAATCTGCAGATAATGCTAACACTTTATAAGGAAATTCAAGTTGCACAGCTCCATGACACCAAAATTTTGGAGATGATAGAAAAAGCTAAGATCGAAGATAGCTTAGAATTTAGTTTGGATGAACAAGGAGTCTTGCATTTTAAGCAAAGGATATGTGTTCCGGATTCCTTAGAAATAAAAAGGAAAATCTTGGAAGAGGCACATAATTCTTTGTATGCCATGCATCCAGGAAGCACTAAAATGTACAGAACCCTGAAGAGTGTCTATTGGTGGTCTGGCATGAAAAGGCAAATAGCTGATTTTGTTGCTAAATGTATAGTATGCCAGCAGGTTAAGCCAGAACGCTTAAGACCATCGGGTATGCTGCAACCTCTCCCGATTCCTGAACGGAAATGGGAACATCTTACGATGGATTTCGTCACGGGACTTCCTCGCATTTCAAGAAACCTTGATGCAATATGGGTCATTATTGATAGATTAACCAAGTCTGCACATTTTATAGCAGTTAATATGAAGTATACTCTTGAAAAACTAGGCAAACTATTTGTGGATGAGATAGTCCATTTGCATGGAGCACCTGTTACAATAACCTCAGACCGAGATCCTAGATTTACTTCTAAACTTTGGCCAAGTTTGCAGAAAGCACTGGGTACAAAATTAAACTTTAGCACTGCTTCATGCGTGTGCTTTGAGTTTCAAAAATAGTTGGGATGATCACTTATCACTTATGGAGTTTGCCTATGATAATAGCTATCATTCTAGTATCCATATGGCTCCATATGAAGCCTTATATGGTAGAATGTGCAGAACGTCTGTGTGTTGGACTGAAGTGGGAATGCGAAAATTACTCGGTCCAGAATTGATCCAAACTACCAGTGAGAAAATAGAAGAAATCAAAAGGTATTTAAAAGAAGCATAAAGTCGACAGAAAAACTACGCGGATAAACGAAGGCGAGATCTAGAATTTGTAGTTAGTAATCAAGTATTTTTGCGTGTTTCTCCTTGGAAAGGTCTTCTAAGATTTGGCAAGAAAGGAAAGCTTGCTCCAAGATATATCGGACCTTATGAAATAATTCAAAGAATCGGACAGGTGGCATATCGTTTGTTGCTCCCACCAGAGTTGGCACGGATTCATAATGTTTTCCATGTCTCTACACTTAGAAAATATATTCCAGATCCCTCACATGTTATAGAGCCCCAACAAGTAGAACTAGAAGAAGACCTATCATATGAAGAAAATCCTGTGCAAATATTAGACCATAAGGTTCAAGAACTGTGAAACAAAGAGATTTGATTGGTCAAAGTATTATGGAGAAGCCACACTATAGAGGAGGCCACTTGGGAAAGAGAGGACGAAATGAGATCTCAGTATCCACATCTTTTCTCAGATATAGGTATGTAAAAAAAATCGAGACGAAATTTCCAAAGCGTGGAAGATTTGTAACATCCATACCCTTTTATGATATTAAACTTCTTAACTATATCGAAAATAGATATTTATTGAAAAAAAGATTATAAATAATTTTTTTAATGATACAACTTGGTTAGTGATGTATACATACTGTTAGTGATCCAACATTTGAGGCAGGTGAGTTGAGGGTTAATTGTAAAAGATTGTTATAGATTAAAATGATTATATGAACATAATAAAACATATCAGATTTTTAGGGTTGATCTCATAAAAGTCACTGACTTTGAAATTTCTTTCAAAATTTATGAGCATTAAAACTTTGGGACAAGACACGTTATGTATAGACGTGGCATTTGAGAGTCGGCAAGGATGAGATGCGATGTTCTATATATAGGAAAAAAAATTGTTTTCAATAAGCATGCAAATAGAGAGAGGGCTATCGAGGGTTCGTGGTTGTGATGAATGTCCTGGCAAAAGAAGAAGATTATTAAATAGGTAATTTGCTTTCCAAAATTAGTTATTCCCTCAATTAATTTCCTTTGGTTTAGAAATAGGAGAGGAAAACATGTTAGATTTACAAAATGTTGGGTGTATTTAGTTAATCACGATACATTCTTATTATACTGTCTCCACATGTGAGTCCTTAAATATGAAGGTTTTAAACTAAAATATCGCAGCATATGTTATGATGTACGGTGGAAATTCTATAATGAATAAGGATAATCAAACAAGTTGAAAACATCAATCGTGATGGAGAATACATGAGCTATGAATATAACTCATAAGCATGTACCTGTTTAAATGGAAAAGGAGAGAGAGATCGTTTCTAAGTAATGTTTTTTGTATTGAAATGATCCTAACTAAATGCCACCTCCCTACGATATTAACAATAATATAAGATCTATTTGTGAAAATGTTAAGATATAGGGACTTCAACACATATGCATATGCCTTTTTAATAACACGGGAAATGGGGGTATGAAAAAAGATCCATAATATCATTACATGGTTCTCAAATTTACTGATCAATGTCATTAAGAATATGGTTACAGTATCAAGACTAATGGTTAGTTAAAGGTAGGATTTCATTTACAGTCTTGCTAATTATGATTGACATTAATTAGATAAAATAAAGTAGTTGTGAAAGATAAGAGGATATTAGTGTTTGACATGAATAAACTACGAGATTAATGTGAGGGTAGGTTAGCATAAAAAAAATCAAATTGTGCCTGACTTAAAGAACCATCATCAAACTATGTCATAGTAACTATTTTTTCCTTTTTTTTTTGAAAATGATTAGGAAATAACACAGTCTGAAGCATTTAAGCCCATGATGCTCAGTCATGAAAAATACGTGTTCTTAGGTGAGTGGTTCCGAACTTCTATTTATGCCGTCAAATTTCAAATATCCTTTATGTTATATTCTATTCAAGAATTTATGGTTCTTATGATTAGTATTGCAAATTTACAAGTTGATACGTTTGGCAAGATATTACATGTGCAAGATTACGAGATTTATGATTTTCTAGCAACAAATATGAAAGGTATATTATGTATGTTTGGAAAGCATGCACCATATATCTATCTAAAATAATGGTCATGGATAAGTAAGAGGGCTTTGGGCATGCATTCCGTATACACATAGGCTTTGGGCCGTATGCGGGGTGTCCTTGACCTTTGGGGTCATCTGCGCGTATGACAGTAAGATAATGTCCTAGGTGGAGTTCGCTCTTTTAGGCAATATGTAAGGCTAAGGGATGGATAAAACCTCCCTGACAATATGATTCATAGACCAAGTAAGATTAGATGGAAATAGTGGTGCATATCTATGTTCAGATGAAATGGAATCAGTTGTTCTTTTTTTATATCGTGTTTATTTCTTTCTGTTAAGCAAGCATGTTATCATCTCCTAACTGTAAAATTTTACAAAATTTACAGTTATGTTATTTTTACATTCAACCCCATGACATTTCTGGTTAAGATGATAATTGTCCTTTTTATGTATTTTGAATAAACTATATTCATTTTAAAGTTTGGACCATTCACTGAGTTTAAACTCTCTATTCGGGTTTAGACTCACCATTCTATTGTTTAGGAAGCTTAAGATACCTGAGTTTGTCACTAACTAAGCTAGAAGTTGCAGTCAACTTATCATTTTGACTTTTGAAGTAGCATTTTGGAATCATTCAGGTAAATGTTGTGGATGATAAGATAGAAATGGGATTTTTTTAGATGTGAAAGACGAATCTTTTGATACATGTAACTATCGACTTTGTATATGGGAACAAGTGACGTTGTGAAACACTAAGTATTTTTGTGTTGGATTTTGAGGTTTGGAAAGGATTGGTGTGGATGTGATTTGAATTTCTGTGGTGATATTATTGGACTTATGTAATATATCATTTCAGTACAGGTTAGCGTTTTTAGGAGAACTCCAAGTTATAGAGGAATTGCCACCGAAATTTTTTATGTATATTTTAATTAAGATAAGGAATGATATGAGAATACTTGTCACACTCGTCTCAGCTAGCGGAGCGGGTCGTGACAACTCTAGCTAAGTATGAAACTTGTGAACCTCAGTACAAATATGCATGAAATGACAATCAAGATAAATAGAATAATCTTACTAAGCAAGGAGCAAATCTATAAGACTGTCATTAGACCTTCAAGAGCTTCCAAATGAAGCATGTACATAATAGAGTGTCACCCTATAACTGGCCCATTAGTGGGTAGAAATAAATTTTGCACTTGAAAACGATGGAATGAATGAATGGAATAAGAGTGAAGTGAAATCAAAAGGCATGACATTCCTATTATAAGCCACTTTAAATGGTAATTTTAGTGAGCTAATTGTCATTTTAAGATTAAAGAATGTGATATTTAGGTAAAGTAGATATTGCCATTCAAAATGAGTATCCATATTTAAAAAATAATGGACTGAAAAATATATTAACCAATTAGGGATTGGTAGGCCAATGAAAATGGCCGATTAAAGCATTATTGTGACTAAGTTGCAAAAGCCGAATGAAAATAAATTAGTAGGTGGAAAATGTCATTTTCTCTATGACACTTAATTTGACTGTTGGTACATGAATACTCGACTGGAACAAAATTAGTCGATTGAAAGATCAAGTAGTCAAAGCAAATCAATGTTAGTGGACTCTACTGATTAGACAAAAATATGTTTTATTTTCACGATTTGAATTAGTCGACTAAAAGAATAGATTAGTTGGTTATGGAGAAATTAGTCAAATAGATTTAGAATTTGTTCACTAATTCAAGGTTGCACATACCAGAACATAGACTAAAACCCAATCCTCTTTATATGAAATTTTTGGCTTGATTTTCATTAGTCTCCTTAGTCTTTTATGCGTGGCTATTCTTCTTGACCTCAAGCTCCATCTTTGACTTGATCTTGAACTTCATCTTATTCCTTTGAACCTTCTTCCCTTAGGTTTCGGTCTTCACGAACTAGCTGCAAGATAATAAACATGATTTCATTATCATCAGAATATGCGTGCTTATGCAAGACTCAACATACACAACTTATACATCCACATAATATACACCCCATAACTTTGTAAATTATACATTGACCATTCTTTCTCTTCCTCCTCTGGATTATAACATTTCAAGAACGTGACACATATGAAATCCAAAATGCTTATCTCATATAGCTACGATTTCTCATAACATTATATCTCATTGTATATACGTTTTCATAATGGTCAGTTTTCTTCAATTCTTTAACCCTTATAACCTTATTCGCCATTAAGTTCAAGTCGTTGAGTCAGCCTAACTAGTACATAAGCATGGTTATCCTTTCACTACCATGAAAATGAAATCTCCTACCTTAAACACGACCGGTTCACCAACGCACTCAAGAGTGGCTATATTTTCAATTTTTATTTTTAGTGCACAAGAAAACAAGCACGCATGTAACCTAGATAGATTAGGAGTGAAAAAATGACCAGACTAGATTCAAACGACTAGTTGCATCTCATTTCAATCAAATGCGTATTAAGTATGGATTGTAAAAAGGTTATCGTATTACTTGAGGATAATGCATAATGCATTGTCCTTTAACCACCCGTTATACTAAGGATGATCATAGTTCTCTCATTAAGAAGTAGCTAGTTATTTCTAATTTCAATAAATAAATATTGCACTCGAATTTGTGCTCTTACCTAGAGCTTTATGTGTGCATGTGAAATTGTGTTTAGAGTGCAATGCTTTTGTCTAAGCCATGAGATGATGTTACTGATTAAATAAGCAACTCAATTGTTAACATCTTATTAGGTGACAAAAGGATAGAACTGCAAAATGCTTGCAATAAGATAAATTGATATTTTTGAGAATTTCTGAAGCACACAAAAAAAGGAAACCCCCCCCCCCCCAAATGCCTAAGAGTTGGATATTTCTCGTAGAGAAATTTTAGCATTTGCTAATTCCAAATCTTTATCAATGCTCAGTTCTTCGATGGAGAGAAAAATAAATGAAGAGAGATTGAGAGAGATATCCTTATTGTATTTTTTTACCTGAATAAAAAACAAAATTAATAAAAATAAAGATGCCAAAAATTAAATTGTCAAGTTGGGGAGTCCATGGCAATGACGTTAAAATGAATTTGTTATACACACAAAAATCAAGCAATTTCAAATAAATTTGTTAAAATAAAAGCTAAAAAATGCAAAACAAAGTGTAGATGAAGTTGAGGATCATCCTTAAAAACTTAAGACATTTTCTAAAGATTTTTATTACATATAGGAAGAAACTTTTAACCTTATTGGATTGGATTAGATTCTTATTATTCTATTTATGTCCAGGATCGTCAAACATGAAAAAATATATGATACTATTATCTAGAACTCCACAAGGATTTTTTTTATTTTTTTGCATGTTTAGAATTCCTAAGGCTTCCATGCAAATTATGAGAAACGTAGATACATTTTTGTGAATCTTACAAATAGTCTGTCCGACATAAATTCCATTTTTTCAATATTCTATTTAATTTATTTGGCATTATAAGTAATCGAGATTTTCTAAATTACAGAAAGGTCCTTGTGGGGACACCGCCTAGCAAAGAGGGCACGGCCTTGGAGGATGCAGTGGCATAGTCGCCATTCAAGCGGTGATGGAGATGGAAGGCTGATCGTGCCATCGCAGAGTTGTTGACGTCGAGGAGCTCCGAACCTCACAGCTCGACGGAGCAGCGGAGGCGCCTGCGGCTATGGGGAGCACTGAGCAGCCCATCGTCATTGGGTAATCGGAAGGAAGAGAGCAGCCCGTTGAAGCAGAGGTGGGCTTCATCGGAGCAATGACGGAAGGCGTGGGCTACTGGAGCTCGCGACGAGGAGAGGGGTAGCAGCGGTGGTCGGCGGAGCAGCTCTGTCCATTTGAATCCCTACTAGGGTGTTCATGAGGCGGGTACCCGCCCCGTTCGATTATGACCCAACCCGACCCATAATAACCGGGTCAACGGGTCGAACCGACCCATGGTAACGGGTACTCGGATGATTTGAATGGGTAACGAGTACCCGCGGGTACCGGTGGTTTACTACAACAAATGAACATGTGCAATTTGTACACTTATTTTCAAATCGAATAGCTTGGACGACCGGGTGCACTTCTTCCCATGAACCACCTTCGACCTCACGCATCCCGATGAGTTCACCGCCAACCGCTTCCTCTCCCCACACGGCCTCTCCACAACCTACTTATACATCTCTCCATCTCTATCTCTCTTAAGAGCTCTGCTCTATCCATATATACATCCTCCATCTCCCTTACAAGCTCCTCTCCCCACTCGGCCTCTCCACCACCTACTTATACGTCTCTGTCTTTTAGCCTAGGATTGAAGATTTTTTACGTTACGAATTCCCATACATCTTGTTCGGTTATTTTTAGTTGGATTTCATTATGCGATAATGGTTGTCTATCTTCTTAATGTATTGTGAAAGATCTGTGTAATCATAGATATTGAGAGGGATTTTTTCCATCATCAGTGACATTATAACATCATACAACAGAAGTTATTTTCCATTTTTTCCAAATGAATTGAATATGAAGTTACAAATGGCACATCCTTTTTTTTTGTGTATTCTTGGTATGAAAAAGTATGGTGTGAATCCTATACCTTGAAAAGCATAATCATGATTCTCTTGAACCATGCCAGGTTAAGATAGTAAATTGCTTGATTTACCTATCAAATACTTGAATAGATTTCAACACATGAAGTTCTTCTAAAATATATAGATTAGTTGGTCAGAAAAAAGGGATCGAGAGAATAAATTTTAAATTATATAACAAGCATTAGATATAGTGAAGCTTTCTTCAGTAGATTTTTTATTACAATTCACTCAGAAATATAAGCAAAGAAACTAGATTTTTTTATAACAATTCACTCAGAAATATAAGTGTTTAACCCAAAAAATCGGTGATCTTAAGTTCCACACAAGGCGGGAAATCATTCGCTGAATCGACCATACGAAATTCGGATTAAAACAATAATTAACTCACAACAAGTAATTCAAGTAATGAAAGTAAATGTGCGGAGTTAAAATTTATTATAACTGTACAACAAAGATGTGTATATGTGCAAGTATGTGTAGACGTCGAAAACAGGGAGCAGACAGGTAGAATGGGGCAAAATTGCACAAAATGTGAATATGATCAAATGTCTATCTATGCTATTTTTTGTGGGTTTTTAATTTTATATTTTTTATTTGATTTTTGATTTTATATTTTTATATTTTGATTTTAATTTTCTTATTTTATATTTACTTTTTATATTTTATATATTTTATATTTTCTTTTTAGAATAAGATATAATATATATGGAATATATATACACTAGAGATAAGAAAGAGATTAAAATAGGGAAAATGCTCAAAATACAGGAAATAAAATGTTTTTATGATTTTTATATTTTCTAATAATTTTTTAATTTTTCTAGATTTTTCCTAATTTTTTGGTATTTTTAAAGGCAAAAATACTCAGAAACAGTGAAACAAATTGCTGGCTGAAATTAAGATGAGGATGAAAAATATCAAACAATGTCAAAAATTCCTAAAAATTAATTTTAATTGAAGGATAATAAATCAGAGAAAATACAGAAACTGAAATTGCAATTTTAGGATTTTTGTAGAATTTTTAAGATTTTTAGAAATCTTTTTGGGGTTTTATAATTTTTAGGAGTTTTCTTATGTATTTTTTAGTGATTTTTGGTCTGGAGATTAAAGATATGCAAACACACAAAATATATTTTTTTTATTTTTTTCAAAAATATTTTATAATTTTTATGTATTTTCTAATGCAAATAATGCACAAAATGCTTGTTTTTTAATTTTTATAAATATGAGAATGCAATAAATATGCAATACAAAAACATGGCGTGAAACTACAGCTAAACAGGAACTTATGGTAATTTTTGTGGATTTTTTTTAGCAATTTAGAGATGCATGAAATAAATGGATATAGCAAAAAGAAACTACACAGCTGTCAAGGGCGTTTTTGAAAATATTAGAAAGTGTAGGGGCCTGCAAGCAATTTGTCCGCAAAATATCTAACTAAATAAATAACTTTCTGGACCACTTAGGAATAGCCAAAACGTTATGGATAGGCCTGCGAAAATGCCAAGCTTATGTGCGTAGGCACGCGTGTCTAGGAGGGGCCTATAGCAATTATCAAAAACTTTGGGGGCTTAAGTGCAAAAATACCAGAAAGTTAACACGTTACAAAAATATTTTAGTACTAACAAGAAATACATGAAACAACAGACCCTTGGATGCAAAATAGCCAAGCGCACGTGCTCACGCACGTGCACCTCGCTTGCAAGGGCGCGAATAAGATTTTAGAAAGTTCGAGGGGCTTTTGATAAATATTGCAAAAATTATACACAGCGGATGAAGGATTTAGTGCCTAATATTAAATACAAAATCGATGGGGGTAGGATGCAAAATTACCCCAACGCCTATGCGATCCGACGGCGGGAGGTTTTTCACTAACGCCACGTGTCGAACCCAGGGGTGACAATACCCCTTCGCGCGGACGGCTGGGATTAGAAGATCTTCAAATGATGAGCGGCCCAGGCGTGCTTGATCCAACGGTGGCTGTGTGTGTTGGAAGGACACCGGAGATCGGACGTCTTGGAGCGGCTAAGGAAGAACAGGGCCGAAGCTTGGCTCCTCCAAGCTTCGATCGGCAAGGGCGCACGCGTCAGACCTCCAATCCTCCTGCGAAAAATTCCCAAGGCCTCCCGGAGAGTCCTCCGAGCGGGCGACGGCGTCAAAATGGCGGGGTAACCGCCGGTGGACCGCCGCGGCGTCGAGGAGAAGTTGCGGCCCCAGGTTCTCAAGTGCAGCAAAAACTCGGCTCCAGAAGGGGCCCTTTTGGCTCCTGACCCTGCAAGAATGCTCCAGCAAACAAAAGAAGGGCTCATGGCTCTTATTGGCAATGTGGAGTAGCTGGTAGAGGTGACATCAAAGCTTGCCGGAGCACGCTCCGGCGGCGAGCTAGTCGGTGGAGGTGATTAAATGGTGTGAAGCAAAATGGGAGGCGTGATTAAGTTCCTATAGCTACTGGGGATAACAGGGAGCAAGAAAAATAAGGAAAAACCGTACATCGATCGCCGGGGGGCCAGAGATAGTACCTCACGGCGACTCACCGGAGATGGGGTTGGAACGACCCTCCAACGCCTTGCCTGGGCTCAGCGCACGTGCTGGAGGCGAACCTGTCACCTTCGCTAGTCCAGAGCTCGGCGACAAGGCTCCAAACAAGGGTCGAAAAGGGTTTAAAGGTCGATGAGAAGAGGAGAGGTGGTTTTGAAAGAGTGGCGAAACAGGCGCAAAGAACGATGCATCAAGAGCACGTCAGTGATCCAGGGATCGAGATAACACAAGGGCGTGTATCATGGATCCCCGAGGATCAAAAGTCGTGAAGATGACATCGCAAAAAGGTGAAGGGATTAGTCTCGAAAAATCCGCAAAAACGGCCAAAAATCGCAGTCTAACAGGGTACAGGCGCTGGGTAGAGAGTTGCTAGTTGGTCCACGTGGACCAACCAGGAAAAAAACTAGAAATAATATTTGTAAAATCATTTTAAAATAATAAACGATTTATTATTTTTATATTATTAAATAAAAATATTTATTAATTTCTGAATTATTTTATTATGATTTTTATTTATTTTTTTGAGATTAATAATTACAAGTTACCTTTTATGACCTGTATAGGTATATTTATCTATATATTTTATTAATTTATTTTTATTTTATGTATTTAATTTTATTTATTTCGTTTATTATTTTATAAATTTATAAAATATTTTTATACACTTTAAATATATTTTATTTTTATGAAGTGTTTTGTACACTTAATAAAATATAAATAGTAATTATATAGTTATTTATACAGGTATTATACCTAGGTATGTTATATACAAGTATTTTATTTTGTATTTTCTTTATATTTTTATAACAGTTTTAATACAGATATATATTATAAATAATATTTACAAAATTATAAAAAATATAAAAGTATAAAAATAATAGATAATAAATAAATTGAATATTTTAATCTGTACAAGTATACAAGTGGGGTCTAAAACTCAACTTTCAAACCGTAACTCCGAAAAACACGAAACCACCTTCATTAAATAGCTTATGAGAAATTATTTACAATTAAAGTGAGTTTAGTACATTTCGAGTTTTTATTTGAGAGATATGGGTCTGTGAAGTTGGGATTCCAAAATCTTATTCAGACAATAACTTTTTATCTGCACATTATTTTTAAGTGAAATTAATTTTGTATTTTTATTTATTTAATTATCTATAACTTTTATGTTCAAAGTTTCTTTATTTGAGTATAAAAAGTGGAACCAAGAATAGGTCCCAAAGTGAATAAAGAATGAATTAAATAAAAGGTGTTTGTATTGTATTTTGGCCCTTATCTCCCCCTACTTTATTCCTTGTCGACCTAGTCATCGAGATGCCTAGGTCTCGGGGTTTCGGGTCATAAAATATTTTCAATATTTTATTCTTTTTCTTTTCTTTTCTTTATTCTATAATTTTGGCTTTAAAAACCGCATTTTATACAATATTTACACAATAATGCATGGATGATAAAATGTATGAATTAACGCTATTTACACGTATTTACTAGGATTTTTAAGGCCAAAATGACAGAATAAAGATGATGAAACGTGGATTCATCAATAAGCAAAGAAACTAGATTTTTTATTACAATTCACTCAGAAATATAAACAAAGAAACTAAAAGGTACAGATGACTTCAAATATAATAAGACGAGCGTAATCATGGTCATGGCACAACCTTAACATGCAAAAGATGAGATTTTAGAAAGTACACTTTCGTGATGTTCTAAGAAGGCACGGTATTTCCACCAACAATGCTCGTTTATCAACTATTGTTTGCTCCATAGCCTTAATCTCGACCTCGGTAGAAAGTGAGATCTCTTGAGCTTCTGCAAGTTTAGCTACCAGGTTTGCTCCATAGCCTTCATCTCGGCCTCTGTAGAAAGTGAGATCTCTTGAGCTCCGCAACAGATACAACCCACTTAGACGAGCAAATCCATCTCCATGACGCTGCCGATGAGCCACAAGTCCATGTTGGAGGCTTCCTGCAGGTGATTTCCGAGTCGACGCTCTGCGTGAGGCAGTTCTGTCCGTCCCTGCTGATGGAGGAAGGATCGAGGAGGTCGGATATGTACCGTGCGGAGACGAAGGTGAACAGGTGCCTCTACCATGACTTCGAGAAGATGGCCTTCCGATGAGATGGGTCGACTAGGGAGTTAGGCCCGGCAAGGGAGAGGGGAACTTCGTGACATTGTTTGTGAGTTTGAGGTAGCAGAGAGAGGTGGTTAGGAAGGGAACGGGGTACTGTAGCGAGTACCCAGATATGAGATGATGGAAGCTCTATTTCATCCACCGGGTATCCAGCTCTACCCAAGGATTTTCCACCGGGTTGAGATGGCTAACTGGGTCAAGTAACTGTGGGTACCCGATCCAGATGATTTTCTTCAGGTACCCGCAATTTTAGGGTCAAAATTGACGGGTTGGGTCGGGCATCTGTTTGACCCGAAAATTTGAACACCCCTACCTACTAGGGAGGAGGCGATTCCGCATCCATGGAGGTATCGAGCCGTTTAGGGAGGAAGAAGGTGGTAGATGACGTCACCAATAACATCACCCGTTATCGGTGCTCTTTTTTAACTCCCATCGGCCCAACAAGAAAGTGGGCGTTGAGGGTTGGACCTGCAAGGAAAAATGCAAATTAAAATTAGCAAATAAGTGGGCTTCTAGCACCCAACCTCTTACTATCAAGTCTAACTTTTTTTTAATGTTCAGAAAGGACTTACTTGTAATTATAAAAGTTTAAGGAAGGAAAATATTTTCATTTAGGGTTGCTATATAAAATTAAGAGAAATGATTTTATTGAAGAAGTGTGAATGCAATTAGACAACGTTCATTAGATTTTTAAGGCTTTTTTTAACATATTTTTTTAATGGATTTTTGCATGTGATATACATGATATGCATATGTATTGATTTATGCAAAAAAAAGGATGTAAAATGCTTGGACCGAGATCCCCTCTAGTGGTATAGTGGTAGAAGTAGTGTGCTCCTACTTTAAAGACTAGGGTTCAAATCCCATGCCCCCATCCTCCTTAACTAGTAAAAAAATGACTAGACTGCCACATGAGTTCACTCCATTTAAATGCAGTTAACATGATCAATATGTGATTCATTACATCATTTTCCTCTAATATCCCTTTCAAGGCCATCGCCCATTTCCATATCCGCCTCCATTGTTAGTTCTCCTAAATCTTGAAGGAGAAGACCATCTGCCCAGCTTCTCTATGCATGTTGTGAAGGATTTGAAGGACTTAAGGTGACGACATCAGCAGAGAGGGGACGGAGGAGATCTCCTTAGATCCCCATATATGGAGAATTAAGTTGCATTGTCGCGTCCAAGCATGCAACTTTTGTTTTATCTGGCCTATCGTAGGAAACTTCTTCCCTTAGAAGTTACCGTTCTTGTGAACGTCTCCATCGTGAATTTAATCTTTGCTGTCATTCGCCTATTACAGTGGGTTTCTAGTTGGATTTATTTCTTTGTTTTTTCCGTAGTCTTCTTGGTGCATGAGATATGACCTCCATCTTGATAGATACTGCTACTTAATAACTTGAGACCAACCTTTTTGGATAGCTGTAATTAGATCCAAAACAATGAGTTGAGATCGATAATGATTAGGATCGAGGCCCGGAATGTCACAAGAGTTAATAACGAAAAGCACAGCTTGTGCGACGGAGCCCCTCTTACTAATCATTACAAGGAGAAAATAATCAAGAGTGTGTCGTCGATATTATTTGAAAAAAAGACTAGACCATTGCATATATAAGTAGGGGATTGTGAATTTGTGACAACAAAAAAACAGTCTGATGTGGAGAAGTCTGGAACATGAATGATAATAGGTGGCGACTACTCTTTGATAAGTTGAACGTACACATTTTGATCTTCATGATTTTTATCCAAACTAAACAAATTGACAGGTCATTCCCACCACCTCCCAACATGAGAAGCACATGCATAGGAACACAAATACCACCTATCACCAACTTGGAGGAGCCATGGGCATATAGGCAGGGATGTATGATTCGGAGCATAATTACCCGGGTGGAAATAAAACCAATCATCCATATCATCATCTAGGACAGCACACATAGCGCTGAAGATTACATGGAAGGAAATGATGCATGCAGACAAAAGCCAACGGTAAACAGTAGAAAGATGTTTGGGGAGGACCGAGAAATGAATGCAATGAGGAAATGGCACATGATGAAGGGAGCAAAGAGACAACCGCCCATGGAGATTTGGCAGCAGACAGATGCTTTCACAAGGGTGGGGGCGATCATCAGCATGTACAGCAGCACCTATATTATATGTGCTTCCTCCCCTTGCCATTCATTGAAGGAGGTCCTCCACCATCTGATCTGATCTGATCTGATCTGGTCATTGCTCAGTACATTCAATGCTTCCAATCTCCACGGGCTTCCTTTTTCCACATACTGCATTCAATGCATTCGAGGGAGGGGAGGCGAAGGGATGCCCCCACTGCGCTCACTTTAAATCTCGCCACTGTTACACTGTAACACTAGAATATGGACGTATATGTTATAGAGAGGAAGTTAAGGGGTGCTAACTACAAAGATTATATTGGTCATGATGTACTTGGACAATATTTCAAATATATAAGCATAAAATTACATTTTACATCAGTCCATTGAGAAAAAAACATTGAGAAAAAAATTCCATCACCTCAACTTAGTGGATGCGAAGTAATTTTTGAAATGCACGATACAAACAAGATGAATATAGGTGTGCCTATGCGGTTACTACTTTGATTGTTTGATATGCATACGTCGAATTGAGCATGAGTTTTTATATTATCATTCGTTTTTATATTACAATATATATTATTAAATTGCACGCAAAGTTGAGAGAGACAACAAGAAGGTTACGTGGTTTGTCAAATGGCATGTGGATATGTAAGTAAATGACCAATCCTTTGACAAAATACCGTCCAAAGGGTTTCGACAAAAGAGATGTTTATTATATGGAGAATATGACATTACATGCGTAACATCAAAGAAAAAGTTTTTAGAGGCATCTGTATAAAAGTTCAAATAAAATGTATTTATATATCACGAATAAGGTGATATTTTACGTTGCGCCGAAAAAAATAGCGTCGCATGTCAAAATTTCGTTTTCCTATCTTGTATTAGAAGCTTCGATATCTTTTATAAAGTGGTTTTAAATGGCACTCTAATGACAATTATATCGTCCATTATTAGAAATATATAATGATGATTTTCTCATGCAAAATTATTTTTTATACTTGAATTTAGTTGTTGCTATATCAATAGTGATAGTTTATCTTGCGACGCTTATCTATTGACACTTATTTGATGTTGTTTTTCAAAAAAATTACATAGCTAAACTTTGAACTGAAAAATTATTAATGATTATGGAAATTTTTTTAACGTTGCAACGAATAAGCATTACTACATGCATCATCACTAATAATATTCGTATTTAGTCAGAGCAAACATATTCAACCATTTTAAGAAATCAACATTGAGAATACGATAGAAATCCTCAAACAAAATCATTGAAAAACAAGATTTGTATGAATATTCACCTGTGAATGATATAAATAATAATATATGATCACCTTCGTCGGAAAACCGGCTACAACTCAGAGGTATGGTGCTGCGTCGAAGAAAATGGATGAGAATGGGGTTGCAGGGTTAGTAGAATAAGAGAATGAACATTATGAACTGTGAGAAGGAATAACTTGTATAAATACCTGGGAAGTCGAAGAGAATGGAAGTTCATGCAGATCTGGACGAGGAACTGTGGAGTCGTGGCTCTATGGGGTGCTGACGATGCAGGCGAGTGATGAGCCAAAAATCCCACTAATCCGGATCAGGTCAAAATATCACTCGGGTCGTTACGACCCGGATCGATGAGGATCTCAGCTCAATCAAGAAAATGTAAAACAGACCACCAAACTCAGAGAAAAATCCAATAAACACAATAGCGGTCCTGGCTATTAGATTAGCCTAGTATAGCGACCAGCGTCGGACTCAGGGAGCACGTGATGGCCTTACGGCCTACGAAGTAGTCGAAAATATTGAAAAATAAAAGGAAACTATTTTTGGTGGATTTTCAATTGTTTTTTATTTTTTTTGGATTTTTATTTAATGGAGAAAATAAGAAAACAAGGGAAACAACCAACTTCAAGAAATTATTAAAGCATTCAAAAATCAACCAAAAATTCAAATAAAAATGTTTTTATGTGTTTTATGTTTTTTACTGTTTTTAGTAATTTTTTGGGCTTTTTCAGATTTTTATATGATTTTCTAAAAATAAAACAATGCAAGAAAATGAAGGTACTGTCCAGCCGAGCTTGAGGGACTTAGATAAAATATCTAAAAGCCCCTAAGAAGCCTGGAGGTAATTTTCCTGTAAAGAGAAAGGAACAAGGAAAATTTAAGCACCACAATTATTATTTTTGGATTTTTAGATTTTTTATTAGAATTCTTATGATATTTTTAGTGTTTTGTAATTTTTTTGAGTTTTATGTAATGAAAAATGACCAAATTTGGTCAGAAAAGCAAGCAAGACAAAACACACAGTAGCTAATTTTTTTATAATTTTTAGATGAGTTTTAATTTTTTTTGAATTTTTAAGTCAGACAGTAAAGAAAATGCGTGTTTTTGAATTTTGAAAAATAGTAAATGAAATAAAAAATGTCCCCAAAAATTCTAGAAAATTTTACAACATGGCGGGAGCCATGTGTCTAATTTTCATTGAATTTGGAGTGAGTTTGCTATTTTATTAAAATCAAACACAAGGGCACAGTACACAGGGACCTAAATGCAATTAAAATAAGTTCCAGGGGGTCCGGTGCAAAATTCCCAAGTATCCACATGCAAAGCGCGTGACCTGGGGCACTCATGGACCTATTTGCAAGAAAAATAAGGTTCCTGGACTAATTAGTAACACGTACTAAAAGTCCAGGGGCCTCAGTGTAAATTACCCACTAAAATAACGCACATGCACAAATTCAACACTCAGAGGGGTATTTATGCAAATATCAAAACTATAAATCCATTCATTAACACCCTCAAACTATAGGTCTAAATCTGCAAATAACCCAACAAAGTTCACGTGACGATGTACGTGGTCCACGTAGACAAGGGCATAAATACAAATAAAGTAAGTACGAGGTCTAAAGTGCAAAATATCCAGAATAAAACGAAGAGGATAAAATATTTACAGGACTAACTAATAAAAACCATAAACAGGGGGGCCTAAGGGAAATTTACCCTTTATTAAATCACGAGGGACGGATGTGCGCCACGTAGCAGATCTAACGGGTGGAATGGCGCAACGCACAACGAAGGGAACCCTCGGCGAGATCGAGCAGTTGGGATGCTCCCACGTGGAAGATCAAACGGCGGTGCTGCAATGTGGGTCTGCGAAGGGGGCCTGGCCCGGATCGGACGTGGGAGGTGTTGCCACGTGGATAATCGGACGGCTGCAAGATGTTGTGGCTAAACCTCACTGGATCAACGGTGGCGATCAACCCTCAAAGGATCTGACGATAGCTGCTGCTCGGCGAATGGACGGTCGTGATCTGTTCTGGAGCGTCGAGGTCGATCGGACGTCTGGGAAGGATGATGAAAGAACAGTTGAACGGCGAGCTTCGCCGGCCCAGTACGCGCATTATGGTCCTCCCCTGCTGCTCCTGGGATGCGGAAGAGCTCCGCCGTGAAGTTCCGCAGTGATGACGGTCTCCGATGAGTCGGACAACCACCAGGATGGCCCCGCGACGGAGGTGGCCTGAAGCTCCTGTACCTGAGTTAGAGAACCTCAGATAGTCCTCTTTATACCTGCAAAAGGGCACCAAAAGATTCGCGGGTCGATGGCAAAGTGCCTCGACCCCGTTAGGAGGGGTGACGGTAGTCGGTGAGGTGGGGCGGTCGAGCTCCGGCGATGCGACGGCGGAGGAACTTGAAACCCCAGCTCCTGTGCGAGCTGGGTTGAATGGAGGGGCGAAGAACGTGTGTGGGAAGGAGGCGAATGTGATGGTGCGGTCCGCTGATCGAATGGAAGATGGGGGTGGTCGGAATCGATGATGAACGGAAATGGGTCGATTTGAGCGAAACTAGAAATTAACGAACAGGAGAAGAAACGAGGGCTACCTGGGTGAAGGAATCGACTGTGAGCGAGCTGGGGGTGCTCTGGGTCGTCGCCTCACGGGTCATCGTGGCCCGAGGCTCGAGCTCCTGCTCTGGACGGAGCACGGCGGCGCTAGCTCGCCGGATCTGAGGTCCGGTCACCTACACCTCTCTTCAACACCGCCGACGGAGAGCTGTCACCTCAGGGAAGGCAGTGGAGGTCACGGGATTGCAAGGTGGGGAGCTCGTGCATCGGAGCTCGGCTCTTATAAGGTGGGAGGTCCGGGCTGAAGGGCTCGGGTCCGGCTCGATTGAGCACGGATCCCTAGGCAGAAGATCGAGCGAGGTTCCCGGATTGTAGGAGAGTGATTAGGACCCGGGGTTTAGGTGAGGGATGATCGGGTTTGGACGCTAAAATGAGGAGGAATCAGGTCGGGCGTTTAAAACCCGTGGGAGGTGGTCCACAGGGGGAGTTGACCGGGCGGTCAACATCCCCGTGGACCAATGAAATGCAGCCACGTCAAAAAGATGTATAAAATCATTTAAAAATAGGAAATGGCCGAATTATTAAAAACTTAAAACATGAAATATTGTTGTTTTAATTTTTTCTATTTTTTGGTGATTTTTAATTAATTTTTCAAAATAAAAATAGGGTATCTACACTTTATGCTATATATAGGTATTTACACAATATGCCTTTTTAATTTTTTTATTTTTAATTTATTATTTTTGTGCATTTTTGTTCCCATTTTCAATTTTATTTGTTTATAACATAAAATTAGGAATAAAAGGGTATTTTTATTTAATTTTTATTATTTATATACAAGGGTAAAATAAATAGATATATACATTTATATACATGGTATATGTACAATATTATTTTTGGTTTTTAATTTTGTTCCTTTTGTTTTGTTTTTATTTTTGTTGTTTTTATTTTATTTATTTACACCATAATAGATAGAATATTTAAAATAGTTTTGGAATTTTAATTTATTTATTTATAGGGGAAATAAATATAGGAGTGGTTGTATGTACATGGTGGATATATATACACAAGTGACTCTTTTTATTTTCTTTTTAATTTGGCGATCAACCCTCAAAGGATCTCCACGTACTTTGTCCTAAGTATAGGGGTGTGCACCCACAAAGTACGTCCTAAGTATGGAAAACTATCTACAAGGGCGGCACCTTTTCGGTAGATGAAGAAGATAGAAGAGGAAAAGAAGAAAAGAAGAAAAGAAAAGAAGAAAAGAGATGAAGATAGAAGAAGAGATTGTGAGGATTTACGCATCGCTCCCCCTATACTTAGGGTGAAAGAAGCCTTAAGTATAGGAAACGACAGGAGTGATGACACGAAACGATGAAAGAACACTCGGTTCGTCCACCCCCCTGTACTTAGGACAAAGTACGTTCTAAATAAGGCAAACACGAGAATGGGTGGACGAGCAAAACGGTAGAGAGAACAGAGGCACACAAAAGTGAATATACAACAGAGATGGATGTACACATGATCAAGAAGGTTGAAAGCGAACCTTCTTGCGGGACCGCTGCGGAATGGATCTAGTGTGATGCAGGTCGACATCGGGGTCTACAGTGGACGGAAGCCGATCAGGGTCGACAGAGTGAAGGTCCTCAGGGGCCCTAGGGTGTGAAGGCACAGCCGGTGTAGTGAAAGAAGTGTGGCTAGGTCCGGCCTTGGGAGTCTCGCTGATATCAAAGTGGAATGGGACGAACTCATCATCATCGGAAGTAGTGTACTCAGTGTCATCCTGCGAGGTCTCGTCCAGGTCAAAACCAAAAGGAGCGAACTCATCAGTGGAAGTAGTCGAACTCTGTTCGTCCTCAACAATCTCAACCGGATCATCCTTCTCATCAAAAGGCCCGAATTCCCGAATAAAAGCAATCAAATCAAATTCGGCCTTTGGCTCATCAGTATCTCTGTCGACAGGAGCGGACCCATCAGTGGAAGTAGTCAAAACATGTCCGTCCCGTCTAGTCTCTACATCATCCCTCCGCTCAATGGTGTCTATCGTGTAAATCCCGCGGACGTCATCAACGCAACACCAAGTCCCAGAAGAAGGAACGTCGAGGTCCATGCTTTCCGAGTTTTCCTCAACCGGGAGGAATTCTCGGGTCTCAGTGTAATCCAATAGACAACAAAATTCTCTGATAGTATCATCAAGGTCATGGTCCTCGAGGTCAGCCAAGATAGGTGTGGTCACATCAGGTGCAGGTCTCTGGTCAGTAGTGGGTGTGGTGATCAATGGTTCGCTCTCGTCAGCAGGACGGAAACGAATCTCTCATGATCCGTAATCAATAACGACCCTCGCAGAGGCGAGGAATGGTCGTCCCAGGATGATTGGAGAGTGCTCTCCTGTGGAGGTCTCCATGGGCAAAACAACAAAGTCAACATGGTAGCTCGTGCCCTGAATCGAGATGACGGCGTTTTCTAGGATACCCTTCGTCCTCTTAATTGATCCATCAGCAAACTGTACGATCATCCTGGTTTTCTTGAGAGGCCCTAAGTGAAGAGACTGTACCAGCGAGAAGGGTATGATGCTAATTGAAGCACCGCCGTCTAGGAGAGTGTGATCATATGTGTGGTCAGAGATGGTGCATCTAATGAAAGGTGTGGCAGTGTTCCTCTTCTTGGGAATGGGACGGTGTGTGATGGCGTGGGTTGTGGCCATGGTCAAGATATGACGCTCAGATCTGCTCCTCCGCTTTCTCTTCTTGGGAAGAGGAGCAGATAAATTGGTCATGGCTTGCTGAAGTGGGGCACGAATGATCTCATGAATAGTGGTCACCACTTCGGGTTCAATCAATATTTTTTTGAATTTTTGGACGTCCTCCATACAAGGGAGGAAGTCGGAATCAGCATATACACGAGGCATGCCAAGAGCAGTCTGTACAGCGGCATCCTCAGGGTCAAAGGTGGGACAGGATGTGAGAGATTGTGTAGTCAAAGGATCTGGCAAGTGGATGCTCTCCTCACAGTCTGACTTGATCAAAGGTCTCCCAATCTCTTTTTGGATTTTTAAATTTTTCTCATTTTTTTGTATTTTTGGCGATTGCAAGCTCTCATGGAAATCCTCAAATGACCCCATATCATCAAATGGTGGAATATCATGGTTGCTCTTATTTGTGCTAGTGAGATGGTCAATCCTCTGTCTCATATGATCCATCATCTGGGTCAAGTGCTCAAGGGTGGATTCCATGAAAGGTGACTCCAACAGATCAGCCTCGGGTGAATGTGAAGGAAGAGGAGGATAATATATAGGTGGAAGTGGATGTGGGTAGGAATCCGAGTTCTGATACTGCGGTTGAGGCGGATATGTACAAAAATCAGGAGCAAAGTCCTCCTGGAAAAAAGGAGGTGGACCGGCTGGAGTGAACGAGGGATCTGCAGAGTCCGGATAAAATACGCTCCAGGGGTCCATCTCGAAAACAAAAGACAATGATCGGGAGAGCATGATGGTCAAGTCAAGAGAAGTGGGAAGAAAGGCGCAAGTGCGCAGAAGCGATCTAGGACACACACAAAACAATCACAAACAAAAATGAAACAATCAAACCCTCAATTCACCTACTCAACTCGGTAGAGACCACAAGAGCGGTCTTTTTATCTTGTCTGTTTTAGAGTTAGGTGAGAAGTCCAAAAGTTACACAAACACTTAGGGGCTCAATGGGATTTGGGCACTAATCCTTAGTGTATGCGCGAGCAAGTAAAAGCGAAGACATTGAGGGGATTACTCGCCCCAATACAAGTTTTTCTTTTTTGTGGTTTTAGGGTCAAGTAATATTAACAGTCCCAATTTTATTGTTATCACCTTTTTTGGATTTTTAGTAAGAAATGCACGAACCTATCGAGGAGTCAATTTTACTTAGCACCTAGGTGATCAAAATCAGAGGTAGAGGAGCGGGAAAGCAATGCAAGCGGTAAAACGATGATGAATGCTAAAGCATAAATGCTCACCTTGCCTCCAGCACTCTACATGCAAGGATGCTCAGCAGAATTGAAACCTATCTATATGCAAATGCAAGCCGATGAAATCGCCCTAAGTTTCAGAAATTGCTATTAACGTGAAGCACCACAAGTCGGCCACTTATCTTTAACCTAAGAGTCCGGTCTTGGCTTACCCCTCCTCTTCTCAACACACTCGAGTTCAGGAGTAGCGCTTGATGGGGCTCGCTCACGGCACACGGGTTAAGAGATAAATGAACAGACTGTTTAAATTTGTCTAAGTCCAAACGAGTCTATAGGTACATGCACGATATTAAGTGTTTGGCCTTAGTCTATCGCAAGCAATCCTAAAACTAGGGGCTCAATCACACAAAATAAGGAAAACAAAATCGGAAAACGAAATAAGAAAAATGCGATGAAAACCGATGAAAAGCCGCGGTGAGCCCCCAAGTGTACAAACACTTGGAAATTGGGCCCGAAAGTCCAAGAGTCCGAGTACCTGTATTATTACACAATAGAGTCTCTCTCTCTCACTGAAATTACACAAATAATGCACAAAAAATGCTCAAAAATGTGCTTGTCTTCTCAAATCCTCCAAGCCTCCTTTGATGCTAGGTCGGCAAGCTGACGCCGGCTTCACGTGGGTGCGTAGGCACCTAGGGTAGAGCGCCTCCCTCGATCCGCAGTTCCTCGCACAAAGTCAACAAGAGAGGGTGATTAGACAAGTAAGACGATTATATCAAATAAATGAGCAAATGAATAAGGCAAGAATAGGCAAATAATCACAAATACAAGCAAAAACCCGAACTACGCGCTGTTGCTCCCCGGCAACGGCGCCATTTGATAACTCGGCTTTTGCGAGGGTCAAAATAGTCCACACAAGGCGGGACTACAGTGTCGTTGAGCGATCGCTCACGAAACCCGAATTAATCAACAATTAACCCACAACAGATAAATCAAGCAATGAAAGTAAATGTGCGGAGTTAAAATTTATTATAACTCTACAACAAGATGTGTATAGTGCAAGTATGTGTAGAGGTCGAACACAGGGAGCAGACAGGTAGAACGGGGTACAAGTGCACAAAAATGTGTGTGTATGTGATCAAGTGTCTACTTATGCTATTTTTTGTGGGTTTTTAATTTTATATATATTTTTTTATTTAATTTTTGATCTTATATTTTTGTATTTTGATTTTATAATTTCTGATTTTATATTTTCTTTTTATATTTTATATTTTTTTATTTTCTTTTTCAATATTGGAATATAAAAGCAATGTAATAAAAGGCAAGCTAGAGTATTTATAATAATAGATAAAAATACTCAAAAATAAGCAAATAAAGTCTTTTTGGTATTTTTATACTTTTTTACTATTTTTGTGATTTTTGGGTAATTTTTAGAATGTTTTTGGTATTTTTAATTGTCAAGATAAAGAAAACAGTGAAGAAAATGCAAGGCTGAAACTAAAATGGGAATGAAAAATAGCAGACAGTATCAAAAGTTTCCCAAATTAATTTTAAATGAAAGGTAACAAAACAAAGAAAATTCAGGAAAAGAAAACACGATTTTTGGATTTTTTATGAATTTTATAAATTTTTATGAAGGTTTTTAGAGTTTTGTGATTTTTAGGAGTTTGGTTTTGTAATTTTTAGTGATTTTTTGACTGGAGTTAGAACACAATAAGAGAAACAATATATATTTTTTTTGGGATTTTTTGGAGTGTTTTTATATTTTGTTTTGGTATTTTATAAGCTAGACAGTATTGAAAAAGGCTATTTTTGATTTTTAATAAATATAAAAATGCAATAATTATGAAAAATAAAAATATGGTGATAAACTACTATGCGACAGGAGCTTAATGCAATTTTTGTGGAATTTTTGGATTTTTATAAACACAAGCAAAAATTACAAGAAGCAAAAAGAAAAATCATGTTCGCAGGGGCATTGGCGTAATTATCCGAAAATGCGAGGGCCTCTTTGCAATTCACGCACAAAATAACACACTTGAAATTAAAATTACAGTACTAAATAGAAATGCGTAAACCCGCAAGGCCTTCCCGCAAAAAACCCACCCAGCTGCGTGCTAAGCACGCGCCAGGTGAGGACGGATGTTCAATAGTCCAAAACCGAGGGGGCCTACTGCTAAATGTTACAAAAAGTATAATGCTGCAGATGAAAGCTTTGAGAGTATCTGGAAATTACACATAATGTGGGGGGCCTGGATGCAAAATCCCCCACTAATCCACGTGGCAGGCCCGGATGGATTTTGATGAAGAAGATCGGACGGTGAGGCTTTCTCAAAAACGGGCAGCCAGGATCAAAGGGGAGGGGAAGATGGACGGCAAGTGTGGTTCGGCCCCTCCCCCGCGTTTTGTTCTCACGCGGAGCAGCTGGGCAGCGACGCGCGGGCTTCTTCTCCGGCGAACCTGGGGTCTTTCTCAAAATGGTCAAGCGGCGGCGCCGGGTATCTGCAAAAAAGGGTGAAGGGGGTCGCGGGCAAAATGCCGTGACCCGCGAATGGCGAAAAGGTGTCCTGTGGGTGGAAGGCAACGGTGGAGATGGAACTCGCCGGGCCAAGCTCCGGCGAGGTGGTGAAGCGGGTGATCTAAAGGTGCGAATCAAAAGGAAACGGAATGGACTATTCCTAAGGCTAAGCTAGCTAAAACAAATGCGAGGAAAACAAAGTGAACTGACCTCGATTGGCTGGGAACGCCAAGAGGAAGATACCTCACGGCCACGGCCGGAGATGGGTGGTGGAGCGCCGCTCCGGCCTTCGCCTGGCCTCGCGCGAAGGAGCTGGAGGCTCCCCTGTCACGGGAGTCGATCCAGAGCTCCACAACGAGGTCAAACTTGGGTAGAAGAGGGTTCAAAATGGAATGGGAGTTTTTGGGGCGTTTTTGAAACAAGGCCGAGGGGCGATCTTCGAGGAGGTATCACGGGTGGCACAACGACCCAAAGGTCGAAAAAATGATCGGGCGAGTATGCCCTATGGTAGGGCTACATTTCTCGTGAAGAGACCGACCTGATTCGGTGAAAGGAGCGGTCTCCAAAAATCCGCGAAGTCGAGGAAAAAGTCATTTCTGACAACAACCCAGGTGTTGGGCAGAGAGTTGACCGAGGTCAACTCTCCTAGCCCCCTGGTTGGTCCACGTGGACCAACCAGGAAAAACCTGGGGAAAAAAGATTTGTAAAATCAAATTAAAATAGCAAACGATTTTATTGATTTTTAATTATAAAATAAAAAATGTTTATTATTTTATGAACTAATTTATGGTGGTTTTTATTTATTTTTATGAGACGTATTTTTATAAGTTTGCAGTTATGCCCTTTATAGTATATATATCTATATATTTAAGTATTTTATTTTTATTTTATGTATTTTAATTTTATTAATTATGTTTATTAATTTATATAATTATAACACACTTTTATACACATAATTATATTTTTATTTTATTTTATTGATGTTCTTTGTATAATTAATAAAATAAAGTAATATATTGCATAGGTATATGTGTTTGTATTTTTCCTGTGTATACAAGTATTTTATTTTGAGTTTTAATGATGTTTTTATTCTGATTTTAATATTCACAATTATTATAAGTAATATTTACAACATTATAAAAATATAAAATTATAAAAATAATAAATAAATAATAAATTGAATATTTTAATCTGTACAATATACAATGAGGGTCCAAAAGTCAACTTTCAAACCGTAGCTCCGCCAAATGCGAAACCACCACCATTAATTAGCTTATGTTCTTCTATATACAATTAAAGGTGAGTATGCTGCATTTGGAGTTTTTATTTGTGAGATACGGGTCTGGGAAGTTGGCATTCTGGATTTTTATTCAGACCATAACATTTTATCTGTAAATTATTTTTCTGTAAAATCAATTTTGTATTTTTCTTTATAAAATTATCTACAACTTTCATGTACAAAGTTTCTTTATTTGATGTATAAAAAGTGGAACCAAAAATAGGTCCCAAAATGAATAAGAAATGAATAGAATGTATAGGTATTTGGACTGTGTTTTTGACCTTATCTCCCCCTACTTTATTCCTTGTCGACCTATTCATCGAGATGCCTAGGTCTCGGGGTTTCGGGTCATAAAATATTTACAATATTTTATTCTTTTTCTTTTCTTTTCTTTATTCTATAATTTTGGTATTAAAAACCGTATTTTATACAGTATTTACACACCTATGCATGAATGCTAAAATGCATGAATTAATGTTATTTACACGCATTTACTAGGGTTTTTAAGGCCAAAATGATAGAATAAAGATGATGAAACGTAGCTTTATCATCCCCCTATACTTTACCTTTGCTAGTCCCTAGCAAACACTTATGCAATAAGTGCAGAAAAAGAAACACAAAGAAAAGAAAAAGAAGAAAATTGGATGAAGTTTAATTATCAAACTTGTCTTCACAAAATCAAAGTTTGGAGCTTAAGTCGGACCTTTGGAATTTTAGTGCGGTCGGAACCTTAATGAGAACCAAGTTTGAAATTCAACAGTCCTTGAGAATCCCAAAACTCTGTCCAAGTCTCCTCAATAGCCTGGTCAGAATTACTTCAACTCATACGCAAACTCTCACGACTATGAGTCTGACTCGTACAGTGTAAGTGATATGGAGCTCCCCACCTCAGAAGTGACAAAGAAACAACCTCCCCCAACCTGGTAACTCTAATGCCTCGGTCTAGCAACTCTTTCCTCGAGAAGCGGGGTATTCCCTTCTAAGTTCAAGTGCAACCGGCTCAAGAAGAGGGGGAAGAAGTATAGACTTTTGGGAGCTCAACCAGTGTAGCTAAGTCTCCCGCTGCAAGCTTCATGAGATGTGACATGGATACCATAAGCTTTTGCTTTATTGGACTATATACACTCCGGTGGGGTTATTAAATTTTCAATCCGACCCACCACTTTTTTGGAGTTCTTTTTGTTTCTTTTTTTTTCTCTTTTTTTTTCAGATGCATCTGTACAACATATCTACATGGTGCATCATATATACAAGAAATTTTCCTCTTGAGCCTGTAGACTATCCCTCTTTTGAAGCTTTATTGCAACCCACGGCTTCTGTCTTTAGCCTTCATCACCACTAGACCAAGTTGAGGTGCACTTCCTTCACTAGAAGAAGAAGAGAGGTTCCGCCTAGAAGTACTACCCTCATATGCTACCCCAAGCCAAAGGAAACTGCCTCCTCACCACCTAATCCGTGGAGAGCTATGTGAAAGGTGCATGTGTCCAAGTTAGGTCATCATCAACAAGAGTCGTGCGTGTGCTCTGAAATACTCTACTTAGGCAGTCAAGAATCCATTGAACCAAGTCCCGTGATCCTCAAAGAATTAAGTCAACTAGACCTGAAGTACCTCAAACCCAGTTCCTATAAAGTTCCTGTTATTAGGTAGATTTTAAGGTCCAATCAAGCTCCAATCTCCAGATTTTACTTAGACTTGTTCAACTATCAAACTCAATCCGAAAAATGCTCATGCCATGCAAATGCGATGCAGAATGCAGAAAATATTTTTGTGATGCAATTTTCAAGATTTTGAATTTTTTATGGATTTTTGAAAAGATGATGCATGCGCATGCAGATGCAATTTTTTTTTGTATTTTTAAAAAAGATCTTTCAAATGTTTTTGGTTTTTAGTTTTGCAAATGTTTTTGGGATTTTTGAAAAGAAAAAGTTTTGGCTGAAAACTAGGTGAAAAATATGTACATGGGAGTGCTTCTTATAATTACAAGAAGTGTATTTTAAGGATTTACAAAGGTACGTGGTCAATTTTATAAGTACATATATATAGTGGATTTTGGTGTGATGTAAATATTCCTCAAACTTATTTGACACAAGCTTTTCACACAATTTTTGAAAACTATAGTCCAAAATAATTTTTACAAACATTTTTGCAAACATGTACACACATTTGAAAATCATTTTGCAAAGGTTTTCAAAACAGTATATATAGGTTTTTCAAAATATTTTTGCAACCATTTTTCAAGCCATTTGCAAATCATTTTCCAAACATTTTATTTCACATAAAGAAAATAACTTTTACAAATCACACATTTTTTTATAGGTTGAAAACATGTAACAAAATATTTTCAAAATAGTTTTCAATAGATGTTCACAAAGATTTTCAAACTATTTTTCAAACATTTTGCAAAAAACATTTTCACCTGATTTATTAATCAGTAAATACAAAAAGGATTTGAGGAATAATCACATCTTTTATTAAGAATTTTTAATGAATTTTAAAGAATTTTTAGCCATATTATAAAGAAAATACGAAAGTACGAGTTATGGCTAAAGTATATACGCAGTATATACGACCCCCCTATACTTAGCTTGAGCTATGTCCTCATAGCTCAGAGAGAAAAGAGAAGACATAACTCGTACTAAGTATAGGCAAGTCTAAACAATAAAGGAATAAATAAAGGAATGAATGAACGAATGAGAAGTTGACTGTCCCCCCTATACTTAGGATCAAATAATCCTAAGTATAACAGACTGTACACAAGGCAGGGAGGGTCAAGGGTGGGAATGAACAGATCGTACTCAGACTGTCTCCCCCTATACTTAGGGTAAGATATCCCTAAGTATAGACAAGAAGAGGAGACAATGGAGAGGATCGAAAAGAATAGAATCAACTCGGGGTGCACACCCCCCTATACTTAGGACAAAGTACGTCCTAAGTATGGAAAACTGTCTACAAGGGCGGCACCTTTTCGGTAGATGAAGAAGATAGAAGAGGAAAAGAAGAAAAGAAGAAAAGAAAAGAAGAAAAGAGATGAAGATAGAAGAAGAGATTGTGAGGATGTACGCATCGCTCCCCCTATACTTAGGGTGAAAGAAGCCCTAAGTATAGGCAACGACAGGAGTGATGACACGAAACGATGAAAGAACACTCGGTTCGTCCACCCCCCTGTACTTAGGACAAAGTACGTCCTAAATAAGGCAAACACGAGAATGGGTGGACGAGCAAAATGGTAGAGAGAACAGAGGCACACAAAAGTGAATATACAACAGAGATGGATGTACACATGATCAAGAAGGTTGAAAGCGAACCTTCTTGCGGGACCGCTGCGGAATGGATCTAGTGTGATGCAGGTCGACATCGGGGTCTACAGTGGACGGAAGCCGATCAGGGTCGACAGAGTGAAGGTCCTCAGGGGCCCTAGGGTGTGAAGGCACATACAGTGTAGTGAAAGAAGTGCGGCTAGGTCCGGCCTTGGGAGTCTCGCTGATATCAAAGTGGAATGGGACGAACTCATCATCATCGGAAGTAGTGTACTCAGTGTCATCCTGCGAGGTCTCGTTCAGGTCAAAACCAAAAGGAGCGAACTCATCAGTGGAAGTAGTCGAACTCTGTTCGTCCTCAACAATCTCAACCGGATCATCCTTCTCATCAAAAGGCCCGAATTCCCGAATAAAAGCAATCAAATCAAATTCAGCCTTTGGCTCATCAGTATCTCTGTCGACAGGAGCGGACCCATCAGTGGAAGTAGTCAAAACATGTCCGTCCCGTCTAGTCTCTACATCAGCCCTCTGCTCAATGGTGTCTATCGTGTAAATCCCGCGGACGTCATCAACGCAACGCCAAGTCCCAGAAGAAGGAACGTCGAGGTCCATGCTTTCCGAGTTTTCCTCAACCGGGAGGAATTCTCGGGTCTCAGTGGAATCCAATAGACAACAAAATTCTCTGATAGTATCATCAAGGTCATGGTCCTCGAGGTCAGCCAAGATAAGTGTGGTCACATCAGGTGCAGGTCTCTGGTCAGTAGTGGGTGTGGTGATCAATGGTTCGCTCTCGTCAGCAGGACGGAAACGAATCTCTCCTGATCCGTAATCAATAACGACCCTCGCAGAGGCGAGGAATGGTCGTCCCAGGATGATTGGAGAGTGCTCCCCTGTGGAGGTCTCCATGGGCAAAACAACAAAGTCAACATGGTAGCTCGTGCCCTGAATCGAGATGACGGCGTTTTCTAGGATACCCTTCGGCCTCTTAATTGATCCATCAGCAAACTGTACGATCATCCTGGTTTTCTTGGGAGGCCCTAAGTGAAGAGACTGTACCAGCGAGAAGGGTATGATGCTAATTGAAGCACCGCCGTCTAGGAGAGTGTGATCATATGTGTGGTCAGAGATGGTGCAACTAATGAAAGGTGTGGCAGTGTTCCTCTTCTTGGGAATGGGACGGTGTGTGATGGCGTGGGCAGTGGCCATGGTCAAGATATGACGCTCATATCTGCTCCTCCGCTTTCTCTTCTTGGGAAGAGGAGCAGATAAATCGGTCATGGCCAGCTGAAGTGGGGCACAAATGATCTCATGAATAGTGGTCACCACTTCGGGTTCAGTTAATATTTTTTTGAATTTTTGGACGTCCTCCATACAAGGGAGGAAGTCGGAATCAGCATATACACGAGGCATGCCAAGAGCAGTCTGTACAGCGGCATCCTCAGGGTCAAAGGTGGGACAGGATGTGAGAGATTGTGTAGTCAAAGGATCTGGCAAGTGGATGCTCTCCTCACAGTCTGACTTGATCAAAGGTCTCCCAATCTCTTTTTGGATTTTTAAATTTTTCTCATTTTTTTGTATTTTTGGCGATTGCAAGCTCTCATGGAAATCCTCAAATGACCCCATATCATCAAATGGTGGAATATCATGGTTGCTCTTATTTGTGCTAGTGAGATGGTCAATCCTATGTCTCATATGATCCATCATCTGGGTCAAGTGCTCAAGGGTGGATTCCATGAAAGGTGACTCCAACAGATCAGCCTCGGGTGAATGTGAAGGAAGAGGAGGATAATATATAGGTGGAAGTGGATGTGGGTAGGAATCCGAGTTCTGATACTGCGGTTGAGGCGGATATGTACAAAAATCAGGAGCAAAGTCCTCCTGGAAAAAAGGAGGTGGACCGGCTGGAGTGAACGAGGGATCCGCAGAGTCCGGATAAAATACGCTCCAGGGGTCCATCTCGAAAACAAAAGACAATGATCGGGAGAGCACGATGGTCAAGTCAAGAGAAGTGGGAAGAAAGGCGCAAGTGCGCAGAAGCGATCTAGGACACACACAAAACAATCACAAACAAAAATGAAACAATCAAACCCTCAATTCACCTACTCAACTCGGTAGAGACCACAAGAGAGGTCTTTTTATCTTGTCTGTTTTAGAGTTGGGTGAGAAGTCCAAAAGTTACACAAACACTTAGGGGCTCAATGGGATTTGGGCACTAATCCTTAGTGTATGCGCGAGCAAGTAAAAGCGAAGACAATGAGGGGATTACTCGCCCCAATACAAGTTTTTCTTTTTTGTGGTTTTAGGGTCAAGTAATATTAACAGTCCCAATTTTATTGTTATCACTTTTTTTGGATTTTTAGTAAGAAATGCACGAACCTGTCGAGGAGTCAATTTTACTTAGCACCTAGGTGATCAAAATCAGAGGTAGAGGAGCGGGAAAGCAATGCAAGCGGTACAACGATGATGAATGCTAAAGCATAAATGCTCACCTTGCCTCCAGCACTCTACATGCAAGGATGCTCAGCAGAATTGAAACCTATCTATATGCAAATGCAAGCCGATGAAATCGCCCTAAGTTTCAGAAATTGCTATTAACGTGAAGCACCACAAGTCGGCCACTTATCTTTAACCTAAGAGTCCGGTCTTGGCTTACCCCTCCTCTTCTCGACACACTCGAGTTCAGGAGTAGCGCTTGATGGGGCTCGCTCACGGCACACGGGTTAAGAGATAAATGAACAGACTTTTTAAATTTGACTAAGTCCAAACGAGTCTATAGGTACATGCAAGATATTAAGTGTTTGGCCTTAGTCTATCGCAAGCAATCCTAAAACTAGGGGCTCAATCACACAAAATAAGGAAAACAAAATCGGAAAATGAAATAAGAAAAATGTGATGAAAACCGATGAAAAGCCGCGGTGAGCCCCCAAGTGTACAAACACTTGGAAATTGGGCCCGAAAGTCCAAGAGTCCGAGTACCTGTATTATTACACAATAGAGTCTCTCTCTCTCACTGAAATTACACAAATAATGCACAAAAAATGCTCAAAAATGTGCTTGTCTTCTCAAATCCTCCAAGCCTCCTTTGATGCTAGGTCGGCAAGCTGACGCCGGCTTCACGTGGGTGCGTAGGCGCCTAGGGTAGAGTGCCTCCCTCGATCCGCAGTTCCTCGCACAAAGTCAACAAGAGAGGGTGATTAGACAAGTAAGACGATTATATCAAATAAATGAGCAAATGAATAAGGCAAGAATAGGCAAATAATCACAAACACAAGCAAAAACCCGAACTACGCGTTGTTGCTCCCCGGCAACGGCGCCATTTGATAACTCGGCTTTTGCGAGGGTCAAAATAGTCCACACAAGGCGGGACTACAGTGTCGCTGAGCGGCCGCTCACGAAACCCGAATTAATCAACAATGAACCCACAACAGATAAATCAAGCAATGAAAGTAAATGTGCGGAGTTAAAATTTATTATAACTCTACAACAAGATGTGTATAGTGCAAGTATGTGTAGAGGTCGAACACAGGGAGCAGACAGGTAGAACGGGGTACAAGTGCACAAAAATGTGTGTGTATGTGATCAAGTGTCTACTTATGCTATTTTTTGTGGGTTTTTAATTTTATATATATATTTTTATTTAATTTTTGATCTTATATTTTTGTATTTTGATTTTATAATTTCTGATTTTATATTTTCTTTTTATATTTTATATTTTTTTTATTTTCTTTTTCAATATTGGAATATAAAAGCAATGTAATAAAAGGCAAGCTAGAGTATTTATAATAATAGATAAAAATACTCAAAAATAAGCAAATAAAGTCTTTTTGGTATTTGTAAAACTTTTTTACTGTTTTTGTGATTTTTGGGTAATTTTTAGAATGTTTTTGGTATTTTTAATTGTCAAGATAAAGAAAACAGTGAAGAAAATGCAAGGCTGAAACTAAAATGGGAATGAAAAATAGCATACAGTATCAAAAGTTTCCCAAATTAATTTTAAATGAAAGGTAACAAAACAAAGAAAATTCAGGAAAAGAAAACACGATTTTTGGATTTTTTATGAATTTTATAAATTTTTATGAAGGTTTTTAGAGTTTTGTGATTTTTAGGAGTTTGGTTTTGTAATTTTTAGTGATTTTTTGACTGGAGTTAGAACACAATAAGAGAAACAATATATATTTTTTTTGGGATTTTTTTGGAGTGTTTTTATATTTTGTTTTGGTATTTTATAAGCTAGACAGTACTGAAAAAGGCTATTTTTGATTTTTAATAAATATAAAAATGCAATAATTATGAAAAATAAAAATATGGTGATAAACTACTATGCGACAGGAGCTTAATGCAATTTTTGTGGAATTTTTGGATTTTTATAAACACAAGCAAAAATTACAAGAAGCAAAAAGAAAAATCATGTTCGTAGGGGCATTGGCGTAATTATCCGAAAATGCGAGGGCCTCTTTGCAATTCGCGCACAAAATAACACACTTGAAATTAAAATTACAGTACTAAATAGAAATGCGTAAACCCGCAAGGCCTTCCCCGCAAAAAACCCACCCAGCTGCGTGCTAAGCACGCGCCAGGTGAGGACGGATGTTCAATAGTCCAAAACCGAGGGGGCCTACTGCTAAATGTTACAAAAAGTATAATGCTGCAGATGAAAGCTTTGAGAGTATCTGGAAATTACACAAAATGTGGGGGGCCTGGATGCAAAATCCCCCACTAATCCACGTGGCAGGCCCGGATGGATTTTGATGAAGAAGATCGGACGGTGAGGCTTTCTCAAAAACGGGCAGCCAGGATCAAAGGGGAGGGGAAGATGGACGGCAAGTGTGGTTCGGCCCCTCCCCCGCGTTTTGTTCTCACGCGGAGCAGCTGGGCAGCGGCGCGCGGGCTTCTTCTCCGGCGAACCTGGGGTCTTTCTCAAAATGGTCAAGCGGCGGCGCCGGGTATCTGCAAAAAAGGGTGAAGGGGGTCGCGGGCAAAATGCCGCGACCCACGAATGGCGAAAAGGTGTCCTGTGGGTGGAAGGCAACGGTGGAGATGGAACTCGCCGGGCCAAGCTCCGGCGAGGTGGTGAAGCGGGTGATCTAAAGGTGCGAATCAAAAGGAAACGGAATGGACTATTCCTATGGCTAAGCTAGCTAAAACAAATGCGAGGAAAACAAAGTGAACTGACCTCGATTGGCTGGGAACGCCAAGTGGAAGATACCTCACGGCCACGACCGGAGATGGGTGGTGGAGCGCCGCTCCGGCCTTCGCGTGGCCTCGCGCGAAGGAGCTGGAGGCTCCCCTGTCACGGGAGTCGATCCAGAGCTCCACAGCGAGGTCAAACTTGGGTAGAAGAGGGTTCAAAATGGAATGGGAGTTTTTGGGGCGTTTTTGAAACAAGGCCGAGGTGCGATCTTCGAGGAGGTATCACGGGTGGCACAACGACCCAAAGGTCGAAAAAATGATCGGGCGAGTATGCCCTATGGTAGGGCTACATTTCTCGTGAAGAGACCGACCTGATTCGGTGAAAGGAGCGGTCTCCAAAAATCCGCGAAGTCGAGGAAAAAGTCATTTATGACAACAGCCCAGGTGTTGGGCAGATGGTTGGTCCACGTGGACCAACCAGGAAAAACCAGGGGAAAAAGATTTGTAAAATCAAATTAAAATAGCAAACGATTTTATTGATTTTTAATTATAAAATAAAAAATGTTTATTATTTTATGAATTAATTTATGGTGGTTTTTATTTATTTTTATGAGACGTATTTTTATAAGTTTGCATTTATGCCCTTTATCGTATATATATCTATATATTTAAGTATTTTATTTTTATTTTGTGTATTTTAATTTTATTAATTATGTTTATTAATTTATATAATTATAACACACTTTTATACACATAATTATATTTTTATTTTATTTTATTGATAATCTTTGTATAATTAATAAAATAAAGTAATATATTGTATAGGTATATGTGTATGTATTTTACCTGTGTATACAAGTATTTTATTTTGAGTTTTAATGATGTTTTTATTCTGATTTTAATATTCACAATTATTATAAGTAATATTTACAACATTATAAAAATATAAAATTATAAAAATAATAAATAAATAATAAATTGAATATTTTAATCTGTACAATATACAATGAGGGTCCAAAAGTCAACTTTCAAACCGTAGCTCCGCCAAATGCGAAACCACCACCATTAATTAGCTTATTTTCTTATATATACAATTAAAGGTGAGTATGCTGTATTTGGAGTTTTTATTTGTGAGATATGGGTCTGGGAAGTTGGCATTCTGGATTTTTATTCAGACCATAACTTTTTATCTGTGTATTATTTTTCTGTAAAATCAATTTTGTATTTTTCTTTATAAAATTATCTATAACTTTCATGTACAAAGTTTTTTTATTTGATGTATAAAAAGTGGAACCAGAAATAGGTCCCAAAATGAATAAGAAATGAATAGAATGTATAGGTATTTGGACTGTGTTTTTGACCTTATCTCCCCCTACTTTATTCCTTGTCGACCTATTCATCGAGATGCCTAGGTCTCGGGGTTTCGGGTCATAAAATATTTACAATATTTTATTCTTTTTATTTTCTTTTCTTTATTATATAATTTTGGCATTAAAAACCGTATTTTATACAGTATTTACACACCTATGCATGAATGCTAAAATGCATGAATTAATGCTATTTACACGCATTTACTAGGGTTTTTAAGGCCAAAATGATAGAATAAAGATGATGAAACGTAGCTTCATCAGGCGTCTAAAACCCGTGGGAGGTGGTCCACAGGGGGGAGTTGATCGGGCGGTCAACATCCCGTGGACCAATGAAATGCAGCCACGTCAAAAAGATGTATAAAATCATTTAAAAATAAGAAATGGCCGAATTATTAGAAACTTAAAACATGAAATATTTTTGTTTTAATTTTTTCTATTTTTTGGTGATTTTTAATTAATTTTTCAAAATAAAAATAGGGTATCTACACTTTATGCTATATATAGGTATTTACACAATATGCCTTTTTAATTTTTTTTATTTTTAATTTATTATTTTTGTGCATTTTTGTTCCCATTTTCAATTTTATTTGTTTATAACATAAAATTAGGAATAAAAGGGTATTTTTATTTAATTTTTATTATTTATATACAAGGGTAAAATAAATAGATATATACATTTATATACATGGTATATGTACAATATTATTTTTGGTTTTTAATTTTGTTCCTTTTGTTTTGTTTTTATTTTTGTTGTTTTTATTTTATTTATTTACACCATAATAGATAGAATATTTAAAATAGTTTTGGAATTTTAATTTATTTATTTATAGGGTGAAATAAATATAGGAGTGGTTGTATGTACATGGTGGATATATATATATACACAAGTGACTCTTTTTATTTTCTTTTTAATTTTTCTATTTTTGTTTTGATTTTTATAATTATAAATATATATATATACAATATATATATATATATATACAAGCCATTTTTATTCTATTTTTAGAGAAAAATATATTTATTTTATTTACAGGTATATTTACACACATGAGTCCCTATCTCCCTCTACTCTGGTTTTTATGCGGTCAGGCCCATGCTGAGCCCTCTCTTGGGTTAGGTTGCTCAATATTTATTCTAAATATTTCCCGCTTTTTCTTTTGTCTCTTTATTCTTTTATTTTTGCACAAAAACATGCTAATTATTACTTTTTACACAATGCATGCTTTTGATAATTATTTGTATTTACAGACATATACATGCATTTGCAAAGGTTTTTGTAGCTAAAATATAAGAATAAAGAGTGATGAATGAGTATTCATCACCCCCCTATACTTAACTTTGCTAGTCCCTTAGCAAACACTTATTTGAAAAAGAAGTGAAAAAGAAAGAAAGAAAAAGAAAAAGAGGAGAATGTACATGGATTAAGGATGATTATTAAACTTGCCTTCATTAAATTGAATTATAGAGCTCGATCAGATCTTTGGATTATTAATGTGTCGGAACCTTATTTGGACTTAAGCTTAAAACTCAACAGCCTCTAAGTTCCACCAATCTATGGACACGACTCCTCAATAAACCAGATCAGAATAAGTCTACATACACAAACTCTAATGACCATGAATCTTTCCATGCAGTGTAAGTGATATGTAGCTCCCCACCTCAGAAGTAACAAAGAAACAACCTCCCCCAACCTGGTAACTCTAATGCCTCGGTCTAGCAACTCTTTCCTCGAGAAGCGGGGTATTCCCTTCTAAGTTCAAGTGCAACCGGCTCAAGAAGAGGGGGAATAAGAGGTATAGACTTTTGGGAGCTCAACCTGTGTAGCTAAGTCTCCCGCTGCAAGCTTCATGAGATGTAACATGGATACCATAAGCTTTTGTTTTATTTGACTATATCCACTCCGGTGGGTTATTAAATTTTCAATCCGACCCACCACTTTTTTTGGAGTTCTTTTTGCATTTTTTTCAAGTGCATCTGTACAACATATCTACATGGTGCAGCATATATACAAGAAATTTTCCTCTTAAGCCAGTAGACTATCCCTCTTTTGAAGCTTTATTGCAACCCACGGCTTCTGTCTTTAGCCTTCATCACCACTAGACCAAGTTGAGACGCACTTCCTTCACTAGAAGAAGAAGAGAGGTTCCGCCTAGAAGTACTACCCTCATATGCTACCCCAAGCCAAAGGAAACTGCCTCCTCACCACCTCATCCGTGGAGAGCTATGTGTAAAGTGCTGGTGCAAGTCAAGCCATTGTCTCTAAGAGTCATGCGTGTGTTGTTAAGTGCTCTACTTAGGCTCATCAAGATGACATATGCTCATAGCCTAGTGGACTCAAAGAATTAAGTCCTTATGGACCTGAAAAGCCTTAACCCTAAGCCCTATAAGGTTCCTCTTAGATTTAGATGGATTAAGATCTTAATCAAGCTCCATTTCCCAATTTAATTCCAGGCTAGTTTAAATGTCAACTATCATCGAGAAAAACTATATACATATATACAAAGATGCTATTTACACATATTTAGAATCGTGCAAAATTTTTGAAAAATGTTTTGAAATCATGAATGGATGAATGCATGAAGTGCAAATTTTGCAAAAGTATTTACACACATTTACACAAGATTTTTGCAAACTTTTGATTTTCAAAACATTTTGGAAAAATTTTGTACCATATACATAATTTTGATAAGAAAATATTTACACGAACTTTATACAAAAGATTTTTTTGAAAACATTTTTAAAAAAGTAATTTCGTACACTAGCTATGTGTGTGCAATAAAAGAATGATTATATACATGAAAAATTTTTAATTTTTATGATTTTTCGGGTTTTTAGCCATTTTATTTATTAACATACTCACACAAAGTACGAGTTATGGCTAAAGTATATATGAAATATATACACACACCCCTTATACTTAGCTTGAACGATGTCCTCAGAGTGATCAAGAGCGATGAAGAAGACATAACTCGTGCTTAGTAAATGGAGGTGAAAAGGAATGGCTAGATACAGAGATGAATGAATAGAATGAGGAGAACTCGGAGGTTTCCCCTTATACTTAGGATCAAATAATCCTAAGTATAGCAAGCTGTACATGAAGGGAAATCCGAGTGAAGGATGTACAGAGTCTGCCCCCCCCCCATACTTAGGGTAAAATATCCCTAAGTATAGGCAACAGAACAGGGGTAGAAAGAATGAAAAGAATACCCGAAGGTCCTACATCCCCCCTATACTTAGGGTAAAGTACACCCTAAGTATAGCATAATCATAAGATGAGAAAAGGGATGTGGGACTAAAGAATAGAGTGATATGGACAACTGGATCTATACAGGTCAGAAGAACAGTGATAATCAGGCGTGAGATGCAATAGATGTGAGTCAAGAGACCACATCTCACGCAAAGTGAATAGGGGCAACATCAACGACCCGCGGCTCATGATCTAGAAATGGCTTGAGCCGCTGGCCGTTCACTCGAAAGGTACTCTCAGAAGACAACTCAGATATATCAATGTTACCGTTGTCGTGTACCTTTCTCACAAGATAAGGTCCTTTCCATTTGCTCTGTAGCTTCCCTGGAAATAGACGAAGCCTAGCATCAAACAACCATACTCTCTGTCCAGGCTCAAAATGCTTGTGGCTGATATGAGAATCATGCCACTCTTTCACTCTCTCCTTGTACTGTAGGCTGTTTGAGAAGGCGGTATCACGAAGCTCCTCCAGGGCTGCTAACTCTGCCCTCCTCTGGTCTCCTACACTATCTGGATCTAAAAGAATATCCGTGACTGCCCAAAGTGACTTGTGCCTCAACTCAACAGGTAAATGGCACAGCTTTCCATAAACTAGGCGAAAGGGAGATGTGCCCAATGGTGTCTTGAAAGACGTCCTATATGCCCACAAGACCGAGTCCAAAAGTTGTGACCAATCCTTTCGGTCAGGGCGGACGACTTTCTGCAATATAGTCTTGATCTCCCTGTTCGACACCTCGGCTAGACCATTTGTCTGTGGATGGTATGGAGTGGCAACTCGATGGTCTATGCCAAACTCGCTAGAAAGTTCCTTTACCTGGTCGTTGATGAAATGAGACCCCCCATCTGAAATCAATACTCGAGATACCCCGAACCGCGTGATGATGTGCTTCCTCAAAAATCTGCAAACTGTCCTCGCATCAGCGGCTCGGATGGGGATAGCCTCAACCCAATGACTAACATAGTCAACAGCCAACAGAATGTACTCAAATCCCTGACTCTTAGGGAATGGACCCATGAAATCGATGCCCCATGCGTCAAAAACCTCACAGAAGTGAATGGGTTGCATCGGCATCATATCACGCTGTCCACAAGTGCCCATCCTCTGACAGTCGGTACACCTCTTCATGAACTCATCAGAGTCTTTGAAGAGGGTAGGCCACCACAAGCCGGATTGGAGCACTTTCTGTGCCGTTCTCCTCCCAGAATTATGTCCTCCTGCCTCAAGCTTGTGGCAGTAAGTGAGGACGCTATGGTGCTCATCCTGAGGAATGCACCTACGCCAGATACTATCCCCTCCTTCGTGGTAAAGGATGGGATCCTCCCAGTGGTAGGACGTGGCCTTCGCGAGGAAGGTCTCAAGCCTCTGTCTGGGCCAACCTTGTGGGACTTTCTTAGCAACAAGAAAGTTCACAATATCGGCATACCACGTGAGTGAGGCGATAACAAGGATCGCCTCATCTGGGAAGGTCTCACAAATGGGATCAATCTGCTCAGACTCCTCAGGCTGCTCTAAACGGGAGAGATGATCCGCCACCACATTCTTGACTCCAGGCTTATCCTTGATCTCAATGTCGAACTCCTGGAGTAGAAGGATCCATCTAGTCAGTCTGGCCTTGACATCCTTCTTTGCCATGAGGTATCGGATGGCGGTATGATCAGTATACAAAGTCACTCTAGATCCAATAATGTACGATCTGAACTTATCTAGGGCGAACACTACAGCTAGCATCTCCTTCTCTGTGACTGTATAATTCCGCTGTGTGGAATCCAATGTGTGGCTAGCATAGTGGATAACAAAGGGGACTCCATCCCTCCTCTGTCCCAGCAAAGCCCCCACGGCAAAATCGAAGGCGTCCGTCATGATCTCGAATGAGAGAGACCAATCTGGTGGCTGGAGGACAGGAGCCTCAACAATACAATGCTTGAGAGTCTCAAACGACGAAAGATACTTGTCCTCGACAAGGAACTCGGTGTCTTTCATCAGCAAGTCAGTCAACGGCCGGGCAACCTTACTGAAATCATGAATGAATCGCCGGTAGAAACCGACGTGCCCCAGGAAAGACCGTAACTGCCGCAAGTTGGACGGTGGTGTGAGTTTTCTAATGACATCCACCTTGGCCGGATCAACCTCCATGCCCCTGTTGAAGATGATGTGGCCCAGCACCGTCCCTTGAGTCACCATAAAGTGACTCTTCTCCCAGGAAAGAACTAAACGAACCTCAATACATCGCTGAAGTACTCGGTCTAGGTAGTCAAGACATGAGTCGAATTTGTCGCCGTAAACCGAGAAATCATTCATGAAGACCTCCAATCTCTCCCCTACCATGTCCGAAAAGATCGACAGCATGCATCTCTAAAAAGTCGCAGGGGCATTGCATAGCCCAAATGGCATGTGTCGGAAGGCGTATGTGCCGATGGGATAGGTAAAGGTGGTCTGCTCCTGGTCCTCAGGAGCGATGGCCACCTGGTTGTAGCCTGAGTACCCATCCAAAAAACAATAATGGCTCTTCCATGCCAGTCTCTCAATGATCTGATCAATAAAGGGCAGGGGGAAATGATCCTTCTTAGTGGCCTGGTTGAGTCTCCTGTCGTCAACACAAACCCGCCAAGAAGTGGGTACTCGTGTAGCAATCTCCTCTCCAGACTCGCTAATCACTGTAGTGATGCCCGTCTTCTTGGGCACCACATGCAAAGGGCTGACCCACTTGGGGTCGGAGATGGGATAGATAAAATCGACGCTCCACCATTCCGAAATTTCCTTCATGACAACCTCTCTCAGATTTGGGTCAGCCGCCGCTGGAACTCACGCGACGGCTTCGCCTCATCCTCGAGATAGATATGGTGGGAGCACAGGGTCGGACTAATCCCCTGGAGATCTGCTACGCTCCATCCTATCGCTTTACGATTCTTTTCAAGAACCCCCATCAAACGGGACTCTTGTTCTCCAGTCAAATCGGCTGAGATAATGACTGGGTACATCTCAGGCTCACCCGCAAGGAATCTATATTTCAACAACGAAGGAAGCGGCTTCAGTTCTGGACAAACTGGCGCTGGCAAATCTGGCTTCTGAAGAATCCGAGTGTATGCGGCCAAAACTTCCCGGGAGAACGAGAATCTCTCTCACAAACTGGATCTGGAGAAGGCTGTTCAACTGGACTGTCTCTGCTCTGCTCGGAATCTACCTCCTCCTCAGCTGTAGGCTCAGTGGAAATCAGGTCTGGCATGTAATCCTCACAATCTGCCCAATCAGACTCTGATCCGAGGGATCTGCATCATCTATGGTGGCATCAGTACCACCATCATCACAAAAATCTGTCTCGCGGTTAAGGACCTGCTCTGCTGCCTCTAAAGTCTCCTGAACCATGAATGTGCTATCCAAGCTCTCCTCTGTTGTCCTCTCTGCATCAGCGGTGTCTGAAAATGAGAGGATGGCATGTGCTGTTGGGTCTTCCCAAACTGCCTCATCGTCTGTGATCACAAAGTCACAGTCCTGGTGGATGTCTAGCCCAGCATCTGTCAGCTGCTCTGTATCTGAAGTGGTCTCTGAGCATGATCTGTCTCTAGCTCTGCTGTCCTCGACCGTCTCTATTTGTACACTTTCGCCCTCGACGCGAAAGTATACCTTCACGCTATCATGATCAGTCACCGCCTTGGCTGTGACCAAGAACGGGCGACCAAGAATGATGGGGGTATCGGTCACTGAATCAGGGATCTCCATGTCCAACACTACGAAGTCCACGGGGAATTGCAGGCCATGAATAGTGACGACAACGTCTCGTAACAACCCCTTCGGCCTCTTGACAGATCTATCAGCAAACTGAAGGACTGTCCTGCTCTGTCTAAGAGTGCCCAACTCGAAGCGGTCAAGAAGGGCTGCCGGAAGGAGGTTGATCGACGATCCGCTATCTAATAGAGTACGGTCGAACCTCTGCTCACTGATATGGCATCTGACATAAGGGGCTCCTGAATCTGGCCTCTTGGCCGGCAGACGGTTCTGGATCGTGAAACACGTGGCTTTCATCAGCACATGGATCTCTGAGTGGTGATTCCTCCTCTTCCTCCTGACTGTGGTTCTGTATCTAAGGGAACACTGAAGAAGGGGAATGTGCTGCAAAGCCTCCTGAAGAGTCGGCTGTATGTGAAATCGATCTATCATCTGCTGGCTGAATTCTTCCTGATCTCTCTTTTTTGGATTTTATTTTTTCTTCCCCTTCCCCATCTGAAGGGCTCTAAGGAAGGGGATCACAGGGTCCTTCTCAGATGAAGGACTAGGAAAGGGTCTAGGCGGTTCGACGATCGAATCCACACATACATCATGCACCACAGTGGGACCAGAAGAAAATAAACCCTTTACTTTATTCACAGAAATGTTCCGAGATACAAGTGCAGAAGAAGGAAAAACTACATGTCTCTCAGAAGTATGGGTGGCCTCAGTACCACCATCGGCTGGATCGGCTGAAAGACTCGCGGCCTCAGTACCGCTCTCTGGCTCGGCAAAATGGGTGGCCTCAGTACCACCTCCTCGGACTGGTGAAACGGCGGCCTCAGCACCTCCGGTGGAATCAGCATCCTTGGTGGCATCAGTACCACCGTCGTCATCCTCCTCGTCGGGCGCTCTAGGTGGATCATCATGATGTAGCTCAGACGAGGCGCCGCCTGCTGCATCCTACCGCTCCTAAGTGTGACAAAATCAGTATCAAACAGATATTCAGTCATATCACAAAATGCATCACTAGGAGTGGTATACTCATTACAAGCTACCTGCTCAGATTTCCGCTTCAGGCTGTTGGGGTTCGGCTCAATCTGGGCAAGGATGGCGGCCTTCCCTCTCACTATGTCCCGCATCTCCTGGCGGAACTCGTCCATCTCCCGTCTGAAGGTAGCTTGCTGATCCGTGAGGAGGCGGGCTATGTCATCCAAGACAGGGTTCTCATGGGAACCCGACGGGTAGCCTCTTTGGTAGTGAGGCTGCTGGATCTGCTGCTGTGGCTGAGAGGGGTATGGGTGATGCTGCTGCTGCTGCCGGTGAGGCTGATCTCGCCTCCAAGACTGTCCCTACTGATAGGGACGAGGACCATAGGCTGACTGCTTCTGCTGTGGTGGTGGGTACACTGGGGGCTGCTGCTGCGGCTGGTGCTCTCTCTGATGGCTATACTGGCCACCCTGTCCTGACGGCTGCTGCTGCGGCTGGGTACCTCGGGTCCCCCACCGGAATCCAGAATGGTCTCGTTGGATACCGGGCTGAGGGCGATCATACCAAATCCCGTTGACATCCATCAACGGCTCTGCATCGTACTGGGCTGGCGGGAGTACTGCCAGAGGATGATCCGGCTCATATACCACCATCTGTAAGTCTGGAGATGGTGGTGACTGGTAGGTGGGATGCGGCTGCTGGTACGGCTCCGCCTGTACAAGGTGAACCTGTTAGGCTGCTGGTGTGAGCTGGAGCGCTGGAACGAGCTGCTGCTGCTGCCGTGATCGCCTCGCGACTGAAGACGTGGCTGAGAAGCCGTCTGTGCCTCCTGGAGACACAAGAGATGGGTCTTCATGTCGCTCAGAGTCTGTACCATCTGCTCCATCTGAGTGATGCCCTGGCACTGCTTCTTCTCAATCAGCTCCATCTGATCCAACTTCTCGCTAATGATGCCCATGTCTGCAGCTGATGACTCTGCCTGTGCTACTGCTACTGCGGACAAACTGGATGGACCGGCGTCAACCCGTGCTATCCTCTGGTACAGCATGGGTCCTGGCAGCTAGGGTCTGCCCTGAGTGTACAACCGAGTCTGGGACATCACCATGTAGTTCTCGGCCATCTCCTCATAGATGGCCCAGACCTGGTCGTGATCCTTGGCGAAGTAAGACCCACCACAAGAAGCGTTCACCAAGCCATGGAGCTCTAGTGTCAGCCCGCTGAAGAAGCTCTGAACAAGGTTCGGCTTGGAAATGTCGTGGTGCGGGTATCTATCAGTCATCTCCCTGAACCTCTCCCATGCCTCATGAAACTGCTCGTTGGGGAGCATGGAGAAGTTGCTGATCAGGGCTCTCGTGGCATTGGTCTGCCCGAGTGGATAGTACTTGTGCAAGTACTCGGCACAGAGCTGCTCCCAAGTGTAAACAAACTTCCCCAAGTGCTTCAGCCAGGTGGCTGCTCTGTCTGCCAAGGAAAAGGGGAAGGCAATCATCTTGATAGTATCATGGTCCACCTGACGATCGTGGACAGTACTGCAAATCATCTCAAACTCCTGTAGGTGGAGATGAGGCTCCTCAGTAGCCAAACCATGAAATCGGGGTAGGAGCTGCAAAGTGTTCGGGGGGAACTTGAAGTCCCCCACGATGGCGGGTAGCACCACCCAACGGTGCGTCAAAGTCGATCCGGGATTGTGGTTCTCCCGTATCGTCCTCGGTGGTCCTGCTCCTCCTATTGCGGCTGCAGCTGCCGCGGCTGCTGCTGCGGCTGCTGCGACGGCTGCCGCATCGTCGGGTCCTCCTCCGCGGTTCTCGCGGTCGGCTCTCAATTGCTCAAGCTCTCGCCTCATCTCGATCATAAACGCTCCCTGATCCCTCAACTGCTGCTGCACTGACTCGAGGGAGGCGATCAGGGTGGAGTTGATCGATCCCTGGTCCAGAACAAAGTGCTCCTGCTGTGGACCTCCGGAGCGATCATCACTAGTGCCGGCCATGGTCTCTGAAAAGTCAAAACAACCAAACTCAGGTGCCAATAAATCATCTGTTTGTCTCTTCTCTGGCACTGGTATCTCGGTATCAGAAGAAGGGTGGTCGAGGGGGAACAAGGCGGAGTCGTACTCGGGTTCGGAGAGCGGGTCTGAGCTCCCACGAACCGACCTAGATGAATGGGCCGGAGTGCTAAAAAGCGGTGCAGCCAGAGGCTGCCTAAGAGACCTCCTGCCCATCATCGTGATCTGGCGAGTAGTGCGAATGAGATCTGGAGAAACTATGATCAGAAAACAAACCCCTCAGTTCACCAGCGCAACGCGAGCTGAAGACCGTAAAGGCTCGGTCAAATTATCTTGTCAATTTTTATTTCGTTGAACAAACAAATTATCAGAGCGATTACGTGACCTGCTGCGATATCCGATACCCTCCCAACCGACTGTCCCGCACAGAAGAGTCGGTAATCAGTCGAGAGGAGTATCGGAGGGCTCTACCTAGTGTACGGGTCACTCTCTCGCACAATCAAACCAAACAATGAGGGGTTGCTCTCCCCAAGACAGATTTTAGGTCAAGTGTCTTTTAGGGTCAATAGCTTAAACAGTCCCAATTTTATTGTTTTTCTTTTTAATCTTTTTCAATACAAATAAAGGGCCTAACAAAATTTTCGGTTCTCCTGATTATTAAGTCCAAAACAGGGGGAAGAAGACGAAAAAGCCGATACGCGATAAAATCAATGATGCATGCAAAGATAGAAATGTGTACCTATCTCCAGCACTCTACATGCAATATGATCCACGTAGAATTTAAAAGACAGGAAATAAACTACCTAAATGGTGCAGGCGATAAAACCGAGTCCCTAAACAGCAGTGCTACTCGAAAGAACGGCTAGCCGAACACCAGCCTCCAATCCAAAGAGTCCGGTCTAGACCCACCCCTCCTCTTCTCGACAGGTCGAGTTCAGGAGTAGCGCTTGACGGGGCAGGCTCGCGGCGCGTAGGCTCGGAGGTGGTGGAACGGCTATTTTATTATTTTTTTTAAATTTTTTGTCCAATTACCGATCTATAGGTGCAAGCAGATATATTAGGGTATTTGGATCCTAATTTTTTTACATCACAATCAAGTAGAAAATCCTACGGCTAGGGGCTCGAAAATCCACGTGAAACCGTAAAAGGCAGTAAAGGAAAACCGCGTAAAAACCGCGAAAAACCGAACTAGCTAAGGGGTCCCCCGAGCACACCGGTGCTCGGCGAAACAGACCCCGAAAGTCCAAGTCTCTGTCTGTCCCTGTATTATTACAATAAAAGTTCAATTATTGCTGAAATAAAACATAATCTAAACTGTGCTACTCCGTGGCTATTCCACGGCTCCCGCTCTCGTGCTCGCTTCTCACATCCTCCTGCGGCTCTGTAAAGAAGAGAGCCGCCTCCGGTTCCCGCAGTTGCTCGGCTTCCGAAGAAAGTCGCCTCGGTCCTCGGGCCCTCGCAAGAAAACAAACACAAGTGGTCAGACCAGATTATTTAAACCATTATGCAAATAAATGATATATACAAAATATGCATAAAAAGACGCGGAATAGAAAACCGTGGGAAAAATCGAAAACCGACTACTAAGCCGTGCTCCCCGGCAACGGCGCCATTCTGATGAGCCAAAATATTCCTCAAATCAATCCGGGATAAAATATAAAATCACTCAAGGGTCGTTGTGACTCGGATCGAGAGAAATAGTTCGGTAAACCAAGAAAATGTAAAACAGACCACCAAACTCAGAGTGAAATCCAATAAACACAATAGCGGTACAGGCTATTAGATTAGCCTGGTATAGCGACCAGGGTCGGACTCAGGGAGCACGTGATGGCCTTGCGGCCTACGAAGTAGTCGAAAATATCGAAAAATAAAAGGAAACTATTTTTGGTGGATTTTCAATTGTTTTTTAATTTTTTTTGGATTTTTATTTAATGGAGAAAATAAGAAAACAAGGGAACCAACCAACTTCAAGCAATTACTAAAGCACTCAAAAATCAACCAAAAATTCAAATAAAAATGTTTTATGTGTTTTATGTTTTTTACTGTTTTTAGTGAATTTTTGGGATTTTTCTGATTTTTATATGATTTTCTAAAAATAAAACAATGCAAGAAAGTGAAGGTACTGTCCAGCCGAGCTTGAGGGACTTAGATAAAATATCTAAATCCCCCTAATAAGCATGGAGGTAATTTTCCTGTGAAGAGAAAGGAACAAGGAAAATCTAGGCACCACAATTATTATTTTTGGAATTTTAGATTATTTATTAGAATTTTTATGATATTTTTAGTTTTTTGTAATTTTTATGAGTTTTATGTAATGAAAAATGACCAAATTTGATCAGAAAATCAAGCAAGACAAAACACACAGTAGCTAATTTTTTTATAATTTTTAGATGAGTTTTAATATTTTTTGTGAATTTTTAAGTCAACCAGTAAAGAAAATGCGTGTTTTTAAATTTTTAAAATAGTAAATGAAATCAAAAATGTCCCCAAAAATTCTAGAAAATTTTACAATATCTCAGGAGCCATGTTTCCATATTTCATTGAATTTGGAGTGAGTTTGCTATTTTATTAAAATCAAACACAAGGGCACAGTACATAGGGACCTAAATGCAATTAAAATAAGTTCCAGGGGGTCTGGTGCAAAATTCCCAAGTATCCATGTGCAAAGCGTGTGACTTGGAGCACTCATGGACCTATTTGCAAGAAAAATAAGGTTCCTGGACTAATTAGTAACACGTACTAAAAGTCCAGGGGCCTCAGTGTAAATTACCCACTAAAATAACACACATGCACAAATTCAACACTCAGAGGGGTATTTCTGCAAATATCATAACTATAAATCCATTCATTAACACCCTGAAACTATAGGTCTAAATCTGCAAATAACCCAACAAAGTTTATGTGACGATGCACGTGGTCCACGTAGACAGGGGCATAAATGCAAATAAAGTAAGTACGAGGTCCAAAGTGCAAAATGTCCAAAATAAAATGAACGGGATAAAATATTTACAGGACTAACTAATAAAAACCATAAACAGGGGGGCCTAAGGGAAATTTACCCCTTATTAAATCACGAGGGACGGATGTGCGCCACGTAGCAGATCTGACGGGTGGAATGGCGCAACGCACAGCGAAGGGAACCCTCGGGGAGATCGAGCGGTTGGGATGCTCCCACGTGGAAGATCAGACGGCGGTGCTGCAACATGGGTCTACGAAGGGGGCCTGGCTCGGATCGGACGTGGGAGGTGTTGCCACGTGGATAATCGGACGGCTGCAAGATGTCGTGGCTAAACCTCACTGGATCAACGGTGGCGATCAACCCTCAAAGGATCTGACGATATCTGCTGCTCGGCGAATGGACGGTCGTGATCTGTTCTGGAGCGTTGAGGTCGATCGGACGTCTGGGAAGGATGATGGAAGAACAGTTGGCCGGCGAGCTTCGCCGGCCCAATACGCGCACTATGGTCCTCCCCTGCTGCTCCTGGGATGCGGAAGAGCTCCGCCGTGAAGTTCCGCAGCCGATGACGGTCTCCGATGAGTCGGACAACCACCAGGACGGCCCCGCGACGGCGGTGGCCTGAAGCTCCTGTGCCTGAGTTAGAGGACCTCAGATAGTCCTCTTTATACCTGCAAAAGGGCACCAAAAGATTCGCGGGTCGAGGGCAAAGTGCCTCGACCCCTTAGGAGGGGTGACGGTGGTCGGTGAGGTAGGGCGATCGAGCTCCGGCGATGCGACGGCGGAGGAACTCGAAACCCCAGCTCCTGTGCGAGCTGGGTTGAATGGAGGGGCGGAGAACGTGCGTAGGAAGGAGGCGAGTGTGATGGTGCGGTCCGGTGATCGAATGGAAGATGGGGGTGGTCGGAATCGATGATGAACGGAAATTGGTCGATTTGGGCGAAACTAGAAATTAACGAACAAGAGAAGAAACGAAGGCTACCTGGGTGAAGGAATCGACTGTGAGCGATCTGGGGGTGCTCTGGGTCGTCGCCTCGCAGGTCGTCGTGGCCCGAGGCTCGAGCTCCTACTCTGGGCGGAGCACGGCGGCGCTAGCTCGCCGGATATGAGGTCCGGTCACCTACACCTCTCTTCAACACCGCCGACGGAGAGCTGTCACCTCAGGGAAGGCAGTGGAGGTCACGGGATTGCAAGGTGGGGAGCTCGTGCGGCGGAGCTCGGCTCTTATAAGGTGGGAGGTCCGGGAAGAAGGGCTCAGGTCCGGCTCGATTGAGCACGGATCCCTAGGCAGAAGATCGGGCGAGGTTCCCGGATTGTAGGAGAGTGATTAGGACCCGGGGTTTAGGTGAGGGATGATCGGGTTTGGACTCTAAAATGAGGAGGAATCGGGTCGGGCGTCTAAAACCCGTGGGAGGTGGTCCACAAGGGGGAGTTGACCGGGCGGTCAACATCCCCGTGGACCAATGAAATGCAGCCACATCAAAAAGATGTATAAAATCATTTAATAATAGGAAATGGCCGAATTATTAAAAAATTAAAACATGAAATATTTTTGTTTTAATTTTTTCTATTTTTTTAGTGATTTTTAATTAATTTTTCAAAATAAAAATAGGGTATGTACACTTTATGCTATATATAGGTATTTACACAATATGCCTTTTTAATTTTTTTGATTTTTAATTTATTATTTTTGTGCATTTTTATTCCCATTTTAAATTTTATTTATTTATAACATAAAATTAGGAATAAAAGGGTATTTTTATTTAATTTTTATTATTTATATACAAGGGTAAAATAAATAGATATATACATTTATATACATGGTATATGTACAATATTATTTTTGGTTTTTAATTTTGTTCTTTTTGTTTTGTTTTTATTTTTGTTGTTTTTATTTTATTTATTTACACCATAATAGATAGAATATTTACAACAGTTTTGGAATTATAATTTATTTATTTATAGGGTGAAATAAATATAGGAGTGGTTGTATATACGTGGTGGATATATATACACAAGTGACTCTTTTTATTTTCTTTTTGATTTTTCTATTTTTGTTTTGATTTTTATAATTATAAATAAATATATATATACAATATATATATGTACAAGCCATTTTTATTCTATTTTTAGAGGAAAATATAAATATTTTATTTACAGGTATATTTACACACATGAGTCCCTATCTCCCTCTACTCTGGTTTTTATGCGGTCAGGCCCATGCTGAGCCCTCCCTTGGGTTAGGTTGCTCAATATTTATTCTAAATATTTCCCTCTTTTTCTTTTGTCTCTTTATTCTTTTATTTTTGCACAAAAACATGCTAATTATTACTTTTTACACAATGCATGCTTTTGATAATTATTTGTATTTACAGACATATACATGCATTTGCAAAGGTTTTTGTAGCTAAAATATAAGAATAAAGAGTGATGAATGGGTATTCATCAGCGAGGGGCATCAGGGAGGAGGGGAGTAAAAGGGGAGGAGCATGGTGGGTGATCGAAGAAGAAGGAGGAGATGTGGAAGCTCTTGGGGTCCAGAGAAGAGGAAACGAAAGAGACTTCGAGTGTGTTTGGTTGCTAGGTGACGAATCCATGATTCATCGCCTTTATTCTTTCATTTTGACTAAAATTCTTGGTAAAATATATGTAACCACTTTTGTTAATATTATACATTTAACACTTATTTTATCCAAAATAAAACAATAAAGAGAAAAAATAATAATAAAAGAAAAGAAGGGTACATATATGTAATATATACAGACAAATCCTAACTTCGAGACCAGGTCAATATTGGTGTGGTCAAAAAAATAAATAAATAAGGGGAGATAAGGATCCTAATTTATGAAAAACATTAGAAAATCAAAAGCATCAATGTACATAAACACATTTTTTACATGGTACAAATTTCACCATTTTGTTTAACACCAAGATCATCTCAAACTAAATATTTTCTTCACGAAAGTTGTTTATAATAAAAAATATATTAATTTATAAAAAATCTAAAAAAAATATTTTATATATATTAATACATTGCCGGAGTCGTGCCTCCACTCCTCCATGCGAGAGCTTCTGACCAGCCGATTGTCAAGGTGATAACCCTCTGGAGCTTTGGCTCCAGAATCCTAGGTGCATCATCCATTTTCACCGTCGGTCATGTTAGGATTTCCTTCCTCATTCTCTTCTCTATTTTCGATTTCATTTCTCCTATCAATCCTCTCTGTTTCATCTCCGATTCATCAATTTTATACTTCACATCCGACCATTGATTTCCCCTATGACTGGATCCCTTACAGTTCTCCAGCTCCCTACATGTAATCCCCTCTAATCTCACAAGGATTAGGGTTTGATCTCCTTCTCACGCCTCGCATGGAGATCTTCATCCAATTCATTCACCACTTGATATAATATTCGACCTAGGAATCCATCCTCGAGTCCCCAATACTATTTGCATGTCGTCAGCACAGGTTGATCTCAGCACACTATCAAACCCGAAACCTTAGCGTGGATTATCATCGAGCATCGACTTGATCGAGCTCCAGTAGCTGAAGTATGAACAAAGAACCTTCAACAGCATCCTCGATCCGAGAATCGACATCATCATCGTAGAGAGCATCTGAAATTCGATCGTGAGCAGCCTGTTTGTAGGAATAGCATATGAAATCCAACCCACCTAACTATCTATTAAAGATGATTTTTTGTTAGTCTAGATATGTCTCACACAAGGTAGAGACACAGTCATTGTGGCGACCCGCAAGAAAATCAACTTCAAACAACAATTTTACCATAATTAAATATCAAGCAATGGAATGAAAATGTGGATTTAAAATTTATTTTATCTAACTTTACAAAATGTGTGTATAGTGCAAGTAGTGTAGAGGGTCGAACACAGGTAGCAGAAAAGACTAGATTTAGCAATAATGCAAAAATGTGATTGTGATCTTTGTCTATATATTTTTATGTGGGTTTTTATTTTTAGACTTTTTTATTTTTATTTTATATTTTTATGTTTTGTTTTTAATTTTATATTTTTATATTTTCTTTTTGGATTTTTAGATTTTTAGATTTCTTTTTCTTTTAAAAATACGATATAAGATTTATAAGACTATATATACAAAGTAGGGTATTATAGATACAAAGATAACCAAAATGCTCAAAATTCATACGTAAACTATTTTTATATTTTCAATAATATTTTATTATTTTTATGATTTTTCAAAAATTTTATCAATTTTGATATATTTTTTAAAGTCAAAAATACCGTCAATCAAGGATTAATTTAATATCTGAAATTAAAATGGAAATTAAAAATAGAAAATCAAGCCCAAAATTTTCCAAATCAATTTTAATATGTATATAATAATATAGAGAAAAATATAAAATAAAAATAATATTTTTGGAATTTTTAGGGATTTTAGAATTTTTTATAATGGTTTTGATACTTTTCAATTTTAAGAGTTTTCTTTTTCTATTTTTAGAGATTTTGTGTCTTAAGATGTAAAATAAACAAGCAAACACAAAATTTTTTTTTACATATTTTATAGGCTAAATAGGGAACAAGTGTGCTCAAAATGATTTTTAATAAATAATAAAGAGTCCTAAAATGAAAATATAAATATATGGCATGAAACATCAAATATTCAGGAGCCTAAGCCTATTTTTTGAGATTTTTTTCGAGCACAAATGCTAATTTAAATAAATAAGACAAGCACACAAAAATTCATGTTCCCGCAGAGGAATATAGGTAATTAAAATAAAAGGTGAAAGCCTATAAGCAATTTCTCCAAAAAGTTATAATGTGAATAAAATATTCTAGGACCAAGATGAAATACAAAAACGTACAGGGGTACGCCTGCAAAATGCCCACCTCATTGGGCGTCCATGTGAGGTGAGCTGGTGCGGACCTGGATATAAATAAAATAAGTACATGGGCCTAATTACAATTATTAAAAAAGTATTTCAATAACAGAGGAATGTTTAAGTTTTAAATATTAAATACAAAAACAAGCTGGGTAGAAACTACAAAATACCCAAGTATAAGGCGCAATCGAACGGGGATCCTCTTTCCGCTTATCCACATGTCCTAACGGGGGGAGCCGATGATGCTTCACCGATGGATGCACCAGATCAAATCCTGCGAGGGGATCAATGGTTACGAGCGGGCTTCATCCAACGGCTACGAGCAAATCTGGGTATGTGTTCTTGATCCAACGACGGAGAGAGGGTGAGGAAGAACAAGGAGGAAGCTCCGTCAAGGTGAGCTTCCTCCAGCCAGATCTCACTCCTTCATCACGCAATGCTACTCCAAAATGCACAGAAAGACTCTTGGTGCCCTCCTCTATCGGCTGGAGGCGTCAAAATAAGCTGGCGTTCACTGGAGCTCTCTTGTGTCGTCGAGGTCAAGGAGGAGCTCCAGGTAGCTCCGTCCAAGCTCAAAATCTCCTCCAGGCATCGATTTTGCTCCAGGTACCTGCAAAAGAGAGTTAAAAGGTCGAGGGAAAACTGCCTCGACCCTGCATCAGAGTGAATGGGGGTGTAACGAGTCGGGAGGTAATGCCTCCGACGTGGAGGTGGAGTTGGAGGCCGATAGGCCAGATCAGTGGCTGATATGGGGGAGTGAGATGATCAAGAAGTGAAGGGGAAGGTGTGAGGTGGTTTGGCGGGTTGGAGGATGACGGAACAGAGGTGGAAAGGGTTCGCCGAAGCTGCGCTCTAGTGAATTACGAAAAGGGTATTTAGGCTATTAAAAGGTAAGATTAAAGCAGAAATAAATCTAGGGCTATGGATAAGCCAAGAAATACAAGAAAAAGTGTACCTCATCGGCCAGGACAAGGAAGTTCAACCTCGACGACGGTGATGAACAGAGATGGTGGTGGAAGCCGCCTCACCTTCGCTCGGCTTGCTATAGTTGGTTGGAGGAGTCGTTGTCACCTTCTCTGGTCTTGAGCACAAGAGGGCGATGCCAAAGCTAGGGAAAAGGGGGTCAAAATCAAATGAAGGAAGAAGTGGAGTTTTTATACATGCGTGATTGGGATGGTTGAAGAATCGAGGTGAAGGATTCGAATCAGTGGTCCAAAGACCAATGAATCAAGCCCGCGTGAATGGTCCAAGATTGAGGCACAATTGCGCAGAAGGAATCGAAGCTTATTAGTGAAAGGAGCGGCATGGAGAAAATCAAGAAAGGTTAAAAACCAGGTCTAACTGACCTAGGGCCTCAGCTTGACTGAGGTCAACGGTCAGGTGAACCTGGTTGATCCGCGTGGACCAATCAGAAAAAACCCGACCAGAAATGAATTAAAAATCAATAAGAATAATAATAAATGATTTTATAATTATAAGTTATAAAAAATGTTTATTATTTTTTATAGTATTGTATTATGATTTTTATTTATTTTTTAGAGATGTTTTATTATGAGTTAGTTTTTAGGGGTTCATTTACATGTATTCATCTATATTTTATGTATTTTAATTTTATTTTTGATATTTGATTTTATTATTATTATTTATTATTATTTTCTAGTATTATAACTTATTTTTATATTCTTAAATGTTTTATTATATTATTCTGATATAATATACACTTAAATCAATATGTATATTTATTATATATGTACAGTTATTATATATTCATTTATATATTTTGTGTACTTATTTTATTTTTAATGTTTTCTTTATGTTTTTATTATTGTTTTAATATGTTCATATAGTATAAATAATATTTACAAAATTATAAGCAATAAAATTATAAAAATAATAAAGAATAAATAAAATGACTATTTTAATCGAGTATATTGTACAATAAGGGTCCAAAACCTAACTTTCACACCTTAACTCAAAAAATATAAAGCCATCTTCATTAAATAACTTATTAAAATTTATATATAATTAAAGAGATTTTTATATATTTTGAGTTTTTATTTGGGAGATATGGGTCCGCGAAATTTGAGTTTTGGGATTTTATTTTTTGTATAAAAAGTACAATATATATTATTATTGTATGAAATAAATTTTGTTTTTTTTCTATGGTTTATTATGTACAACTTTCATGTATAAAGTTTTTTATTTGAGGTATAAAAAGTGGAAAATAAAATGGGTCATAAAAATTAATAAATAAATGGGAATTTTATTTGATTGTTGGCCCTTATCTCCCCCTACTTGATTCCTTATCGATCTAGTCATTAAGATGCCTAGGTCTCAGGGGTTAAGGTCATAAAATATCTTTGATATTTTATACTTTTTCTTTTATTTATTCTATAATTTTGGTATTAAAAATTGTATTTTATACACAATTTATACAACAAAGCATGAATGTTAATTTATGCAAATTAAGGGTATTAACATGCATTTACTAGGATTTTTAAGGGTAAAATGATAGAATAAAGAAGATGAAATGGAGTTCTATCACCATCCAAACAACTATTATTCATAAGAAGTTACCCTAACCCAAACCAATTTTAGATACCAATGTGGACGACGTATTTAAATGTCGAGTGTACCCTTTACATTGACACACTTCAAAAACGCTCTATGCAACTTGACATATAAAAAATATGGAATACAAAATTACCAAAACCAATGTTTGAAAATAAAAAACGTAGAATTATGTGTGTTTTATTGTAGTGAGTTGATATTGTTGAACCAACCACAACCAAAAATAAACATTGTTAGAGGGTGGTTGTCCATACAACCTTATTTTGGATAATATTTAAGGCTTAGATGGATGTCCCATTATTTGCAAACATCTCATTATTTCACTAGACCAGATAACTTCAACCTATCATGTACAAACTCCTTCCTAAATTTGCAGTCATATTAGTGCCCTTAAAATGTATTTTTAAGTATTCTAAGCCATAGTAAGAATTAATAGGTTCTATTCAAAGAACAGTAGATGTCAAACCATATAATCTATAAACATAATTTGAAGAGTATCATCTTCTCCCTGATCTCTTCAGTGTAAAGATATAGGTAGCCCTTAAGAAAAATTATATACACTAATAAAAGACCAATATGATTCACCAATCAGGAATCGAACCCAAGCATGTACCATGTCAAGGTACTATTCTACCACTAGACTACCGGTGCTTCTTTACAATTATTTTTACACCTTAATATCATGCCAGGAGGGGGATGCAAACACAAGATTCTTTCACTCTATGGCGTCGGGTAGAAGAAGGAGGAACTTCATTCAGAGCCTCGAGGTAGGGGGTGAAAGAGTGACAGGGAATGCATTGTTAGGGATTGCCCTAAGGGATCATTTTGTTAGGATGTCAAGGAGGGAACAAGGTACTGGTTGGGGATGGCGGGGGGAGGGGGTTGAGTCCCTTTCAGAGGCGCAGGCACATGAGCTGGAGTCAGAGTTTGAAGAGGAGGAGGTTCGAAAGGCTGTCTTGGGGCTGAACTCAGACGGGTCCCCCGGACCAGATGGTTTTCCTGTTTTTTTCTACAAGGAATTTTGGGGTATGTTAAAGGATGATATTTTGGGGGTGCTTAACGAATTTAGAGATTCCAACAGGGGATTCGAGAAGATTAATTGAGCACTGCTTTTCCTTCTTCCGAAGAAGAATGCTCCCTTAAGAGTGGAAGACTTCAGACCAATAGCAATGTCCAATGCATTCTATCTTATCATTGTTAAAGTTCTTGCTAACAGATTAAAGCGGGTAATGGATGTGATTATTCTGCAAAATCAAACAGCTTTTATCCCAGGACGGCAAATGGCAGATGGTTTAGTTACGGCCTCTGAGATCTGTCTGCAGTGGCGGCGAGAAGGCAAGAAAGGTTTGCTTTGGAAGATAGATTTTGAGAAAGCATATGACTGCTTGGACTGGAGGTTTCTGTAGACGTCTCTTCGATGTCGTGGTTTTCCTGAGCTTTGGATTGCCTGGATGAAGAGGTGTGTCACGACCGCTTCCTTCACGATCCTGGTGAATGGGAAGCCTGAGGGTGGTTTTTTCCAGCCACAGAGGGGGGTGAGACAAGGATGCCCGCTCGCTCTGATGCTTTTTGTTTTGGTTGTTGATGCACTGGCGGTCATGTTCAAGAGAGCTGTTGATGGCGGGTGGTGTGAGGGCTTTCGTGCAGAGGCTTTTTCAATGCCTCTACTTCAGTATGCAGATGACACGCTATTATTCTTAGGGGGGTCAGAGGAGATGGACAGAAGGGCCAGGCAGTTAGTTGATATCTTCAGTAATATCTCAGGTCTCAAGATAAACAGAAACAAGTCTGTGGTCATTCAGTTCGGGATGGATGAGGCGGAGAGCAGAAATAGAGTGGCGTGCTTGGGGTGCCCCTTAGGGAACGTGCCCATTACATACTTGGGACTCCCTTTGGTGGCAGGAAGACTTAAAGAGTCGGATTGGGATGTGGTTCTCCAAAAGATTGAACAAAGATTGGCCGGTTGGAAGGCGGTGACACTTTCAAAGGGCGGGAAGTTAACGCTTTTGAAGCATGTCTTATCGGCGATACCCGTTTTTTTCATATCAACTCGTCTGATGCCGGTTGGTGTAAGAAAAAAGATTGAGAAAATAATGCGAAGATTCTTCTGGTCGGATGGAAAGCAGCAGAGGTCTGGCATTCACCTTGTTCGATGGGAAGAGATCACACAGAAGAAAAGTAAGGGAGGTCTGGGTGTTAGAGATATTTGCAGTATGAATAAGGCTCTTCTGGCCAAATGGGTGATGCGGATCTGGGGCAATAACGACAGTTTGGTCATCAACCTGCTTCGTAATATTTATGGTGTTAGGGGCTCTCTTGAGACTAGGAGATTAAGGTTTGAATCTTCACTTTGGAGCGGTATTCGAGACATCCTGCCGTCGTTGCGGGAGGGATTAAGGCCTAAGGTAGGGTCTGGAGAGGTTTTCAGATTCTGGCAGGATAACTGGACAGGCGAGGGGATCCTTAGCACTAGGTTCCCCAGGCTCTTTGCTTTGACAGCAGACAAAGGTTGTTCTATGGCGGATGCTTGTGACTCTGGATCATGGAACCCTCGGTTCTTTTCTGTCATCCCAGAGCGGAGGTTTGAGGATTTTTCGAGGCTGTGTGCAGAGTTGCCATCTCCATCCTGTATTACGCAGGGAAGGGATCATTATCTTTGGGAGGGGGGCAGATTCTCAGTGAAGAAGGCCTACGACATGTTCAGGGGGAGCCCGGATTTCATTGATTCGGATGAGGTTCGGGACATGAAGATCATATGAGCTAGCAAGATCCCTAACAGGGTGAAAGTATTCCTCTGGTGTCTCAGGAGAGGAAGGATTTGTGACAAGGCGAGAAGGGGAAGATTGTTTGGGATTGCTGACACGAGCTGTGATAGATGTGGGGAGCATCTCGAGGACGCGGAACATCTTTTCTTTAGGTGTCCATTTTCGCTTCAGATATGGAAGGAGTTGGGGGCACCGTGGGCCTCTATTGGTGGCGAGTATGATTTCTGGAGGATGGTAAGGTCGCTTGGGGGCAAATCGATGGACGATTGTGCTCTTCCTTTTGCGGCATTATGGTCCATTTGGGGAGGAAGGAATGAGTTGGTGTTTAACAACCAAAGATTTTATTCTGAAAATGTAATAGCCTTATGCCTCTCCCTTTATCGACTGTGGTCTTCTAGTTAATGTATCTTTTTTTGATCTGATTTTAATATAATTTCAATGGTGAGTCCCGCCTTGGGACTTCACCCTCTTGCTTCTCAAAAAAAACCTTAATATCATGCCTATGAGTACTATCATTTCTCGCGCGGCATGCTTTATAATCACTAAGAAAACAATAATGTATAACGGTGTAACAAATTTCCCTCTTTTTCTTTATTTCTTTATTCCTTTATTTTTATGCAAAAACATGCTAATTATAGTTATTTACATGATGCATGTATTTTGACAAGTTATTGTATTTACAAGTATTTACATGGTATTTTGCCAAGGTTTCTAGCTAAAATAAAGTAATAAAGAGTGATGAATGGGGATTCATCAGTGGTCGTCAACGGGTCCAATTAAGCCCGTACCAACAAGTTGTCAGGACCAGTTTTCCTCGATAACGGACCAGTGACCTAAGCCCGGGACGTTACAATTATACGTTTACATTAATAAAAGACCAATATGATGCACCGATCAGGAATCGAACCCAAGCATGTCCCATGTCAAGGTACTATAGGAATCGAACCCAAGCATGTACCATATCAAGGTACTATTCTACCACTAGACCACCGGTGCTTCTTTACAATTATTTTTACACCTTAAAATCATGCCTATGAGTACCATCATTTCTCGGCATGCTTTATAATCACTAAGAAAACAATAATGTATAATCAAACAAAAAAAATCGTATTTTCATTTCAGAATATTCTATCACTAGACTCACCGACAAATATGGATGCATCAATGGGAATTGAATCCAGGCATATGCCGTATCAAGGTATAATTCTACAAGTAGATAATCGACGCATATGTTGTAACACTTCTGTTTCTTAAAGTAAAACAATGATTAAAAGCATACCAATAGACGTCGTCGTGCGTCCGACATATTTTTAATAGTCACGGTACTATGACCACCTCAAGCCTTGTGTCGTGTTCATAGATGCAACTAATTTGTGCTTCGATTATTGTGAGAATAATAACCATGTATTCAATAAACCAATTGCGTGTTAAATCAAGGCAATCAAGTAACCTTAAAAGCTAAAATAGACAAGTTTGTTGTATCTGGAAGACAATGAGAACTTTACATTGTCATGATACTAGGATCACCTCAAGCTTTGTATCGTATTCATAGATGCAATACCTTTTTCAAGTTCACGAGATAGTAATCATGTATTCAGTAAGCCAATTGTGTGTTAAGTCAAGGAAATAAAATAACCTTTAGAGATAAAATAGCCTATTTATTGGATCTGGAAGACAATTCCCATGGGATCAATATTCGTTATCGGGCCCTTTTCAGCTGGATAGTATCTCCTAAGGATATTGTCAATAATCCAATGCTTGATGTAGAAGAAAGGGAACGTAGATCTAAGACCATCCCTTGACAAGTTTGGTATAGGCTTAACAAAGACATGATCAGGTTCTGCCATCAGAATATAGCTGCATGAGACCCCGATTAGTCAGTTGGTAAATAAACAGTAGATGATTTCAGCAGTAGGTGGACAATAATGTTTGAATTATAATACTCTTCGTTGATGTCTGCCATCTGGAACCACTGTACAAATGCCCAAGGCCTATTCAGAATACTTAAACATGTATAAATACGTAAAACATACACATACATTGCATAATTTCTGGATTAAAACAACAGAATATAGGATGAAATTGAGATGCGACACAGTACTGAAACCGCCATTTTGCAAAGGCATCTTAAAAAAACACAATTGCATGTTTTTTTTGTTTTTTTAAAAATGGATTTTTACCCGGCAGACCCTATAACAATTACCTCTACGACCTTTGAAACATCCTAATTCCTCCCTCACCCCCGTAAACTTACTCCGTCTTACCCCACAAACCCTACCGTTAAATTGACACATCTAGAGTTAATTTTCTTAGGTTAAAAATGAGTTAATCTAACCAATCCATGATCGGACGGCAGAATTAACCAATAAAAAAATGATTCTCCCTCCTGGCTTCCTCTCCCACTACAGTACCGATGGGAGGCTCGACTGGAGGATGTTGACGGTGTACCGGGCCGAATTTCGCCCGAGGTTAGCGGGGGTCGAGGGAGACGGCATGTGTCGGAGAACGGCTCGAGCAGGGGGAGGCGGAGGGCGGGGTGGGGCAAACACGTGTGTATGGTGGGGAGGGGGGCTTAGCAAGTGGGGCGGCCCGTGGGGAGGGTCGAGAGGTGGTGGGCGGGGAGTAGTCTAGGAGGGGAAGCCCAGGTGGAGGCGCGGGAGCAGGGGAGGTCGGGGGCGGCTTCGCAGGTGGAGAGCACGGGAGGTCGAGGGGGGTGTCGAGAGGCGGTGGCCGGGGAGTAGCCGAGGGGGGAAGCCCAGGTGAAGGCGCGGGAGAAGGGGAGGTCGGGGGCGGCTTCGCAGGTGGAGAGCAGGGGGGCGGTGGGCGGAGTAGCCGAGGGGGGGAAGCCCAGGTGGAGGCGGGGGAGCAGGGGAGGTCGCGCGGATGCGGGCGAGGGGGCTTCCAATCGACAGTGTGGTGGGGGTTTGAGCAGAGGCAGTGGGGGGAGCAGGGCCGGGGAGGTGCTTCGCAGGTGGAGGCTTCGAGTGGGGTGGGTGGCGGAGGTGCTTCGAGAGGGGGCCTCCAAGGCGGAGGTAGAGCTTGGACCGGCGGCAGCCGAGTAGGGGACGTCAGTGTGTGTGGGCTTCGCACGGGAGGACATGGGCGGGCGGAAAGGGGGGGGGATTCGCAGGTGGCCCTCGAGGGGTGCGGGAGTGGTTTCGACCGACGGCAGGGAGGTCGAGCAATGAAGATTCGACCGGGAGGGGGTGGGCTTCGGGCCGGACGTGTTCAGCTAAAGGTGGAGGGTGGGAGGGAATGTCACTTACCGTAAATTTGATAAATAAAATAGGTATTATGTAAAGAAGATAACAGAATCCGGTTAGTTTTAACGGTTAAATGGACGGAGGTTAACCACAGGGTCTTTCGGATAAAGGTTAACAAGTTTACGGGGTGAGGGTGGAATTAGGATGTTTCAAAGGTCGTAGAGGTAATTGACAAAGATTATAGGGTCTATCGGGTAAAAATCCCTTTTAAAAAAGAGAGACGACATGATGAATAAAAGAACCATGGATCAAGGTAGAGCAGTTGTAAATAAACATATAGAGGGAAACCCGATTTTAATCAAATAGTGTGCATCCAGACAGGGACGAAGCCAGAAAATTCTTCTTAGGGGGGCTAAATTATTTGGGGGTGAGGTGGGGGGGCAAATTATTTATCTATTTTACCTTGTCATTTTAGTTGTTAGTATTTCGGGAGGGGCTCCTCTATTGTAATGTTAGTTACAAAAGCTATTTTGTTGAAATTTGTTTCTTAAAATCCAACCTATAAATCTTCGAATAATGTTATACATATCCTTCGATTTTCGCTCAAATCCACGATCATTTGCTATTTTATATCAATGGTAAAGAGTCTGGTTCTCTTTTAAATAAGATTTAAGTTGCTTAAATATTTATTAGACTTTTAACCACTGAGATAATATAGGAAATGATTTCGGATTTGAGAGAAATTTTGAGGATATGTAGATTATTAATGGAAGTTTTAATTTATGAGATTGGGTGTGTGGAAACGAACTCAATCTATAAGACGAGCTTCCAATAATTCGTAATTGATTGAAACTAATATTGAGAAAGTATTTTTTACAAAAAATACCCATATAAACTTATAATCGAACATAAATAATATCTATAAACATCGTATTGACAAAAAGATCCCTACAAAACTCTTCATATCACTGAAATACATATTTATTATTTTGATATTAAGTAGAGTCTAATGGGGCTGTCCCACGCCGTTTTCGGCATTTTTTTATTTTTTTTTGAAAAATATCGCATGTATATTCATCCCTATATCTCTTCTATATACCATTCGAATTTCGTCAAAAACAGAGACTCCTACGTCCTCTATCCAGACAGTCATTTTTTTAACGGTAACAGGATTTTTTAAATCGACACCATCTCGATGGATGCCGTAGAAGTCTCTGTTTCTCACGAAATTCGAATGGCATATAGGAAGGATATATGGAGGAATATACATGGTGATATTTTTCAAAAAAATAAAAAAGACGCCGAAAACGGCGCGAGAGCAGCCATTGTTGGCTGCTCCAAAGGGGCATCCCCATTAAACTCTATTAAGTAATATCATTAAATTTAATATGTTCAAACAAGTAACACTATAAAATACTTTTTACTTATATGGATGAAAAAAATATAAATATGTCTACCAATCCCTTATCATATGTGTTATACGTATTTTGACATGTGTACATGTATCCGCATACTATTTTAAAATCGATGCATATAAAAATAGGGTTGCAAACATGCGGATACAAATATGTATGTATTCATATATGTATAGGGTAAAATGGGGCTACCCCCTTGAGCGGGAGCTAACTTGGCTCCCCCCCCATTTTCCTCATTTTTTATTTTTTTGAAAATTTCTTCCATGGATTTTCATCAATATATCCCTATAAAATGCTATTAAAATTTCGTGTGAAACAGAGACTTATATGGCATCCATCCAGACGGAGTAGTTTTTAGCAATTCTGTTACCGTTAAAAAATGGCTGTTTGGATGGATGCCGTAGGAGTCTCTGTTTCGCACGAAATTTTAACAGCATAATATAGGAATATAGTAATGAATATTCACGGAAGAAATTTTCAAAAAAAAAATAAAAAAATGGGGTGGGGGGAGCCAAGTTAGCTTCCCCTTATGGGCAACCACATTAAACCCATATGTATATGAGTTTAATGGGGCTTCCCCCTTGGGGCAACCAACAATGGTTACCCCCGCGCTATTTTCGATGTTTTTTTTATTTTTTTTGAAAAATATCGTCATGTATATTCATCCCTATATCCCTCCTATATGTCATTCGAATTTCGTCAGAAACAGAGACTCCTACGGCCTCCATCGAGATGGTGTCGATTTAAAAAATCATGTTATCGTTAAAAAATGGCTGTCCGGATGGAGGCCGTAGGAGTCTCTGTTTCTGATAAAATTCAAATGACATATAGGAGGGATATAAGGATGAATATACATGGCGATATTTTTTGAAAAAAAATAGAAAAGAGTCGAAAACCGCACGGGGACAGCCCCATTAATCTCTATGTATATACTAGAAAAATATGCAATCATATCCGTTTTAAGATCTTAAAAAATGAAAGAGGTATCCAAATCCATATTTGTTTATGCAAAGAAAAAAAGAAAGATCGTTATCTATACCATATATGCTAAATAAAAACTAATCCATGACGATTTATAAACGGGTATGATGATGGACATATATACATGCGTCAGTATCCAATTATGCACATCATGTAAGGTTAACGATTAATAGTTGTAATTAGATCATATATATATATATATATATTGATTTTTTTTTGAGATATGGGATACTATTATACATAACATGTATACTTTAACTATTAAATAATGTATTTAGATTATATATAATACTATATATGAAATATAACTATGGACTTTGGTTGGACAATCTGAGTTATAAAAGTTGGAGGAAGCTTCAAATCCTTGATTCTTATTTACCAAAAAAATAGACGAAAGCAATCAGGTTGTTATGTGCTGAGATTATCTGGAAAATAAAGGCAAATGTAGATCCAAATGAAGGCATCTTTGAGATGGTGACCCTCTGCTTTTAAAGTTTACCAACTAATTTAAGAGTGCGGTTGTAAATAAACATATAGAGGGAAATCCAATTTTATTCAAAAAGTGTGCATCTAGATAAGTAAGGTTCAACTCCAGGAACATAGCTATGCACACTCTTTCTATAACTGTATAGCTTGGACAATCTAAGTTGTAAAAGTTGGATCAAATCCTTGACCCTTCTTTAACAAAAAAAAAACATAGGAAAGCAATCATGTTGCTGTGTGCTGAGATTATCTGAAAAATAAAGGCAAATGTAGATACAAATGAATGCATCTTTGAGATGGCGACCCTCTGCTTTAAAGGTTTACCAACTAATTTAAGAGCTGACCGACTACAACAACACCACCAACAACAAAGCCGTATCCAAGAATTAAGTAGGGTCCTACATGATTCTTTGCCTCCATTCAGATCTATCTTGAGTCAATCTCAAGCTTATTTCCAAAAAACTATGATCCCTTCGTGTAGTCTCTTTCCAACACTTCTTGGGCCATCCTCGCCCTCTCTTGACCGGTTCAACATCCCAACACTTGCATCTCTTAACTGGTGCATCAGCTGATTTTCTTTGCAAATGACCAAACTATCTTAAGCGGTTTGCTCGCATCTTATCCTCGATCGAAACTGACCAACTGATTTAATATAAATTTATTACAAAGCCTGTTATAAATAAAATTACTAAAATTAAATGATTTATATAATAATATCGTACGTATTGGCAAAATGAAATTATTTAAAAAACTTATACAATTGATCACTTTACACATGATTTTATGTCTGCATGATATTGCATATCCATTTTTTCATTGCTCCATATTTGTTAACATCATTTGATGTGTGCTTGTTCCTGTTGTTGAAATTCGGAGCAAATAACATATTAGTTGTTATTTTGTTAGTGAGAATTATGCAGTAATGGTTGTTTCTCGGGATTTTTTCTCATAAAATATTGGATGATATAACAATGATATCCAAACATACGGGCAATGGTATTGCGCATATTCACAAGCATAGATAATGAAATGGATGGAACATAGCAGACAATGGCCTACTGTTCTGGAGAATGTTTAGACTTATCTCGAAAGTAGGAATAAACACATGGAGATCTGTTATGTTGTGCCAAAATCAAGTGATGTTTTTTTTTTGTAAATATAATCTAGAAATAGCTCATTAACTCAAATTAAAGTAGATTACAAGATCAATCTTCTATACGTACTTTGGATGTAGCATAACTATACATCATCAGTTTATCCACTGTAAGTTATACAAAGAAACCGATTCATAAAATAAACACCTAATTTTTTGCAAAAGAAATATGTTGACTTTAAACATCAAATGACTTATATTTGGAACTTCAATCCTCGATCCAAAGGTACTTAGTGAAGAGATTGTTAACACAATTCAATGTTTTCAATCATATTATGCAAGAGTCTGCTTTGTGTGATTGATTGATTGATGTTGCATGTTCTCAACATGATCCCCAATTTATGGATACCATTACCAATAGTTGACCCTATGTCCAGCATGGATTACACAGAACAAGATTATTTAGCATGAGATGACATGTATTTTCATGTACATTTAGTTGTCAAATATGAATAAAATGCAGAAAATTGTAAGTGTAATTGTAGGCAAGCCTTTCCTTCAAAAATGGGGTAAATTCCAAATATTTTTACTCTATAGATACGTGATCATTGACTAACTAAACACTTGATATATATTTAAAAAGATCATTTGTGAAATCTCTGTATTTTCTTACAGAATATGTCAGGTACAGAGATTATATACACTACAAGAAAAACAAGTTGTTGCTACAGAACTATGGCCACTGATATGGAGCTTGTGGCCACAGAATTGGATTCTGACCACGACGCGTCGTGGCCAGTAGCCGTAGCTACAAGTCTCGTCGCGAGAGCTCTCTAGCCACGAATATTCCGTGGCCACTACAAGTGGCCACAGAATTTATCGTGGTCACAACTCTTATATGAAGAATTTGGCTACGGATTGTGGCTACGAGAAACTAGTGGCCACGGAATTATCGTGGCCACAAGTTTCCGTAGCCACATTCCGTGGCCACAAGTCATTTTTCTTGTAGTGATAGTAAGTAAAACTTGGTAATCTTTATAGTCATTTAAAGGAAATTTTTACATTGTCACTTAGCTTGCAAGACACATAATTAGAATAAGGGTTATATAGATCATGTCTTACAGGAAAGCAATCTCTTCTTACCTTCTCCCTTCACTTTGCTGCAGCATAAGTGAAAGCAAGAGAACTATAAATATGTGGCAACACATCCCTCATGTGTGTTGTATGTGTACAGACAGATGAGACAAAAAATACCAAATAACTACGAATAACGTGGACATGCACGACTCCTTCAACATCATTAATCATCATTTGGTCCTCATTTGTAGGCATCTGCTTTGTTGTATTTTGTAATATCTCAATGTCTAAGGCTTCGTTTGGTTGCAGGGTTGGGTTAGGGTACACCGGTGTACTCCTCTTTCCAACCCTCCCAATCTTCCTCACATTTTACTATTCACATGGTTACTCCAACCCAACCCAGTCCAACCCAGCAACCAAATGAACCCTGCCCAACCCTGTAGGGTTGGGCAGGGTTGGGTTGGCCCAACCCGGGATACCCCTCCTTCCAACCCTCTCAATCCTCCTCACAGTTTACTATTCACAAGGGTACCCCAACTCAACCCAACCCTGCTCAACCCTACAACCAAACGAACCTTAAGGTTCTGTTTGGTTGCAAGGTTGGATTGGGGTACACCGATGTACCCCTCCTTCCAACCATCCCAACCCTCCTCACAGTTTACTATTCACAGAGTTACACTAACCCAACCCAGCAATCAAACAGACCCTAAGGGGATGTCTACGTTTAATCATTGATCCAGAAGGTGCATAAGGAGATGGTGACATTTATGGTGTGGATCTTATCTACGGGATCAAATCAGTGGTAAGTATGTAAGATACAAAACGAATGTTGGTGGATTAGAATGAACAGAATAGAAAACTAGATTTGTATGTGTAACTGAGATTGAGAACACAATAAATCCGTAATCAAACCAACAGAATGCTCACGTGTGCCACTGTGGTCGGAAAACTGAGATTAGGGTTGAGATGTTGATGCTCCAGCAGAGGAGAAAGGTGAGGTTAGGGTTGGGGATTATGTAGAAACAAGAGAAATGGGGACTGTGAGAAGCAACAGGGTTATATAAATACATCCTCGAGGAGGATGGAAGCTGGACGCGAGGAGGTGCAGTGGCTCACCGCAGATGAAGGTGCGGCGCGAGAAGGATTGAAGCTTGAAGCAAGGAAGTGTAATGGCTCGCAGTGGACGGATGTGCGGTGTGTGGAGGATGGAAGCTTGATGCGAGGAGGTGCAATGGCTCACTGCGGTCGGAGGTGCGTTGCGAGGATGATGGAAGCTTGACGTGAGGATGTGTTTGTTCTATGTGCAATCGACAATCTTACTCGTATTCATGTATCAACTTATGAAGTCTAGTCCTTCTATTTCTTTTAAATCTAAACATGTATGCATAGAAAGAAGACAATATATAATTAAATTACCAACAAAATGATTGCGGTATTATTTTAATGTAACGATGGATGATCTTTGATATTTTTTTAATAAAGTATGCTTGCTGTTGATTATTGTTGCAACTCGACCTGTTAGATTCACACTCCATGTTCTGAGAAATATTTACCATCCGAAAAAAGGAAAAAACGGAGTTTTTGTCTAAAGAAATGCGTTGAGAAATGGCGGATGTATAGAACCTTTCAAGGAGATAGTGCTTTTTCAAATCTCTCAAAATGGAATCTGTTTCAAACATATATGCCATGGTTCCTTACTTTGACAGGGTGCAAATATCTAAATTTCACTCTTTTAGATACCCTTTCAAACTCATTGCCGATACTAAGTAGCAGTCCAAAATTTGTATCTATTTTTCATGATATTATGCATGGATCAGGTATATCACGACCAATTCCTCAGAAAAAATTGTGGGCAATTCTTCCACAATGGAATCTTATAAGTGAGATTTCGAGTAAGTGTTTACAGAATCTTTTTCTGTCCGAAGAAATGATTCATCGAGTTTGATTCACACTCCATGTTCTGAGAAACGAGTTTTGATCAAAACGAGTTTTACTCCGGTAAAAAAGCCTAGAATAAATAAACTGATATTAATAATCTGCTAGAATTAAGATGATCAAAATAATAAAAATGCATACGTGTGCCGCAATCTCATACAAAATGGGAATTGTTAAATTGTTACCAAAACGTGCACTACAGAAACGACTCCAAAGAATAATACAATTTAAACTCGATCCTTTTGGAAATTGTACAGATCAAAGCTTAAAGATTTAAATTACAATGAAGAACCATATTTACTAGAACAACAATCTTGCTCAGAGTATATTTATATAAATTATAGTTACAAAATAAATTGTTGTTTCTTTGGATAATAATTGCTAACAGAAAATTTTAGTTGGCATTCTTAGTTTAAGATAAAAAAAATCGAGTCATGAAAGGTGTGAAAAAAAAGTAAGATTATCTGGTCGACATAACTTTCCTATTTTTAGATATGTGTTGGTTAATGAATATTGCAATTATGATAAACGCATAGTTTATTTATAGTGCTAAGCTTGTACTTACAAGAATGGATCAATAAGAGGAAGTATGGCATCAAAAGTGGGACAAGCCTAAACTTAAGAGAAAAAAATTAAAAAGAGAAGAAATTAAAGAAAGGAAAGAAAAATCAAGTGATGACAAAGGGTGAAGATCTTTCGTTGAGTCCTTTAGGTACAGTTTAGCTGATGGCCCTTACCCCACGTCCTCTTCTCTCTTTTGTGGGCCCCACTTTATTCTTTTTTTAAAAAATTAAATAAATCAATTTTACATCATCAATCATATAAAAAATAATATATTATACCATCATGTCATATAAAAATTATAAATTACCCCACTTTTACTCACTTTTCCAAACTTCAATACAATCACATCACAATAACTACTTACTTTTTCAAACTTCAATACAATTATATCACTCCAAACCCACTTCCAACCCACCCCCGGTTTAACCCTCTATCCAAATACCAAAATCCAAAAGAGATATTTACACCCATAACCCCGAGTAATATGGTAATTACCCCAGGAACCCTGCGTAAGTGCGAATTACGCTAAAACCCCCGAGTAATGCTTAACGATTACGTGTGTAACCCTTCGTTACGCTGGGAAGTTAGCGGTAACCACGGTTGGGTTACCACCTACCACCACCGAGTTTCGAGGTGGAGATCAAATGGCTGGGATTGTGTTGCCACCACGTGTATGGTGTAGATGGAAGCGGAAGTCGAACGATGAATAGTGCCTGGGTGACGAGGTATGTGTTTTTGCCCTCGTCCCGCCCACCCTCGACATCCTCAACGATCGTTCCCGCCTTCGGATCATCGTCTTCGTTATCTTCTCCAACTCGCGGAAGAAGAAGAGCCCCCACCGATCGCCGACGACACGCTTCCTCGTACACCAAGCTACCAGAATCAACTCGAAAGGCAACGGTATGTCCTCCCCCATCGTATTCGCCTCTGAAAATCTTCGTAAAATTCAACTGAGTACATGAGAAAGAAACATGCATGTACCTTAGGGCATGGGTTGGTTCGAAGGCCGCGATGGGGTCCTCAGCATTTGCGTCTGATATGGGGGATACTTCAAGAAGGTGCGAGGTCGTGGTGGCGATAGGTACTTGCTGGGACAGCAAATCATCATAGGGACAGACCCAGATTACACGTGTTGGTTCGACATCTTGGATGACATCGCAAAAGTTGTTCCATGGCAACCAAAGGATTCCTTGCGGTTGAGCTACAAAATTCCTAATTCCCATCGATCCAGGTATGAAACTATGTCATGGTGTGAGATGTTATTGGCCTACTCGCTTATTATATTAGGTATACGAACTGTACTCGCATTTTGTCTTCGTTAGGTATGCGAAGTTATCTGATGAGAAGCAGATGATGGAAATGTTTCACTTGCACCAAGATGGGACGCAAGTTGAGTTGGTGGTGGAGTTTGATCAAGATGATGAACCACTTGCTGAGGAGGAAGCGGATGCGAATGCAGGTCAAGATCCAACTCCCACGTCCTTAGGGACTGATGCGAATGAGGCAGCGGAGGCTTTGCAGGAGTTGGGATCGGTTACGCATGAATCCTTGGAGACAGTTCAATGCATTGCTAATACCGAATTTGTGCAAGGGGATGGAGTGGAGAGATTTACTACTGAAGCCATGGATTTTGAGGATGAAGTTGTGAAAATGGGACATCGATCCGAATGAGGCAGTGGAGATGGATGATGATCCCCTATTTGGAGAGCCACTTGGGGATGAATCAAGAGAGGAGGAATCAAGGGCACCCATCAGTCCCAATGCCATGGAGTCACAGATGTTGAGTTCTCAGCAGTCGCGTATAATGAGATCGAAGAGAGTGTTGCGCTCTCAAACCCTATGTATCGATGTAAGCGAATCAGAAGATTCTGATTTTGTTGTTGATAGCTCAAGTACCAGTGACGATGACCTCAGCGGTCTTGAGTCTGAGAATAGCTACCACTATCTCTTAGATTCAGATTTAGAGAATGTTGAGGACTTCGAAGGTAGAATATCCACCAACGACATGGAGATTCCTGACATTGCGGTTGGAACCGAGTTCGATGGACACGATGAATTTAAACAAGCATTAAGCACTTATTGTCTAAGGAATGAATTTGATGTGAGATTTATAAAGAGTGAGGCAGTACGGGTGACAGCCATATGCAGGGGAGAAGATTGTAAATGGCGAATCCATGCTTCTAGACTCTAAGATAGCATGCGATTACGAGTCAGGACTCTACATGGCGAGCACAATTGTTCATCTGTCAATAGGATTGGCAATTCATTGGCTTCACAAGAGTGGATTGCCAAGTACATTGATCCATGGATCAAAGACAACCCAGAAATGACTGTCAACGCCATATCTCGACGACTTGCCGAGCAATTCCAAGTCCGTTTACCTTACATGAGGATATGGAGGGGAAGAAGGATTGCCCTAGATAAGATCAGAGGAAAAGTTGAGGAGTCATATTAGAGACTTCCATCTCTCATTTATGAACTGAAGAATCGTAATCCTTCAAGTGTAATTCACTACGAAATTGAGAAGGACGATTCATTTCTACGTGTTTTCATATCGTTGAAAGCACAAAGGGAAGGTTTTATTCAAGGATGTAGACCTTTCATAGGTCTGGATGGGTGCCACATGAAGGGGAAATACCTAGGAATACTACTCTCAGCGACAGCATTAGATGGATGCAATGCATTATTCTCTGTGGCTTTCGCAGTTGTAGAAAGCGAATCCAATGCCACATGGAATTGGTTCATGACTCATTTGAACCATGCTATCGAGTTTGGCAATGGTGCTGGGTTGACTTTCATATCAGATGCATAGAAGGGTCTCGAGTTTGGCGGTGAAGACCCTATTCCCCCAAGCAGAGCACAGGACATGTATGCGACACTTGTATAAAAACTTCAAGAAAAAATTCCTTGGCGAAGAATTAGAGATCATGGTTTGGTCTGCTGCGAGGGCGTTCGATAACAAGCACTATACTTACTGGATATCTGAGATTCAAAAACATAGCATGGGTGCCATACCAGTGGTTGGCAAATGTACATGAGAAGTGGAGCCGTCATCAATTTGGTGACTCGACGAAGTGCCATTATGTTACAAATAATTTGAGTGAATCATTCAACGCATGGATATCACCAGCGCGAAATATGCCCATTTGTGAGCTTATTGATTGGATTAGGCAAAAGTTGATGACAACGATGGATGAGAGACTTCGACGGTCGAAGAATTGGAAAGAAAACGCTGTGCCATCAGCCTTGTCTTACGTGAGAGGCATCACAAGGGACTTGAAGGGCTTCATTATTAGAAGAGCTGATGACAGCAATGTGGAAGTAGAAACTCCTTCCGGGAGGTATGTTTTAAACCTTCTAGCCCGCGAATGCTCGTGTCGAAGATGGCAACTGTGTGGGCTTCCATGCACACATGCAGCAGCCGTGTTGGGAACCATCAGAGGAGTGCGGTGGGAGAACTACATCACTGATTACTACAAGGTTGATCGTTATAGGAAAGCCTACACTTGTGCATGCATAGCACCAATGTCCGACAAGTCGCAGTGGTTGATGGTCAATCTGCCATTTAAGGTGCAATCGCCTCACACCACAAGGCCACCAGGATGTCCGCGAAAGAATCACATTCGGCCAAGGGACGAGAATGATGGCAAATCAAGGCATAAATGCAGCAGGTCTAGCAAGTTCGGGCACCAAGCCCGCACCTGCAAAGAACCACTCAATGCACCATCGCCTCTAGTACGAGCTAACCAAGAGGTACCACTAGGCCCCTCAACGCAAGCTTCAACAAGCAATCAAAATTCCTTGGCCAACAAAAGGTATTAATTTCGATTGTCTTGCATTTTATCTACATTAGATCTTTATTTGTGAAACATCGTAAACCTAAAACATCTGTATTTTCCTAGTGGAATTGGGTGCAGGTCAAGAGGTTCTTGGACAAGAGGAAGAAGGGGCGAAGGCCTACAAAGAAGGGGGTGTGGACGAAAAAGAACAAGAAATTTCGAAGCATTTCCAGATGGACCTCCACTTTCGATGGATCCATAGGTACATCACTTCTCATCATCATTAAATCTTTGTTGTGACAATGTTCAATGTAATCGTTATTTCTCATTACAGGGAATGTGCAGAAAGGGGAAATGGAAATGGAAGTTTTTTGGGAGACCGTTTGAGCTCATGGATCTACTACATGGACAAGAGAAGCTCAGCTAATACAGAATTGGGATGTGAGATTCTGGATGGGTGTTTTTTTTTGGATGCACAACAAACTTCTCATATGTATATTTTTTGGATGGGACAATCGTTTAAGTATTATGTGGTAGATTGTCTGGATGTCGGTTTTTGTATATTTAGACGAACAATCCTTTAAGTATTATGTGGTAGATTTTCTGGATGTCGGTTTTTGTATATTTAGACGAACAATCCTTACATGTGCTATGTAATTGTTTTTGGATACTTGCATGAGCAATCGCCATTTTGTCATGTATACATGAGATTTCTTTTTTGTTGCGAAATATTATTTTGAAAGCAATGTATGTGATTAACATGGATATGAATAGCAAACATATCAATGTTTCTTTCAGCCATATCAATATTGCTGAAAGCTTCTTCAATACTACCTTAACATTCGCATATGTTGCTGGAGGCTTCTTCATAGTGCCGAAAGATTGTGGTTTCTTGCTGCAAGGTTCATCCATCCAACGAAAGAAATCGCAAGTCTTCAAGGCGCATGTGTAGAATCGTGCTCCTTTGCTCCATGGTTTGGTGGAGGTCTTCAAAACAGCCTCGACGCCGCAAACGCAACGCATAATAGATGATGATTCAAAGGAACACGATCGCATTTTCTGCAATTAACGTAGACATCTTCAAACAATAACTTGTAGACACAAAAAAAATCGACTTCTTGCAACATAACGAAAAAAAATATTCGCACCTTCTGTTGTGGATTTACCAGCACCTACCTCAAAAATAATATTTCTATGGGCCTCTACAAGTCATTTTATAGGTTTTTGCATGGGAGGGGAGACACCCAACGGATCTATTTCTAGCCGTTGGAGCCCCTCAAACCTGAGGGCATTTTCGTCCATAAACTAACGGCCGTCCAACAAAAAGAAACGTCCACTAACACAGGGTTATGCTATGCAAGAGTTAAGCATTACTCGGGGGTTTTAGCGTAATTCGCACTTACTCAGGGTTCCTGGGGTAATTACCATATTACTCAGGGTTATGGGTGTAAATATCCCAATCCAAAAACGACTTACCATCTACCAGTTTAACCCGCATTAACCCGCCAACCAAACGCAATGGTTCCTTGTTTGATTTACAACCCCATTTCATCATTGTATCGTGAATTATACTTAAAATACGGATGCTAGTACTTTATTATTCGACTAACTCACTTTTGATTTGACGAATTTTTGTATGAATCAACTAATTGATTCTTCCACTCCACTAACACGCAATGATGAAAAAATGTGCTATTAAAATTGCATTTATGTTCCAAGAATGGAGCAAGAACAATCTACGGAAAAAATGTGAAGGTGAAATATCATGGAAAAAAGGCAAAGAATAAGATTTGCTATGTCCTATTGAAATGATCTTACAAGACTTTTAGTGATACTGAGATCTAATGAATCACATATTGGTCATTTAACTTTCTCAAATTCAGTGGAAATTGTCATTTTTCGCATTTTAACTCATATCCATACTTATTTTGCATTACGCTAGCTTATCTCACATGTACGGCATAAAAATACCTTAAAAACTAAATTATTTATTCTTACATCATTCCTTAAAAAAACCTATGAGAAATGTACAGATGTTCTTCTATATTACAGGTAAATCTAATTCATGTAATCCAGGATATGTCTTTCACAGTACAATACAAATACCTGCATTAATATATCTTATAAATATATAAATCTAAGTATCGGTATACATATGTGCTTATACACGTAATTAACCCATATATATATTCCATAAACAAAGGTAATAATATGAAAGAATATAACTATAATTATCACTGTGGTATATCCTTGTATAATTTCATTTGAACCCCATTATATACTTTTTTATGGGTAAAAGGTATATGCTATCAGGGAGTAGCTGACTTGACTACTCCCAGCTTGTTTTTGGAAATCCGAAAACCAACCCATTATCTCGACTCTTTCGGGCAGGGCGATAATCAAGGGCTGAGCCATGATGACCAAGTCGTCTTGATTTCTATGTGCAAGGATATTATAATATCTGAGATCCATTTAAAAATAGTTGCAGAGCAATATTCTTCTTCCTCCTTATATTGATGTCGTCATTACGTGAAGATGTGTGGTGCTCTGTAAAGCAAAGAGGAGAGAGAAGCTCTCCTCCAAGTAAATGGTGTGGACTCAGTAATCATCGGTATATAAAAAACCAAGTCAAGCCACCCATCTTGACCCTTGATGGCATATCATACAAAGGAAAAGGATGTGGTCCTCTTGTAGCCAACCTGAGGAAGTCTCTCTACTCACATAATTTCCACTCCTACGTACTTGTTGTCTATCCATGGACTCTTCCCTGATCTATGCACTCTTGTTTTCCCTCCTATTCTTCTTGTTCATCTCATCGAGATGCGATGGTTGTTGGACTTACAATAAAAGTTATATTTTATCATGAACATCTAAAATAAAAAATGTGAATGTATTTTACTATTAAGGTTCATTTGTACAACTAGGATTATGTACAATAACCATATTGAATACCATGCAGCTGAGAGGATACTGTTGACTTCAAAGATGTGATATTCAATAAAAATCTCCAGTCTGAGAAAGTGATTGCAATCTTTGTGTAAAGACTGATTTCCAATCGACTTCTCGATATAGGTCCTATGCATAGTAATGAAGGTTCAAAAGTATTGAAAAAATCAAGTCAAAGAGTTGACTTGATAAGTTCGAGATAAACTAAGACCTAGATTGTAACTATCACGATCAAGCACACATCCTTTGACTTGATACATACATTATATATATATATATATATATATATATATATATATAGAGAGAGAGAGAGAGAGAGAGAGAGGTAAATGGGGCTGCCCCCAGGGAGTAGCCAACTTGGCTACTCCCACCCCTATTTTTCCCTCATTTTTTATTTTTTTGGAAAATAAAAAATTGTATATTCATCATTATATCTCTCTCACATTCTATTAAAATTTCGTCAGAAACAGAGACTCCTACGACCTCCATCCAAACATGGTCGATTTAAAAAATCCTGCGACCATTAAAAAAATGACGTCTGGATGGAGGGCTTAGGAGTCTCTGTTTCTGACGAAATTTTAATAGAATGTGAGAGAGATATAATGATGAATATACACATTTTTATTTTCCAAAAAAATAAAAAAATGAGGAGAAAATAAGGGTGGGAGTAGCCAAGTTGGCTACTCCCTGGGGGCAGCCCCATTTTACCCATATATATATATATAGGGTAAAATGGGGCTGCCCCCAGGGGGTAGCTAACTTAGCTACCCCCGCCCCATTTTCTCCATGTTTTAAATTTTTTTTTTGAAAATTTCTTCCATGAATACTCATCACTATATGCCTATATTGTGTCATTAAAATTTTGTGTGAAACAGAGACTCCTACAGCCTCCATCCAGACAGTCATTTTTTTAATGGTAACCGGATTTTTTAATCGACCCCGTTTGGATGGAGGTCGTAGGAGTCTCTGTTTCGCATGAAATTTGAATGACATAATATAGGGATTTAATAATGAATTTACACGGTTTTAGATTTCAAAAAAAAAATTGTGAAAAAGGGGCGGGGGGAGCTAAGTTAGCTCCCCTAGGGGGCATACACATTTTACCCATATATATATATATATATATATATATATATATATATATATATATATATCTGTGTGTGTGCCTGAGTATGCATATTTGGCCAACCAATAGATTGGTGACCTGATCAAGGTCCATATGCCTACGAGTTGGTGTGCATATGAAGACATATGATAAGCATGATCTCTCAAAGAAATCATACTGGTTCAGAATTGATGAACGGGAAGACAAAGCTCACTCATGAGATATTTTGGGTCAAAATGAAGTCCATGCATAGTTGTCTTGTTTATAAAACAGACATGAATTCGAGATAGTAATATATGCTTTTGGAAATTATGTGATCAATATTGTCGTCCAATTATCGAATGAGAAATAAATTGATATGTTCCGAAGAAGACGGTCAACTAGGGTTTGAATTACGGATATATCAAAATCTTCCAATGTGAAGGATAAATGAGTAGTAGGATTACTCATGGTTAAATCTATCATAATAGATCATCTACCATGACGCTTCTATTCTGAGGGAGTGATGAAATATGATGGATTTTAATGGCTCCATTTAACTAGATGATTTGAGATTTAATTGGATTAAATCACAATTCATTTGTATCCAATTTTCAATTCCAATGTCCAAATATTGAAAACGGAAATGATCATGAAAAATAGAAATATAAAAGTTCCTTAAGCTAATTTCTAAGCTCCAAATGATTTGGAATATTGTTAAAAATTGTTGAGGAACTTGGGTCTAGCTCACCGATACTTTCTCAAGCTCACATAAAATGGTGTGCATTTCGTTGAGCTCACTTAGAGTGTAATGTGTTACACTTGAGCTCAATTGATAAGAGTGTATCAATTTCAAGATAAAATGGTATAAATGCTGAAATTGGATTGATATCCATATTTCAAGTCGTTATATATGGATAGTAAGATCTCTCTGATATTATCTCCAAGTATCTATATTTGTATCTCATGAGTCCTGATTGGATTAGGACTCATACTATTTCATGTCAATATTGTGACAATAATTGTTATTATCATTAATAAAGATATTTTTGTGAATATGATTCATAAATGTGATTCAATAATTAATATAAATGCTGATTGATAGTAATTAATTATATTTATTTGAATATGATTCATATAATTATTAAAAGGTACATGTGTGAATTCGATTCAAATTGAATAATAAATGTGAATTGTAATTTACATTTTTATTTGCATTTATGAATGTGATTCATAAGCTATAAGGATTGTTCTCATAAAATTATCAATTTCGATAATTAGATTATCAAATTAATTAATAGAGAAAAAACTCCAATCTTTATATGGAAGGAGGGCACGTATACCGAGGAAACATGGCACCCTCTATGAGAGGCCTAATTGGATTGGATTCTCTATTTGTTGCTTAATTAGTTAATTGATGATTAAAAGGATATAGTTCTAGTCCTAATCCTTGTTCAATAAGGACTAAATCATACCCCTCGATCTTTGATCAGTGGGACATCATGGAGGATGTCTACTATGAAGAGAAGACTAATCATAGATGTCGCTCGTGGCTATAAAACAGAAGGAAATGCATCTCTTTTATGATATGCTTCTTCCTCCTAATAACTCCAAGTTGCATTGATCATTGAGAGAGAAGCTTTTAGAAGAAGAATCTCTAGTACACATCCTCATCTCCCTCTATAGCCCAACATGTCCAATTTCAAGCCTCCATCTTCTCGCCATAGGTGTGGCCTTACGAGAAAGAAGATTGTTCTTCATTGTGCTTCGTGTATGTGTAAGAGGACTCGTTTTCATGATATGAAATCAAAATCTTGAGATCTTCTTGGTCTCATTTTGGGTGGACAACTTCAAGAAGAAGAAGATATCGAAGTTTGTGTGAAGATGTGACTCATCATCGTGCCCACGAGAGAGAGAAGCACAAATGGGACTGTATACAGAGGTCTCTTACTTTAGAGACTCATGCTTCACGAGGTAATGTTGGTCTCATCTCAATATTCATTAGAGTATTAGAAATCATGTTCGGAAAGTTATTTCTATAAATTAATGATTTCGCAAATTACAAAAGTTGTGCTGAAATTTCTTGTTCATATTATGAACATGCAATGTTTCAAGCAAATGTGTTGCTATTTTTCAATGTTTTGTGATGTGAAATAACAAATATGATTATTTACTTCCTTCAATGACCATACAGTGAAACTATGTAAATCAAGCGAGCGGGAAGCTCTCCCCCAATGCATGAATGTTAATCTCCTACAATGATGAGGATTTCACTAGACCTATATTTATTTGTGTCTTTCTTGATGGGATGTGGTGGTAGTGAGATGGATAGGTCCGATTAAGTAATAAGGACCATTTGTAGAGGAACATGGGAAAGGGATAATGAGGGATAAAGCGGGATAAGACAATATTTTTATTCAGTTGGGAGGAGATAATATGAGGTATAAGGAAGGGTAAGTGGTAGTTATTTGTTATTCTTTGTTCGATAGGTGATGAATCTCTATTATTCTATCATTTTGGCCTTAAAATCCTAGTAAATACATGTAAATATGCATGCATTAACATTCATACATTATTGTGAAAATATTATATTAAATACAGTTTTTAATGCCAAAATTATAGATAAAGAAAATAAAAGAAAAAGAATAAAATATTAAAGATATTTTATGACCCTAAACCCTGAGATCTAGGCATCTCGATGACTAGGTCAATAAGGAATAAAGTAGCGGGAGATAAGGGTCCAAAATACAATTAAAATCCCCTTTTATTTATTCATTTTTGGGACCTATTTTATTTCTATTTTTTATACTTCAAATAAAGAAACTTTGTACATGAAAGTTATAAATAATTAAATATAAAAAATATAAAATTGATTTCATATAAAAATAATATATAGTGTACAAAGATTTCAAAATCCCAAATTCCCAGACCCATATCTATCGAATAAAAAATCAAAATATATAAAAATCATCTTTAATTGTGTATAACTTTTATAAGTTATTTAATGAAGATAGTTTCATATTTTTTGGAGTTAAGATGTGAAAGTTAGGTTTTGGATCCCTATTGCATAGTTTACCTGATTTAAATATTCATTTTATTTATTCTGTATTACTCTTATAAATTTTTTATTTTATAATTTTTTAAATATTATTTATAATATGTGTACATATCAAAAAAGGAATAAAAAATAAATAATACATTAAAATAAAATAAAATACAAAAAATACATATACAATAACTATACCTATAGCATTAATACACCTATTTATTTAACTATATATAATATATCAAAAAAATAATAAATATATGTATATGTATATGAAGTTAAGTTATAAATTTAAAAATAATGAAATTTAAATATATAAAATAAAAAAATAGATGAATATACTTATATATAACACCTAAAACGTAACTCGTAATAAATAACCTCTAAAAATAAATAAAAATCATAAGAAAATACTTTGAAAAATAATAAACTTTTTTATTTTAAAATATAAAGTCAATAAAATCATTTATTATTTAATATCTATTTTTTAATAATTTATGGAAGGGTTTTTTTCTAGTTAGTCCACGTGGACCAATAAACGTCCCCTGCCCGTTGACCTCGGTCAACTCTCTGACCGAGGTCTCCATCCTGTCAGAACCTCGTTTCTAGTCATTTTCCTCAATTTTTGTAAACCTCTCCTTACATCTTTAGGGCTTGATTCCTTCTTTGCCTTTTCTCCTCGTGGATTGCTCATACTCACATACTGCTTTCCTCGGGGATTGCATCAATGCATCGCAACCTACGTCTTATTATTTGGAGCCTCTCGAACACACTGTACATAAACCACCCTCTTCCTCCATTTGAAGTTTGAACCCCTTTTGACCATCTTCTTTCCCTCCTGATGTGCCCGTCGGCTGGAGGATGGTGACATCACCTTTGCCACACCTTTAGGTTGGTCGAAGGAGCGGTCCTAGGGCAGTTCCACCACCTCCGGCGAGCTCACCGTCGAGGTCGTTCTTTCTGGCTTTCCGACTGGTTAAGCTCCCTTTTACTACTTTCTTACCTTTGTTTTAATAATTAGGTGTCTTTCTCACAATTGTGTGAGCTTTAATTACATAATTTAGCCTTAAAATCATATCCTCATAGTTCTCCAGAGCCTTTCTCCAATGAATCCATTTCGTCGTGCTCCGCCCGTCCCTCGACGCACTAGCCACCACAACGTCTTTTCCTTCCATTTCCCTACATTCTAGTCCTCTTCATACATCCAGAAACATCATGGATATGGAGACTAGGTCTCCACCTCCATCACCGCCATCAGAGACCTCTGTCACCCTTCACCTGTCACTCCTCCTTCACCATCTTGCCCCCAACCCCTTTGTTTTCTTTGCTTGTCCTTATTGCAGGTGCTAGCGAGCCAAAGACCCCTGAAAGGGGTCGATTTTGCTACTCACTTGAGCAACCTAGAGCTTCCATCTATGCCGAGCTTGATCTGCATCATCTGAGTTCCAGGTCCCCTGGTGAAGCCGTCGTCTGAAGTAGAGGATCTTACGCTACATTTTTCCCCTATCCTGCATCATCCAAACGACCTGATGGGTGTAGGAGGTCAGATCGAAACTCGTGGGCGATGAGTTCTTGCGATGTTCTTCCGGGCCCTCTTCCTGCCGTTGGATCCCCTTGTCGCTCCAGACCGTACAACAACCGTTGGATCTCCGCGAGCCTTCACCGTCGGATCACCTCGGACGATCTAATCAGAGTCATCCGCGCCCAACCGGTATCACGCATCCTCAAAGCAACAATGGATAAGTGACCGCAATTCTGTCGCTCGATCGCGCGCCCTGTGGGGGTATTTTGCAAACTTAGCCCCGTAAGTTTTTGTATTTAATAACTAGACCTTAAACTATCATATAACTTTATAATATTTTGTATAATTTGCAAGTAATCCCCTAGATTTTCGGTAATTGCATCCAGGACCACGCCACGTTACCTCACGTGACGCCCCGCGTGAGGCGGCATTTTGCTGGTGTTTTGTATTACTAATCATTCCAGGAACTTTTATGCACATTTATTAATTTTGGAAAAATTAAAGAGAGCCCCTTAGATTTAATTTTATTTACATTTATGCCCCTATCATTAGTGTAGTTTCTCTTTGTTGTTTTTATTTATTTAAAATATCTACATTACTCTAAAAAATCCACAAAAATATGTATATGCTCATGATTATAAACACTTCAATGTACATATTTTATTATATAATGCATTTTTAACCTTCAGGTCGAAAATCACTAAAAATAACAAAAGAAATCCCTTAAAAATTAAAAACCTTTATAAAAATTTAGAAAATTCTCAAAAATTATGTATCTATTTCTGAATTTTCTTCATATTATCATTATTTTAAAATTAATTTGGAGGAATTTTGATATTGTATGATATTTTTCTCCGTCCTTTTAAATTCTGCCTAATTAATTTATCCATGTTTTAAGGTATTTTTGACTTTAAAAGTATTTAAAAATTATCAAAAAATCTTAAAAAATCACAAAAATAGTAAATATATATATATATAAACCAAAAAGATTTTATTTTCATGATTTTTTCAATATTTATTATTGTGCATATCAAGAATAGTCTATATTGTATATATAGCCTTATATATATTATATCTCTTTTATTAAAAGGAAAAACAAATATAAAATATATAAAAATATGAAAAGAAAATATAAAAATAGAAAATTAAAAATCAAAATACAAAATTATAAAATCAAAAAATAAAATAAAATAAATAAAACGCACAAAAAAGACATATAGATACATACTTCACAATCATTTTTATGCATTTATTTGCCCGGTCTATCCTTTATGCTTCATATGTTCGACCTCTACAAGCTTGCACACTATACACATCTATTGTAGAGTTATAATAAATTTTAACTCCACTATATTTTTCATTGCTTGATCATTATTGTGGGTTAATAGTTGATTAACCCGGATTTCGTGAGCAGTCGCTTCAGCGACATTGTGGTCTCGCCTTATGTAGACTGCTTTAGACCCTCGCAAAATCTGAGTTATTTCAGTAGGAGGGAGATGATGATGAGGGATATGAGGGTTATGTAACTTATGTTAAATAAGATTGTCAGATAAGTGGTATTTATTTGTAATTTATTTATGGAAGAGGCACATGATGGAGTTATAGTGAGGGAAACCCTATTTCTCATTTTGACTTCATGACCAAAATGTTAGAATAAGGATGGATAACCCTCCTTATTCCTCACACGAACATCCCTAAATGTACTGGCAACTTTGCAGCCAACGACTAAGCCTACTATTCAACTTAGTCAATCTCTTTTGATTTTAAACATGTGAATATGTGTTATGAGGTGTCTAACTATTGATTTTTTGTCTTTTACATAGACTCGACCTTGAGCTTCACCCTCAGATCCACATTAGAGAACCTAACTAGATATACGCTTCTTCAAGATCATGAGAAGCGTACATTATGGTTGCTTCTATTGGAGCAAAGACTTTCATCCACATCCTCTTTATACTATGAACTCCTTTCTCATGTCAAGGACTCAGACACTCGGGTGCTGGAGCACTCTCACACTTAAGGGTCCACATAGAAATGTGTGTATCATGCAATGATTTGACTCATTTCGTGAGGTCGCATTCTCGCTTCATTTTCTTAGAAAATTTTCTTACAATTAGTTTGTTATGGGTTGTTGAATAACAAGAAAATCAATCTTTGTATGATTTGAACTTATGATATCGGGTTTAGGGGACCCATGCTCTACCAAACTGAACTAAGAACACTTTCTTTGATTTTTATGGAAGAATATCTTTTATATTAATGGAATAAAATCGAAATGAAAAAGATGATTTTTAGACATTTAATTCCCAATAAATTATTACCAATTTTAATTGTTCTCAATTATCTCCATTAGTGCCCGTAAGATAAGTATATTACTATAATAATGAATGGTGGGCACATGGTATTGGGTCACCATGACCCGCTTGTATTGGGTCACCATGACCCGCTTGTATTGGGTCACCACGACCCGCTTCTATGGGTTAGGCTGCCACTAATATAGATGACTATAAATGTCAATAACCAGTATACCAGGTGGATATGACACTTGATTGGATTGGGGGTGGAAGATTTAAAAGGGTTTTGAACCAAATGGGTTAATATATTTCCTGTTCCAATAATATTCTGTGCCATATATTATTTATTTGTATTTACTTATTTCTTTTCTTTATTTATAATTTACTTAATATAAGTTGCGTATTTATGTTTATTAAGATTATAAAGTATTTGGATGCTAGATTTTTGTCTTTCCTTTTTGAATTCTTCTGGTTTAATTTGGATTTTGTATTTTTTTATATACACTGCAGGTTTGTATGAATAAGCAAATGTTTGTATTTTTATACATTTATTGTGTGTAAATGTGTGAGACAGACACTTTTGTGTGTTGATGTAAATGTGCATAGAGGCGGACACGTGGGTACTTAAGTGTGTGTGATCGTGCGTGGATTTTTATTAAAGAAATTAATGCATGTATGATTAATAATGCATTTCCCTATTCTCTTTATTTCCCAAACTTTAAGAATTGTTTATCAATTAATATGGAGTGTTAGTTCACAAGCAAGTATTGACATGATCAAATACATGGTAAAAGCACTCGATTCTAGCCTAATTTAGATTTGTTATCATGATGAATCAGAGATTGATCATACTTCTTCCTCTCTACTTCCCCCACTCGCTTGAGGTTGGCGAGAGAAGGGAGTATCTAAATTGTCGATATAGTTGTGCTATATAAGTATAATAAAAGTTGAGGAAGAATATTTGTCCTTTGCTAATGGTAATAGTATACACGAGATTTTTTTATTATATTTCTACTTAACAATAGAGTTTTGATCAATGCATGAAGGAAGAGGTCTTAGAAGCCCCAAAAAGCAAGGGTGATATGTATGGAGACTAGGATATAAAAGGGGGGGTAAAAGAAGAGGATGCAAAGTGGTGGCCATGGAGTAGGGTGAGTGCAACGAGGAAAAGTGAGCTAGACCTCTGTAAGGACCTATATATTAAATAATATATTTTATGCTTATATGTTAAAATATATTTTGCTTTTATGCATAACAACCGCATGAGTTATATAAACAGTAGTTTAGAATGTTTCTTATGCATGTTGAAGGATTTATCTTTGTGTATCTATAAAAAGTTGAGGATAAGCTCTGCCGTTGTAGACAGGAAAAAAAGAGAAAAGTGTTGCATAACACAGGAGCAAAACCACTTTGGCTAATGGTGGTATAATCACCGCAGAGATCGCTTTAAGCCGATAAATAGGTGGGAAAAAAAGGAAAAAAATAGACCATTACTCAACCAGTAGATCCAGATGTGAGATCTGCTCTGATTACGATCTACACACTCAAAAGAACCAATTGGATGCATATTCTATTGCCCTTTACAATGCACGTAATTTCTTCCTCATATACCGATGCTTTTACTGCAGGGCTTCCGATTAGAGTATCACACACACATCGTCAATAGTTACATTTTCTGGTATATGCTGAAACACACAAATAACATCTTTCACACTGCTTATCAATAAATTGAAGATAAGCGTACCTCCAATTGCTTTTAAGAAATAGTGTACCCAAGAACGTCCAGAATCCCACTATAAATCCAAGCACTATGCTCACATAAAGCCATATGGAGTCATTGGCGACATTTACATTGTTTGTATCTTCAGAATTCGGGCGATGATTGCTCTCACAAGCTTCTAGCGGCTTTCCACACAGCTGATTACCCATATACGAAGAATTTGAAAAAGTAGCAAACTGCTGTCCGGATGGTATTCTTCCAGATAAATGGTTAAACGATGCATTGAATCTGCTCATAAAGGTTAATCTTGTTAAGGACTCTGGGATATTGCCAGAGAGATTATTTCCTGATAGATCAAGAGATTCCAACCGAGATAGCATACAAAAGCTCTCAGGGATACACCCATTGAATAGATTCTGAGACAAGTTCAAATTTATTAAACCAAGAAGGCTTCCAATTGCTCCAGGTATCTCTCCAGATAATCTATTTTCGGAGAGATCTATACTTGCAAAAAGTTCCAGTGTAGCACTGTACTCCATTTCACTTCCTTTAAATGTTACTTCGATTTTCTCTGTATAAAATTGTAGACCGTAGAATCTATTTCTTGTATATCCAACATCTTTCATGGCAGTAAAGTTACCAAAAGTAGGAGGGAGAGATCCAGAGAAATTATTCTTTGCTAAATCAAGGACTTGAAGAGATCTCAAATCGGACAGCTGTGGAGGGATGTTGCCGTAAAACAAGTTTGACCGTAAGCTAAGAACCCTCAGCCCATGCATGTTTTTGCATTAATCCAACTCGGCATATTTCCGGTGAATCTGTTGTTGCCTAAATCAAGAACAGACATATCTTTGCAATTTTGCAGCGATGCTGGAAGGATCCCTTGAAGGTTATTGTTGCTCAGGTGCAATGACGTAATGCCACACGAAATATTCAAAGCTCTCATATATTCATTAAAGGCTCCCAAGCAGGGTGGAAGTGGTCCAGAGAGATGGTTATTTGAAAGATCCAATATTCATAGCCAACTACTATTGCAGAGGGCCGAAGGAACTGGACCACTTAAATTGTTCCCTGAAAGAGACAAAATCTCAAGAATGGGTTCCTCACCAAGAATTATCGGACCTGAATTTGAGTTATTAAATAATATCAATGATATGAGACCAGTCGGCAAGTTTGGCAAGGAACCTTCCAGCATATTTGAATGAAGGTCGACATATCGTATATAGGATCTATTCGTTACAACAGTAGGAATGATACCATGTAACATATCCTGAGAGGTCTATACTAAAAATACTCGAAGAGAAATTCCATATCCATTGTGGAAGAAGTCCTGATATACCTGAATTGGACATATTTAATTCCCAAAGATTGACATGTGTCTGAAGCCACAGGGGGAACCGTGGTCCAAATTTACGACCCCAACCCCAATGTCCGAAGTGAAAATGGTGGAGTCCAAGACGGAGACAGAGCAAGTTGTACTGAGTTCGAAGACAATTTTAGAGTAGTCAAATTAGTGAGATGGCGGAAATCTTCTTCGAAAAAATTCCCATACAAATTATTCTCACTCAAGTCAAGATATTGTAAAAATCGGAGTTTCCAAAATGACGAAGGTATAGAACCACTTAAGTTATTCTTGGAAAGATCTAGGTATTGGCACGAAGTTAGATTCCTGAGCAAGAAAGGGATATGTCCACTCAATTTATTCATGGAAAAGTCCAAATTCTCCAAAGATACCATACCGCCCACTGACTTAGGAATGGAACCAGATAGCAAGTTTTCACCGAGGTCCAGCCACTTGAGATGCTTGTAGTCCCCCAGCCACGCTGGTAATTGTCCTCTGATATTATTAGACCATAAATCCAACCTCTCCAAATTAAGGCGACGGTTACACCCCATGAAAAAAAGACCGAGGTCAGCATATATCTGATTACCCTGTAAACTCAACGAACACAAGCTGCAAAGATTCCCTACAATCTCATTATCACCAAGGTCAAGGTGTTCAAGACTCCTCGCATTCAACAACCAGCGAGGTAGTTTGGAGTCCATTCTATTCCAAGGGAGGTCAAGTGACAGCAGCCGCGTAAAACTTGCATTCAAGACAGACAAGGAACGAGGATTGAGAGAACAATCTGACAAGCTTATGTTTGAGAGGAAGGGTAGCATGTTAAGTACTTGAAACAATCCGGTGGCCTTTGAAAGATATGCACCACTCAAGTCGAGGTACCGGAGTGATGAGAGCTTAGCGAGCCACTCACCATCACTTTGAAGACCGCAGAAATTCCATTGAGATAAATCTAGAGCTTCAAGAGAGGAGAGATTCTCGAGTTGGGGAGGTATCACTCCCGTGAAGTTAGCATGAGTGAGGTTGAGGTACCTCAAATTCTCAAATGTTCCCAAGAAAGGAGGAATGGTGCTCCTCTCGAAATCATTCCAACTCAAGTCCAGGTGCTGCAGATACTTGAGAGAGACCAGAGATGGGTTGATCCTACCTCTCAAAGGATAGTAATTGTCATTTCCCCATGAAGAAGGAAGGCTGAGCTCGATGACGTGACCGGTCTGATTGTCGCAGACTATACCGGTCCACTTGCAGCAGTCTCTTCCGTATGTCCACGAGGAGAGCCTGCGGTTGGAAGCGACTATGCCGTGCTTGAATTGGAGGAGAGCTTCCCGCTCGCTTGCTTTACACGGCACCCCCGTGTGGCCATCGCATCTTGATGAGATGAAGAAGAAGAAGAAGAAGAAGAAGAGAGAAAACAAGAACCCTAATATCAGGGAGGAGGCCATGAACTGATAACAACTACGAGAGAGAACAAAAGGGGTCGTCGAGATGTGAGGAGATAGGCTTCCTCCGGGACTGATTGGCCATATATAAGAGGGAGGGAGGATCACCTCCTTTTCTTTTGCAATGTCATCCAGGGTCAAGTTTGGTGGCTTTCCTTTGTCATTTGCATATTGATGGTCACTAAGTCCATACTACTAACGACGTAATTAAGAGTAAACTATTCAGTATTATCAAATAGATGACGTTGCCACACCAAATGACAGAGGGCATCCACGACTTGGACTAGAGTCTCCCTCTCTCTCCACATCTTCTTCACATGATGGCGTCATCAAGATGTACTATGATATCCTTGCACACAGCAACCAAGGTGACTTGGCCCGATACCTTTGAAGATGATCGTGCTGCTTGACTTGTCACTACCACAAAATTATCTTCTAGCAAAATTTTTTAAAAAATTGTCACTAAATAAGTCTTTGTTAAATATATTATTCATTGTGAAATGAGTTTTAGTACTTGAAATTAGCGACGATTGTAATATCCATCGTTATATTAGCAATGGTTCACATAGAAACGCTTGCTCGTTGTTATTTTTAAAAATATCAACTAATCGTCGTTATTTTTTAGTTTAAATTAAGTGGCGGTGAATTAGAAGTTTGGAAAATAGCGACGGATAAGCATCGTTATGTGGACCGTTAACAGTGATATAACGACATATATGATATTCGTTGTTAATTTCAAATACGAAAAATATTTTAACAATGGATAATATCGTCGTTATATATTTAACAACAACTAATTTAGTGATAGATTTTGAAAAAAAAAGTCACTATAGCTCAATTTTGTTGAAATGTGCTCATGATAGCTACAGTCTACTGCCCTTATGTTGCGATAATATGGCAGTTTTCGGATTTCCATATATATTCCATTTGATAAATCAGATTGAATTGGTTCTAGGTACCAAGATTGAACACACACTCAAGCACATATGTATGTATGTATGCACGTAGGAACGTAAGTATATGCATACATATTATTGATACCATGTTCAACATGATATATACAAAACAATAATAATACAATTACATAGATTAATCAAATTAAAATCTAATTACAGTACAACTAAATACAACAAGTACGTATGTACGTATAAATGTATAGTCGTTCTAATGAGCTGCATGACATTAGCATATTAATATTAATATGTGCCAAAAAGATTCGCATTAACAGATTCTACGAATCAAAGACAAAAATGCTATGAGCCTTAAATCTGTGTTAGATTGTTTGAGTCTAAAATGAATGACGGGCTAAAAGTTTAGAGAAATCAATGTACTCAAAAGATATATATTTATCGTCAGCGAGTATGGTCAGCTAAGTTTATAAGGACACAAATTGCAACCTTTATAACCTAATGCATATATACGGATATTAGCATATCGATATCAAAATATTCAAAGCATTTCTCATGTATAAAATACAATTAACTACATCAGCCAGAAAAAGTAAAAGTTTCTTACCAATAAGAAATTATTTAATCACAAAGAATTTGTCAAATTGGTTGGACAATTTCCTATATTGAACACGACACTTGATCATGATCTCTATCTATTAAATCAATTTCTCTGTACGATAATGATAACAATTTTTGAATGCATGTAAAGATAACTACTTATCTCAACACGTGTCATCTTCGCATTAATGTTCAACACAAAATTTTGACAAATAGAGTGCAATCAACAATCTTACTTTAATTCATATATTAACTTATGAAGTCTAGTCCTATTTCTTTTAAATCTAAACATGTATGCATAGAAAGAAGATATAGTATAACAAAAAAGGTTTTTGGTGACGGATCTACGATGACGGAATTGTGAGTTTAGACGACAGATTACTGTATAATGACGGATATCCGTCACCGTGAGGACAACAAAACTCTCGTGGTCAAAGTTTTTGGTGACAGATAATCCGTCACTATAGTATTGTATGACAGAAAATCTCACTTAATATCATTTTATATGGATCATTTTTTATAAACAAGCCAATATCATCTTCTTTAATTGATGAGAGATTCCCTACACCTCTTCTGACCAATTAAAAACAATCAATGACAAAATTCGAATTTTGTTAACGCGCGGCCATTGCAGCTGGAAAAGTTAACTTCTCACCGAAAAGCCAATAAAAATAATAAAATGGGAGACCGTATCCAACCATCTGATATTGTGAATGCCAACAATATCCATATGTAATATATAATTAAATTACCAACAAATAATTGCATATTATTTTAATGCGACGATGATTTGTGATATTAAATTACCAACAAATAATTGCATATTATTTTAATGCGACGATGATCTGTGATATTTTTTAAATAAAGTATGCTTGCTGTTTGTTGTTGTTGCAACTCGACCTGTTGGTAATCCGGAAATAATATTTGGTTTTCAAAACGAATTTTAGACCTATTAAAAAAGCCTAGAATAAATTAAATCACACTAATAATCTGTTAGAATTAAGATGATTAAAATAATAAAAATGCATATTTGTGCCACAATCTCATAAAAAAAGGGAATTTGTTAAATTTTCACCACAATGTGCACTACAGAAATGACTCCAAATAATAATAAAATTTACTCTCGATCATTTTAGATATTATACAGATCAAAACGTAAAGCCTTCAATTGTGATGAAGAACCATACGTCAATAACAATCTTGCTCAAAGTATATTCCTATAAATAATTATCAGAAATAAATTGTTGTTTCTTTGGATAATAATTGCTAACACAGAAAATTTTAGTTGCCATTATTTGTTTAAAATGGAAAAAATCGAGTCATGAAAGTAGTGAAGAAAAAACGTAAGATTATCTGATCAACGTAATTTTCCTATATTTATATATGCGATGGTTCGTGCATGGCATGAATATTCCAATAATGATAAAAGCATAGTTTATTTATTGTGCTAAGCTTGTACTTTCAAGAATGGAGCAATAAGAATAGGTAAGACATCTAGGGTTGTGCGTGGGTTATGGGTTATATGGGTATCCGATCCGTATGGGTCGATAAAATAAGTGTTAAATATATAATATTAATATTGATAGTTAGATTGTTAATTAATAGATATTAGTGAGTATTTACATGAATTTTACCAAGGATTTTAGTCGAAATGAAAGAATAGATGCAATGAATCATATATTCATGATTCCCCTATAATTTAGCATTGCTAGTCCCTTAGCAAACACTTATTATATAAATAAGTGCAAGCAAAAAAAAGATAAAGATAGAAAAAAATAAAGAAAAAACTAAAAAAGAAGAGAAGATAGATAGAAGAAGAAAATGGAAAAAAGAAGAAAAGAGAAAAAATGAAAATGAAAAAAAGAAAAAGAAAACAAAAAGGAAAAAAAGAAAAATAAAAGTGAAAAAAGGAAAAATATTTAAAAAAAGAGAAAAAGAAAAAATAAAAGTGAAAAAAAGGAAAAAAGATAGATGAAGAAAAAGAGAAGAAAAAATAGTTAAATATATAATTAAATATATATTAATTAAATAACTTAATAAATAATAATGAGTAATTAAATGGGATTTTTATCTGTCAGACCTTATAATCTTTATCAATTATCTCTACAACCTTTCAAATATCGTAATTCCTCCTGAACCCGTAAACTTGTTAACCCTTACCCTACGAACCCTGCGGTTAACTCACATCAACTCACCCGTTAAATTTAACCAGATTCTATGGAAAAGATGTACGAGTTACCCTCTTTGTTTGATAAATTTACAAAATGCCATCTTCATCCACCTCATTTTCTTTCCCCTCCTCTTCCTCCTCCCTCTCCTTGTTCCTCTGCCTCCGCCCCCAGCCGCCTCGACGTCCAGAGCAAGCAGAGCCTCCTTACCATGCGAGATAATCTCAGCTATGCCACGCCACACAGTGCCTTCGATGTCATCGACAGCACGTCCCATCGACTCGAGGGACTCCTACGTAACGGAGGCGCCTGCCTTGAGGGACCCAGGGAGGTCCCTGACGGCGCACGCAGTGGCCTCCCCCTGCATCATCGTCTCCTTGTGGAGGCCCGATCCAAACTCCTCCATTTCCAAGCGGTTGGATGCGATCATTTTTATGAAGCCGTCGAAGCCCTAGATTCATGCGATGGCGGCGACGGAGTCCGGCGGAGACTCAAGCAGATCGGAGGCGGTATCTCCGGTTGGATGGGGATCGTGATCGTCATCAGATGGGGGATCGACAAGGTCGGAGAAGACAGATTTGAATAAGTCCATACGGATGGATTAGGGCGAGGGATCGTAGAGATCGTCGGTGGAGTGTGTACGTAGATGTTGGAGATAACAGGAGGAGAGTCTCTTTGCTTATGAAATTGGGATCGTGGGAAGCGACAGAGGCGTGAACGAGTTGGGACTCGAGGTTTGTTATTCTGAAGGCATGTCGTGGTCCACTGGAGCAGAGGCAGAGGAACAAGGAGAGGGACGAGGAAGATAACCTGATAACGTGAAGGGGAGCAGTCGCGACCTGCACCCCGGTCCGATCAGTCTGTTCTACTGGAGCGGCAATGGGAAGCCATGGATGTGCCTCGACGCCAAGCGGTTGTGCTCGCTCGATGCGGTGGGTGCCTTTCGATCTCTACTCTATGTTCAATTGCCAGCTCACCTCAAAGATCGTCAACCTCCCGATGTCCATGTTCAATAACACGGACTTTTGATGAATCCCCATTCATCACTCTTTATTCTTTTATTTTAGCTAGATATTTTGGCAAAACACCATGTATATAATTGTAAATACAATAAGTTATCAACAAGCATGTATTTTTTAAATACCAATAATTAGCATGCATTTGTTCCAAAAATAAAAGAATAAAAAATAAAAGAAAAAGAGGGAAATATTTAGAATAAATATTGAGTGACCTAATCCCAAGAGAGGGCCAAACATGGGCCTGATCACCAAATAAAATGAGTAGAGAGAGATAGGGTCACTCAACCTTGTACATATGCCTCCTATGTATAGAAATATTTTATTTTCACAAAACTCAAAATAAAAATATGTTTATACCATCTTGTATATATTCCTAAAAATAAAACAAAAATTAGAAAAATAAAAATAAAAGGAAATAATTGCTCTCTCACTTGCATAAACTACATGTACATATGTAACATATACCTATTTATTTAATATTTGTAAACAACTCATAAAAATGAAATAAAAATTAATTTATACTCCAAATTTTATGTTGTAAATAAATAAAATATAAAATTGGGGTATTTATACAAAAATAAACAAACTAAAAATTAAAAAAATAAATAAGTATTTTATATATGCACGTAATGTAATATAATGTATATACTTTAATTTATTTTTTCAAAAAAATAAATAAAATCACTAAAAAATAATCTGGAAAATAAGAAACATTTTTTATGTTGAACATATTTTTTAAATAAAATCATTTTTGATTTTTAAATTATTTTACAAATAATTTTGCCCTCGGATTTTTCTGATTGGTCCACACGGGACGGTTGACCTCGGTCAACAGTCCCCAACCAGGACCAATTTCATCCGGATCCGATTTTGCGCCCCATTTCTCGTATTTTTCTTGATCGAGTCTTGGCTTATCCTGCTCTGATTCTTTAGCTCGATCCTTCCCCTTGGATCCACGACCCTCGTGGATCCCTAGGGAAGGTCGGATCTACGTCGTTTCGTGTGCATGTTCTTCCTCGTCACCTGGGACTACCTATAAATGCTTCATTTCAATCCCCAGCTCCGCAGCTCGTGCCGCACTCCCTCTTTCTACCCTAAAGACCTTCCCCTCAGTGACAGCATTCGGAAGAGCCCTTTGGTGGCCGGAATAGGTGGCTGCAGCCGACGCTCGACGCACGTGGCCGGACCTCCGCCGCGTTCGAGCCTCCCCACCTGTCGTAGCGTGGTCAAGGCGAAGACCCCCATCGACGCATCCCCCTGGAGCTCAGGATCAATCTTGGACCATCAGGTACACCTTTAGTCGATCCAAGTTTCCTTTATCTTCGAATCTTTCAGCGGACCTCCGTCGGCTCTGACTCAGTTGTCGGAGCTCCATCGATCAACTTTAACCGCTTAGATAGGATCCTCCACTCACCGTCATCCTTCCCTCGTAACCTGAGCATCCCGATCTTGGCTATCCGAGCCAAGATTAGGCTAGGTTCCATCTCCAGCATCACCGGAACCTCCCTCTGCCTCCCACCATCACTTCTCTTTCTTTACAGTCAAATAACCCCGACCGGAGTGTCCCTCCAAGTTGAAGCCTTCATCTGCAGGTCAAGGAGCGCATGATTACCCCCAGCTCACCTTCATCCAGTCTCACCGGAGGTCTTCCAGGACCAATTCCCCGCCAGGAGATCTGACCGTTGACGACGTCATCCGAGACGGCCGCCTGACATGAAGGAGCCTACGATCATGTTACCGCCGTCCTATCGTTCATTGGAGCCACCGATCTTCCTCGGTGCTCCAACGAACCTCGCCCCGTAGGAGTTCGCCCCAAGGGCCCCGTACGCCCCACGTTCACCCTTCGTTAGAGCCGTTGGATCCGCCAGGTGGTCGTAACAGAGCCGCGCATCTTCAGCCTACCAAAGCCTGCCACCTGGCACCCACGTGACCCGCACGAGCGGCTGGGTAATCTATGCCTTCCTCCCTGCAGTTCGTTTATGTTTTTATTTAGTCTGTAAAATAAATAGTACACTATGGTCTATTTGCACTTTGGCCCCTGCTGGTTTTACTATTTGCACTTTGGTCCTTCCCGTCTGATTGCACGTGCGTCATCACGTGTATATTTGGATATTTGCATGTATGCCCTCGGGTTTTCTAGGATGCTATAAAATGAATCTTTAGTTTTTTTATTTACACCTATAACCCTGTGCGTGCTATTTTGGACATGTGCTTGAATTAATGGAAAATTACAGTAGGAACCCTTGGACTTTTGACGTGTATTAATCTTTGGTCCTTGGAAATTACTTTTCTTGCATATAGGTCCATGTGTGCTGTATGGTTTTGATTGATTGAAATAAATATCAAACATTATCCAAACTTCATGAAATTTGGAAACATGGCTCTTGCCTTGATGTAAAAATTTCTGTGAATTTTTGGACTCATTTTATTTTCATTTTCCATTTTTAAAAATTCAAAAACCTGAAAATTTTCTTCTGTTCGGTTTTAAAAATCAACTAAAAATATTAAAAACCCTCTAAAAATACAAAAAAATACTGTGTGTTATTGTTGTGTTTTTGATTCAGTCCAATTTTCATCACATTTGGATTTATGAAAAACTTAAAAATTGAAAAACATTGAAAAACTTAGAAAACTCATTAAAAATTCACAAAATATTAAAAAATGCATTTTTAGTTTCTGTAGTTACGATTTTATTTTTAGTTTCTCATAAATTGTTGTTGGAATTTTATAGGTTATTTAGATATTTTTAAATAGCCTTTAGATTCTGGCTGCACATTAGCATGCATATTTGGACTTGTTTCATTTTTATAAAATCCATTAAAAATCAGAAAGATCTAAGAAAAATATCAAAAACATCTAAATATTTTTAAAATCCAAAAATATTTTTATTTGAATTTTCTGAGTGTTTTTGAGGTACTTAATAATTGCTTGATTAAGGTTTTATTAGTATTTTTAGCCTTCTTCCTGATATTGAAAAAAATTCAAAAAAATAAAAACCGAAAAGTACACCAAAAATAGTTGTTTTTGATTTACGACTACTTCATAGGTTTTTCGAAATCGTACTTCTTGAGTTCAACCCTAATAACTATACCAGGTAAAATAAATAGCTAGACCACTATTTGACCTGATTTGTTGATTTTTATACTTGGTGGTCTTTGTTTTCTTGATTGAGTTCGATCCGAGAGGTTGAGGTCGCAACGAACATTGATACCTTCTTACCTTAGTCGCTTGGGCCGCTCATCAGAATGGTGTCAATGCCGAGGAGCACGACTTAGTAGTTTGTTTTACTGTTCTTTTTCGGCTTTTGTTGTTGCTTGCATTTTCTATCATTTATTTCCATTCCATTTTTATCATATTTCACTATAATTGCGGTTTGACACATTCTTGTTTCTGATTTTTTTGCGAGGGCCCGACGATCGAGGGCGGCTTTCCTCAGAGAGCCGAAGCACACACAGGATTCGGAGGCGGCTTCGTTTCTGCATCGAGCCGCAGGAGGATGCAGGAGGACCAGGGCAGGAGTGTAGAGAGTCGTAGTTAGCTGTAGTTTGTTTTTATTTCTGGCATATTAGTGTTGTAATAATACAGGATAGAGACATACTTTCAGGCTTGGTGGCATCTCGGGGATTGTTTCACCGAGCACCGGTGTGCTCAGGGGACCTCACCGCAGATTTTCGCCGGATTTGTTTTCACCGCTTTTACTTACTGTTTATTTGATTTTCGAGGATTTAGCCTTAGCCTTAGGATTTTCTCTGATTGTGATGTAATTAACTAAGGCCATACCCTAATTATCTGCCCATGCCTATAGTTCGATAATTGGACTTAATTAATTAAATCATCAAGAAAAAGTTAGATTAATTAGGCTCGAGTCCACATGTCGTGGGAACCACATACAACGCGTGCAGGATCTGTTGTGGCGGACACAGAGTGGTTCCCAAGATCGGACTCAGGACTTAGGTTGATTACCTGACTACCGTGCTTATCGTGTAAAAATTGCTTCGTCTAAGGCCGTTTTCCTCATGCATCATATAGGTAGTTTACTTTCAGTCTTTATTTTATACGCGGATCACTCTGCATGTAGAGAGCTAGAGTCAGGTACACATTTCTTACTCTGCATGCATCATCGTGTTTGATCGCGTATCGGTTTTTTCAGCTTCTCCTCCAGTTTTTGGACTTAAAATAATCAGGATAACCGAAAAAATCGTCAGGCATTGTTTGATTGAAAAATATATAAAAACAAAAACTATAAAATTGGGACTGCTAAACACACTTGACCCTAAAAAAACACTTCACCTAAAAAATTATCTTGGGAGAGTAATCCCCTCATTGTCTGATTTGGATGAGCAAGAGAGTGACCCGCACACTAGGCTAGAGACATATTCGATTTCTTGACAGACTACCGTCCTTTTATACGGGACAGTCTGTTGGGAGCATTGGATCCCTATCAGCTCCCTTAATCACTCTGAAAGACCATCTGATCACCTAATAAAAATTGACAAGATAATTGATCGAGCCTTTACGGTCTTCAGTTCTGCATTGAGTAGGTGAATTGGGGGTTTGCTTTCTCATCTTGTGTGTTTCCAGATCTCATCCGCATCCACTCGCCGGATCGAGATGATGGGCAAGAGGTCTCTTAGAATCCCTTGGTTGCACCGCTTTACAGCACTCCAGCCCGCTCATCTAGGTTGGTTCGTGAGAGCCGAGACCCGCTCTTCGAACCCGAGTTTGATTCCACCCTGTTCCCCCTCAATCACCCTTCTACCAGTCCTGAGGTGCCCGAGTAGAGACCGCAGCAAATACTAGATGATTTATTGGTACTTGAGTTTGGATCTTTTGCTTTTGCAGAGACCATGGCCAACAGCGAGGAGCCTCCAGATGCTCTCAAATGCACGTTGACCTGCAAAACGAGTCAAGGGGTCCAGGGCAAACTGCCTGGACCCTTGAATGGACGTGGGTGAGCGTGGATCGACGGGGAGATGATCGGCCGGAGGAGCGCTCCGGCCAAGTGGTTGAATCAAGTGACTCAGGCGATGAAACTCTAATTTTTTTGAGGGTTTTTCATCCTAAAGCGAACAGGTTCTGATTGCATGAAAGAAATGAGCGGGGGGACGCCCTCAATGGCCGGAGCCAGAGGAAATATGGTACCTCGACGCCGGCGTTTGGCGGAGGTGCGGGGAGCTTCTCCGACCTCGATCACCTAGGCTGAAGAGCTTGATCTGGAGCTGTCACGTCCAGGAAGGTCTGGAGCGCAAGAAGGTGGAGAGGGGTGGTCCAAAGGAAGTCCAACCGAGGATGGAAGTGGCGGAGCTCTATTTGAAGAAGGTTGGATGCGTGAATTCGAGGAGAAGTCACGGGCGAGACATGAAGATCTAAGGAGATCTGGGAGGTCGGCGATGGAGGTGATTGTTCAAGGAACAAGTTTCGTGAAGGAGGCAGCAGCAAAGGACGAATGGCGCGACCTCGAAAAATCCGCAAAAGCGGGGGAAAAATGAGGCGTGCACAGAGCTGCAAGGACGAAGGATGGATTGTTGACCCGCCGGTCAACAGTCGGAGGCTCTTGGTTGGTCCACGTGGACCAACCAGGGAAAAGATTGAAAAAAATTATTTTATTAATTCATTTAAAAATAGGAAAAGGCCGAATTAAATTTTGGTTAAAAAATAAAAAATGTTTAAAATTTTATGTAGTATTTTATTATGATTTTTAATTTATTTTATGAAGTATATTTTTACAAGTTGCTTTTATACCCCTATATAGGTATATTATCTACATATTTGAGTATTTTATTTTTATTTTTGTATTTTTAATTTTTGTATTTTTGTTTATTATTTTCTAAAATTCTAAAATACTTTTATATACACAAATATATTTTTATTTATTTTTTCTGATATGTTTTGTATATGGAATAAAATATGAGTATAAAAAGTATAGGTATAAGTATAGGTATAATACCTGTATACCCTATATATGTATGTATTTTATTCTGAGTTTTATTTAGGTTCTTATTCTAATTTTAATGTACACAATTATTATAAGTAATATTTACAACATTATAAAAATATAAAAATATATAAATAATGAATAAATAATAAGTTGAATATTTTACTGTGTACAAGTGTACAATAGGGGTCCAAAACTCAACTTCCAAACCGTAGCTCCGCCAAATGCGAAACCTCCGCCATTAAATAGCTTATTTTCTTCTATATACAATTAAAGGTGAGTATGCTGCATTTGGAGTTTTTATTTATGAGATACGGGTATGGGAAGTTGGCATTTTGGAATTTTATTCAGACCATAACTGTTTGTCTGTACATTATTTTTCTGTGAAATCAATTTTGTGTAGTTCTTCATTAAATTATCTACAACTTTCATGTACAAAGATTCTTTATTTGATGTACAAAAGGTAGAACCAAAAATAGGTCCCAAAAATGAATAAGGAATTAATATAATAATATGGGTATTTGACCCTTATCTCCCCCTACTTTATTCCTTGTCGACCTATTCATCAAGATGCCTAGGTCTCGGGGTTTTAGGTCATAAAATATTTACAATATTTTATCCTTTTTCTTTTCTTTATTTATTCTATAATTTTGGCTTTAATTACAATATTTTATACACTATTTAGATGCACATGCATGAATGCTAAGATGATGTATTTAAGGCTATTTACAGGCCTTTGCTAGGGTTTTAGGTGCCAAAATGATAGAATAAAGATGATGAAATGTGGATTCATCATCCCCCTATACTTTACCTTTGCTAGTCCCTAGCAAACACTTATGGAATAAGTGCAAAAAGAGAAGAAAGAAAAGAAAAGAAGAACTTGGATTTAATTTGATTATTAAACTTATCTTCACAAAATCAAAGTTTGGAGCTTAAGTCGGACCTTAGGAATTTTAGTGCGGTCGGAACCTTAATGATAACCAAATTTGAAATCCAACAGTCCTTGAGAATCCCAAAACTCTGTCCAAGTCTCCTCAATAGCCAGGTCAGAAATACTTCAACTCATACGCAAACTCTTACGACTATGAGTCTGACTCGTACAGTGTAAGTGATATGTAGCTCCCCACTTCAGAAGTAACAAAGAAACAACCTCCCCCAACCTGGTAACTCTAATGCCTCGGTCTAGCAACTCTTTCCTCAAGGAGCGGGGTATTCCCTTCTAAGTTCAAGTGCAACCGGCTCAAGAAGAGGGGGAAGAAGTATAGACTTTTGGAAGCTCAACCAGTGTAGCCAAGTCTCCCGCTGCAAGCTTCATGAGATGTAACATGGATACCATAAGCTTTTGCTTTATTGGACTATATACAATCCGGTGGGGTTATTAAATTTTCAATCCGACCCACCACTTTTTTTTGGAGTTCTTTTTGCTCTTCTTTTTTTTAATTGCATCTGTACAACATATCTACATGGTGCAGCATATATACAAGAAATTTTCCTCTTGAGCCAGTAGACTATCCCTCTTTTGAAGCTTTATTGCAACCCACGGCTTCTGTCTTTAGCCTTCATCACCACTAGACCAAGTTGAGGTGCACTTCCTTCACTAGAAGAAGAAGAGAGGTTCCGCCTAGAAGTACTACCCTCATATGCTACCCCAAGCCAAAGGAAACTGCCTCCTCACCACCTCATCCATGGAGAGCTATGTGAAAGGTGCAGGTGTCCAAGTTAGGTCATTATCAACAAGAGTCGTGCGTGTGCTCCGAAATACTCTACTTAGGCAGTCAAGAATCCATTGAACCAAGTCCCGTGATCCTCAAAGAATTAAGTCAACTAGACCTGAAGTACCTCAAACCCAGTTCCTATAAGGTTCCTGTTATTAGGTAGATTTTAAGGTCCAATCAAGCTCCAATCTCCGGATTTTACTTAGACTTGTTCAACTATCAGACTCAATCCGAAAAATGCGAATGCTATGCAATGCAGAAAATATTTTTGGGATGCAATTTTCAAAGATTTTGAACTTTTTATGGATTTTTGAAAAGATGATGATGATGCATATGCATTTTTTTGTATTTTTCAAAAATATTTTTCAGATGATTTTTTTGGATTTTAATTTTGCAAATGTTTTTGGGATTTTTGAAAAGAAAAAGTTTTGGCTGACAACTAGGTTAAAAATATGTACACGGGAGTGCTTCTTTATATATACAAGAAGTGGATTTTAAGATTTTACAAGGGTAAGTGGTCAATTTTATAAGTACATATATAGTGGATTTTGGTGTGATGTATGTATTCCTCAAACTTGTTTGACACAAGCTTTTCACACAATTTTTGAAAACTATAGTCCAAAATATTTTTTACAAACATTTTTGCAAACATGTACACATATTTGAAAATCATTTCACAAAGGTTTTCAAAACAGTATATATAGATTTTTCAAAATATTTTTGCAACCATTTTTCAAACCATTTGCAAATCATTTTTCAAACATTTTATTTCACACAAAGAAAATAAAGTTTACAAACCACACATTTTTACACAGGTTGAAAACTTGTAACAAAACATTTTCAAATAGTTTTCAATAGATGTTCACAAAGATTTTCCAACTATTTTTCAAACATTTTGTAAAAAACATTTTCACCTGATTTATTAGTCAGTAATTACAAAAAGAATTTGAGGAATGATACACCTTTTTATTAAGGGTTTTTAATGATTTTTTAAAGAATTGTTAGCCATATTATTAAGAAAATACGAAAGTACGAGTTATGGCTAAAGTATATACGTAGTATATACGACCCCCTATACTTAGCTTGAGCTATGTCCTCATAGATCGGAGAGAAAAGAGAAGACATAACTCGTACTAAGTATAGGCAAGTCTAAAGAATAAATGAATAAATGAAGGAATGAATGAACAAATGAGAAGTTGACCGTCCCCCCTATACTTAGGATCAAATAATCTTAAGTATAGCAGACTGTATACAAAGCAGGGAGGGTCAAGGGTGGGAATGAACAGATCGTACTCAGATTGTCTCCCCCTATACTTAGGGTGAGATATTCCTAAGTATAGACAAGAAGAGGAGACAATGGAGAGGATCAAAGAATGGAAATACTCAGGGTGCACGCCCCCCTATACTTAGGACAAAGTACGTCCTAAGTATGGAAGACTGTCTACAAGGGCGGCACCTTTTTGATAGATGAAGAAGATAGAAAAGGAAAAGAAGAAAAGATGAAAATAGATCAACAAATGAGATAGTGATATGAACAGATGAACTGTACAGCGGAAGATAGAAGTGATCACCATGTATGAGATGCAGATGATATGAGTCAAAGGGCACATCTCATACCAGAAGAATGGGGGTAACGTCAATGGTCGGCGGGTCATGATCTAGATATAACTTCAGGCGTTGACCATTGACGCGGAAGGTAGAGGAAGATGACGGTTCGAATATGTCGATGCTGCCATTGTCATGTACCTTCCTGACCACATACGGACCTTTCCACTTGCTCTGCAATTTCCCTGGAAATAGTTTCAGCCTAGAGTCAAACAACCATACTCTCTGATCCGGCTCAAACTGTTTATGGATGATATGCGAATCGTGGCATGTCTTCACTTTCTCTTTGTACTATAGGCTATTGGAAAAGGCTGTGTCTCTCAGTTCTTCCAGGGCTGCCAATTCTGCTCTTCTCTGTTCTCCTATACTCTCGGGATCTAAAAGTAACTCAGTGACTGCCCAAAAAGATTTGTGCTTGATCTCCACTGGCAAATGGCATGACTTGCCATAGACGAGACGAAAGGGAGATGTCCCCAATGGATTCTTGAAAGAAGTCCGATAAGCCACAAGACCGAGTCCAAAAGCTGTGACCAATCCTTTCGGTCGGGGCGGACAACTTTCTGCAAGATAGTCTTTATCTCCCGATTCGATACTTCGGCAAGACCATTAGTCTGAGGGTGATATGGAGTGGCAACCCGATGGTCAATGCCGAACTCGTCTGCAAGGGCCCTAACCTTATCATTGATGAAATGAGACCCCCCCGTCTGAAATCAAGACTCTAGGTACCCCGAACCGTGAAATGATATTTTTCCTCAAGAATTTGCACACGGTTTTCGCATCTGCGGCTCGGGCGGGGATGGCCTCAACCCATCGGCTGACATAATCCACAGCGAGCAAAATATGCTCGAATCCCTGACTCTTAGGAAATGGCCCCATGAAATCAATCCCCCTTGCATCGAAAACCTCACAGAAGTGAATGGGTTGCATGGGCATCATGTCTCTCTGCCCGCAGGTTCCCATTTTCTGACAGTCAGTACATCTCTTCACGAACTCATCAGAATCCTTGAAGAGAGTAGGCCACCATAGGCCGGATTGAAGCACCTTCGGTGCTGTCCTTTTTCCTGAATGATGTCCTCCTGCCTCAAGCTTGTGGCAGTATGTGAGGACGCTCTGCTGCTCTTCTTGAGGAATGCACCTCCTCCAAACACTATCCCCTCCTTCATGATAAAGGACGGGATCCTCCCAATGGTAAAACTTGGCCTTAGCTAGGAAGGTCTCAAGTTTCTTCCTGGGCCAACCCCGAGGGACTGTCTTGGCAACAAGATAGTTTACAAAGTCAGCATACCACGGGAGTGAGGTGACAGCCAAGATCGCCTCATCTGGAAACGTCTCAGTGATAGGTGCGCTGGGCTCAGATTCCTCAAGATTCTCCAATCTGGAGAGATGATCCGCCACCACATTCTTGACTCCAGGCTTATCCTTAATCTCAATATCAAATTCTTGGAGTAGAAGGATCCATCCGGTAAGGCGGAGAGCAACAACGAGTAGTTCACATCTTGTTTTGCAGGTCAATGGCGCCGTTGCCGGGGAGCAACAGCGAGTAGTTCATATCTTGTTTGATTGTGTGATTGTTTACCATAGATTTATTTTCCATCTCTTACATTTTTGATATATCTTGTTGAGCTGTTCTGACCACTTTTCTCTTGACTTCTTGCGAGGGACCGCGGAGCAAGGCGGATCGTTTAGGTGACCCAGAGCATCCTTGGGAAGCGGAGCCGGCTTTTCTTTAGCCAAACCAGCAGGAGAGAGCAGGAGGAGTAAGAGAGAGTGGTAGATTAGTTGCATTTATTTTTGTGAGAGAGTGATTGGATAATTTGTAATAATACAGGTACTTGGACTTTTGGACACTCTGGGCCTAATTTCCGGGTGTTTGTTCACCTGGGGGCTCACCGCAGTTTTTATCGTGTTTTTCCGCTGTCATTTGTCGGTTTTGATTTAATTTTCACTTTCTTTGTGGATTGAGCCCTTAGATCTGGGCCTGCTTGATCGATTAAATTAGGTCCAAACACACTAATAAATTTTGCATGTACCTATAGTTCGTACTTGGACTTAGTTTAATTAAACAGTTAGCTCCCTTTCTTAGATCCGCCGTGCCGCGAGCCCTCTCCATCAAGCGCTACTCCTGAACTCGATGTGTCGAGAAGAGGAGGGGATGGTCTAGAACGGACTCTTAGGATCGACGATAGGAGGTTGACTTGTGGTTCTTCACGTTAGCAGTTGCCTATCTTAGGACGATTTCCGCATTGCATATCGGCATATAGACTAGGTTTATAAAATTCTGCTTTGCATCCCGCATGGAGAGAGCTGGGATTCGCTGTAAGTCTTCTTACTTTGCATCCATCATTTAGGCACAAAGGTGAGATTTCCATCTTTGTGTCGACTTGCACGACTTTTCCGACTCTACTCTCCCTCTGTTTTTGGACAAAGTAGGATCAAGAAAATACAAAAATTGTTAGGCGCTTGTTTGAATCTACTCAAAAGAAGCGATAACACCAAAAAAAATAAAAAAGGGACTGCTAAGAAAAACTTGACCAAAAATAAAATCGGTAATTGGATTCATTGCTTGGGGAGAGTAACACCCTCACTTGTAGTCAGGTTGCATGGGAAGGTCTCCTTCCAAGTGAGGTGAGCGCTTCGTAAGGATTAGAGCCAAAAACCCAGCTTGCGGCTGCCTTGTGTATCGTCTGGATTTCCGAAGTATTGGCGCTTCTATCGTACGTGGACGAGTAGGGCTTGGTCAACATTGGTGACTCTCTATTGTGTAGAGCATCGACCTTGTCCGAAGTATCGAGCCTAGGCCACGCCTTCACGGGGGTGTCTGTCTCATCGTCTCGCGTCCGAGTAGGTTCTTGCACGCTCACGGGTGATTCCGTTACGAGCGAGTTCCGAAGTATCGGTTTCGCCTATTGGCTTCCTCTCTTATTCTTTGGCTGAGTAGGGATCCAGGAAGGGTTACAAGGACCTCAAAAAGTGCAAACTACAGGTTACACAGGAGGAGGACAAGTACGGGATACTCTTCCGGCAGTACTCTCTCCTTTAGGCGTAGCGTTCTAAGGACTCGTGAAAAGATAAATTCCTGAATCAAGCTAAAATTGACAAGATAAAAGCCGAACCTTCACGACTTCACGTGTTGAGTTGGTGAACTCACCCCTGCTTTGTGTTTGATTGCTAGATTTGTTTAGGTCAAGATCAAAAACACTGCACAATCGTGCATAATTTTGTTGTGTCTCATTTCACTCTTCTTCTTCTACATTCCCTCTGCTCTTCCCAATAATCAAGATGATGGGACGGAGATCTCTTAGGCCGACCATGTCGGCACCGCTATCCCGCACTCCTCCTTATTCATCTAGGACTACCTCGGAGAGTCCGCTCTCCGAGCCTGAGTTTACATCCACCCTGTTCCCCCTCGACCACCCTTCTCATTCTCCTTCCATCAGTCCAAGAGTGTCAGAATTCAGCGCATCACAGTGTTCAGCTCATTCGACAGCACTTGAGATGGCCTCTTTTGCTTTTTCAGAAAATCCAGACATGGCAGAAAGAGGCGAGCATGCAGATGATCATGAGCACCCTCCGTTCCTATTTGATCAGGCAGCCATCAATAATTCCTTGTTAGCATCCCTGGAAACTATGCAGAGGCAGATTCGTGACCAGGGTACATTTATGGGTGATCTCATGAGAGAGATAGCTCAGATGAGAGAGAACCGAGCCGGCGGAGGTGGAGAAGGAGGAGGACCTGATGCAGGAGGAGGTGATCCAGACGCTGAGAGACCACCACAGACCATCATGAGGGAATTGCACAACCCAGCTGCGTCCCTCACTCACCGTTGGATCCGACTCCCGCCTATCCATGGAGATTTCGAGCTTCGACCCCACACCATTCAGCTTCTACCCAAGTTCCATGGGTTGCCGACCGAAGAGCCACACCTCCACCTCCAAGAATTCGAGATGATATGCAGCACCATCCATGATCGGTTGATGACCGAGGACACAATCAAGATGATCGCCTTCCCATTCTCATTAGTTGACAGAGCCGCATATTGGCTCAAGCATCTAGGGCAATTCATCGACACTTGGGCAGATCTCCGGACCGTATATTTGAAGAAATACTATCCTCTCGGCCGGACCAATGCAGCTAGAGCCATGATCAGTAATTTTGTCATGATCCCAAATGAACAATTCCATGAAGCCTGGGATCGATTCAGAGAGCTCATCGACCGGTGTCCTCATCATGATATATCCAAGCCCAATCTCGTGTAGAGTTTCTTCTGTGGGATGACACCGGAGCTGCAGGGGCTTGTCAACGCCTCCTGCGGTGGATCATATTTCTCCAAGGGTGAAGACGACGTCTGGGCCATCTATGAAGGCATGGCAGAAAATTCAACTGTGATGACCCAAGCCAGAGTCTACACACAACAAAAGCCTCCGCAGGGAGCAGGATCATTCCAGAGGATCGCCCGCATCGATGCCGGTCCCTATACATCGTCGGTAGTCGCAGCCCAAGCCGAATCAGCCGCAGCCGACATGGGCATTATTAGTGAGAAGCTGGACCGCATGGAGATCCTCGAGAAGAAGCAGAATTAAGGTCTTGCTCAGATGGACCTTCTCACCAAAACCATGAGTGACCTGAAAACTCAAATCCTATGCATTCAGGAGGCACAAGCTCACTCCCAACAGCCTCCCACGTCACGGGCTGACTCCAGCAGTAGCAGCTCCAACCAACCCTCTACCTCATACCGACAGGTGAGTCATATCCAGGAAGAGCCGGTTCCACTGCTACAGTACTATCCAGCACAACCACCATCTCCAGACACTCAGATAGTGGTGTATCAGCAGGAGCAGCCACTGCAGTTCTTCCTCCACCCTCCTTTGAGCAGGAACCATTGATGGAAGTCAATGGGATTTGGTATGACCGGTACCCTCAGCCCGGGATTCGTCGTGATCACCCCGGATTCCGTTGGGGCAATGGTGGATCCTCATCCCAGCAGCAGCCTCCTGCCCAAGGACATCAAAGCAGCCAGCAACAACCACCGCAGCAGCCCCAGTATGCCCATCAACAGCAATATCCGAGTGGCCCTCATCCTGCCTATCAGGGACAGCAGTGGAGGCAGCGACAGCAGCCTCAGCAATCTTATCCCCATCACCCCCAGTATCAATAGCAGCAACAGCCCCATTTCCAGCAGGGACAACCATCCGGTTCTCAGGGTCCCACTTTTGAGAACCCAACATTAGATGATCTTGCCTGCTTGCTCTCCGAACAGCGAGCATCCTTCAGGCAAGAAATGGATTAATTTCGGCAGGAAATGAGAGAAATAATCAAAGGCAAGGCCGCCATACCCGCTCAAATTGAACCCAATCCGAACAATCTGAAAAGGAAGTCTGAGCAGGTAGAGTTTACAGAGGACTATTTGAGTGACATATCTTGTTCCTTCCATGATGCTGATTTTGTTACTACTAGGAGCGGTAGGATACCAGCCGGTGGCGCCTCTTCTGAACGACAACCAGATGCAAAACCAGGAGCACCAGAGGAGCAGAGTAGCGGTGCTGATGCCGCTAATGATGATGTCAGAGACGGTGGTGCTGAGGCCACCAAGGATGAAGATCCAGACGACGGTGCTGACACCGTCGTGATACCAGTTGCAGACGGTGGTACTGACGCCACCACTTTGTATGCTGAACCAGAGTGCGGTGCTGATGCCGCAGAGCCAGGTGCCGGTGGTAGTACTGAGGCCACCACCTCTACTATTGTTGAGCCTCCATCTGTGATGTTACCACATTTTGTACCTATGAACTGTGGGAACAAAAAGAAAAACAAAAATATTAATAAAGGAAAGGTTTCTGTTCAAATTGCGGATCCATATGTGTTGCACGATGATGTCTGTATGGATTCTCCGTCTTCACAGGCACAGGGACCGATTCCTAGTCCTCCATCTGAGGAGGCCCCTACAATCCCCTTCCCTGAGGCACTCCGCCGAGCGAAGGGGAATAAAAAAGAAAATAAAAAAAAGAACCAGCAGGTAGAGTTCGGCAACCAAATGATTGACAGATTTCACATTCAGCTGACTCTACGAGAAGCATTTGAGCATATCCCCTTCTTCAAAAAGAACTTGAAAGAGACAACTACTGTCCGAAGGAAGAAGAGGCACAGAGATCAAATCCATATGCTCACTCATGACACATGCTGCACCATCCAGAACAAGCTGCCAGCCAAGCGACCAGACGCAGGAGCTCCCTATGTCAGATGCGAGATTCAGGAGTAGCAGTTTGATCGTACTCTATTAGAAAGCGGCTCTTCAATTAACCTCCTTCCGGCAGCCTTACTCAAGCGATTCGAGTTTGGCCCTCTTCTTCGAAGCAGAACAGTCCTTCAGTTTGCGGATAGATCGATAAAGAGGCCGAAGGGGTTATTGAAAGACGTGGTCGTTACCATTCAGGGCCTGAAATTCCCCGTGGACTTCGTTGTGTTGGACATGGAGATCCCTGAGTCGGTAACTGATGCCCCCATCATACTTGGTTGCCCATTTTTGGCCACAGCCAAGGAGGTGACCGACCATGATTGCGGGAAGGTATGTTTTCGCGTAGAGGGTGAAACCATACAAATAGAGACGATCGAGGAGACCAGAGCTAGAGAATTAGAATGCTCAGAGCGATCCAGTGAAGCAGCGCAATTGACAGAGGAAGAGTTAGACATCCACCAGGTTTGTGATTTTGAGATGACTGATGATGAATCCAACTGGACAGATCCTGTAGCACCGACCCTCGCCTTGCCTACCGATTCACTATATCTCAAGCTAATGGCAGTCGAGAGCCGGGAGAGCACATCCCTGGATAAGGATACACATGAGGCTGACAGTGTTGTGACGAGTGGTGCTGATGATTTTCATTCTTGCTCATCTTCTTCTGATCCCTCGGATTCAGACATTGACTGGGATGATTTTGATGAATATTTACCTTGTCTGATTCCTTCTGAGCCAACAACCATGACAGAGTGCGAGCCAGTACAGTTTATTGATGATGCAGCAGGCCGCCTTTCGTCAGAAATTCATGCAGAGCGAGAGTTCTCCCATGCAGACCTGGTCGCCTTCACACAGACATACCAGAAGCCAGATCTGCCACCTCCCAGTTGTCCAGAACGGAAACCTCTGCCGCAGTCGATGAAGTATAGATTCCTTGCAGGTGAGCCAGAAATGCACCCAGTCATTATCTCAGCAGACTTGACTGGAGAACAAGAATCTCGTCTGATGGAGATTCTTGAAAGAAACCGCAAGGCAATCGGTTGGAGTATAGCTGATCTCCAGGGGCTGAGCCCAAATCTTTGCTCCCACCACATTTATCTCGAGGATAACGCTAAGCCGTCGCGTGAGTTCCAGCGACGGCTGAACCCGAATCTTCGAGACGTAGTCATGAAAGAAATTTCAAGGTGGTGGAGCACCGATTTCATCTATCCCATCTCCGACTCCAAATGGGTAAGTCCATTACATGTGGTACCCAAGAAGACTGGTATCACTACAGTTGTCAATGAGTCTGGAGAGGAGATCGCTGCCAGAGTACCAACTTCTTGGAGGGTCTGTGTGGACTACAGACGATTGAATGAGGCCACCAAGAAGGATCACTTCCCGCTACCATTCATTGATCAGATTATCGAGCGGCTAGCCGGGAAGAGTCATTATTGTTTCCTTGACGGGTACTCTGGATATAATCAAGTGACCATTGCACCCGAAGACCAAGAGAAAACGACATTCACCTGTCCGTTTGGGACATATGCTTTCAGACGGATGCCCTTTGGTCTATGTAACGCTCCGGCGACATTTCAAAGGTGCATGTTGTCCATATTTTCGGACATGGTGGGTGACTGTTTAGAGGTCTTCATGGATGACTTCTCGGTCTATGGCGACGGGTTCGACGCTTGTCTTGACTGCCTAGACCGTGTGCTGAAGCGCTACATTGAGGTCAATCTTGTCTTATCCTTGGAGAAGAGTCATTTCATGATGACTCAGGGGACGGTCCTTGGTCACATCGTCTCCAACAGGGGCATGGAGGTCGATCCTGCCAAGGTGGATATCATCAGAAAACTCAATCCACCGTCCAACTTGCGTCAGTTGCGGTCTTTTCTGGGGCATGTCGGTTTCTACCGACGGTTCATTCAGGACTTCAGTCGTATTGCCCGACCGCTCACTGACTTGCTGACGAAAGACACCAAGTTTATTGTCAATGATAAGTGTCTGGCGTCATTTGAGACTCTCAAAGAAATGGTTGTTTCAGCTCCTGTCCTTCAGCCACCCGACTGGTCTCTCCCATTCGAGATCATGACGGATGCTTCAGATTTTGCCGTTGGGGCTGTGCTTGGACAGAGGAGGGATGGATTATCCTTTGCTATTCACTACGCCAGCCGGACTTTGGATGCCGCTCAGCGGAATTACACTGTGACTGAGAAAGAGATGCTGGTCGTAGTCTTTGCTCTTGATAAGTACCGATCATATATTCTCGGATCTAGAGTGACAATCTACACTGATCACACCGCCATCCGGTACTTAATGGCTAAGAAGGATGCCAAAGCACGTCTTACCAGATGGATCCTTCTACTCCAGGAATTTGATATTGAGATTAAGGATAAGTCTAGAGTCAAGAATGTGGTGGCGGATCATCTCTCCAGATTGGAGAATCTTGAGGAATCTGAGCCCAGCGCACCTATCACTGAGACGTTTCCAGATGAGGCGATCTTGGCTGTCACCTCACTCCCGTGGTATGCTGACTTTGTAAACTATCTTGTTGCCAAGACAGTCCCTCAGGGTTGGCCTAGGCAGAAACTTGAGACCTTCCTAGCTAAGGCCAAGTTTTACCATTGGGAGGATCCCGTCCTTTATCATGAAGGAGGGGATAGTGTTTGGAGGAGGTGCATTCCTCAAGAAGAGCAGCAGAGCGTCCTCACATACTGCCACAAGCTTGAGGCAGGAGGACATCATTCAGGAAAAAGGACAGCACAGAAGGTGCTTCAATCCGGCCTATGGTGGCCTACTCTCTTCAAGGATTCTGATGAGTTCGTGAAGAGATGTACTGACTGTCAGAAAATGGGAACCTGCGGGCAGAGAGACATGATGCCCATGCAACCCATTCACTTCTGTGAGGTTTTCAATGCATGGGGGATTGATTTCATGGGCCCATTTCCTAAGAGTCAGGGATTCGAGCATATTTTGCTCGCTGTGGATTATGTCAGCCAATGGGTTGAGGCCACCCCCGCCCGAGCCGCAGATGCGAAAACCGTGTGCAAATTCTTGAGGAAAAATATCATTTCACGGTTCAGGGTACCTAGAGTCTTGATTTCAGATGGGGGGTCTCATTTCATCAATGATAAGGTTAGGGCCCTTGCAGATGAGTTCGGCATTGTCCATCGGGTTGCCACTCCATATCACCCTCAGACTAATGGTCTTGCCGAAGTATCGAATCGGGAGATAAAGACTATCTTGCAGAAAGTTGTTCGCCCCGACAGAAAGGATTGGTCACAGCTTTTGGACTTGGTCTTGTGGGCCTATCGGACTTCTTTCAAGAATCCATTGGGGACATCTCCCTTTCGTCTCGTCTATGGCAAGCCGTGCCATTTGCCAGTGGAGATCAAGCACAAATCTTTTTGGGCAGTCACTGAGTTACTTTTAGATCCCGAGAGTATAGGAGACCAGAGAAGAGCTGAATTGGCAGCCCTGGAAGAACTGAGAGACACAGCCTTTTCCAACAGCCTACAGTACAAAGAGAAAGTGAAGACATGGCACGATTCGCATATCAACCATAAACAGTTTGAGCCGGATCAGAGATTATGGTTGTTTGACTCTAGGCTGAAACTATTTCCATGGAAATTGCAGAGCAAGTGGAATGGTCCGTATGTGGTCAGGAAGGTACATGACAATGGCATCATCGACATATTAGAACCATCATCTTCCTCTACCTTCCGCGTCAATGGTCAACGCCTGAAGTTATATCTAGATCATGACCCGCCGACCATTGACGTTACCAACATTCTTCTGGTATGAGATGTGTCCTTTGACTCATATCATCTGCATCTCATACATGGTGATCACTTCTATCTTCCGCTGTACAGTTCATCTGTTCATATCACTATCTCATTTGTTGATCTATTTTCGTCTTTTCTACTTTTCCTTTTCTATCTTCTTCATCTATCAAAAAGGTGTCGCCCTTGTAGACAGTCTTCCATACTTAGGACGTACTTTGTCCTAAGTATAGGGGGGAGCGCTCCTTGAGTATTTCCATTCTTTGATCCTCTCCATTGTCTCCTCTTCTTGTCTATACTTAGGGATATCTTACACTAAGTATAGGGGGAGACAATCTGAGTACGATCTGTTCATTCCCACCCTTGACCCTCCCTGCGTTGTGTACAGTCTGCTATACTTAGGATTATTTGATCCTAAGTATAGGGGGGACGGTCAACTTCTCATTTGTTCATTCATTTCTTCATTTATTCATTTATTCTTTAGACTTGCCTATACTTAGTACGAGTTGTGTCTTCTCTTTTCTCTCCGATCTATGAGGACATAGCTCAAGCTAAGTATAGGGGGGTCGTATATACTACGTATATACTTTAGCCATAACTCGTACTTTCGTATTTTCTTAATAATATGGCTAACAATTCTTTAAAAATTCATTAAAAACCCTTAATAAAAAGGTGTATCATTCCTCAAATTCTTTTTGTAATTACTGACTAATAAATCAAGTGAAAACGTTTTTTGCAAAATGTTTGAAAAATAGTTGGAAAATCTTTGTGAACATCTATTGAAAACTATTTGAAAATGTTTTGTTACAAGTTTTCAACCTGTGTAAAAATGTGTGGTTTGTAAAATTTATTTTCTTTGTGTGAAATAAAATGTTTGAAAAATGATTTGCAAATGGTTTGAAAAATGGTTGCAAAAATATTTTGAAAAATCTATATATACTGTTTTGAAAACCTTTGTGAAATGATTTTCAAATATGTGTACATGTTTGCAAAAATATTTGTAAAAATTATTTTGACTATAGTTTTCAAAAATTGTGTGAAAAGCTTGTGTCAAACAAGTTTGAGGAATACATACATCACACAAAAATCCACTATATATGTACTTATAAAATTGACCACTTACCCTTGTAAAGTCTTAAAATCCACTTCTTGTATATATAAAGAAGCACTCCCGTGTACATATTTTAACCTAGTTGTCAGCCAAAACTTTTTCTTTTCAAAAATCCCAAAAACATTTGCAAAATTAAAATCCAAAAAAAACATCTGAAAAATCTTTTTGAAAAATACAAAAAAATGCATATGCATCATCATCATCTTTTCAAAAATACATAAAAAGTTCAAAATCTTTGAAAATTGCATCACAAAAATATTTTCTGCATTGCATAGCATTCGTATTTTTCGGATTGAGTCTGATAGTTGAACAAGTCTAAGTAAAATCCGGAGATTGGAGCTTGATTGGATCTTAAAATCTACCTAATAACAGGAACCTTATAGGAACTAGGTTTGAGGTACTTCAGGTCTAGTTGACTTAATTCTTTGAGGATCACGGGACTTGGTTCAATGGATTCTTGACTGCCTAAGTAGAGTATTTCGGAGCACACGCACGACTCTTGTTGATAATGACCTAACTTGGACACCTGCACCTTTCACATAGCTCTCCACGGATGAAGTGGTGAGGAGGCAGTTTCCTTTAGCTTGCGGTAGCATATGAGGGTAGTACTTCTAGGCGAAACCTCTCTTCTTCTTCTAGTGAAGGAAGTGCGCCTCAACTTGGTCTAGTGGTGATGAAGGCTAAAGACAGAAGCCGTGGGTTGCAATAAAGCTTCAAAAGAGGGATAGTCTACTGGCTCAAGAGGAAAATTTCTTGTATATATGCTGCACCATGTAGATATGTTGTACAGATGCAATTAAAAAAAAAGAAGAAGAGCAAAAAGAACTCCAAAAAAAAAGTGGTGGGTCGGATTGAAAATTTAATAACCCCACCGGAGTGTATATAGTCCAATAAAGCAAAAGCTTATGGTATCCATGTTACATCTCATGAAGCTTGCAGCGGGATACTTGTCTACACTAGCTGAGCTTCCAAAAGTCTATACTTCTTCCCCCTCTTCTTGAGACGGTTGCACTTGAACTTAGAAGGGAATACCCCGCTTCTCGAGGAAAGAGTTGCTAGACCGAGGCATTAGAGTTACCAGGTTGGGGGAGGTTGTTTCTTTGTTACTTCTGAAGTGGGGAGCTACATGTCACTTACACTGTACGAGTCAGACTCATAGTCGTAAGAGTTTGCGTATGAGTTGAAGTATTTCTGACCTGGCTATTGAGGAGACTTGGACAGAGTTTTGGGATTCTCAAGGACTGTTGGATTTCAAATTTGGTTCTCATTAAGGTTCCGACCGCACTAAAATTCCTAAGGTCCGACTTAAGCTCCAAACTTTGATTTTGTGAAGACAAGTTTAATAATCAAATTAAATCCAAGTTCTTTTCTTTTCTTTCTTCTCTTTTTGCACTTATTGCATAAGTGTTTGCTAGGGACTAGCAAAGGTAAAGTATAGGGGGATGATGAATCCACATTTCATCATTTTATTCTATCATTTTGGCACCTAAAACCCTAGCAAAGGCCTGTAAAATAGCCTTAAATACATCATCTTAGCATTCATGCATGTGCATCTAAATAGTGTATAAAATATCGTAATTAAAGCCAAAATTATAGAATAAATAAAGAAAAGAAAAATAATAAAATATTGTAAATATTTTATGACCTAAAACCCTGAGACCTAGGCATCTTGATGAATAGGTCAACAAGGAATAAAGTAGGGGGAGATAAGGGTCAAATACCCATATTATTATATTCATTCTTTATTCATTTTTGGGACCTATTTTTGGTTCCACCTTGTGTACATCAAATAAAGAATCTTTGTACATGAAAGTTGTAGATAATTTAATGAAGAACAACACAAAATTGATTTCACAGAAAAATAATGTACAGATAAAAAGTTATGGTCTGAATAAAATTCCAAAATGCCAACTTCCCAGACCCGTATCTCATAAATAAAAACTCCAAATGCAGCATACTCACCTTTAATTGTATATAGAAGAAAATAAGCTATTTAATGGCGTAGGTTTCGCATTTGGCGGAGCTACGGTTTGGAAGTTGAGTTTTGGACCCTATTGTACACTTATACACAGTAAAATATTCAGCTTATTATTTATTCATTATTTATATATTTTTATATTTTTATAATGTTGTAAACATTACTTATAATAATTATGTACATTAAAATTAGAATAAGAACCTAAATAAAACTCAGAATAAAATACATACACATATAGGGTATACAGGTATTATACCTATACTTATACCTATACTTTTTATACTCATATTTTATTCCATATACAAAACATATCAGAAAAAATAAATAAAAATATATTTGTGTATATAAAAGTATTTTATAATTTTAGAAAATAATAAACAAAAATAAATAAATTAAAAATACAAAAAAATAAAATAAAATACTCAAATATGTAGATAATATACCTATATAGGGGTATAAAAGCAACTTGTAAAAATATACTTCATAAAATAAATTAAAAATCATAATAAAATACTACATAAAATTTTAAACATTTTTTTAACCAAAAATTAATTCGACCTTTTTCTATTTTTAAACGAATTAATAAAATAAATTTTTTCAATCTTTTCCCTGGTTGGTCCACGTGGACCAACCAGGAGCGTCCGACTGTTGACCGGCGAGTCAACAGTCCATCCTTCGTCCTTGCAGCTCTGTGCGCGCCTCGTTTTCCCCCCGCTTTTTCGGATTTTTCGAGGCCGCGCCATTCGTCCTTTGCTGCCGCCTCCTTCACGAAACTTGTTCCTTGAACAATCACCTCCATCGCTGACCTCCCAGATCTCCTTAGATCTTCATGTCTCGCCCGTGACTTCTCCTCGAATTCACGCATCCAACCTTCTTCAAATAGAGCTCCGCCACTTCCATCCTCAGTTGGACTTCCTTCGGACCACCCCTCTCCACCTTCTTGCGCTCCAGACCTTCCTGGAGGTGACAGCTCCAGATCAAGCTCTTCAGCCTAGGTGATCGAGGTCGGAGAAGCTCCCCGCACCTCTGCCAAACGCCGGCGTCGAGGTACCCTATTTCCTCTGGCTCCGGCCATTGAGGGCGTCCCCCCGCTCATTTATTTCATGCAATCAGTTCCTGTTCGCTTTAGGATGAAAAACCCTCAAAAAATTTAGAGTTTCATCGCCTGAGTCACTTGATTCAACCACTTGGCCGGAGCGCTCCTTCGGTCGATCATCTCCCCGTCGATCCACGCTCCCCCATGTCCATTCAAGGGTCCAGGCAGTTTGCCCTGGACCCCTTGACTCGTTTTGCAGGTCAACGTGCATTTGAGAGCATCTGGAGGCGAGTTTTGAAGCTCGCCGCAGCCAACAAAGCCTCCCAGCTCCGCCAGCCACCAGCGAGCACCACGGCCACCGCCGTGGCTTTTTGACGACTCCAGACGATAGAGGAGGACCTGAGGAGGCAGCACCCCGATTTTGAAGTCCAAAAGCCACCGGAGCTGGCCGGAGGAGCTCGAGGAACTTCGCCCAGCCGGAGCTCCGCCGTGCTCTTCCAGCTGCCTTCGCCACTGTCCGATCAAGGGAGCCCCTCCAGTTAGAACGTGGACCGTCCGATCATCAGCGCTCAGCCACCGTTGATCTCAGCCGAGATCTAATCTCAGACGTCCACCAGCGAAGCGTCATCGGCCGTCCGTAGCGCGCCACGTGTCAAGTGGCCTCTTCTCCGCCGTTGGATCGTGCGCCGAGGGTATTTTGCACCTTAACCCTCGCGCATTTTGTATTTATGGTTTAGTCTAAGAACTTTCATCTGTAGTGTAAAAACTTTGTAATATTTGCATGTAGGACCCCGTGTTTCTCTCATTTGCACTTAGGTCCCTCGCAACGTCACCTCACGTGACCAGTTCACGTGCGGTGTGGGCATTTTGCAAGGGCACTCTCGGCATTTTGTGTATTTTGTTTTAGTACCAAAACTCTGCTATCACGTGTTATACTTTTGTAAATATTGCAAGTAGGCCCCCAGGTTGCTAGAAAATTACATTTTGGTCCTCGCCAAGCGCGTGCAAGTCACGCGCCCTGGTGGGAAAATTGTTTAGATACCCTTGCGGGTCTGTTAATTAGTTTTTGGTACGAAAAGTTGAACTTTTAGTGTAAAGTTTTGCGGAAAATTGCATGTTTGCCTCTGGATGTTTGAGAAATTGCATATATACCCCTGCCAGGACCGTTTAAACTTTGGATGCTTTTTCTAATTATCTAAATGATCATTTTAAGTCCAAAAATTCCACAAAAATAGGCTTAAGCTCCTGGTAACTTGTACTTGCACGCCATATTTTTGCATTGCATTTTTATTGCATTTTCGTATTTATTAAAAATCAAAAACATGCATGTATTTTACTGTTTGCATTAGAAAATCCATAAAAAAATTATAAAACACTTCGAAAAATTCCACAAAAATTCCCTAGTGTCTATTTTACCATATTTTAGTGTTAGTCCAAAAATCACTAAAAATCTCAAAAGAAAAACACTAAAAATTTAAAAAAACTCAAAAACTTCAAAAAAATATATAAAATCAAAGAGAACTCCAAAAATCACAAATTCAGTTCCTCTTTACTCTATATTTTAGTAGCTTTATTTGAAAATTAGTGTGAAAAATTTTGAGTACTGGTTGCTATTTTTAAATCCCATTTTACTCATAGCCAGCACATATTTCACTGTTTTGCCTTGTTTAGCTATTTAAAAAAATACCAAAAACACCTGGAAAAATACCCAAAAATCACAAAAACAGTAAAAAATCCTAAAAGTATCAAAAACATTTTATTTCTGAATTTTTGGTGATTTTTGCATATTTTTATAAATACTCTATCTTGTCTCTTATTACATTGTTCTAAATTCCAATATTGAAAAAGAAAAAATATATAAAATATAAAATTATAAAAATCAGAAAATTAAAAATCAAAATACAAAAATATAAAATTAAAATAAAAAAATTTAAAAAATTAAAAACCACAAAAATTTATTTGCTTGCTTGCTTAGTGTAGACACATCACACACATTCACTTGTGCACAAATTTTTGCACTACCCTGTTTGCTCCCTGTGTTCGAACTCTCTGCATACTTGTCACTATACACCATTTGTGCAGAGTTAAAAATAAATTTTAACTCCACATTATTTCTAATTTATTGATCTTTAGTGTGGGTTAATTGTTGATTAAATACAGGTTTCATTTGAGAGTCGCCACAGCGACGGTTGTCTCCGCCTTGTGTGAGACACCATTTAGGCTCTATTGAAATCCGTGTTTATCATTCATCAATATTTTATCTGAAATCATAACATTTATAATTTCATCGAATCTTATGTTCCAACAACAAGAAGCTTATTTGAGTCCATAGATGTTTTTCTTTAGCTTTCACACCTTACTTTCCCCAATCATGAAGCCCTGGGGCTACTTCATATGAATATCCTCAGAGAGGCATTCATAGAGGAATGCAATCTTGACTTCCATCTTGAAGATGTCAAAGCCAAGTTGTGTAGCTATAGTTAGGAATATTCTGATGGGTATAAGCATGGTCACTAAAGAGAAAGTCTCATCACAAGCGATGTCGTCTCTTTGGTGAGTAGCTTGTGGCTACGAGCCGTGCTTTGGAGGTCTCTACTTTCTCATCATGTTCCCTTTCTCTTGATGATCGATTTACACCTTTATGAGTCTTACCCATATAGGTGGATCCTCGAGGGTCCATATACAACATTTGTATATGAAGTCTACTTTAGACTTTATTGCTAATATCCATCTTTCCATGTCATTATCCTCAGGAGCTTCATCACATGAAGTCCGATCATTGTCAGACTTAATCGACACATGGAATACATCTTCAAACTCATTTGAAGAAATATTAGTGTTTCATCTTTAATTGTCTTTTTAGTTCCCGATTTCAGGAGCCTCATTATCTTCTCAAGATAAATGAGTTCCTACACTTCATTTTCATCTTGATTCTCAAGAGAGTCATCCCCTAAGAATCACATTCTCAGAGATGAGATCCTTTAAGAATCTCAAGGTTATAAAGTAGGTATCCAATACCATCCTTTATTTTCATAATGATGTAGCTTCTCTAGTGCTCAATTGCAGCTTACTTGCATGGAATCTTATTAAGGATATATAATGTAGTCTCTTCTACATATATACCTGCAACTAACATGTAATTATGCTAAAAAGTCATCATTGATCGAATCATGTCACACATGATCCAATTGCATCTCCCTACAACTCTATTGCTTTAGGTTTATCAGGAGGAGTGAGATAAAAATGATATTCATATCTCCATAAGGTATTCTTTGAATTTTATCTAACAAGTACAAGCTACCTAGGTGATAACGAGGATTTTACAAGGGTCAAAAATACGCCCCGTACGAGACAGGGACGATCGTGTCGCCGAGGCGACCACTCGCAAAACCCTTGTTAATCAGCAATTAACCCACATCAAAGAATATTTATAAACCAATTAAGTCCCAAAACTGTGAATTAAGTCCCAAAACTGTGAATTAATATTTATAAACTCTACCTTAAAGATACATAGTGTATAAGCATGTAGAGGTCGAACCACAGAGAGCAAAAAATTGGGTAGCCCACCTTGTTCAAATACAACAGGGTCATCCTTATATGAATACTAGTTATGTGGGTAATTAATATTATTATATTATTTATTTATATTTTTTTAATTTTATATTTTGATTTTTTTATTTTCTGATTTTATATTTTCTTTTTATATTATATATATTTGTTTTTTAAATAGGATAGAATATATAGATAATATAAGAAGAAATTAAGAACGTATTTTAGAAATAAGAAAAATAGCCAAAAATTAGGAAATGGAATATTTTTGGTCTTTTTGTAATTTTTTTTACTGTTTTTGTGATTTTTCCAGCTTTTTCCAAGTGTTTTTGATATTTTTCAAAAATAAAATAATAGGAAACATGGACTTAAGCTACTGGTCGATATTAAAATGAGGTTTAAAAATAGCAAACAGTACCCAAAATTCCTCAAATTAATTTTAAAATATAGATAATAAAAGAAGGAAACTACAGAAACTTAATTTGTATTTTTAGGATTTTTATAGGATTTTTCAGATTTTTATGAAGTTTTTAGGGGTTTTCTCATTTTTAAGGTTTTTGTTTTGAAGTTTTTACTGATTTTTGGTCTGAAGTTAAAACACGCTAAACTAAACACTATATAATTTTTTTGGGATTTTTCTGGTATGTTTTTATATTTTTTAGGGATTTTAAAAGGCAAACAGAGATAAAAATGCATGTTTTTAATTTATAGTAAATATGAAATGCAATAAAAATGCAATGCAAAAATATAATGTGTTAATAGGATGCAACATGAGTTCAAATAAATTTTTCTGGAATTTTTGGTGATTTAAGTATGCATGAAATGATTAAAGATAGCAAAAAGAAATTATAAGCCTAACAGGGATATTTTTGCAAATAAAAATAACTACAGGGAATATCATGCAAAAACACCACAAATATTACGCTTGATCTGCAATTTTAAGGACTAAAATGAAATACAAAACCCGTCAGGGCCCCCGCGCAAAATGACCATCACGTGGAACTACATGTGATTCGCACCCACAGGGTCCAATATGCAATTTCTACAAGTACAGGGTCCTGGTTGTAATTTTTCACAAAAATATAACACATTAAATTTTATTTGATGGACCAAATATAAATATACCAACATACAGGGGCTTGTGGGCAAAATGACCACCTCACGTGGGCATCACGTGAGGTGACGTGCACTGGACCTAAAAGTAATATGCAATACATACAAGGGTGTCCAAGCAAAATATCCACAATAAAATGAACTTTAAAGTTTATTTATAGGACTAAATAATAACTACCAAAAAGAATTGGGCTAAATGAGATGTTTACCCCTTATTTAAGCGCTAACGGACGACGGAGGTGATGTCACTTGACACGCGTCGCACATCCATCGGCGGGTACCGGTTCGTAGATGAAGGTTTGAGATTAGATCCTCCTCGCTGATCGGACGGTGCTGAAGGCGCTTCATCGGACGGATCTCTTTCAATCTGGGGCGCTCCTCCTGATCGGACGGTGCTGAAGGCGTCTGGAAGAACAAAGGATGAACTCGCACCAGGCGAACTTGGATCTTGGACCACGGGCTCCTCAGGTCGTCTCCCTCGTGTCTAAGGTGTTCAACTCGTAGCTGGTGGTGTCCCGCATCTGCCGAAGGTCTTGGCATGGCTCCTGGAGGTCCAAGGAGCCCAGGCGAGGTCGATGAAGGTCGGGACCTCCAGGAGCCTCTTCCTGGATCGAATCGAGTCCAAAGGGCCTCGTTGCTTCGTGTAACCTGCAGGAGAAGAACCAGGGGGACGAGGGCTATCTCCTCGATCCTGGGTTTTGAAGCTTGGCAGCGAAATGAGGTGAAGCGAAGGAGCTCCGACTAGCGGTGGAGGAGCTCCAATTCGCAAGGACTGGGGGTCCTTGGTTGAACGAATGTGAACGAGAGATGAAGAAGATGATGGGGAACGAAGCGGGATGAAAATGGCGGTCGGAAACAGTGGCTAGCACGATGAAGAAGTCGCCGGAGCGGAGCTCTGGCGAACTTCGATTTAGCTATTTTACGTACTCTACTGATATAGAAGCTAAACTAAGAACAGGAATGAAATGTTGGAACTTAAATCTACCTAAAAAGCAAGAAAGAATAGCTCTTATACCTGGGGGCCTCCAGGGAGCAGGACGGACGCCGGAGCTCCGCCGCGACAAAATTACCCCTCCTCCGGCCGATTCACATTGCTGAAATGCTCCTCCTGTCACAAGGAACCTTCCAGGAATGAATTCAAGGCTTTTGGGTGGATGGAAATAGGCCAAACTTGTGGAGGAGGTCGAGGGCTCGTATTTGTACACATTCTGGGCGCCATACTTGGCCCGCATATTCCGGCAAGTGCAATGATCATTTCCTCGATCCAACAAGCATGTGTGATAGATGGATGGTCCCTCTACAGATCTCGTGAAGGCGGCAAGCGAAAATAAGGGACGAGACGCCCAGGAAAGATGGCGCAAGTTATGGAAAAAGCATGGTTCAGAGGCGCCAGGTCCCGATGGGACAGTTGACCAGAGGTCAGCGAGGGCTGGCTCCTCATTGGTCCACGTAAGCCGCTAGCGGACAAAATAGGCCCCTTTATTCTGAAATGAATTATTTAGCATAATAAATGATTTTATTAATTTTTCTTATAAAATAAAAAAAGTTCCTAAAATAATGTAGTATTTATTTATGATTTTTATTTAATTTTTTGATTTATTTTATTATAGGTTTATTTTAATAATGTATTTATAAGTGTATTTTGTGTATTTTATTTTTATTTTGTATATTTTATTTTATTATTTTATTTTCTTATTTTATAAATTTATAACTTATTTTTGTGAGTGTAGATATATTTTTGTTTAATTTTTATGAGTTTATTTACATATTTAAATAAATAGGTATATGTAATGTGTAGGTAAACTTATAGGTATTTTACCTATATACACATTTTATTTATGTAATGAATTTTATTTGTTTTTATTTTGGATTTACATTTTTAATAAATTTTATTAATATTTACAATATTATAAAAATATGAAAGAATAAAATAATTAAAGAATGTATTTCCCTTTTATTTATACACATATAGATCATAGGTATTTCATCTATGTTTTGAGATAAATTTATTTTATTTGCGCATTTCTTCTTGGTTTAATTCTAATTTTAATGTACACATATGGTATAAATAATGTATATAAATTTATAAAAATATGAATTTGTAAAAATAATAAGTAATGAATAAATTGAATATTTTAATCGGTATTATGTACAATAGGGGCCCAAAACCTAACTTTCACAGATAAACTCCAAAAATTATGAAACCAATTTTATTAAGGGATATTTACCCAGCAAACCCTGAAATCTTTCGAAATTACCTCTACGACCTTTGAAACATCGTAATTCCGCCCACGACCCCGTAATCTTGCTAACTCTTACTCTACAGACCCTGTGGTTAACTCTCATCCATTAAGCCGTTAAAGTTAACCAGATTCTGTTATCTTCTTGTACATTATGCCTATTTTATCTATCAAATTTACCATAAGTGCCACTCCCTCTCCCTCCCCCTGCTTAGCCTCCATTGCTCCCTCTTCAAAGTATACATATCATATTCAGACGATGGTGGTGGTCGAGCAGGAGCTGACTCTGTCGCGCCACTCCATGAGCACCAGCGCGGCGGCGTAGTGCTCCCCTTTCGCCAAAAGGCGTGTGCTTCACGAATGGGCTAATCCCGTTGAACACCTGGAAGGCCGTCGCGAGCTTCTGGCGGTGGTGGAGCGTCGGGAACAGTGCGTAAATGCCGAGGCACGAACTCACGAGGCGTGCCGACATGGCCTCGGAGAAATACGCAGCGACGCGCTGCGCAGAGGTGCCGTAGGGTGTGGAGAGCTCCGAGATCTCGAGAAGCATCCGGTTCGCATCCTCGAGGTTGTCGGCGGAGACGGCCTCTGCGCACTGGAGGAGAAGGGTCAGCAGGTGGAGACCTTCCTCGTCTCGCTTCTTCTTGTTCTGCTCTTCCTTGTGTTCTCTTGCGGCTATGGCCGCCGCGGCTTTAGCTGCTGCTGCTCTGGCCTCTTCCGAGTTGTTGGGTTTTTGGGTATGCGATGGTGGGGCTTCTGCAGCAGCAGCAGTAGTTGGTGGTGGTGGTGGTTGGCGAGGACGAGGGGGAACAGTGGTGGTGGAGGGGAGGCCGGGATGTGTTTGAGTGAGTTGGGTATCTTCCCAGTTGAGCATATGCGTCTGTGAGGTCGAAATAGGGGGTGGAGCTTGGTGTTGTTGGGTTCTCACAGGTCGCCTCCTCTCAGTGGTAGCAGCGGGAGGAGGAAGGGAAGGAACACGATTGGGTAAAGTATACTGTGGCTCTGAGGTCAACGACCTCAGCCTGAACTCGAGAACCGCCGCGAGCCCCGGGTTGCATGGTTGGATAATTTCTCTCACGTTGTGGATGAGTTGAGGAATGGAGACATCCGAGGATGAGTTGCTGATGAGGTCGCGAATGATGCCGTCCGCCCAAGCAGTCGCACCTGCGGAGCTATCGTTCGTGTTGGAGACCACGGCAGGTGCCGATGAGACTATGACGGGAAGTGGGTCGTTGTTCCCACCGCTCTCGTTGGCAAACACTGGAAGGCCGGAGAAGGGGGAGATAGAAGCCGGGACAGGTTGCAGAGATGGGTTCTTGGAGGCCCTGGAGGCCGAAAGATTTCAGGGTCTGCTGGGGCGGCAAAATGGGGGCGATGGAGGCAAGTCTCGAACTTCCGACCTTGAAGCAGTCCCACAGGGGGAGGAGAAGGAAGGAGAGAGAGAGGGAGATGATATTAACTCAAGGTTAACTCAAGAATTGACTCCAGTAAAGTTAAAATTGACGGCAGGGTTTGTGGGGTAAGACGGAGCAAGATTACGGGGTCTAGGGAGGAATATCGATGTTTCAAAGGTCGTAGAGGTAATTTCGAAAGATTTCAGGGTCTGCTGGGTAAATATCCCTTTTATTAAATAGTTCTTAGAAAGCTATATACAATTAAAGGTGAGTTTGGTGGATTTTGATTTTTTATCTGCAAGATATGGGTCTGTGAAGTTGAGATTCTGGCTTTTTATTCTGTGTATAAAATGTACATTGTATATTATGTTTACACAAACTCAATTTTGTATTTTTATTTACATTATTGTCTACAACTTTTATGTACAAAAGATTTTTATTTGATGAATAAATAATTAGATACAAAATAGGTTTCAAAAAGCATAAATGAATGATTAAATAATTGAGGTATCTATTGTATTATTGGCCCTTATCTCCCCCTACTTTATTCCTTGTCGACCAATTCCATTCTGGCCTTGGTCTCAGGGTTAGGGTCATAAAATATGTGCAATATTTTATTCTTTTTTCTTTTCTTCTCTTTATTCTATAATTTTGGCATTAAAAACCTTATTTTATATACAATAAATACAATAAATAATGAATGCTATTATGTACAAATTGATGTTATTTACATGCATTTACTGGGGTTTTCGAGGCCAAAATGATAGAATAAAGGTGATGTAATGGAGATTCATCACCCCCTTATACTTGTCTCTGCTAGTCCCTAGCAAATACTTATGCAATAAGAAGAAAAAGAATAAAGAAGAAAAGAAAAAGGAATTGAAGAAGATAGAGTGAATAAGATAGCTTTCAGTGCAATACCTTGTCCTTACAAAATCAGAGTTTGGAGCTCGGTTAAACCTTGATGTGAAAGTGTGTGAAACCTAGTCGCAAATTTAAAACACAACAGCCTTCGAGAGTCACAGAACTCGGTTCAAACCACCTCAATAGCCAGGTCAGAACTAGCCTACGTCATACGCAAACCCTTATGACTATGAAGCTGACTTGTACAGTGTAAGTGATGGTGGCTCTCCCCAATTGAAATGACAAAGGAACTGACTTCTCCAGAATGACAACCCAATGATTCCCCAATCCAACCCTCTATCGTCGAGGAGCCGGGTATTCCCTTCTAAGTTCAAGTGACATCCAACTCAAGAGGAGGGAAGTGAAGAAGAGAATGGATGGTAGCCAGTGTAGCTACCTATCCGGGGATGCAAGACCAGTGTAGTCAAGTCATCCAGCTGCAGGCTCACATGCTATAACTTTGATGCTCCAGCTTGCTTATTTTCTATACAACACATATACATACTCCGGCAGTCACTTTTATTTTTATTTGCAAGCCTGCCCACTTTTTTGGAGTTTTTTTCAACATACTATTTACAACAGCATTTACATAAGGACTTTTTCCTCTTGAGCCAGAAGACTATCCCTCTTTTGAAGCTTTATTGCAACTCGCACTCTCCTGTCATTCGACTTCATTGAAATTGGACCAGGTTGGGGTGCACATCCCTCCCTAGACGAGGACGAATGTTTCCACCCGTGTGCATCTCAGACTGGCAAATCCAACCCCCTCACCATTCCAGCTGAGTTGAGCCAAGTGAAAGGTGCAAATGTCCAAGTTAGTTCACTGCCGACAAGAGTCATGTTTGTGTCTTGAAAAGTTCTAGTTAGTCAGTTGAGGTGACTTGAACCCAACCCTGATTTCTCAAAGAATTAAGTCTGAACAGACCTGAAGTACCCTAAACCTAGTTCCTATAAGGTTCCAGTGCAGTTAGGTACGGTAAGGTCCAACCAAGCTCCAATCTTTGAGTTTATTGGACTAGTTCAATCATCAAGCTCAATAAAAGAATATGAATGCTATGCAAATGCTATTTACAAATATGCAAGGAATAATGCAATTTTTTAAAGAATTTGAAAACAAAGAGAAGAATTTTTACACAAAGAATTCTTGCAAAAATAATTTTTGGCACTCAAAGTATATGTACAACTATTTACACGGGCGTGCCGTTTTATTTTACAAGACTTAAAGTATTTACATGTTTATCAAAGCAATTTATTTAGGTGTATGTACAATTGATAATGAATTTTATGTATGTTATTTTTCATTTATTTTATTTTATTTTATTATAGTGCTCTTATTCCTCAAATTTGTTTGAAAAATCATTTTAAAAACTATAGTACAAAATATTTTTTTACAAATATTGTCAAACATTTGAAAAATATTTTGCAAAGATTTTGCAAACACTATATACATTTTTCAAAATAGTTTTACAAACATTTTCAAAATCATTTGCAAATAGGTTTCCAAAATCCTTTATTTCACACAAATAAAAGAATTTTCTTCCAATCAAAATATTTTTACAAAGGTTGAAATCGTTTCACAAAAAGTTTTCCAAACAGTTCACACCATTTTTCAAATCATTTTGCAAAACTATTTATCCTGATTTATTAATCAGTATATACAAAGAGCGGCAACTTATTTGGGCTCTTATAAGTTTTATTTGGAATTGTTGCTTGTTTTTTGTATAAGAGATTTCTGTGTATACTCCTCAGCCTTATTTTGAAATTCGTTTGAAAAAGATTTTTAAAACCATAGTCCAAAATATTTTTACAAACCTGTACACACCTTTGGAAATCATTTTGTAGAAGTTTTTCAGATAGTATAGGTTTTTTTCAAAATAATTTTACAACCATTTTCCAATCATTTACAACTGCTTTTCAACATTTTTATTTCACGCAAAGAAAATAATTTTTTAATCAAAAATATTTACAAAGGTTGAAAACTTTTTACAAACCTTTTGAAGAGTTTTCACCAAGAGTTTCAAATTTTTTACAAAGCTATTTTTGCCTGATTTATTAATCAGTATGTAAGAATCTGAGGAGCTCACAGTTATCTTTTATTATAGTAATAATAATACTTTTATCATTACTTTTAACTTGAGGTAGTATTTTATTTACAGTATGAGTTATGGCTTATAGTATATACATGGTATATACGACCCCCCTATACTAAGCTTGAGCTATGTCCTCATAGATCGAAGAGAAAAGCAAAGACATAACTCGTACTGAGTATAGACAAGTCGAAAGAATAAGAAATGAATGAATGAGCAGTTGACCGTCCCCCCTATACTTAGGATCAAGTAATCCTAAGTATAGCAGACTGTACAAAAAGCAGGGAGGGTCAAGGGTGGGAATAAACAGATCGTACTCGGAATGTCTCCCCCTATACTTAGGGTAAGATACTCCTAAGTATAGACAAGAAGAGGAGACAATGGAGAGGATCAAAGAATAAAAGAACTTGAGGTGCACATTCCCCCTATACTTAGGACAAAGTGCGTCCTAAGTATAGAAAACTGTCAAAAAGGGAAAGCACCTTTTGATAAAATAGAAGAGAAAGGAAGAAGAAAAGAAGAAAATCAGATGAACAATTTTTGAAGTGCAGTGTCTGAATCTTCGGATGCTGTGGAGATGTCGTCATGGTGCAGAAGCTGGATAGAATCGACAACGGCCAAGAATGTATCTGGTTCGAGGTAAAGCTTCAGGAGTTGACCGTTGACGATGAATGGTTGTGCGTCAGGAGACAATTATGATATGGCAATTCTTCCATTGTCACGCACTTCGCGAACTTGGAATGGCCCTGTCCACTTACTCTTTAATTTGCCCGGGAATAACCGCAACTTTGCATCAAATAGCCACACCTTCTGTCCAACTTCAAAGGCCTTTCATCTGATGTGCCGGTCATGCCAGTGTTTCACCTTTTCCTTGTACATTGATGTGTTATCGTATGCATAGTCTCGGAACTCCAAGAGTCTGTTCAGATCATCCTTCCCTTTCTGACCACTTTTTCGTGAGTCCAAATTGCACATGTTGATTGCCCATAAAGACTTGTGAATTAATTCGACGGGCAGATGGCACGGTTTCCCATACACAAGACGATAGGGCGACATGCCCAAGGGAGACTTGTAGGAAGTTCTGTAAGCCCAGAGAACCGAGTCCAAGAGTTGAGACCAGTTCTTTCTATCCGGCCGTACAAGTTTCTGCAAGATTGTCTTAATTTCTCTGTTCGACAACTCGGCCATGCCATTGGTCTGAGGATGGTAAGGAGATGCGACACGATGGTCGATGACGTACTCCTTCATTAGTTTCTTGACCTCTTTGTTGATGAAATGGCTACCCCCATCTGATATGAGAATCTTCGGAATCCCGAACCGCGAAATGATGTTCTTCTTCAGGAACTGACACACTATTTGGCTGTCGGCGACTCGAGCAGGAATAGCCTCAACCCAACAACTCACGTAGTAGACGACAAGAAGGATGTGCTCAAAACCTTGACTGTTAGGGAAAGGTCCCATGAAATCAATGTCCCATGCATCGAAAACATCTGCTATCTGAATGATTTTTAGGGGCATCGAATCTTTTGCAGTGAGTGTACCCTTCAATCTCTGATAGTCAATGCATCGTTTGAAAATTCTGCCGCATCCTTGAATAATGTGGGCCACCAGAAGTCGCACTGAAGTACTTTGGCTGTCGTACGGTCTCTAGAGTGATGTCCACTAGATTCGAGCGAGTGACAATGCTCGAGGACACTATAGTGCTCCTCCTGAGGGATGCACCTGCTCCAAATGCAATCTGCTCCTTCCCGGAATAAAAGAGGATCCTCCCATTGATAGAAACGGATGGTCGACATAAATTTATTCTTTTGATTCTTCGTCCAATCCGACGGTGTTAGCCCCGAGGCGAGGTATTTGACTATATCAGCATACCAAGGGAGAGAATCCACTGCTAAAATTGATTCATCTGGAAAGGTTTCTGTGATGGGTGCATTGTACAGAGGAGGCTCTTGCTTCTCAATTCTGGAGAGATGGTCTGCTACCACATTCTGGACTCCAGGCTTGTCCTTAATTTCCAAGTCAAATTCCTGGAGGAGAAGGATCCATCGAATCAGTCTCGGCTTGGCATCCTTCTTCTGCTGTAAGTACCGGATAGCAGAGTGGTTTGTAAAAATGGTGACTTTTGATCCAAGCAAATAGGATCTGAACTTCTCGAGGGTGAAAACCACAACCAGCAACTCTTTCTCTGTCACAGTGTAATTTCTTTGCGCCTCATCTAGTGTTTTGCTGGCGTAGTGAATGGCGTAGGGCGCCTTTTCTTTCCTCTGTCCAAGAACAGCCCCGACTGCAAAGTCTGACGCATTAGTCATGATCTCAAAGGGAAGAGACCAGTCCGGCGGCTGTAGGATTGGAGCCTGAGTGATAAGCTCCTTTAGGTGAATGAAGAAAAGGAGAACCCGATGATCTACATTAAACTCAGTTTCCTTGCATAGCAGTTTTGTCAACGGTCAGGAAATGCGGCTAAAATCCTTGATGAATCAATCATCTGTAAAATCCCACACACCTCAGGAATGACCTTACATTTTTCACTGACTGAGGTGCCTCTAGATTGGCAATGGCATCCACCTTTGCAGGGTCGACTTCCATGCCACGTTTGGAAACTACATGACCCAGCACGATACCTTCGATGACCATGAAGTGGCTCTTTTCCCATGAAAGAACTAAATTGACTTCGCTACATTTTTAAAGTACTCTGTCTAGGTGCTCAAGACAAGAATCAAAACTATCACCATAGACGGAGAAGTCGTCCATGAACACCTCGAGAAAATTGCCTACCATCTCGACGAAAACTGCTAGCATGCATCTTTGGAATGTGGCAGGTGCATTACATAATCCAAAGGGCATCCTCTTCAAGGCATAGGTGTCGAACGGGCAAGTGAAGGTAGTCTTCTCTTGATCTTCGGGGGCGATTGCCACTTGGTTGTACCCAGAATACCCATCCAAAAAGCAGAAGAACTCCTTGCCTACTAGTCTTTCCAGAACTTGATCAATGAAGGTCAAGGGGAAGTGGTCCTTCTTAGTTGTTGCATTAAGCCGGCGGTAGTCAACACACACCCGCTAGGATGTTGGTACCTGAGTGGATATTTCCTCTCCTTTGTCATTGGTAACCACGGTAAGCCCGGATTTCTTCGGAACTACATGCAGTGGGCTTACCCATTTTGAATCGGAGATGGGATAGACGAAGCCTGCGTCACACCATTTCGTGATTTCTTTCATGACGACGTCCCGGAGGTTTGGATTCAACCTTCTTTGGAATTCGCGGGACGACTTGGCGTCTTCTTCTAGGTAGATGTGGTGTGAACACAAGGCTGGATTTATCCCGTCGAGATCTGATACGCGCCAACCAAGTGCCTTGCGGTTCTTTTCTAGAACCTCGAGAAGTCGAGATTCCTGTTCCGAATTCAGCCTGCTGCTGATGATGACCGGATGCATGTGTTCTTCACCCGCAAGGAAAGCATACTTCAGGCCTGCAGGAAGTGGCTTGAGTTCTGATTTTGACCTGTCCAACTTGTTGGTCACTTCAGACACTATGCTGGTGGTAGGATGTATTTCTTTGAGGGGGTTACCATCCTCAGCATTCTGTTGAGATCCGGTTGAGGTGCCGAATGGTTCTGCGCTAGGCTCCTTGTGTTCGGTCTGTAGTGAATACCCTGGCTCAAAAAAATGCGCCTGCATCTGAGAATCTGTCTCCCAAGAATCATCAGAGCATAAGGTAACTGTGCTTTCCAAGTCCTCCTCAAGAGTGAGGATTTCTCGAGTCCATGAATCATTCAATGACAGGGATGAGTCTCTGATCTCTGCAACAAAGTCACAGTCTGCTTCTGATGCTGCACGGCTCTCATCAGTCATGGCGTTCGGCTCTCTAGTCATGCTTATAGTGATCTGCTTGTTGTTCGAGCTAAAAGTGATCTTGCCAGACCAGTAATCAACCACGGCACCTGAGGTACGCAAGAATGGTTGGCCGAGGATGATCGGGGTCTAGAGCAAAGGGGCGGGCGAGTCCATATCAGGGACTACAAAATCAACTGGGAAGTGCATCTCCCGCACCTTAACTACAACGTCTTCCAGCAAACCCCGGGGCCGCTTGATGGATCGGTCAGCGAACTGGAGGACCATTCGTGTCTGCTTGAGCGGACCCAGCCCAAATTCTTGCAGTATTGATGATGGCAAGAGGTTGATGGAAGACCCGCTGTCGAGGAGAGTGCGCTCGAAGACTTGATCAAAAATCTCACAAATGATAAGAGGTGCTCATGTGTCTTGTTTCTTCTGTGGGAGTTTGCTGATAGCTGCAATAGTGGCCATTGAGAGCACGTGCTTTTCTACATCTCTGCGTCTGTTCTCACGTGCGGGGAGACGTTTGCTGGTGCATGCCTCCTTTAAGCCCTTTTTCACCGCGGGCATGTATTTCATGGCCTTGATCAATGGTATTTCTAGTGTTAAATTGTCTAGAATTTCCACGACTCCAGGATCAGACAATGCATTTTTTCGTTTTGCAATTTTTTTGGATTTTTCTATTGCATGAGGAAAACGAATATGTACATCCCTAGCAGGAAAAACAGAGTTCTTATTTACATCAAAATTATCGCCCACAGAATGTTGTACATCCGGACTAGAATAAGGAGTACACACTGGATCTTGACATGCTGGTGCTGATGGGGAGCAAAAGGTGAGGCATCAGTGTCGTCAGCTGGTAAGGCATCGGCTGCTGGCGGCTCCTCCAATGCTGGTGTGGTTGTGCTTTGACGGCACCCTTCTTTTTGTTCTTTTTGTTTTTGCTGATTTTTTTGTGATTTTTGTTGGTGAAGACGGTGGTGGCTGACAACAGGAATGGCTTCTCCTTCTTCTTCCTCCTCACCCGCCCATGTAGTTGGCACGACTGATGTAGAAAATGACGATCCACCTGGTTCTTTATTCTCCCCATTCTTGATAGCAGGTGGGGACAAGGCCCTACCGCTCCTGAGTGTGACAACATTAGAATAAACAATGTTATCATTTTCTGACTCTACAGACGCAGACATGACATCACATTCTACCTGCTCTCTCTTTTTGGAGCTATTGGGATTGGCTTCGACTTGAGCTGGAATGTTGGTCTTGGTGACAGTCAGCTCGTCAAGCCTCTTGGTCATGTCTGCTAGCCCTTTGACAAGTTGGGCCAAGCAATCCATGGTCGGGTTCACTGGAGTTGCCTCGGTAGATTCAGCATACAGACCACGCTGTTGTTGCATATGTTGGTGTTGAGCCTGTTGTTGGTAGTGCTGATGTGGTGTAGGAAGGTGAAGCTGCTGATAAGAAGGAGGAGGATACTGTTGGTACTGCTGAGGTGGAGCAGCTGCATACTGATGGAAAGGCTGTGGTTAACGGTATGGCTGCTGCTGATACTGATGATTCTGCCTCCATTGATTTGCATACTGGGGAGGTTGATGATACGGTGGTGGCGGCTGTGAGGACTGTCCAAAACAACCACCCTGAGGCTGGTGGTATTGCCGGTTGGCTGGTGGCTGACCTTGAGGTTGTCCCATAGGACAGGTCGGATGTGCTTCGTGACTCCATACCCCATTCACTTCTTGAATCAGGGGTGGTGGTGGGAATACTGAATCAGATCCTGATATAAACTCTGGCTGGTACACAACCATCTGTTGCTGCGGCTGGCCTTGGTCGGGCGCCTGCACGTAGTACACGTGTTGGACTGTCGGTGGCTGCTGGCTCTGCTGAGGGTGATGTAGCGGTGGTTGCTCGTCTTTCCTCTCAACTGTAGCTTCTAATGGTGCTGCCGACTGAACAGAATTGATGGTGCCCACCAGCAGTTCTAGCTGCTTGGTGATCTGATCAATCTTGTCAAGGTTCTGAGTCCTCTTTTCGATCACAGAAAGTTTTTCGAGATCCTGTGATCGTTTCTCAATAATATCAACCTTCGAGAGATGGCCCCCAATGATACTGAGGTTGGAGCTCTCATCTCTCTCCGCCTCTCGGGACGCTGCCATGTGTACTTGTTTTTGGAGGATCTGGGGTTGCTTCCGGTATGCTTTTGATGAAGAGAGGGCGGCCTCTCCTTCAGCCATTTCTTCGAATATATGCCAGACTACATCTTCATCCTTGTTGAAGTGCCACATGCTGCGTCAACAAGCCTTTGGCTCTCAATGTTCAGGCCCCCAAAGAAGTGCTGGACCAAGTTGGTCTTCGAGATCTCATGATGGGTACATTTCTCCTGCAGATCGGTGAATCTCTCCCATGCTTCATGTATGGACTCATGGGCTCCTTGGGAGAAGTTGCTGATTCTGGCACGCATCTGGTTGAGTCGACCGAGAGGGTAGAACTTATGCAGGAAAGCTGACTTTAGTTCCTCCCAGGTTGTCACAACCGTCCCTAGATGGTTGACCCAATAAAGGGCCTTGTCTTGTAAGCTGAAGGGAAATGCCATCATTTTGACAATGTCCAAAGGAACATTGGGATAGTGAGTAGTTCGGCAGATGCGGGGGAATTGCTGCAGGTGGATATACGGCTCTTCATTGGTGTTTCCATGGAAAGCTGGAAGAAGAGCAAGGAACTGGGGCTTCAGCTTAAAGTGAGCGTGCACCGGTGGAATGAGAATCCACTCGGTCATCTGGCTATCTCCAGGATTATAGGTCTCCTTTAGTGTAGGCTTTTGTCCCCTAATTTCTGTCTCTCTGTCGTCATCATGTGGACCACCACCTCCTCCTCTGCCTCCTCCTCCCTCGGCTCTGTTCATCACATCATTCAGCATATCCTGAAAAGCGATCTATGCTAGGGCTTGCTCTGTCAGCTGCTGTTGGATTGCCTGGATAGATGCTAATAGTTGTGCATTAACTTGATTCTGATCTGGCAACTGTCCTTCTGACTGGGGTGGCTGCTGACCCATGCCCTTTCCTTGAGGAGCCATGTCGGTCTGAATCGGACGAAATGAATTCCGGAGTAGAAGCCAGGGCTTAGCCTGCCCTTTTATCTGCAGAATGAGAGAATCCTAATCAGATCATTTGCCATATTGTTCAGTTGTTATGATAATTTTGGAGTTAAGGTCAACCCCAACATGTTGTGAACGGAACAAGATGTAGACTGTAATCGACTTCCATTCACAACGGCGAGAGTGGGACAAAAGTGATCCCTGATTATTAGTTGGTCAAAAGGGAGGTAGAAGACGAGGAGTCTGGAGATCGATTCGCAAAGTCCGGATCGGGTTCTCGGGATCCCTCGAATTTATTGGCGAAATCGAGTCCATGGAATCGATGTGGGTGTCGGCAAGGTCCCGACAGAAACCATCCATGGATCGAATTCGTAAAGAAAGAGAGGAGTGGATGTTGGAGGAAGGGTACGATGGTCAACAAGGAGTAAAAAGGAGTGCAAAACAGTAGAAAGGCTCAAATTGAGAGGGGGACAAAGAGGAGTGACACAACAAAATTTGTGCAAAGGCGCGGGACTTGATCTTTGAATCTTAATCTAGATCCATACAAACACAATACAAGATTGGGTTCACCAAGTCATGCCGTGTGAAGCCGTAAAGGTTCGGATACTTATTATCTTTTCAGTTTTAGAGTTGTTATTTCAGGCATATCTTTTAACAAGTCCTTAGCACGCTACCCCTATAGGAGAGAGAGTACTGCCAGAAAAGTATCCCGTACTTGTCCTCCTCCTTTGTAACCTGTAGTCTGTACTTTTTGAGGTCTTTGTAACCCTTCATGGATCCCTACTCAGCCAAAGAAATAGAGAGAGGAAGCCAATAGGCAAAACCGATACTTCAGTTCTCGCTCACAACGGAATCACCCGTGAGCGTGCAAGAACCTACTCGGATGCAAGACGATGAGACAGACACTCCCGTGAAGGCGTGGCCTATGCTCGATACTTCGGACAAGGTCGATGCTCTACTCAATAGAGAGTCATCGCTAGTGACCAAGCCCTACTCGCCCACGTACGATAGAAGCGCCAATACTTCGGAAATCCAGGCGATACACAAGGCAGTTGCAGACTGGGATTTTGGCTCTATTCCTTATGGGATATGCCTCGCTCAAGGGAGTAGGGTTTTGGTCCCCCTCCAAAGGTACCTGAAAACAATGAGGGCTTTATGAACCCAGTACAATGACAGTCCCTTACAAATTTTAATTAAGGTCGAAGTTTATTTAGCAGTCCCCTTGTTTTATTTTTTTGGGTTTTCACTTTTTTTTGAGTCTGTTTCATACCAGCGCCTAACGTTTTTTTTGTAGATTTTCATTTATGTCCTAGGTGCTCAAAATCAGAGGGAGATAGCGGGAAAGCCGTGCAAGTTGGTTCTATGATGGAAATCTCACCATTGAACCGAATGATGCATGCTGAGTTAGAAGACTTACAGTGCATCCCAGCTCTCTCCATGTGGTATGAAAAACAGAATTTTTAAACCTATCTACATGGCGGTGTGCATTCGACAAAATTGCCCTAAACATCAGTTGTTATTAACGTGAAGAACCACAAGTTGGTCACTTATCTTTAACCTAAGTGTCCGGTCTTGGCTTACCCCTCCTCTTCTCGACACACTCGAGTTCAAGAGTAGCGCTTGATGGGGCTCGCTCACGGCACATGGGTTAAGAGATAAATGACCGAACTGTTTAAATTTGACTAGATCCATACGAAGTAGACTATAGGAACATGCATTCTTATTAAGGTTTGGACCTAGCTACCGGATCAAGCAACCTATATCTAGGGGCTCCAAGTACACAAAACAACATGAAATAAAGGCGGAAAGCACAAAACATCGGGAAAGCAAAGAAAAGAAAGCGGTAGAAAACTCGGAAAAGCCGCGATGAGGCCCCCAGGTGAACAGACATCCGGGCACTGGACCCCGTTGTGAAGAGTAGAGTCCAAGTTATATTACATGCCAAAATTGTCTCTCTCTCACAGTAAATTACAAAATTGATCCTAGCTAATTCTCATCTCTTTGCATCTTTGGTGCTCTCTCCAGCTGGTCATGAAGTGAAGACTAACCTCCTCCAAGCTCGGCTGCCTTGGCCTCCGAAGAAACCATCCTCGCGTCGCGGGCCCTCGCAACAAGGTCACAAAGAGATAGAATTAGTATAAGCTCAATCAATGAAATAAAGAATCAATTAATTAATAAATGAATGGGTATGTCACCAATCAAAGAATCATGTACAATTAAATAAGTTCAAAGAAATAATTAATCACAGAATAAATAATGAATGAATGAATTTTTGTACAAGAATGATAAGGTATAATAGGCTACGCTCATTGCTCCCCGGCAACGGCACCATCTGATAATGAGGATTTTACGAGGGTCAAAAATACACCCCGTACGAGACGGGGACGATCGTGTCGCTGAGGCGACCGCTCACAAAACCCTTGTTAATCAGCAATTAACCCACATCAAAGAATAAACCAATTAAGTCCCAAAACTATGAATTAATATTTATAAACACTACCATAAAGATGCATAGTGTATAAGCATGTAAAGGTCGAACCACATAGAGCAAAAAAATGGGTAGCCCACCTTGTTCAAATACAACAGGGTCATCCTTATATGAATACTAGTTATGTGGGTAATTAATATTATTACAATATTTATTTATATATTTTTTAAATTTTATATTTTGATTTTTTTATTTTCTGATTTTATATTTTCTTTTTATGTTATATATGTATATATATATATGTTTTTATAAATAGGATAGAATATATAGATAATATAAGAAGAAAGTAAGAATGTATTTATAGAAATAAGTAAAAATAGCCAAAAATTAGGAAATGGAATATTTTTGGTCTTTTTATATTTTTTACTGTTTTTGTGATTTTTCCAGCTTTTTCCAAGTGTTTTTGATATTTTTTTCAAAAATAAAATAATAGGAAACAAGGACTTAAGCTACTGGCCGATATTAAAATGAGGTTTAAAAATAGTAAACAGTACCCAAAATTCCTCAAATTAATTTTAAAATATAGATAATAAAAGAAGGAAACTACGGGAACTTAATTTGTTTTTTTAGGGTTTTTGTAGGATTTTTCATATTTTTATGAAGTTTTTAGAGGTTTTCTCATTTTTAAGGTTTTTGTTTTGAAGTTTTTACTGTTTTTTGGTCTGAAGTTAAAACACACTAAACTAAATACTATATAAATTTTTTGGGATTTTTCTGTTATGTTTTTATATTTTTTAGGAATTTTAAAAGGCAAATAGAGATAAAAATGCATGTTTTTAATTTTTAATAAATACGAAATGCAATAAAAATGCAATGCAAAAATATAATGTGTTAATAAGATGCAACAGGAGTTCAAATAAATTTTTCTGGAATTTTTGGTGATTTAAATATGCATGAAATTATAAAAGATAGCAAAAAGAAATTATAAGCCTGGCAGGGGTATTTTTGCAAATAAAAATAACTACATGGAACATCATGCAAAAACACCACAAATATTACGCTTGATCTGTAATTTTAAGGACTAAAATGAAATACAGAACCCACCAGGGCCCCCACGCAAAATGACCATCACGTGGAACTACACGTGATTCGCACCCACAGGGTCCAATATGCAATTTCTACAAGTACAGAGTCCTGTTTGTAATTTTTCACAAAAATATTACACATTAAATTTTATTTCATGGACCAAATATAAATATACCAACATACAGGGGCTTGTGGGCAAAATGACCACCTCACGTGGGGCATCACGTGAGATGACGTGGATTGGACCTAAAAGTAATATGCAATACATACAAGGGTGTCCAAGCAAAATATCCACAATAAAATGAACTTTAAAGTTTATTTACAGGGCTAAATAATAACTACCAAAAAGAATGGGGCTAAATGAGATGTTTACCCCTTATTTAGGCGCTAACGGACGGCGGAGGTGATGTCACTTGACACGCGTCGCACATCCATCGGCGGGTACCGGTTCGAAGATGAAGGTTTGAGATTAGATCCTCCTTGCTGATCGGACGGTGCTGAAGGCGCTTCATCGGACGAATCTCTTTCAATCTGGGGCGCTCCTCCTGATCGGACGGTGCTGAAGGCGTCTGGAAGAACAAAGGATGAACTCGCACCAGGCGCGCTTGGTTCTTGGACCAGGGGCTCCTTCGGTCATCTCCCTCGCGTCTAAGGTGTTGAACTCGTAGCTGGAGGTGTCCCACATCTGCCGAAGGTCTTGGCATGGCTCTTGGAGGTCCAAGGAGGCCAGGCGAGGTCGATGAAGGTTGGGACCTCCAGGAGCCTCTTCCTGTATCAAATCGAGTCCAAAGGGCCTCGTTGCTTCGTGTAACCTGCAGGAGAAGAACCAGGGGGATGAGGGTTATCTCCTCGACCCTGGGTTTTGAAGCTTGGCAGCAAAATGAGGTGAAGCGGAGGAGCTCCGACTAGCGGCGGAGGAGGAGCTCCGATTTGCAAGGACTGGGGGTCCTTGGTTGAATGAATGTGAACGAGAGATGAAGAAGATGATGGGGGAATAAAGCGGGATGAAAATGGCGGTCGGAAACAGTGGCTAGCACGATGAAGAAGTCGCCGGAGCGGAGCTCCGGCGAACTTCGATTTAGCTATTTTACGTACTCTACTGAAATAGAAGCTAAACTAAGAACGGGAATGAAATGCTGGAACTTAAATCTACCTAAAAAGCAAGAAAGAACATCTCTTATACCTGAGGGTCTCCAGGGAGCAGGACGGACGCCTGAGCTCCGCCGCGACAAAATTACCTCTCCTCCGGTCGATTCATGTTGCTGAAATGCTCCTCCTATCACAAGGAACCTTCCAGGAATGAATTCAAGGCTTTTGGGTGGATGGAAATTGGCCAAATTTGTGGAGGAGGTCGAGGGCTCTTATTTATACACATTCTGGGCGCCCTACTTGGCCCGCATATTCCGGCGAGTGCAATGATCATTTCCTCGATCCAACAAGCATGCGTGATAGATGGATGGTCCCTCTACAGATCTCGTGAAGGCGGCGAGCGAAAATAAGGGACGAGACGCCCAGGAAAGATGGCGCAAGTTATGGAAAAAGCATGGTTCAGAGGCGCCAGATCCCGATGGGACAGTTGACCAGAGATCAGCGAGGGCTGGCTCCTCATTGGTCCACGTAAGCCGCTAGCGGACAAAATAGGCTCCTTTATTCTGAAATGAATTATTTAGCATAATAAATGATTTTATTAATTTTTACTTATAAAATTAAAAAGTTCCTAAAATAATGTAGTTATTATTTATGATTTTTATTTAATTTTTTGATGTATTTTATTATAGGTTTATTTTAATAATGTATTTATAAGTGTATTTACATGTATTTTGTGTATTTTATTTTTATTTTGTATATTTTATTTTACTATTTTATTTTCTTATTTTATTAATTTATAACTTATTTTTGTGAGTGTATATATATATTTATTTAATTTTTATGAGTTTATTTACATATTTAAATAAATAGGTATATGTAATGTGTAGGTAAACTTATAGGTATTTTACCTATATATACATTTTATTTATGTAATGAATTTTATTTGTTTTTATTTTGGATTTACATTTTTAATAAATTTTATGTAATATTTACAATATTATAAAAACATGAAAGATTAAAATAATTAAAGAATGTATTTCCCTTTTATTTATACACATACAGATCATAGGTATTTCATCTATGTTTTGAGATAACTTTATTTTATTTGCACATTTCTTATTGGTTTAATTCTAGTTTTAATGTACACATATGGTATAAATAATGTATATAAATTTATAAAAATATGAATTTGTAAAAATAATAACTAATGAATAAATTGAATATTTTAATTGATATTATGTACAATAGGGGCCCAAAACCTAACTTTCATAGATAAACTCCAAAAATTATGAAACCAATTTTATTAAATAGTTCTTGGAAAGCTATATACAATTAAAGGTGAGTTTGGTGGATTTTGAGTTTTTATCTGCAAGATATGGGTCTGTGAAGTTGAGATTCTGGTTTTTTATTCTGTGTATAAAATGTACACTGTATATTATTTTTACACAAACTCAATTTTGTATTTTTATTTACTTATTATCTACAACTTTTATGTACAAAAGATTTTTATTTGATGAATAAATAATTAGATACAAAATAGGTGTCAAAAAGCATAAATGAATGATTAAATAATTGAGGTATCTATTGTATTATTGGCCCTTATCTCCCCTACTTTATTCCTTGTCAACCAATTCCATTCTGGCCTTGGTCTCGAGGTTAGGGTAATAAAATATTTGCAATATTTTATTCCTTTTTCTTTTCTTCTCTTTGTTCTATAATTTTGGCATTAAAAACCTTATTTTATGTACAATAAATACAATAAATAATGAATGCTATTATGTACAAATTGATGTTATTTACATGCATTTACTGGGGTTTTTAAGGCCAAAATGATAGAATAAGGTGATGAAATGGAGATTCATCACTAGGTTAGATCAAATTCATTTCATCTTTCTTCAAACTTTGGTTCTAAATCAAAATTGTGAAATCTTTGAACATTTCAAAGGTTTCTTAGGTGAAGATAAGAAATCTAATATTATACATACTCATCAATAGATATCACATATCCATAATGTTTATATGATATAGATGATCCACATACATCAATATGTACGAGATCTTGAATACCTCGACATCTAACACCATTCCCAGAGAAGGGTGTATTGGACATTTTACTTTGAATACTATATTCACAAGTATGTAAGATTTGAAATTTTAGACATTCTAAAGTTTCATATCTTACTAGTCCATTGATCTCATTAACAGACATATGTCTAAAACATGATGCTAGATCATTGTCAAATGATCTTCGTCCTCCTATTGATCTTTTAAAGGTTTAATTTTCAGTTTTTAGAAATCTTAATGAACCATTCATTAATTTTCTAATTTTGTGGAGTCCACTAGATGTTAGATTACTATTTGAAATATATACATCATAACTCTTTATGATAATTCTATCTCAGAATTCATGTTTATTTCCAATATTTAGAAACAAACAATGAGTGTATTCTAGTATCTAGGTCATAGAGACATTATCTAAGACTAAGGCTCTCCCACTAAAATTTAGAAGTCTATCAATCCAATAGAGATTGTTGCAACAATGGCATCTATATACATGTGGATAACTATAAACCTTAAGATCAAATTTTCCAGTATTGTAAAACATATGCAACCCATTGCAAGTGTTTTTAGAAGATTGAGATACAATTATAAGACTTTATCTTATTCAATAAGCAAGTCAATATCAATGATTTATGTAGATTATTCTGATGCCCTATCCGAGTCCTTCTCTAAGGATTCTAAACAGATTTGATAGTCATACTATCAACACATCATCTTATTGCAATATTGGCATTCATCCAACTCTTTGGATGTCATATGGAAGTTACAGAAGTACAAATAACTCTTTAACTTTCCTTCTCACTTGGGTCCGACACACGCTTCCACTGTACTCCCTTCATCTATAAACAATCATTGCTTAAGACAAGGGATCTCTTATGTCGAACTCAAAAGATTTCAATATAAGAGCACTTCAACAATTATATATGCTTCATTTAATTCATATAATGTAAATATTATGAAGCTTCATAAATGACTAGAGTATAGATAGTAGAATGATGACGCTCATCATATCTACATACATTTTAACTCTTAAAACATTGGTTCAGGTAGGTATTCAAATCTTTTGAATGCATCATCTCTTATAGATCCACCATTCTGCATGATGTAGTGAACCATGTCATTCATGATTAAAATGTCGAGAGCACATATGTATGTCAGAACATCTTCTTAGGGTTTTATAAGGATTATTTGACAATTACGATCATCATCGACATGTCACATCCAAAGTACATTTGATGAGAGATCAAGACTATAGAGATATACAAACCCTAGGGTTGTAGTCCTATTATCTATTTAATTGTCATTCCTCATTATTATGAGGAAACTTGCACATTGCAACCACATACATTATGTGTCCAATTGCAAGTACAATATCCGGATCATGAGTCCAATCCATGATATTTTACTGGTTATTATTGAGTATAACATTGAGTGGGTTTTATGAAGGATTATCTGAAATAAGAAATTTGCATAAGTGTATATATTTATATATATATACATATTTTATTTTGATTTAGGAATTTGTATATCAAAGTTGTCTTGCCTTGTCAATACTGAAAGTTCATTCCCTTAATCACTTTCAATGTAAGAGATATACTTACCACTATATCTCAAGCAAGATCTGGGATCTCATTCCTTATCTTTGTTACATCCCAATAATATGAGAACATGTAACTCGGATAAAAAGAAGAGAGAACACATTCAACCTTGCAAGTCCAACTTGCATCTCCCAATAACAACCGGGCCCACCGCCCCTAAGGCGATGTTGACTGATGAATACCCATTCATCACTCTTTATTCTATTATTTTAGCGACAAAAACCTTTGCAAATACATGTAGATATGTGTAAATACTAATAAATACCAGAAGCATGCATTGTGTAAAAACCTATAATTAGCATGTTTTTGTGCACAAAATAAAAGAATAAAGAGCAAAAAGAAAAAGAGGGAAATATTTAGAATAAATATTGAGCAACCTAACCCAAGGGAGGGCTCAGCATGGGCCTGACCGCATAAAAGCCAAAGTAGAGGGAGATAGGGCTCACATTTGTGTATATACTTCTGTAAAAAAAAAAACTATATATTTTCCTCACCCAAAAATATGTTGTAAATATCCTTGTCTATATTGTGTATATTTAGAAAATATCAAAAACAAAATAAAAATTAAAAAGCAAAAAGACACCCTTTCACCATGTGCATAAAACCACACCTTTGTATTTATTTAACCTTGTAAATAAATTCATTTATTTTCTAAAACTTTTTGTAAATATTCTATGGCATATTTTGTAAATAAAATAAATAAAAAGAAACAAAACAAAAATCAAATAAAAATTACAAAATTGAAAATACAAAAATACATTGAATAAATACCATGTATATAAATGTATTCAACCAATTATTTCACCCTTGTAAATAAGTGATAAAAATAAAACAAAAATATTCTTTTATTCCATATTTCATCTTGTAAATAAATAAAATACAAAATGAGCATAAAAATATATAAAAATAACAAAATAAAAATCAAAAATAAAAATCCATGTAGTGTACATATACCTATATATAGAGCTACCCTATTTTTATTTCCAAAAATTAAATAAAAATCACCAAAAAATAGAAAAAAATAAAAGAAAAATATTTCATGTTTTAAGTTTTTTTTAATTCGACCTATTTCTACCCTAAAATAATAAAACAAAAACCGGGCACACGTGGCAGCTTCTGGTTGGCCCACGGGGGAATGTTGACCCCGGTCAACTCCCCCGCGACCTCCTTCCTTTTCTGGAAGTCGCGTGCCGCGCCTTCTTCCCCGATTTTTCCCACGCGCTCCAGGCTGTCATCCACTCAACCCCCGTGCCCGGATTCTTCGCCGATCATCCCTCTCCCTCGCCGGATCCTCCGCCATCGAATCCACGCCTCCTACAGCTGTCACCACTCAACCCTAATCGCCCCGGTCACACTATATATCCATCACCTCCGCCGCCTCCGCGCCGCATCTTTGGACCCTCTCCTTCTTCCCCGTGACCTCCATTGGCTCCGCAAGAGTGACAGCGAGCGTCAGCCCTTGTTGCAGTGAGGTGAGGAGGCGTATCCTTTGATCCGGCGTACTTCGCCGTCCTTGCTCCGCCGCCGGCGTTGAGCATCGAGCTTCAGGCCTTGACGCCCTTCGAAGCTACGACCCGGAGCAAGACCAGCTCCAGCACAGTCTCCAGCAGCCATCAGGTAGCCTTAATTTCTTTTAATTTCTTCTAATTTAGGATTTCGCCCAATTCATATCTCCGACGTACATCTCCGATTCCGGCCACCTCGCGTATCATCTCGACCTTCCGACCCTACCATCACCTTCGCCGTACCCCCACGCACCTTCTACGCCCGCTCATTCAACCCAGATCGCACAGGATCTGGGATTCGAGTTCCATCGCCTCCGCCTCGCCGGAGCTCGTTCGCCACGCCGCACAGACCACCTTCACCCCGCCTTCTTGGGTCGAGGCACTTTGCCCTCGACCCGCGAAGCTTCTTGACTACTTTGCAGGTCCAAAGGGAGGCGTCTGAGGCTTCCCAACTTCAAGCCAGGAGCTTCTTCTCCGCCGGCCTTGCTCGAGCTCCTCGGAGCTTGGTTTGACCGCCGGAGACCAGTAGCAGCTGCGCACCTTCACGCCGGAGCTTCTCCGACCTTCAGGCGCAGCAGAGGAGAGCGGAGACACCTTCACGAGGCCGGCGAAGTTCGCCGGCCATCAGTTCTTCCTCCACCTTCCAGAGCCGTCCGATGAAGACCTCGCTCCAGTTCTAATCCTGAGCGTCCATCTGAGGGGGAGCAGCAGCCGTCGATACATCTGAGGATCTCATCTGGGCCGTTGAGCAGCGAGGTTAAGCCACGACGTCTCTCAGCCGTCCGAATATACACGTGGCTGCACCTCGACCATCCGATCTGAGCTTAGTTTCCTTCGAAGATCCACGTTGCATCTGCACCGTCCGATCACCCACGTGGACGCACACCAGCCGTCGGATCAGGCCAGCGCTTCCAGAAGTAAAGGCGCGTTTGTTCTCCACCGTCAGATCTGCCACGCGTCAACATCAGGCCGTCGCTATTAATAAAAGGGGTAAATTTCTTCTAGACCCCTCTATTTGTCTTATTTCAGTTTAGTCCTGTAACTTTTAATTCACGTTGTTTATTTTCTGGGATATTTGCATAGAGACCCTCGCGCTTAATTTTATTTGCATTTATACCCCTGCCAGTAGAGACCCACGTGCTTCGTCACGTGTTTTGTTGGGTTATTTGCAGTGTATGCCCTGTAGTTCTGGATGTTATTCTTTGAATGAAAACTTTTGTGTATTTGCATATATACCCCTGTGAGCATTGATTTTGCACATGTGCGAATTATTTTGGGTTATTTGCATATAAGTCCCTGGACTTTTGGTACTTGTTACCAATAAGCCCTCGGAACTTATTTTTATTACCATTTGGTCCCTGTGTGCCCCAGACACGTGCTTGGCACGTGATTTCTTGGGTATTTTGCACCAGGACCCCAGAACTTTTGGGTATTTGCACATAGGTCCCTGTGCACAGTGCCCCACCTTTATTTTTGAATAAAATATCAAACGACCTCCAAATCCAATGAAATTTTGACACATGGCTCCTGCCATGGTGTAGGAATTTCTATGATTTTTGGGGACATTTTTGATTTCATTTATTATTTTTAAAAATTCAAAAACCCATATTTTCGCCACTGTTTGACTTTAAAATTACCAAAAAAATATAAAAACTCCATTAAAAATTCTAAAAAGATTAGATATTGTTGTTTACTGGTTGTTTGATTTTCTAGCCAATTTTGGCTATTTTTCATCACTTAAAAACCCTAAAAATTGAAAAACCCCTAAAAACTCATAAAAATTGTAGTAAATAAATTAAAAATCCAAAAACAATAATTAGGGTGCCTAAATTTTCCTTACTCTTTGTAGATTATAGGAAAATTACCTTTAGGGCTTTTTGAGATCCAAAAGTATTTTATTTTTGGGTCTTAAGCCTTGCTGGACAGTACCCTATTTTTGTCACATTGTTTGATTTTTAAATAAATAATTTACCCATTAGAAAAATCCCAAAAATTCACCAAAAACAGTAAAAAACATTTAAAACATAAAAACCAATTTTCTGGAATTTTTGCTTCATTTTTGTGTGTAGTATAAATTGTTGAAGTTGCCCTGTATTTACTTTCTCTCATTTTCTCATCTTTTAAAAAAAATCCAAAAAAATATAAAAACAAATAAAAACCAAAAAAAAGGACTCTCTTGGATTTCTGACTACATCGTAGGCCGCAAGGCCAATCTGTGCTCCTTGAGTTCGACCCTGGGAGCTATACCAGGTTAAATCCTCTAGCTATACCGCTCTTCTTTGTTTTGATTGATTTGATATTTTCTGAGTGGTTATTTTTCTTGATTGACGCATTCGAGTGACTGAGGTCGCAACGACCTCATTTAATACCTTTACCTCAGTCGATTGTGATTTCCGCGTCGTCAGAATGGCGCCGTTGCCGGGGAGCACGGCTTTGTAGTCAGTTTTCATTCTTCTATTTTTGTCTCTCTACATTATTATTGTTTTCTGACCATCTCTCTTTGATTTTTGTGCGAGGTACTGCTTGGACTACTTGGAGCTTACTATTTAGAGGACCCGCGCAGGAGAAAGAGAGAGAAGAAGAAATTTTCTATTTAGAGAGAGAGAGAGAACAATTTTTTGTAATAATTTAGGACTTGAACACTTGTGGACTCTTGTAACTTAGCGGGTCTGTTTCGCCGAGCACCGGTGTGCTCGGGGGACCCATTCGGATTTTCGCGGCTTTTATCGTGGTTTTGATAGCTAGCTGCCTTTTCCGGTGTTTACGCGGTTTTCTCGAGCCCCTAGATTTAGGAATTTCTGTTGATTGTGACGTAGATATTTAAGGCCCAACACTTAATAGAATATCTGTTCCTATAGAACGTAATTGGACCTTGATAAAATTCACTGAAAAAGTTAGTTTAATTGGATTTGAGACCACGTGCCGTGAGGAGTCACATACAGCGCTGGCAGGACCCGTTGTGGCGGGCACCGAGTGACTCCCAAGATCGGACTCCGGACTCGATTCCGTTGGCTAACTACTGTTCTTCACGATCAATAGAAGTTGCTCATCTAGGACTCGGTTTTTCCTCGTTGCATCATTTAGGTAGTTTAATTCTGTATTTAATTTCTGCGCGGATCACTTGCATGTAGAGTGCTGGAGACAAGGTACGCATTTCTTTCTCTGCATGCATCATTGATTTTCTCGCGCATCGGCTTTTTCGTCTTCTCCCCCTGTGTTTGGATTAATCATCAGGAGAATCGGAAAAACCGTTAGGCCGCTTGTATTTATTTTTGTAAAAAAATTAAAAAGAAAAACAATAAAAAATTGGGACTGGATAACACTATTGACCCTAAAAGACACTCACATTAAAAATTTGTCTTGGGGAGAGCAACCCCCTCATTGTTTGGTTTGATTGTGCGAGAGAGTGACCCGAACACTAGGTAAAGCCCTCCGGTGCTCATCTCGACTGATTACCGACTCTTCTGTGCGGGACAGTCGGTTGAGAGAGTATCGGGTATCCCAGCAGGTCACGTAATCGCTCTGATATCTTGTGTGTTCACCAAATAAAAATTGACAAGATAAATTGACCGAGCTTTCACGGTCTTCAGATTGTGTTGAGTTGGTGAACAAGGGGTTTGCTTTGCAATCATATTTTCTCCAGATCTCATCCGCCAAACTCGCCAAAATCAAGATGATGGGTAGACGATCTCTTAGGCAGCCTCTGGCTGCACCGCTTTCAGGCGCGTCTACTCCATCATCTAGGTTGGCCCGTGAGAGTCGAGACCCGCTCTCCGGTCCCGAGTTCGATTCCACCCTGTTCCCCCTCGACCCCCTTTCTTTTCCTACTGAGAGACATGAGCCCGAGGAAAGACGAATTGATTTAACAGAACCTGAGTTGGGCTCATCTGATTTTGCAGACGTCACTATGGCTGGAGCCGGCAGTTCAGACGATCGCCAGCCCGAACATTTTGTCTTAGACCAGGGAGCGATCAACTCCACCCTGATCGCGTCATTAGAGACGGTTCAGCAGCAGTTACGCGATCAGGGGGCTTTCATGATTGAGATGAGAAGAGAGATGGAGCGACTCCGAAGAGAGAGAGAAGAGCCGAGCGAGCCTGAAGACATTCCTGACGCTGATGCATAGGCAGCAGCCGCAGCAGCAGCTGCCGCAGCGGCAGCCGCCGCGGGAGGAGGACCACCGAGAACGATGCGGGAGCTACACAACCCCGGATCTACACTGATGCATCATTGGGTGGTGGTACCTGCTATCGTGGGGGATTTCAAGTTCCCTCCGAACACCCTGCAAATGCTCCCTCATTTTCACGGGCTTGCAACTGAGGAACCCCATCTCCATCTCCAGGAGTTTTTGATGATCTGCAGTACTGTCCACGACCGTCATGTGGACCAAGATACGATTCGAATGATGGCCTTCCCTTTTTCACTGGCAGATAGAGCAGCCGCCTGGCTGAAACATCTAGGGAAGTTTGTTTACACCTGGGATCAGCTCCGCACCGAGTACTTGAACAAGTACTATCCACTCGGGCGGACGAATGCAGCGAGGGCCCTGATCAACAACTTCTCCATGCTCCCTAATGAGCAATTTCATGAAGCATGGGAGAGGTTCAGAGAGCTTCTGGATAGATGCCCACACCACGACATCTCGAAGCCGAACCTAGTTCAGAGCTTCTTTAGTGGGATGACACCAGAGCTTCAGGGTTTGGTGAATGCTTCTTGCGGCGGGTCCTACTTTGCCAAGGACCACAACCAAGTCTGGGCCATCTACGAGGAGATGGCAGAAAATTACATGGTGATGTCCCAGACTCGGTTGTACACTCAGAGATCTCAGCAGCCGCCAGGACCCGTGCAGTATCAGCGGATAGCACGGGTTGATGCAGGTCCATCCAGTTCGTCCACAGTTGCGGCCGCACAGGCAGAGTCGGCCACTGCGGACATGGGGATTATCAGCGAGAAGTTGGACCGCATGGAAATCATAGAAAAGAAGCAGTGCCAGGGCATAACTCAGATGGAGCAAATGGCACAGACTCTGAGCGACATGAAGACCCAGCTCTTGTGTCTTCAGGAGGCACAGACGGCTCCTCAGCCCCGTCTTCTGTCGCGAGGCGATTCCGGCGGCAGCCGCAGCTCGTCCCAGCGCTCCAGCTCCTCACAGCAGCCTAGACAAGTTCACCTTGTACAGGCGGAGCCGTACCAGCAGCAGCAGCCCTCTTACCAGGCACCACCATCTCCAGACTTACAGATGGTGATATATCAGCCGGATCAGCCTTTGGCAGCACTGCCACCAGACCCCTTTGATGCTGAGCCGTTGATGGATGTCAACGGGATTTGGTATGACCGTCCTCAACCTGGAATCCGACGAGACCATCCCGGATTCAGGTGGGGGAATGGGGGTAACCAGTCCCAACAGCAGCCAGCCGGTCAGGGAGGGCAGTACTCCCAGCAGAGAGATCACCAGCAGCCCCCTGCATATCAGCCACATCAGCCATCATCCTTCGTACCTCGTCCCTACCAGCAGCAGGGACAGAATTGGAGACGTGAGCAGCAGGCTCACCAGCAGCAGCATCATTCCTCTTACCCCTCTCAGCCACAGCAGCACCAGGTCCAGCAGCCTCATTATCAGAGAGGCAACCCGTCGGGCTCCCACGAGGGCCCCGCCATGGATGATTTAGCCCGCCTCTTCACAGAGCAGCAGGCTACATTTAGACGGGAGATGGACGAGTTCCGCCAGGAGATGCGGGACCTGATGAGAGGGAAGGCCGCCATCCCTGCACAGATCGAGCCTAATCCGAATAACTTGAAGAGGAAATCTGAGCAGGTAGTTCACACTGAGCCTACCACTTCTAGTGACTCATTCGATGTTATCTCGTCGGATTTATTTGATGCTGATTTTGTCACACTTAGGAGCGGTAGAAGACCAGCAGGCGGCGCCTCATCTGAGCGTCATCACGAGGATCCATCTAGAGCGCCAGATGAGGAAGAGCAGAGCGGTACTGAAGCCGCACATCATGATGACGGTGGTATTGATGCCACCCGAGATGCTGATTCACCCGGCGGTACTGAGGCCGCCATTTCACCATATCGAGGAGGTGGTACTGACGCCACCAGCAGAGCCGAGCCAGCCCGCGGTACTGAGGCCGCAAGACGTCTAGTTGTAGAGCCAACTAGAGGTGGTACTGAGGCCACCAACATTCATTCTGATGGAAATGTTGTCTTTCCTCGCATGCATGTATCTCGAAACTCTGATTTGAATAAAGGAAAAGGTTTAGTTTTTTCTGATCCCACTGTGGTGAATGATGTTTGTGAGGATCCGGTCATCGAATCATCTAGACCTATTCCTAGTCCTTCATCTGAGAAGGACCCTGTGATCCCCTTCCCTAGAGCCCTTGAGTTGGGGAAGGGGAAGAAAAAAGAAAAAGACCCAAAAAAGAGAGAGAAGGAGGAGTTCAGCCAGAGCATGATAGACCGATTCCACATTCAGCTGACCCTCAATGAGGCTTTGCAGCACATCCCTCTTCTTCAGCGGTCCTTGAGAGACAGGACCACAGTCAGGAGGAAGAAGAGGAACAAGACCGCAGAAATTCATGTGCTAACAAAAGCCACGTGTTACGCGATCCAGAACCATCTGCCGACTAAGAGGCCAGATTTAGGGGCCCCGTATGTCAGATGTCAGATTAGTGAGCAGAGGTTCGACCGTACTCTCTTAGATAGCGGATCGTCGATCAACCTTCTTCCGGCAGCCCTTCTCGACCACTTAGAGTTGGGCACTCTTGTACAGAGCAGGACATACCTTCAGTTTGCTGATCGGTCTGTCAAGAGGCCAAAGGGGTTGTTGCGAGATGTTGTCGTCACGATTCAGGGTTTGCAATTCCCCGTGGACTTCGTAGTGCTGGACATGGAGACCCCTGACTCGTTGACCGATTCCCCCATTATCCTCGGTCGCCCGTTCTTGGCCACAGCCAAAGCGGTGACTGACCATGACAGTGGGAAGGTATTCTTTCGCGTCCAGGGCGAGAGTATACAAATAGAGACGGTTAAGGACCACAGAGCCAGAGCTAGATCCCGCTCACATGACAGTACAGATTCAGAGCAGCTGACAGATGCAGAGCCAGACATCCACCAAGACTGTGATTTTGTGATCACAGATGATGAGGCAGTTTGGGAAGATCCTGCAGCACAGACCATCCTCTCATATTCAGATACATCTGATGCAGAGATGATAGCAGAGGATAGTCTGGAGAGCACAGCCTTGGTTCAGGATACTATTGAGTCAGCAGAGTCGGACCTTGATCGCGACACGATTTCCAGTGATGGTGGTACTGAGGCCACCCTGCTCTATGGTGGTGCTGATGCCACCTTGTTCTCCGGTGGTACTGATGCCACCGAGTCTGATATAGATCCCTCGGATTCAGAATCTGATTGGGCCGATTGTGATGATCAGATGCCAGATCTGGATCCACCTGAGCCTATAGATGAGGAGGAGGTAGAGGCAGAGCAGATCAGAGACAATGTAGAGGACCCGCCTTCTCCAGATCCAGTTTGTGAGAGTTCGTTATCATTTTCCCAGGCAAATTTGGCAGAATTGTCTGCATATACACATCTTCTTCAGAAGCCAGATTTGCCAGCACCCAGCTGTCCAGAGCTAAAGCCGCTCCCTACTTCGCTGAAGTATAGATTCCTTGCGGGAGAGTCTGAGATGTACCCAGTCATCATCTCTGCCGATCTGACTGGAGAACAAGAATCCCGTCTGATGGAGGTTCTTGAAAAGAACCGCAAGGCAATCGGATGGAGCGTAGCAGATCTCCATGGGATTAGTCCCTCGTTGTGCTCCCACCATATCTATCTTGAGGAAGGGGCAAAGCCGTCACGTGAGTTCCAGCGGCGACTGAACCCCAACCTAAGAGAGGTTGTTATGAAGGAAATATCAAAATGGTGGAGTGCAGATTTTATTTATCCCATTTCCGACTCCAAGTGGGTCAGCCCCTTGCATGTGGTGCCCAAGAAGACGGGCATCACTACTGTGATCAGTGAGTCGGGAGAGGAGATTGCTACACGAGTACCCACCTCTTGGCGGGTCTGCGTTGACTACAGGAGACTCAACCAGGCCACCAAGAAGGACCATTTCCCCCTGCCCTTTATAGATCAGATCATTGAGAGACTGGCAGGGAAGAGCCATTATTGCTTCTTAGATGGGTACTCAGGCTACAACCAGGTAGCCATCGCTCCTGAGGATCAGGAGAAGACCACCTTTACCTGTCCCTTCGGTACTTACGCCTTTCGACGCATGCCATTCGGGCTATGTAACGCCCCTGCGACTTTTCAGAGATGCATGCTGTCGATATTTTCGGACATGGTAGGGGAGTGTTTAGAGGTCTTCATGGACGACTTCTCGGTTTACGGCGACGGATTCGATTCCTGTCTTGACTGTCTAGACCGAGTGCTTCAGCGATGTATTGCTACCCGGTTGGTTCTATCTTGGGAGAAGAGTCACTTCATGGTGACTCAAGGGACGGTGCTTGGCCACATCATCTCCAACAGAGGCATGGAGGTTGATCCGGCCAAGGTCGATGTCATTAGGAAACTCACACCGCCGTCTAATCTGAAGCAGTTACGGTCATTTCTGGGGCACGTTGGTTTTTACAGGAGATTCATTCATGATTTCAGCAAGATTGCCCGACCGTTGACTGATCTCTTGACGAAAGACACCGAGTTCCTTGTTGATGACAAGTGTCTTTCGTCCTTCGAGACTCTCCAGCAATGTGTTATTGAGGCTCCTGTCCTTCAGCCACCCGATTGGTCTCTCCCATTCGAGATCATGACGGACGCCTCTGATTTTGCCATAGGGGCCGTGCTAGGACAGAGGAGGGATGGAGTACCATTTGCGATACACTATGCTAGCCGCACACTGGATTCCGCCCAGCGGAATTACACGGTCACAGAGAAGGAAATGCTAGCAGTAGTGTTTGCCCTAGATAAATTCAGATCATATATCATTGGATCTAGAGTGACCTTGTACACAGATCACACCGCTATCAGGTACCTCATGTCAAAGAAGGATGCCAAGGCCAGACTTACTAGATGGATCCTTCTACTCCAGGAGTTCGACATTGAGATCAAGGATAAGCCTGGAGTCAAGAATGTGGTGGCGGATCATTTATCCCGATTAGAGCAGCCTGAGGATTCTGAGCAGATTGATCCCATTTGTGATACCTTCCCAGATGAGGCGATCCTTGCTATCGCCTCACTCCCATGGTATGCCGATATTGTGAACTTTCTCGTTGCTGGGAAAGTCCCACAAGATTGGCCCAAGCAGAGGATTGAGACCTTCCTTGCGAAGGCCAAGTCCTACCACTGGGAGGATCCCATCCTTTACCACGAAGGAGGGGATAGCATCTGGCGTCGGTGTATTCCTCAGGAGGAGCATCATAGTGTCCTCACTTACTGCCACAAGCTTGAGGCAGGAGGACATCATTCTGGGAGGAGAACGGCACAGAAAGTGCTCCAATCCGGTTTGTGGTGGCCTACACTCTTCAAGGACTCTGATGAGTTCGTGAAGAGGTGTACTGACTGTCAGAGGATGGGCACTTGTGGACAACGTGATATGATGCCGATGCAGCCCATTCACTTCTGTGAGGTTTTTGACGCATGGGGCATCGATTTCATGGGTCCATTCCCTAAGAGTCAGGGATTTGAGTACATTCTGTTGGCCGTAGATTATGTTAGTCGTTGGGTTGAGGCTATCCCCGCCCGAGCCGCAGATGCAAAGACAGTTTGCAGATTTTTGAAGAAACACATCATCATGCGGTTCGGGGTTCCACGAGTTCTGATTTCTGATGGGGGATCTCATTTCATCAACGACCAGGTGAAGGCACTTGCTAGAGAGTTCGGCATAGACCATCGTGTTGCTACACCGTATCATCCACAGACAAATGGTCTAGCTGAAGTGTCGAATAGGGAGATCAAGAATATTTTGCAGAAAGTCGTCCGCCCTGACCGAAAGAATTGGTCACAGCTTTTGGACTCGGTCTTGTGGGCATATCGGACGTCTTTCAAGACTCCATTAGGTACATCTCCCTTTCGCCTCGTTTATGGCAAGCCATGCCATCTACCTGTCGAGCTGAGGCACAAGTCACTCTGGGCAGTTACAGACATATTGATGGATACAAATGGTATAGGAGACCAGAGGAGGGCAGAGTTAGCCGCTTTGGAAGAGCTTAGAGATGCAGCTTTCTCAAGCAGCCTACATTATAAGGAGAAAGTCAAAGAGTGGCATGATTCTCATATCAGCCACAAGCATTTTGAGATTGGACAGAAAGTATGGCTGTTTGATGCAAGGCTTAGATTATTTCCAGGGAAGCTACAGAGCAAATGGAAAGGACCCTATTTGGTCAGAAAGGTACACGATAACGGTAGCATTGATATATCTGAGTTATCTTCTGAGAGTACCTTCCGAGTGAACGGCCAGCGGCTCAAACCATTTCTAGATCATGAGCCGCGGGACGTTATTATTGCTGCTATTCATTTTGCGTGAGATGTGGTCTTTTGACTCACATCTTTTACATCTCACGCCTGATTTTCACTGCTCCTCCGCCTGTATAGATCCAGTTGTCCATATCATTCTATTCTTTAGTCCCACATCCCGTCTTTCATCTTATGATTATGCTATACTTAGGGTGTACTTTACCCTAAGTATAGGGGGGATGTCGGACCTGCGAGTATTCTTTTCATTCTTTCTGCTCTTGTTTTTGCTGCCTATACTTAGGGATATTTTACCCTAAGTATAGGGGGGGCAGATTCTGTATATTCCTCACTCGGCTTTCCCTTCATGTACAGCTTTCTATACTTAGGATTAGTCAATCCTAAGTATAGGAGGAAACCACCGAGTTACTCTCATTCTATTCATTTGTTCGTTCCTGTACTTAGCCATTCCTTTTCACTTCCCTTTTACTAAGCACGAGTTATGTCTTCTTCATCGCTCTTGATTACTCTGAGGACATCGTTCGAGCTAAGTATAGGGGGGGTGTGTATATATTTCATATATACTTTAGCCATAACTCGTACTTTGTGTGAGTGTGTTAATAAATAAAATGGCTAAAAATCACAAAAATTAAAAATTTTTCATGTACATAAACCTCTTTTATTCTTGCACATACATAGCTAGTGTACAAAGTATTTTTGTAAAAATGATTTCAAAAATCTTTTGTGTAAAGCTTGTGTAAATATTTTGTATCAAAATTATGTATATAGTACAATTTTTTTCAAAATGTTTTGAAAATCAAAAGTTTGCAAAAATCTGGTGTAAATGTGTGTAAATATCTTTTTGCAAAATTTGCACTTCATGCATCATTCATCCATGATTTCAAAACATTTTTTCAAAAATTTTTGCATGATTGTAAAATATTTGTAAATAGCATCTTTTGTACATATATGTATATAGTTTTTCCTGGATGAGAGTTGACATTTAAACTAAGTCTGGAATTAAATTGAGAAATGGAGCTTGAATAAGATCTTAATCCACTTAACTTCAAGAGGAACCTTATAGGACTTAGGGTTAAGGCTTTTCAGGTCCATAAGGACTTAATTCTTTGAGTCCACTAGGCTATGAGCATATGTCATCTTGATGAGCCTAAGTAGAGCACTTAACAACACACGCATGACTCTCAGAGACAATGGCTTCACTTGCACCTGCACTTTACACATGGCTCTCCATGGATGAGGTGGTGAGGAGGCAGTTTCCTTTGGCTTGGGGTAGCATATGAGGGTAGTACTTCTAGGCGGAACCTCTCGTCTTCTTATAGTGAAGGAAGTGCACCTCAACTAGGTCTAGTGGTGTTGAAAGCTAAAGACAGAAGCTGTGGGTTGCAATAAAGCTTCAAAAGAGGGATAGTCTACTGGCTCAAGGAGAAATTTCTTATATATGCTGCACCATGTAGATATGTGTACAGAAGTCCTTGAAAAAAAAAAAAAAATATGCAAAAAGAACTCCAAAAAAGTGGTGGGTCGGATTGAAAATTTAATAACCCCACCGGAGTGAAAAGCAAAAGCTTATGGTATCATGTTACATCTCATGAAGCTTGCAGCGGGAGACTTAGCTACACTGGCTAAGCTTCCAAAACTCTATACTTCTACCCCCTCTTCTTGAGCCGGTTGCACTTGAACTTAGAAGGGAATACCCCGCTTCTCGAGGAAAGAGTTGCTAGACTGAGGCATTAGAGTTACCAGGTTGAGGGAGGTTGTTTCTTTGTTACTTCTGAGGTGGGGAGCCACATATCACTTACACTGCATGGAAAGATTCATGGTCATTAGAGTTTGTGTATGTAGACTTGTTCTGATCTGGTTTATTGAGGAGTCTTGTCCATAGACTGGTGGAACTCAGAGGCTGTTGAGTTTTAGGCTTAAGTCCAAATAAGGTTCCGACACATTAATAATCCAAAGATCTGATCAAGCTCCATATTTCAATTTAATGAAGGAAAATTTAATAAGTCAACCTTGTTCCATGTACATCCTCTTTTTCTTTTTCTTTCTTTTTCACTTCTTTTTCAAATAAGTGTTTGCTAAGGGACTAGCAAAGTTAAAGCATAGGGGGTGATGAATACCCATTCATCACTCTTTATTCTATTATTTTAGCGACAAAAACCTTTGCAAATACATGTAGATATGTGTAAATACTAATAAATACCAGAAGCATGCATTGTGTAAAAACCTATAATTAGCATGTTTTTGTGCACAAAATAAAAGAATAAAGAGCAAAAAGAAAAAGAGGGAAATATTTAGAATAAATATTGAGCAACCTAACCCAAGGGAGGGCTCAGCATGGGCCTGACCGCATAAAAGCCAAAGTAGAGGGAGATAGGGCTCACATTTGTGTATATACTTCTGTAAAAAAAAAACTATATATTTTCCTCACCCAAAAATATGTTGTAAATATCCTTGTCTATATTGTGTATATTTAGAAAATATCAAAAACAAAATAAAAATTAAAAAGCAAAAAGACACCCTTTCACCATGTGCATAAAACCACACCTTTGTATTTATTTAACCTTGTAAATAAATTCATTTATTTTCTAAAACTTTTTGTAAATATTCTATGGCATATTTTGTAAATAAAATAAATAAAAAGAAACAAAACAAAAATCAAATAAAAATTACAAAATTGAAAATACAAAAATACATTGAATAAATACCATGTATATAAATGTATTCAACCAATTATTTCACCCTTGTAAATAAGTGATAAAAATAAAACAAAAATATTCTTTTATTCCATATTTCATCTTGTAAATAAATAAAATACAAAATGAGCATAAAAATATATAAAAATAACAAAATAAAAATCAAAAATAAAAATCCATGTAGTGTACATATACCTATATATAGAGCTACCCTATTTTTATTTCCAAAAATTAAATAAAAATCACCAAAAAATAGAAAAAAATAAAAGAAAAATATTTCATGTTTTAAGTTTTTTTTAATTCGACCTATTTCTACCCTAAAATAATAAAACAAAAACCGGGCACACGTGGCAGCTTCTGGTTGGCCCACGGGGGAATGTTGACCCCGGTCAACTCCCCCGCGACCTCCTTCCTTTTCTGGAAGTCGCGTGCCGCGCCTTCTTCCCCGATTTTTCCCACGCGCTCCAGGCTGTCATCCACTCAACCCCCGTGCCCGGATTCTTCGCCGATCATCCCTCTCCCTCGCCGGATCCTCCGCCATCGAATCCACGCCTCCTACAGCTGTCACCACTCAACCCTAATCGCCCCGGTCACACTATATATCCATCACCTCCGCCGCCTCCGCGCCGCATCTTTGGACCCTCTCCTTCTTCCCCGTGACCTCCATTGGCTCCGCAAGAGTGACAGCGAGCGTCAGCCCTTGTTGCAGTGAGGTGAGGAGGCGTATCCTTTGATCCGGCGTACTTCGCCGTCCTTGCTCCGCCGCCGGCGTTGAGCATCGAGCTTCAGGCCTTGACGCCCTTCGAAGCTACGACCCGGAGCAAGACCAGCTCCAGCACAGTCTCCAGCAGCCATCAGGTAGCCTTAATTTCTTTTAATTTCTTCTAATTTAGGATTTCGCCCAATTCATATCTCCGACGTACATCTCCGATTCCGGCCACCTCGCGTATCATCTCGACCTTCCGACCCTACCATCACCTTCGCCGTACCCCCACGCACCTTCTACGCCCGCTCATTCAACCCAGATCGCACAGGATCTGGGATTCGAGTTCCATCGCCTCCGCCTCGCCGGAGCTCGTTCGCCACGCCGCACAGACCACCTTCACCCCGCCTTCTTGGGTCGAGGCACTTTGCCCTCGACCCGCGAAGCTTCTTGACTACTTTGCAGGTCCAAAGGGAGGCGTCTGAGGCTTCCCAACTTCAAGCCAGGAGCTTCTTCTCCGCCGGCCTTGCTCGAGCTCCTCGGAGCTTGGTTTGACCGCCGGAGACCAGTAGCAGCTGCGCACCTTCACGCCGGAGCTTCTCCGACCTTCAGGCGCAGCAGAGGAGAGCGGAGACACCTTCACGAGGCCGGCGAAGTTCGCCGGCCATCAGTTCTTCCTCCACCTTCCAGAGCCGTCCGATGAAGACCTCGCTCCAGTTCTAATCCTGAGCGTCCATCTGAGGGGGAGCAGCAGCCGTCGATACATCTGAGGATCTCATCTGGGCCGTTGAGCAGCGAGGTTAAGCCACGACGTCTCTCAGCCGTCCGAATATACACGTGGCTGCACCTCGACCATCCGATCTGAGCTTAGTTTCCTTCGAAGATCCACGTTGCATCTGCACCGTCCGATCACCCACGTGGACGCACACCAGCCGTCGGATCAGGCCAGCGCTTCCAGAAGTAAAGGCGCGTTTGTTCTCCACCGTCAGATCTGCCACGCGTCAACATCAGGCCGTCGCTATTAATAAAAGGGGTAAATTTCTTCTAGACCCCTCTATTTGTCTTATTTCAGTTTAGTCCTGTAACTTTTAATTCACGTTGTTTATTTTCTGGGATATTTGCATAGAGACCCTCGCGCTTAATTTTATTTGCATTTATACCCCTGCCAGTAGAGACCCACGTGCTTCGTCACGTGTTTTGTTGGGTTATTTGCAGTGTATGCCCTGTAGTTCTGGATGTTATTCTTTGAATGAAAACTTTTGTGTATTTGCATATATACCCCTGTGAGCATTGATTTTGCACATGTGCGAATTATTTTGGGTTATTTGCATATAAGTCCCTGGACTTTTGGTACTTGTTACCAATAAGCCCTCGGAACTTATTTTTATTACCATTTGGTCCCTGTGTGCCCCAGACACGTGCTTGGCACGTGATTTCTTGGGTATTTTGCACCAGGACCCCAGAACTTTTGGGTATTTGCACATAGGTCCCTGTGCACAGTGCCCCACCTTTATTTTTGAATAAAATATCAAACGACCTCCAAATCCAATGAAATTTTGACACATGGCTCCTGCCATGGTGTAGGAATTTCTATGATTTTTGGGGACATTTTTGATTTCATTTATTATTTTTAAAAATTCAAAAACCCATATTTTCGCCACTGTTTGACTTTAAAATTACCAAAAAAATATAAAAACTCCATTAAAAATTCTAAAAAGATTAGATATTGTTGTTTACTGGTTGTTTGATTTTCTAGCCAATTTTGGCTATTTTTCATCACTTAAAAACCCTAAAAATTGAAAAACCCCTAAAAACTCATAAAAATTGTAGTAAATAAATTAAAAATCCAAAAACAATAATTAGGGTGCCTAAATTTTCCTTACTCTTTGTAGATTATAGGAAAATTACCTTTAGGGCTTTTTGAGATCCAAAAGTATTTTATTTTTGGGTCTTAAGCCTTGCTGGACAGTACCCTATTTTTGTCACATTGTTTGATTTTTAAATAAATAATTTACCCATTAGAAAAATCCCAAAAATTCACCAAAAACAGTAAAAAACATTTAAAACATAAAAACCAATTTTCTGGAATTTTTGCTTCATTTTTGTGTGTAGTATAAATTGTTGAAGTTGCCCTGTATTTACTTTCTCTCATTTTCTCATCTTTTAAAAAAAATCCAAAAAAATATAAAAACAAATAAAAACCAAAAAAAAGGACTCTCTTGGATTTCTGACTACATCGTAGGCCGCAAGGCCAATCTGTGCTCCTTGAGTTCGACCCTGGGAGCTATACCAGGTTAAATCCTCTAGCTATACCGCTCTTCTTTGTTTTGATTGATTTGATATTTTCTGAGTGGTTATTTTTCTTGATTGACGCATTCGAGTGACTGAGGTCGCAACGACCTCATTTAATACCTTTACCTCAGTCGATTGTGATTTCCGCGTCGTCATTGACCCATCATTAATTGAACCAACCGTCAACAGGCTTAATACTCGCTACACGCAATCCAATATTGCCCCAATAATATGAGGACATGATATTGGGATCACTACGTATACGACCTTACTCTTTCGAGAAGCGAAAAGCCCGATCCAAATGGATTGTATGCAGGAGTTGTCACTTCGAACAGGCGTCTCCTACATACAATATCTGGAGATGGAACCCTTCGCCTTGACGAAAGATCATGGATGTCACTTATGTGATCCTCCATGTAATATTCAAATTCTAATTAATCATTATGAATCATATTCATTACGATTAATTCTTCCAACAAAAATAACAACTCTATCAAAAATAGAGTATTTAATTTTAATTTTAATTGGATTCCAATTAGTCTAATCATATTTAATTAATGATCCCATCAATATTCAACAAACATTTTTAATTATTACTCGAATTATGGTATTATCTGAAATATGTATTATTCGAATTTTAATAATTAGAAAATACATCATGTTCTCTCAAGCATCATTCGTTCCCTACCCGTTGTCATGACCAGTACCGATGGAATGGGACAGACCACACATGGTGCAGCCTACTACCCCAATGCTCCCCGACTAGGCACCATGTCCACCTCGGAAAAAAAGAATGCCGAGTCAATCACTTTGTACTTGAGATGTTCATCGGTTTTCAATCGAAGTTATACCATACAATATTTATCAAAATCATTTTGATAATATTATAAGGAGATTTGCTAAACAAATCCCCAATCCTATTCAACCAACAAGGTTTTGCATGTAAAAGTTGTCCTACAACTATTGTAGGATAAAATAGAGTTTTCATGAAAAACAATGTTCGTTAGAAATTTCATATTAATTAATTGTAATCAAAATCAATTATCTTATCATTTTGATTAATGCAATGTCTTTCAAGGAAATAATTATCATCTTTAAATATTTCACAATAATTATCAATTGTAATTTCAGAAAATTAATAATTAATTTTCATTAATTTATTTGAATGACAATCACAAGGTTCATGATCAAGTTTGTTAATTTCCAGCAGTGATCCCTACTCACTAAAATCAACATAACTTGATCAATTTAATCCAAATAATGCAAACTAAATTTATTTTGTTCTTCAATTTGATTTAAAACAGAATCCAAGTAATAATTATGTATTTCCAAGCATTTGAGATATGTAACTAACTCTTTAATTACGTCAGTAATCATCATTCGCAAAAGAATGGATATATGGTTATTAAAAACATCATAACTTGAGTTATCGGATTCCAAATCATGCAAACTCAAATCCTAATATTTCCTTAATTAATAGGGAACATTATCCAATTTAAAATTTCGTGTTTAAATGTTTTAAATAGGGCCGAAATTTTATCATAAGACAGGGCTGCGAAAATTGAAATGCTAAAATCTTCACGAACCCAAACGAGCCTAAATCTTCGTAGGTTCATTGATCTCATCTAAAATCTTTGACAATCTAGCTCTGATACCACTTGAAGGATATGGGGGGAAATCCTCAAGAGCACCATAGAAGCGTGAGAATCGCATCGTATGCGATCGGGAGTGACTAGTCACACTAGTCGCTCGCTGCAGCATAATTTAAAAAAATATTAATTGATGAAATCACATGATCCAAGAACACTTCTTGGATCATTTCATCTAAACCACAAATAGGTACTAGGGTTACCTCTTGAAGCATGGTTGCGATTGAGTCTCTAAATCAAGACCTCCTGTCTCAAGTCCAATCCAACAGAGGAGACGCTTGCGAGCGCGGGGATGAATCAGGTGCTCCTCGTAATCCATGTTGATGATCCAAGCGGCGAATCTCCTGATCTCGTCACACAAGATCCAACATCTTCTTCACAAGAGGGATACATCGAAGGAGATGGAGATCCATGAGTAGATGATCCTGGCAGCATAACAACGATGATGCGACGATGACGAATCTCACAATGGCTCCATGGTGGACGATCTTTATAAGAGAGAGAGAGAGGCTTGGTGTGTGGAGAAAAGAGAGAGAGAGAGAGAGAGAGAGAGCATTAATTTAAATTATCTCTAATGAAGAGCAATGGATGCATCTTCTAATATAGAATTTTGGGAATCCATGGATCCAAATCCATGGGCAACACATAATCAATGGATGAGATTAATTTGTGTTTCTTTCAATGACTAAGATGTTGTTGTAAAAACACAACAACAAGTGATTTAATTTAAATTAATTAATATTGATAAATCAATATAATTAATCTCAAATTAAATCGCATTTGACTAGAGATAGGATAATGAGAAGACAAACTCCCATCCCTAAAAGAGAGGGGACGACTACTCCTCTCCACATAGAGAGCTGTAGCCGTCCACTCCTCTTGGGAGGAATGGGTCAATCTCCTCAAAATATCATGGGATCTCATTATCTCGATATCTCCTATGACTCTTGTCGATAATATTTTCACCAAAAAATAATTCCAAATAATCTTGTGGAAAATATCAGTCATGCCATTAAAATTATTTGAATCTTATTCACAACCCAAAATAAAATGTAAATGATATTTTAATTAATCATCAAATGTGAATCCAATTCACATCAATAATTAATTAATAAATATCAAACACAAATAGATCTCTCTTATATATTATAAATCACATTTATAATATATATGATTAATATGGATAGTGTTATCCATATTATTCATATCTATAATAATTAAATCACATTTAATCATCTTGGATCTCTTTTCTCATGTGCCGAAATAACATGAATCACATTCATATTATTCACATCTTTGATAATTATATTAGATATCTCTCCTTATAATATGAATCAAATTCATATTATCCATGATAATTAAATCACATTTAATTATCAATTTTCTCGATGCTTGAATACATATATCAACAATGAAATTATCCATGAACTCTTTCAAGGATAATGCATTTTCTCCGCGGATACTTGGAGATAAGGATAGGGTGATTGTATTGTTCCACATATAGTGACTTGGATATTGAGATCAAATCACAAATCCAGATCTTGCGGACCACCCATTGATGCTTGATTAAATCAAGATCGTAGATCTAATCTTTTCATTGTATCTGAATCACATTCAGATCAATGTTCAACAATTGGACCAAGATTAGGTCACTTCTCTATTGAGAGGAGTCACTAAAATCCAGACCCGTTTCATCACTCCCTAGGAATGGAAACGTCATGGTTATACAATCGTTTATGATCACATCACCCTCATGTATTCCTAATACCTATACATCCTGCATACTGGAAGACCCAGATTAAACCTGAAGTTTTAGATCTCTTTTAGACTATCTCCTTCAGGGTTTTATCATTAAGTTTCTCATTTGATCATTGGGAGTCGGTATCGATCATAAACTTTCCAAAATCATATATCATACCCAGGTGTTGATCATATACTTTCCAAAAGTATATATCAAACCTACAAATTCAGTCAAGCTTCCAAAGAGAGATGACCGTGCACGGAATTTGATTCTTCCCAATATCTCATGAGTGAGCTCATGTCTTCCGGTTCAGTAATGAACTTGTATGATCCCTTTGAGAGATCGTATTACTCATATGCCCTTATATGCACATGAGCGCGTCGGTGTATAGACCTTGGTTAGGTTATCAACCTATTGGTTTGCCAAATGTACATACTCAGACATATAGTAACACATCTGTCTCTGGTCAGAGGATGCGTGCCTATATCGTGACAGCATACGACATAGGACTTTGATTATCTCAATCTCGTTAAATCAACTCTTTGACCTAAATAATCTAACACCTCTGAATCTCTATTCCTATGCAGAGGACATGCATCAAGAGGTTGGTCAGATATCAACCTATGTGAGAAATGATTGTCATCTCCTACTTATGCTGGAGATCATCTCTTAACAATCATTTGATGGTGCTTGATGAGTCCTCAATCTAACTCTTTAGATGTTCTTCCAGGCACTAGCCTCTATGATTCAATAATTGAATCAACAACTGTATGATCATTAAGATAGCCATGGTACATAACCCTAATTGTACTAAGTGACCTATTATGCAAATTAGTTACTCTTCATTTCAGTTCAGAGAATTATATTCACAATAACATTTATTGCATAATGGCTCGTCGTGGGCTCGCATGTCCAACACTACCTTCAGGCCTTTTCCTCCTCAGCAACTGGATCAGCGTGCTCCCTGATGTCACCAGGAAGCTAAGGCACTTGAAGAATCAGGTATTTCGAGGGTAAAGAGGATCAAAATAAAAATGGTGGTCGGAGAGATGTATATATACAAGGCCATCTTTAACTGAGGTGTCTGATCGACACAATGCTCCTTCGATCGAGGTAATATGCAATCGTAAAAGTCTATTGATCGATGAACAAAAATCAAAGAGGAATCATGATGAAAGGGTGCAAGAGTTGGATGGGAAAATTTGATGAAGATGGGCAGTCAGTGAGGCTAGCAAGCCTAGGGTTGCATGGGGGTCAATTGACCGACGGGTCATCTGAGGCTGCAATATAATTTGGTTACTTGGGCCACTGCAAGACAAATTAGAAAAATAAAAGAGGAAATAAATAGAAAAGAAATGGAAAATAATTTTATTAGTTTTTCACAACATATAAAAATTTATTTATTATTTTTTCAAAAAATATAAAATTTATTTTTTATTTTATGTAGTATTTTAATCTGATTTTATTTATTTTTACAATATAATTTGTTATATGTTTTTTTCAAGTATAAATATAGGCATCTTGACCCATGTATTGTGTATTTTATGTTATTTTCTATTTTATTATTTTATTTTCATAATTTAAATATTTATAAGTATTTATTGTATTTTTCTGAAGTGATTTGTATACTTATATAAATATAAGTATTTATTATGTAGGCATGTATCTGCATAATTCATTTATGTATTTGAGTATACTATTTTATTTAATTGTATTTTAATGATTTTTATTTAATTTAAGTATGTATATTTATTATAAATAAAATTTACATAATTATAAAAAATAAATATTGAAGAATATAAAGAATAAATAAAATGATTATTTTGTTTAAGTATAATGTACAATTGGGGTGGACAACCTAACTTTTACATCTTAAATTCAAATTAAATGAAATCACCTTCATTAATTAGTTAATTAAAATTTATATACAATTAAATGTGATTTCGATGAATTCTGAGTTCCTATGGAGAAGATATAGGTCTATAAAATTTGGACTTTAGCTTTTTATTCTTAGTATGTAAGGAAGTTAAGCATTAATCCTTCTACTCTGAGTTTCTTGAAGAATATTGAAAACTAATTAGGTAAAGACTTTCGATTGGCCTTATATTTGGACCCCTTAAATTACCGGGCTTAAAAATAAAAAAAAATAGTATGTAAGGCATATTGAGCATTATTTTTACATGAAATAGATTTTAATTTTTCTATGTATTTTATCTACATCTTCCATATACAAAGTATATTGATTTTAAGTGTAAATAATAAATAATAAAATAGATCCTAAATTTGACTTATTGAAGAATTTAAGAATTATGATTTTATTGCATTTTTAGCCATTATCTCCCTCTACTTTATTCCTTGTCGACCCAGTCATCAATGCCTAGGTATTAGTGTTTAGGGTCATTCAATACCTATGGTATTTCATTTCTTTTTCTTTTCTTTTCGTTATTCTTTTATTTTAGCTTTAAATATGTTATTTTATACCAGTTTTACATTGTAAATAATAGATGTTAATTTATGCAATATAAAGCTATATCATGCATTTAACTAGGGTTTAACGGTCAAAATGAAAGAATAAAGGTGATGAAATGGAGATTCATCACCTCACTTGATCTTTCTTTATTCTTCTCTTGTTATTCTTTCTCTTAGTTTTAAGCTTTTGCCCCATATCTTGATGTCTTACCTTTGTTCTTCACTCTTAGCTTGTTCTTCTTGCTCCATTCATGGATTCTAAGAAAAATCATAGTGTTGGGGATGGATACGATCAAGCACCTCATGACTAGAACCATAATCGATGAACAAAGAACACTCAGTCGCATAAGATGAGGATTTATAGTGGTTCGGCAATGTGCCTACTCCACTTGCTCATACTAGACTCTCTCTACTATTTCGTGAACGATGTTTTGGATACAATATGTGATTCCACAGGGATCCTTTTATACTACAATAAAAGAATACCAAATATTTAACAATCCCCACCACCATCTCTCAACCAATCAGGATGCAAAAGGTGGATTGAGCATCTCAACAATCCAACCAAACAACTCTCAGCCAATCAGAATGTAGGAGGCAGATCAGACACCTCAGCAATCCAAACCAACATCTCTCAGTCAATCAGAGGGTAGGAGGAAGATTGGCCACATCAACAGTGCTATCCACTAGTATTCAGCCAATCAGTCTTCACGGGATAAATCTCAACAATCTCTCACTTGAAGACTGATTTGTGGTATACATCAAGACCAATAGAAGATGAACATGTCTTCAGCTTCTCCACTGTTACAGACTTTGTGAACATATCAGCAGGATTTTCTAATGTGTGGATATTCTTAAACTTAAATTGTCCATCTTCCAGCTGCGTTTAAATGAAGTGGTACTTCACATCAATATGCTAAGTCCTCGAGTGAAAGACAGAATTCTTTGCAAGATGAATTGCACTTTGATTGTCGCTAAATAATTGACAATCTTCACATTCTGTATTCGATTCTTTCATCGGACTCTTCAAATATATCATTTCCTTACAAGCTTCTGTTGTCGTCATATATTCTACTTCTGTAGTCGAGATGACCACTATCTTCTGGAGTCTAGAGATCCAACTAATGGCTCCATTACCCAAGGTAAAGACATGTCCTATTGTGCTTTTCCTGTCATCGATATCTCCTGCAAAATCAACTACAAAATCTTGAATGGAAATGTCAGTGTTTTTATAACATAATGCCATGTTAGAGGCTCCTCTTAGATTACATAGAATCCACTTCACAACTTTCCAATATTCCTTACCAGGATTCACCATGAATCTGCTCACAACTTCCACTGCATGGGAGATGTCTGGTCTTTTGCAAAACATTGCATACATCAAACTACCAACAATAGACTGGTAGGGTACTTTTGACATGTACTCATGCTCCTCCTTTGTAGCAGGTTCTTTCTTCTTTGAAAGTTTGAAGTGGCTCATTAAAGATGTTAGAGTAGATTTTATTTTTTTTATATTAAATCTCTCAAGTATCTTTTCGATGTAATCTGATTGAGACAATCTCAGCTTCTTATTCTTCACGTCTCTGATAATCTGCATTCTAAGGATTTTCTTTACCGGATCTAGATTCTTCATTTCAAATTCCTTGGACAACATTGCCTTCAAATTTGCTATTTCTTCCTTACAAAAGCCTGCAACAAGCATGCCATCTAAATACAATAATAAAATGATGTAAGACATACTAAGATTCTTGAAGTAACAACAATAGTCATCATGACATTTGCGGAATCTTATATTTGTCATGAAATCATCAAACTTTTATACCATTATTTTGATACATGCTTCAAGCCATAAAGACTTTTTCTGAGCTTGCATACCATGTCTTCCTTTCTAGTAGCTACATAGCCCTCTGGTTATTTCATACAGATGTCCTCCTCAAGATCTCCATGGAGAAATGCTATCTTAACATTCAATTGCTCCAAATGTAGGTTCTCAGCTGCAACAATACTCAGTACTCCTCTTATGGTTGAGAACTTTACAACAAGTGCAAAGATCTCTTTGAAATTGACTCAAGATTTCTACTAAAAGCCCTTTGCCACTATATGAGCCTTGTGTTTAATGGAACCACCGGCTTCTTCCTTCACCCTGTACAACCCCTTGTTGTGCAGAGCCTTCTTTCCCTGTGGTAGTAGGGCTAAATCTCGCATTCTATTTCTTGAGAGAGAGAGTTCATCTCCTCCTCCATGGCTAACTCCCACTGATTCTTTGTCTCACCTTGTATAGCTTCATCAAAGCATTCAGGCTCACCATTATGAGTCTGCAAAAGGAAGGTGAATACCATTTAGTGGGTTTGTTGATTCTGAAAGATTTTTGTAGCATCGAAATTTGCGGATTATTCTGCGGGATGAGTTACGCAGTCTCATCACTTGGTAGTGATGTTATGTGTTCAGGAGTTTCATCAAACTCCACAAAGTATGAATCTTCAGTTGTCTTTCCTTTTATTATCCTTGTAAAAGGAAGTCTCATTGAATGCAACATCAATGCTTTTGACTATCTTCTTGTTCTCCAAATCCCACAATCTATATCCATAGTTATATGTACCATAGCCAACAAAGGTACACTTTTTTGCTTTGGCGTCAGCTTTTCTCTATCTTCCTGCTCAATGTGAACATAAGCTAGCCATCCAAAGATATGTAAATGAGAAAGTATTACCTCCTTTAATGTCCACGTTTCTTCTGGAAGATCCCCATCTAAGGAAGCAGATGGACCTTGATTGATTCAGTACGAAGCTGTATTCACTGCATCAACCCAATTTCGCTTGGGTACATCTGTATCCTCATGCTTGTCGCATGCTCTAAAAGAGTCTTGTTCATCCGTTTAGCAACACCATTCTTTATGATCTTTCTTGGGATCATTTTTAATCTCATGATTCCATTCTTGGCACAGTCGGATTCAGACTCCCCACTCCAGTATTCTCCCTCACTGTCTGACTTGAGACATTTCAACTTTAAACATGTCTCAGTCTTGACTAAGGCCTTCCATATTTTGAAGGTCTCAGACACATTAGATTTATGTTTGATAAAATAAACTTATAGTTTTCTAGTTGCATCGCCAATGAAAGTAATAAAATAATGAGATCCGCCAAGGGAAGGTACCTAAGATGAACTCCACACGTTTGTATGAACCAGCTCTAGTTTATCGATCTTTCGTACTCTTGCAGCTTTTGTGAAACTGACTTTCTTCTGCTTTCCCAAGATACAATCTTCATAGAAGTCTAGATCAATAGTCTACAATCCTATCAACTTTCCATTCTTCTACATAATATTCATTCCCTTTTCACTCATGTCACCAAGTCGTCTATACCAAGTGTTAGCATCACATCCAGATGATGCAACATTTACCCTATAATATGAGCCCGATGTAATATATAGGGTTCCTTCTTTCTTACCTCGAGCAAGGATCAATGATATCTTTGACATCTTCCGTAAATCTAAATCAAATGATGTCACCACACCACTTTCTGATAGTTGTAACATTCTTTAATCTCAAGAAGCCACCATTGAGTTGAGATATGTCAATGTCTCCTTTTCTAATTATGTTGCAGTATTCATCATCTCCTAGATATACCTTTTCAAAATCACCTTTCACATAATTTTGGAGGATAATCCTTTGTGGAGTGGTATGAAATGAAGCACATGAGTCCACAACCCAAGACTTACTTTGAGCTTCTGCAATACATATTAAGGCAACGTTATCCTCATCATCAGTAAGATATACAATGTTCTTACATTTGTTATTTTCTCCTTTATGCTTTCTTGGGGCCTTGCATTCTGTCTTGTAATACCTCTTTTAATTGCAATTCCAGCAGATTACAGACATTAGATCTCTGGATTTAGATCTTCATCTTACCAACTTTCCCCTGGAATGCTTTTGATTCCTGTAGCTCTTCCTGCTTCTTCTTTCTGTATTCAAGGCAGAACCTGTTGAGTGTTCTTCTCCAGACGTCTTCAGTCGTGCCTCTTCTCCAAGAAGAAGACCAGCAACATCTTCCATCTTCAACTTTGAAGAACCATAGAAGTTACTAACTGTTACAACTAAATCATTCCAACTATCAGGTAAACTAGAAAGAAGTAGAAGAGCTTTTACCTCATCATCAAACACGATTTTTACATACTCCAACTAGTCGATGATACCATTCAGATCATTCAAGTATGAAGCTACTACAGAGTCCTCACTCATCTTTAAAATGAAAAGCTTCTTCAACAAATACACTTTATTTGACGTAGATGGCTTTTCATACATCTTTTTAAGAGCTTTGAAAATATTCATCATCGTCGTCTCCTTTGCTGTATTTGAAGCCACCGATGGAGCAAGGCTGAGCCTTACCGTTCCTAGGGCCTTTTGATTTAGGACCTTCCACTCCTCACCCTTCATATATTCAGGCTTCTTCCCGTTGATCGAAAGATAGAGATCCTACTACAATCGAAGAAGAAAGAACGCATAATTGCACAAGACGAAGATTTATACTGGTTCGACAATGTGCCTACTCCACTTGTTCACACCAGACTCTCTCTATTATTTCTTGAATGGTGTGTTGGATACAATTTGTGGTGTCATAGGGATACTTTTATACTACAATAAAATAATGCCGAGAATTCAACAATCTCTACCACCAGCTCTCAACCAATCAGGATGAAAGAGGTGGATTGAGCATCTCAACAATCCAATCCAACAGCTCTCAGCCAATCGGAATGTAGGAGGTGGATCAGACACCTCAACAATCCAACCCAACAACTCTCAGCCAATCAGAAGGTAGGTGGGAGATCAGCCACATCAGCAATGCTCTCCACTAGTATTCAGTTAATCAGTTTTCACATGATAAATCTCAACACTTAGCAACCCAAAAATTTTGTTTTATAATTATTGCAATATTCATGCTATGCATGAACCATCACAATTTTAAAAATAGGAAACTCATATTTACTGGATAATTTTACATTTTTCCTTAACAAAATTGATAAACTCGATATTTTTCATCTCAAACAAAGTATGCCAATTAATTTATGTGCTAGGAATGATTATACAAAGAAATAACAATTTATTCCTAATTGTTGTGAGTAACATAAGAAAATCAACCACAAACCAAACAAGCAAACACATGTGCACACGAATTGATGATGTTAACTTTTAACCAGGCTACGTTTTGGGTGGCGACGATTGCTTCCATTATATGTGGGGAAGGAAAATTACAGAGGATCCTGAGAATTAAACCATAATCTTAGATGTTTATATAGTACTCCCAGAACAAACCAATCTGGGAGACAATTGATCTAATTACCAAATGGCAAACAGCGACCAAATCATCCTAATTCTGGAAGGTTTATCAAAGCCAATTTATTGGTTTATTTATTTTGTGTTCTTCTAATAGGAGCAAAACTGATTTTGGAAACCAAATCTTATTTCAGGATTACTATATAGCAGCAGGTCGAGTTGCAACAATACCTAACAGCAACCACATTTTTTTAATAAAAATATGACAGAGCATCGTTACATGTAAAATATCACATAAGTTAAACTATATCTTCTCGTTTCTATGCATACTAGTTTTAATTTAAAAGAATAGAAGAACTTGTCTTCTAATAAGTTAATGTGTGAATTAGGGTAAGGTTGTCCATTTTACTCTATAAAGTCAGAATTTTGCCTTCAACATTCGCCATGCAAAGATGATGTGTGTTGACAATTAGTTGTATCTTTTATTGACATGAGAAAAAGATTACTGATATCATGTTGAGAAATTGATTTAATAATGAGAGATCTCGAGGAAAGTGAGGTGAGGCAATTATATTCAATACATGAAATGGTTCAATCAATTTAACAAAGTTTTTTTATTAAATAAATTTTCTTACTGTGAAGAAGCGTTTACATTTTTAGCAGTTTTGTCTTTTGTCCATGAGAAATACTTCGAATATTATGACTCTATAAATATGGATCTGCTCGTGTATGTATATCTGTCTTTGGTTGTAATTTGTATCCTTGAAAACTTTTAGCTGATCATCGTTGCTACTTATAAATATAGAAAATATATCTTTTGACCTTAATTATATGATTTCTAAAATTTTAGCCAGTCATTGCACTCAACAATCTAACACAGGTTAAGACTAATATAATTTTTTGTATTTGATTTGTAAAATCTACAAATGCAAAAATTTTAACAATAATTAATATTCAGGAGATGTAACTCGTTCCTCTTTATTTTGCATGATATCTGTACCATTGCATAACATCCAATCATCCATAATATATTTGTGGGCTTTAAGATGGTTAGATCTTAGCCCTTGAACCAATTGTTGTGTGTTGGGCTCTAACTTATAATATACATTCATTTGAAGTTGGCTTTCATCTAATTCACTACGACAAAATGGGTTTTAGTAATGTTTTTTTTAATATGTCAATGTTGCCCATAGTTACTATAAATTAGTGACGAATGTTATATCCGTTATTATATTATTCGTGACGATGCATATAGCAATGTTTACCCATTGCAATTTTTCAAAATTTTACATAATCAGTACTAATGTTTCAGTTCAAAATTTATCTCCATATTTTTTTTAAACAACAACCGATAATAAGCGTCGATACATAAAGCATTGCTATTGATATAGCAACAACTAAATTCAAGTATAAAAATAAAAATAATTTCCCATGAAAATAATCATCGTTATTTGTTTCTAATAATGGACGATATACATGTCATTAGAGAGCCAGTTAGAACGACTTTATAAAAGATGTAGAAGCTTCTAATTTATTGCAAGATAGGAAAACGAAATTTTGACTTTATTGGGCGCTATGGAAAATATCACCTTATTCGTGATATCTAAATACATTTTGTTTGAACTTTTATACGGATGCCTTTAAAAAAAATTCTTTGATGTTACACATGTACTGTCATATTCTCCATATAATCAATTTCTCTTGCATCGAAACCCATTGGACAATATTTTGTCAAAGGATTGGTCATTTACTTACAGATCCACACGCCATTTGACGAACCATGTAACCTTCTTGTTGTCTCTCTCAAGTTTGCGTGCAATTTAATAATATATAATGTAATATAAAAACGAATGATAATATAAAAACTCATGCTCAATTCGACATATGCATATCAAACAAAGTAGTAACCACATAGGCACACCTATATTCATTTTGTTTGTATCGTGCGTTGCAAAAATTACTTCGCATCCACTAAGTTGTGGTGATGGATTTTTTTCTCAATGGACTGATGTAAAATGTAATTTTATGCTTATATATTTGAAATATTGTCCAAGTACATCATGACCAATATAATCTTTGTAGTTACCACCTCTTAAACTTCCTCTCTATAACATATACGTATATACGTAGGGATGCAAACAGATATGGATATATCCGTATCCGATCTGTCACCGTATCTGTTTTATACATATTTTAACATCCGTATCCGTTTCAAAATGGATATGGATATGGATATCGTTTTGATATCCGCAGACATCCGTATCCATATTCGTATATCCGTTTTCGTATATAAATATAGTCATAGATTTATTTTTAACCATATATAACATAATTATCTGCCTCCTTTTACCATATTTATATAATTTTTATGATACAAACACATTTAGTAAATTAATATCATGTGTTTTTCATCCTTTTTTATATATTAAAGTCGATTTTATAGAGTATTTCTAACATTACTCATGTGTGATCATTATCCATTTTACATCCATATCCGTTTCTTAAGGATATGGTAAGATGATTTTAATATTCGTCAATATCCATATCCACATCCATATTCGTATTAAAAAATAGATAGGCATTTGATTCCATCGAGCACGCCTTTATTCTTCATGCCCTCAACGCTATGGGTTTCTGCTCTACTTGGACGGCCTGGATTAGCAACTGCATCTCTACCACGTAGTACTCGGTTTTGATCAATGGAGCCCCCCATGGTTTTTTCAAAGGCTCGTGCGGTCTGCGTCAAGGGGATCCACCTAGCCCCTTGCTCTTCACAATTGCGATGGAATCTCTATCTTGTCTGATTGAGCTAGCAGTGGTCCACGGCAAGTTCTTCCCGATGGGCCGCGGCCGAAGTGTTGCTCCCTCTCACCTAATTTATGCCGATGATTTATTATTCTTTTGCAAAGGTACAACTTGTTCCCTCCTTGCTGTCAGGGATATTATGAGGGCTTTTGAGCACATATCTGGTCTTAAGTTAAACCCGAGGAAAAAAACTTTTCAAGCCAAAATATTTAGCTCCGGATTTCGCCGCTAATCTTCAACTCGGCATCTTGAATCAGAAGCTTCCTTCCATCTATCTGGGGATTCCTCTTGCATCCTCCTTTCATAGAAGCTCAGATTCCAGATGTTTAGAGGACCGTATTGGGATGCTTATCCATTGTTGGAGTGCTAGGACGCTATCGATGGCTGGCCGGGCACAACTCATCAACACCGTCATCCGCGGGATCTTCCTTTATTGGGATGCGGGCGTCCTTCTACCTTTAAGAACTGTTCAAAGGATATCCTCGCTCTGCGCTTCCTTCCTTTGGGGTCATCGGCGACACGACATTTCGTGGGTTACCCTCTGCCTCCCGAAATTGGAAGGTGGTCTGGGGCTGAAATCGTTCTCCGTTCTTTGCGATGCCATAATCGCTTCATGGTTTTGGAGGATCATCTCCTCTGCTTCATTGATCTGGGTTGAATTCATGAGAATCAAGTACCTCCACGCTGGTTCATTCTGGACTGCTACCCTGGCACCTACTGCTTCCCGGATTTGGCGTTGCATCCTCGGAAGAAGAAGCTTCATTCGTGCTGCTATTAGGGGAGACTCTCCCCCGTTCACTTGGAATCGCTCACCCCATGGGTTCTCTTTCGCCGACGCTTACGACATCTTCCGGTCGCGTAGCCCAACTCTTTCCTGGGCTCCTGTAGTCTGGGAGCGCTGCTCCCCGTGTCGCTTCTCAGTCCTTCTCTATCGAACTATTCGTGAAAGGCTGCCTCCTATTGATAGAATTGCTTCATTTACTGCGATTGCCTCCACTGATTGCTAGCTCTGCAGCTCGGAATCTGAATCCCACGCTCATCTGTGGTTCAGCTGCTCCTATTCACATGTGGTTTGGCATGGCTCCTGTCTCGCCCTTGAACTTCCTGACCAACCGGAGCTTTCCTTATTGGACATTGTTGCTTGGATTGCCTCCTTCACGACACCATCTACCCGCACTTCATTGTCCATTCTTCTCGCGATGGTGGTATGGTCAATTTGGATGGAACGTAATCGGAGATGGGCTCTTTCTGGATCCCATTCTTCGGCAAGACTAATCTCCAACATCACCCGTGATTTCCTGATGATACTTAGAAACTAATGGCACCTGGGATTTTGTTTTGCTCGGGTACTTCCTTTATAGGATTCATGTAATTCAACCTGCCACATAGTGGCAAATTTTTGTACAAGTTTTTCGTTTGTGAAGTTTCAATACAATTACCTTTTACGTGTAAAAAAATAGATAAGGATATGATAATACTTATATCCGTATCCGTATCCAACGGTTTGCATCCGTATATATACGTTCATATTCAAGTGTTACGGTGTGACAGTGGCCAGATTTACAGTAGGGGCATCCCTTCCGCTCCCCTCCCTCGAAAGCATTGAATGCAGTATGTGGAAAAAGGAAGCCCGTGGAGATTGGAAGCATTGAATGTACCGAGCAATGACGAGACCAGATCAGATCAAATGGTGGAGGACCTCATTCAATGAATGGCAAGGGGAGGAAGCACACATAATATAGGTGCTGCTGTACATGCTGCTGATGATCGCCCCCACCCTTGTGAAAGCATCTGTCTGCTGCCAAATCTCCATGGGCGGTTGTCTCTTTGCTCCCTTCATCATGTGCCATGTCCTCATTGCATTCATTTCTCGGTCCTCCCCAAACATCTTTCTACTGTTTACCAGTTGCTTTTGTCTGCATGCATTATTTCCTTCCCTGTAATCTTGCGTGATATGTGTTGTCCTTGATGATGAGATGGATGATTGATTTTATTCCTACCCGGGTAATTATGCTCCAAATCATACACCCTTGCCTATACGCCCATGGCTCCTCCAAGTTGGTGATAGGTGGTATTTGTGTTCCTATGCATGTGCTTCTCATATTGGAAGGTGGTGGGAATAGCCTGTCAATTTGTTGAGTTTGAATCAAAAATCATGAAGGTTGAAACGAGTACGTAAGTTATCAAGGAGTAGTTACCTTCATGTTATGGACTTCTCCACATGAGACTGTTTTTTTGTTGTCTCAATCCTCTACTTATATATGAAATGGCGGGTCTTTTTTTCAGATAATATCGACGATACACTCTTGATTATTCTCCTTGTACCGATTAGTAAGAGGGGCTCCACTGCACATGTTGTGCTTTTCGTTATTAACGCTTGTGACATTCCAGGCATCGATCCTAATCATTGTCGATCTCAACTTATTTTTTGTGGATGTAGTTACAACTATCGATATACTACTTCCACCAGAACGATAACTTCCTCCTATGAGAAGGCAGATGGTCTTCTCCTTCAAGATTTAGGAGAACTAACAATGGAAAGGAATATGGAAATGGGCGATGGCCTTGAAGGGGATATTAGAGGGAAATGATGTAATGAATCACATATTGATCATGTTAACTGCATTTAAATGGAGTGAACTCGTGGCTGTCGAGTCATTTTTTTTACTAGTTAAGGAGATGGGGCGGGGGGTTTGAACCCTAGTCTTTAAAGTAAGAGCACACTGCTTCTACGACTATACCATTAGAGGTGATCTCGGTCCAACCATTTCACATCTTTTTTTTTGCATAAATCACTACATATGCATCTCATGTATATCACATGCAAAAATCCATTAAAAAATATGTTAAAAAAATCCTTAAAAATCTAATGAACGTTGTTTAATTGCAAACACACTTCTTCAACCATAAATGAAAATATTTTCCGACCTTAAAATTTTATAATTACAAGTAAGTCCTTTGTGCACATTTTTTTTAAAAATAGTTAGATTTGATAGTAAGAGGTTGTAGGCTAAAAGCCCACTTATTTGCTAATTTTAATTTGCATTTTTCCTTGCAGGCCCAACCCTCAACGCCACTTTGTTGTTGGGCCGATGGGAGTTAAAAAAAAGCACCGATAATGGGTGATGTCATTGGTGACGTCATCTGTCACCTTCTTCCTCCCTAAACGGGGTTCGGCTCGTTTAGCATACTTTCAGGCTCGAATTCGGTTCGACTCGATAAAATGAAAACTGTAATTAGGTTCGGTTCGGCTCGGTAAGGTTCGTAAAGGTTCGGTTCGGCTCGTTAAAGGTTCGTTTAAGAATAAATGTTGTGGATGTGTTTATGTTCAAAGGGAAAAACCGCAGTTGCTGGGAAGGGTTTCGTTGGGTTTCGACAATAGGGAATAGGACGTTAGGGAGTGGATGACTGGATGGATTTGGAAAAATAAGTGAATGCCCTAATGTTAATATAGAATATACTTTTTCCTAGTATATATACAATATGTATGTATATATACTTTTATGTATGTATGTGTGTATATAATCGAACTTTTAACGAACCGAACCTGAGCGAACTTATGTTTTTGAGGTTCGGTTCTTTTATTTAATTGAGCCCAAACTCGTGTTTAGGTTCGGTTTGTTTATTTCGAATCGAATCTTAATCGAACTTTTAGCGAGCCGAATCTGAGCGAATGTCGAACCTAAGAAATTTTTGATAGTCCTAGGCTCGATATCTCCATGGATATAGAATCGCCTCCCTCGTAGGGAGGTAGGGCTGGAAGGAAAGTTCGAGCTCGATGAGCTCAACTCGGGCTCGACTCGCTAAGGGCTCACGACTTGGACTCGAAACCTTAACGAGTCCGAGCCCAAGTTGAGTTTTATGGCTCGTTAGCTTATCGAGTCGAGTTCGAGTTGGGCACGTTCAACTCGGAAACTCGACTCGATAACTCGTTTCCCCTCTTAATATAAAAAATATATAGAAAAGAGTATAAAAAATCAAAGATACAAATGACATTTGCATAATTTAATATATAAAATGGAACAATAACTCATTAAGAGATTCATGAGCCTGCTCATTTTGAGTCTCGTGAGCCAGCTCAGAAACTCATGACTCGATAAGAAGCTCGTGAGCCAGCTTATTTTGATACTCGTGATCCAGATCAGAAACTCGTGGCTCGATAAGAGGCTCGTGAGTCAGGTCGAACTCGACGAGTTCGAGTTGGTGATCCAGGGTTCGACCCTTATCGAGTCCGAGTTCGAGCCTTGGTTTCTTATCGAGTTCGAGTCAGAGTTGAGGCCAACTCGGCTCGTTGAACTCGATAAACACCCCTATAGGGAGGCAAATGGACAGAGCTCAATTTGATGGCTGCAAGACCAACTCCATCGCCGACCACCGCTGCTATCCCTCTCCTCGGTGCGAGCTCCAGTAGCCCACGCCTTCCGTCATTGCTCCGATGAAGCCCGCCTCTGCTTCAACGGGCTGCTCTCTTCCCTCCGATAACCCAATGTCGATGGGCTGCTCAGTGCTCACCATAGACGCAGGCACCTCCGCTGCTCCGTCGAGCTGTGAGGTTCTGAGCTCCTCGACGTCAACAACTCTGTGATGGCACGGTCAGCCTTCCATCTCCATCACCACTGCGATTGGCCACTATGCCACTGCATCCTCCAAGGCCGTACCCTCTTTGCTGGACGGTGCCCCCACAAGGACCTTTATGTAATTTAGAAAATCTCGATTACTTATAATGCCAAATAGATTAAATACAATATTGAAAAAATGGAATATATGTCGGACAGACGATTTTTAAGATTCACAACAATGTATTATGTATCTTCGTTTCTCGTAATTTGCATGGAAGCCTTAGGCCCTGTTTGGTTGGAGAATGTACTCTGGATTAAGGGGTCAATTCTCCTTTCAACACGGTTTCCAGTGGTACGACTATTCTTTATTATTCCATCTTATTTCACTCTTATTCCTATCTTTATCTCACCTTACCTACATTTATTTCATCGTATTCTCTTTATTCCTATCCTCCAACCAAAAAAGAATAGACCCTTATTCTCCTTATTCCACATCCTATATCCTGCTTATTCACGAACCGAATGCACCCTTAGGGTGGGTTCGGCTGGGGGGTTACCCCCCCACTTTGGGTGGATTACCTCAAAACCCATATTTCTAACCCACTAGTGGGGCCCACCACTTTTCATCAAAAAATATGTATTATACCATCATATCATCTAAAAATCATAAAATACTCAACTTCTACTCACAAGTTCAAACTTCAATACAATCACATCACAACAACTACCCACTTTCAAATTTCAATACTATCATATCACTACTTACTTTTCAAATTTCAATACAATCACATCACACAAACCCTCCCAACTCTAAACCCACCAACCAAATTCACAAAGACAAAAACATGTTATCCTCCCTCGGATAACCCACGAACCAAACACACCCTTAGGAATTCTAAACACGCAAAAAAATAAAAAAATCCTTGTGGAGTTCTAGATACTAGTATCATATATTTTCATGTTTGACGATCTGGACATAAAAAGAATAATAAAAATCTAATCCAATCCAATAAGGTTAAAAGTTTCTTCCTATATGTAATAAAAATCGGTAGAAAATGTCTAAGTTTTTATGGATGATCCTCAACTTCTGCTACACTTTGTTTTGCATTTTTTAGCTTTTATTTTTAACAAATTTATTTGAATTTGCTTGATTTTTGTGTGTATACACAATCACAGAGAAAATACATTTTTTAATGCATTGAAAATCATTTCATTTTAACGTCATTGCCATGGACTCCCCAACTTGACGATTTAATTTTTGGCATCTTTGTTTTTTTTAATTTTGTTTTTATTTTTGTTTCTGGTAAAAAATACAATAAGGATAGCTCTCTCAATGTCTCTCTTCATTTATTTTTCTCTCAACCGAAGAACTGAGCACTAATAAAGATTTGGAATTAGCAAATTCTAAAATTTCTCTATGAGAAATATCCAACTCAGGCATTTGGGGGAGGGGAGGTCTTTTTTGTGTGCTTAAGAAATTCTCAAAAATATCAAGTTATCTTATTGCAAGCATTTTTGCAGCTCTATCCTTTTGTCACCTAATAAGATGTTAACAATTGAGTTGCTTATTTAATCAGTAACATCATCTCATGGCTTAGACAAAAGCATTGCACTCTAAACACAATTTCACGTGCACACATAAAGCTCTAGGTAAGAACACAAATCTGAGTGCAATATTTATTTATTGAAATTAGAAATAACTATCTACTTCTCAATGAGAGAACTATTATCATCCTTAATAGAATGGGTGGTTAAAGGACAATGCATTATGCATTATACTCAAGTAATACAGTAACCTTTTTACAATCCATACTTAATACGCATTTGATTGAAATTAGATGTAACTAGTCGTTTGAATCTAGTCTAGTCATTTTTTCACTCCTAATCTATCTAGGTTACATGAGTGCTTGTTTTCTTGTCCACTAAAAATAAAAATTGAAAATATAGCCACTCTTGAGTGCGCCAGTGAACCGATCGTGTTTAAGGTAGGAGATTTCAATTTCATGGTAGTGAAAGGATAACCATGCTTATGTACTAGTTAGGCTGACTCAATGACCTGAACTTAATGGCGATAAGGTTATAAGGGTTGAAGAATTGAACAAAACTGACCATTATGAAAATGTATATACAATGAAATAGAATGTTATGAGAAATTGTAGCTATATGAGGTAAGCATTTTGGATTTCATTCTATCTCAGGAAGAAATGTTATATTAATATTCCTCCTTAAGTATTAGTTTGATGCAATGATGTACCCACCATGCTAATATCCCCCCACCGTGCTAGTATACATAATACTTATCAAAAGAGATAAACACAACATTTTCTACAAGATAGAAGGCCAATCCACCAACCTTCTTTATACTGATATCAAAATCCAATTCCTCGCTTACTTGTCACAAATAATGCTAGTGCAATCATTCACTTCTCAATATTTGAAATGTTATAATCTAGAGGAGGAAGAGAAAGAATGGTCAATGTATAACTTACAAAGTTATGGAATGTATATTATGTGGATTTATAAGTTGTGTATGTTGAGTCTTGCATAAGCATGCATATTCTGATGATAACGAAATCATGTTTATTAGCTTGCAGCTAGTTCATGAAGACCGAAACCTAAGGGAAGAAGGCTCAAAGGAATAAGATGAAGTTCAAGATCAAGTCAAAGATGGAGTTTGAGGTCAAGAAGAATAGTCACGCATAAAAGACTAAGGAGACTAATGATAATCAAGCCAAAAATATCATATAAAGAGGATTGGGTTTTAGTCTATGTTCTGATATGTAATCTTTGTTTTTATTCTAGACTCATGTTAAAACCTCAAGAGATCACACATCATGCATCTAGAATCTTAGATTAGGTTTAAACCTTGAATTAGTGAACAAATTCTAAATCCATTTGACTAATTGCTCCATAACCAACTAATCTATTCCACTAGTCGACTAATTCAAATCGTGAAAATAACACACATTTATGTCTAATTAGTAGAGTCGACTAACTCTGATTTGCTTTGACTACTTGATCTTTCAGTCGACTAATTTTGTTCCAATCGAGTATTCATGTACCAACAATCAAATTAAGTGTCATAGAGAAAATGAGGTTTGCCACCTACTAATTTATTTTCATTCAACTGGCTTTTGCAACTTAGTCACAATAATGCTTTAATCGGCCATTTTCATTGGCCTACCAATCCCTAATTGGTTAATATATTTTTCAGTCGATCAATTTTTAATATGGATACTCATTTTGAATGGCAACATCTACTTTACCTAAATATCAGATTCTTTCATCTTAAAATGACAATTAGCTCACTAAAACTACCATTTAAAGTGGCTTATAATAGGAATGTCATGCCTTATGATTTCAATTCGCTCTAATTCCATTCATTCATTCCATCGTTTTCAAGTGCAAAATTTATTTCTACCCACTAAGATTCACTAAGAGCCAGTTGTAGAGTGACACTCTACTACGTACATGCTTCATTTGGAAGCTCTTGAAGGTCTAATGACAGTCTTATAGATGTGCTCCTTGCTTAATAAGATTATTCTATTTATCTTGATTTTCATTTCATGCATATTTGTATTGAGGTTCACAAGTTTTGTACTTAGTTAGAATTGTCAGTGTAAGCAATCTTTTTGTGGAAGTTGTTTGCGTAAAAAAATATTATTGTGGTTGGTGGTTAGAGTTATCAGCTTAAACAATTTATTAAAACAATTAGCTTGCTTGAATAGGTAGATTGTGTAGTGGAAAAGATTGAGTGATTGATCAGGTTGAAAGCATAAGTTCAGTGACTCAAGTCATGGTTTTTATCCAAGAAATGTCTACATTAAACATTTGCGTTTTTGTGATTGTGATTTATTTTGTCTTTTTGTGGAAGAAAAAAACCACATGATACATTTATTTGATGGAGATAATGTTATCATAGCAATCCTAGCATTCTGATCATATCCCAAAAATCCTCGAGGATAGATCGATCCCTTTTTATCCTTTCTCAACTTCTTTATGAAAGTTGTTCCTACTTTCTCTATGTTTTTTTTAGTTTCTCCAACTGCACTTTTTATTTCTGATTTCCTCTTCAATAGATAATTGTTCTAAAAGATACAACAACTGAGTGGTAATAGGTAATAGAAAGATATAAATTGTTGTCTAAGGTAATTTTGCCCTAAAAAACTCACTCAACTCAACGGGGGATCTCATACCTAAATCTTGTATATTAACGCTTTGCAATGTCCTTGCAATTAATCATTCCATGAGGTCCACAATTCGTTCTCTTTTCTACGTGTTTTTCTTTGAGATGCAAATACATCGTTTCCTACTCTTTGCTTTGTTTCTTTCCATAACTCGAACTAGAGAAGAGTAATGTTTTTTTTGAAAAACGATCAAGTAAAGTTCATTCTTCTAAAAACATAGAGGGCACATATGTCCAAATTTAGTACATAACACTGTAATAATGAACCGCACATGCACGGTTGAATACATGTTAATCCCGTAGAAGCGAGGCCAAACTCAGCAATTGTTACGTGCTACCAAAAAGAACACCATACAACGAAGCAACCAAATCGACGAGCAATCCTGGTAAGTTGGCGCAAAAGAAAAAGACATTTCCCCCCAATGCTTTCCAATCACATAATCTTACCAAAGATCCCCATGTCAAATTAACGTTTATTAAGGGACAAAGCAGAATTCGGCTTCTTAGATGATTCACCCTTGTTCGTGCTCTTTGTGCTTTTTAGTACCGAAGTCCTTGTCGTATCTTCACTATCATCTGAAAGGAGGTATACAATAGCATATGTAGAACGACATATGCTACGAGGTATACATCTTTTTCCTCTATTGACATAAGGTATGCTTGTATAAAAGCTAAAGAAAATAGGACTCTAAAGAAGAGTTGTTGAACCACGTGGTCAGTCAGTCGATTCCTTGGTTAACTGGAGTTAGGAAGGCTGCTGAACAGATAACAAACAACCAAAATGAATGGGAGTGTAATATATGAAACTTCTCGTTCCTAATCTCACCAAGAGAATGGACGGACTGATTAGATAGAGCAATAACATAGTTTCCCCATCCATCTGGTGTCAGTCATGGCTATAACATTCTCGCGATGGTTGATTCTGCAAAGTATGATCCGACATGCAGTTCGCTGTAAAATTTTTTTATCAGGAATTTCATATTATTACAAAATGAGCTGAATTTGAACCATGTTCTTCTGTAATCCAAGAGTAACGACTTATAAACTGATCAATAATTGATTGGCTAAATGAAGGACTGGACTGTACATAAGAACTAGGAACGGTGCATTCAATCCCTCCATATATCTTCTTTGTTGTGTTCATTAAATTAGGTTTCCTGTCTAACGAGTACGAGTGATGACACATTCAATGCGAACTGCACATAATATCTCGTGCCCTCTCTGTCTACGTGCAACTTCTCAATATTAAAGAAGGCCTTCGTGTACAGTTGCATACCGAATAAAACTGCTGCACGTATTTATTTCAATTCTGTTGGTTGTGTTCTACAGTCTTCTACTTCAGGTGCCCTCTGTGTGCATTTATGCCGCAACTCTCTATTTGGCTTTGCAGGTACGCTCTTCGTCAAGGCCTTGAGAAATTAGGAAACCAATGAAATCGAGATGATTCAGTGTGGTATTTATTGTTGACCAAAGTCTCGAATGCATAGCGTGAGTGGTCGATTTCACCCGCAACGAGGAGTTGCCCTTGGGCAGGTTAGGGTAACGTAGATCTCAGATCAAGATCGAGACAGTTCCTCGATGAAATCACATATGATGCAAAAGCTCCCAATTAATATTGCTATGTATAACCATGAATATGATGAGCTTATTAAAAGATTTGAGATTTACTTCAGAAGGGAAAAGTAAAGAAATATAGAATATGGCCATACTGTATGGAATAGTTGGTACGTAGCTCTATTGATATGCCTTTAATCCTAACGATCTGATTCAAGTTGAAGAATCATCTAATCGCCCCCTCCTTCTTCAATGTCTCGAATTTTTTTCCTGTAAGGATATTTGGATATGTCTAAGTCTGGGATCCATTTTGTGTTGGATGAGTATATAAACTCCCTAGAGTTAGTGCTTTCAATATCGTCGGTATTATTCTTTCTCCACATAGTGAAAACTGATTGTCACTGTCCAGGGACGTAGCCCCTTGTAATGTATGTGTCTTCGTGATTACTTGCTTGATCATGTTTACGCATGCTTCCGCGATTCTTCACAAAGCTGTTTCTTTTATCCATTCAACCCTCGCCACGTCCGCCCCCATCCTTCACGCCCAACGGTTAGGGTCTCCATGAGATCCGGCCTCGCTGCAACCGTCGGAGGTGGTTACTTGACCATGTCGGTCACGGAGGCCATTTTACATCTCCCACTTGACCGAAGTGGTTAAAACGTATATGCTCTCACTATTTGTGTAGTATATTCATGGAGATTTATCATATGATGATCATTATATATGAAACTTCTTCCTTGACTCTTACATTCGTGGGTTCCTTTAAACCAACATATTTAATGTATGTTCCTGTTGCTATTCTCTTGGTAAGGGAATCAGCTAACATGTCATTGGTAGGCATGTAGGTTACCATGATTTCTTGCTTCCCCACTATATCTTGTATTTAGTGATATTGGATCTCGATGTGTTTTCCTTTAGTATTATTAGCCCTACTAATAATCAAGTTTATCGCAGTTTGATTGTCACAGTACATTTCAATTGGCCTTTTGACCAATTCGAGGCTTAGATTCTCTAGAAAATGTCTGATCCATACAACATAAGTGATGGCCATGCTGCATGCACTGTACTTAGCCTCCTGTGTATGTCGAGATACACATCCTTATTTTTTGCTATCCCAAGAAACGGTTGCACCACCAAGCATGAATAGGTAACCCGATGTGGATTTTCTATCATCCACTTCCCCTCCGAAATCGGCATCGGAGTATCCTACTGCTTCAACCGATTCTACTTGATTCACAAGTTTCATATGTACTATCCCTTTCAGATATCAAAGAATCTTATTTACAGCTTCCCAATGTTCTGGATCGGGATTGCTTTGATATCCACTGACTAAGCTTACTGGATATGCTAAGTCAGGTCGAGTACACAGCATTGCATACATTAGACTTCCTACAGCATTTGCATATGGTACATCTAAAGGTTTCTGCATCTTTCTAGGACTCTGACTCTTGAAGAGTCTCTTTCTTATCACAAGTGGTGTTGGAGCTGGAGTGTTATTCAGCATTCTAAATCTCTTTAATATAGTATGCAAATATCTTTCCTGTTTAAGACTCAATGTCCTTGAGTCCATGTCTCTCATTATTTGAATTACAAGAACATAGGATGCTTCACCCATGTCCTTCATCTCAAATTCGCTCAGTTTTTGTTTGATTTCATTGAGCATTTGTATGTCATTACCTGCAAGTAGAATGTCATCCACATACAATGACATGATTACAAACATACTCCCACTCTTCATGACATACACGTAGTTATCCAATTTATTTGCAACAAATCCAAATTGGATAATTTTCTCATGAAATTTGAGATGCCATTGCTGTGATGACTGCTTCAAGGAATATAATGACTTTCTTAACTTGTAAATCATTTCCTCATGATCTTCAACCTGAGATCCATTAGGTTGTCGCATATAAATCTCCTTTAATTATCCATTAAGGAAGGTTGTCTTCACATCCATTTGGAACAATTCCAAATCCATATATGCGACTATGGCTAAGATCATCCAAATGGATGCAAACTTAGCCATTGGAGAGTATGTTTCCTGAAAATCTATCCCAGCTTGCTGAGTATAACCCCTGGTAACTAATATGGCTTTGTATTTGTCAACAGTACCATCAACTTGATAATTCTTCTTGAATACCCACTTACATCCTATTGATTGCCTACCTTCTGGTAAATCACATAGTTCCCATTCACCGTTTCTTTCGATTGAGTCCAACTCATCCCTCATGACGTCCGTCCATGATTCTGACTCAGCGAAGCCATAGCTTCATCAAAGAATATGAGATTTGTACAATCCTCAACATCCTCGTCCATGGTGTAACACGACGCCTCACATTCATAGAAATGATAATCTTCCATCCATACAGGCCGTGTTCTAGGTCTCTCGTTGCTGATTTACTTGTGGGTTGTATGAGTCCACCCACTTCCTCTAAAGGTTCATCATGTTCCATAGGTTCATGCTCTATGTTTGGATGATCGATGCCATCCACAAATTCTTATCTAATGGTCAAGTCATCTTCATTGTCTTGTAGGACAATCAGAGGATCTGATTCCTCTACTTCATGTTCCTTTTCTGGATGTTTTTTAAGGAAAGTAGCATTACAGCTTTCGATCAGATTTAGTTTCATGGAAGACCATATATCCTTTAGAATTCTCACTATATACAATAAACTTGCACTTTAAGGTTCTGAAGTCTTGCTTGTCCCTAAGTTGACTTGGTACCAGAGCATGTGCAACACATCCTCATTTCTGGAAATGGACCAATTCGAACTTTCTGCCATTCCGTATTTCATATGACGTTGTATCTACATACTTGGTGGGAATCCTGTTTTGTATGTAGTTCGCAGTCAACACTGTCTCTCCCCAAAATTTCTTAGAGAGTCTTGAGTGTAAAAGCATACATCTTTCTGCATTCATCAAGGTTCGGTTCTTTCTTTCAGCTACACAATTCTGTTGTGGTTTATAGGGCATTGTAGTCTACCTACAAATGCATGTCTGAATACAATAATCCTCAAACTCCTTTGAGGTATATTCCCCACCTCTATCTATCCTAAGGGTCTTGATTGGTTTTTCCAATCTTGTCTCCACTTCCGTCTTATATCTCTTAAATGTTTCATGTGCTTCCAACTTTCTTCTTAAGAGATAGACATATGAGAACTTTGAGTAATTAGTTATCAATGAATGTTATGAACTATTACTTATTTCTATGTGTGTTGACATTCAATGGTCCACATATGTCCGAATGGATCAAACCTAGTAACTCTGTTTATCGAATTCCAGTTGAGAAGGGTCTTCTCATCATTGTACCGGTCAGACAGTGCTCGCATGGCAATGTCCATGCACCTGTGATCTTAGGCAAAAGATTTACCTTCATCATTTGATCTATTTTAGAACTTCTTAGATGACCTAGTCTCATGTGCCACAAGTCATAGTCAGACAAACAACGCAAAGAATACTCAGAAGAGACATTCATTGATTCACTAGAATTTATTACAGGAAGACAAAACAGGTCATGCTCGGGCACAAACTTCCTCATAACATAGACCTTCTTATTCTTTCCTATAGATACAAGCTTATTATAAAATCGGACTTCGAAATCCTTCTTGAGCAACACTGGGATAGATATCATGTTCAGGTGTATCCCTGGGGTATATAGTACATCATTCATTACCATAACACTATCCCTCAGGTCAAGCATGTATGTCCCAACACCTTCCACGTTCAGGTAGGTGTTGTTCCCAGGAAGGTCTGATGTTCTTCTTTGCTCAGATCCTTGAAGTCCATCAGGCCCTCCTTCGTCTTTGCGATGTGTTTGATTGCTCCTGAGTCGATCCACCATCCATCACTGTCCGTGATGATGGAGTTGCATTCCACGACAGTTGCGAATTCCATTTTCTTTTTGCATTTATTTTCAGGCATTTTACAATTTCCTAGCTTATTCTTGTTGGGACCATTGACCTTGAAATGGTCATAGTTGTCGCGATCGTAGCAAGAGCCACGTGGATATTTCCCGCTCATTCCTTTGAAATTCGTCTTTGAGGGGCCCAACTTTTTCTTCGCATACACAACATTTGCTTCTTCATCTTCCTCGACCTCAATAATCTTAGTTTTCAATCTTTTCTTAGAGAGGTCCTGCTCAATTGCCAGTTGTGCATGTAGGTTCGTCACAGACTTAATGTTGTCATTCATTCTTAGAGATGTGACAGCCATATCGAATGACGGTGGAAGACTTTCTAGTATGACTACGATCTACATCCTCTTTGAAATCACGCAATCAACAGCCGCTAGATCCTTGACCATCACGATAATCCTGTTCACATGCTCGAGGATGCTTTCAGATTCCTTCATTCTACACAAGTTGTACTTGTGTAGAAGAAGTTGGACGCTCACTTCCGACTTGGAGTGATATTTCTCCTTAACCGCGGTCCAGAGCTCGTAAGATGATTTGCAGGTCTCAAAGACCTGAATCAGGTTCAAATCTGTGTAGGTCAGCATGAAGCTCCTAACACTATTATCTATTTTCTCCCATTGTTCGCGGGACCTAATTTCCTTCATAATTGGATTTTTAGATAAGGTTAGGCCAAGTTTGTCTATGATTAAGTGTATGCTATCATGCAACATGTCATAGTAGATTTTTCTACTCTAAAACTCATAATTAGTACCGTTGAGGTACTCTATTTTTCTCACCTCAGTGGCAATTGTCTTGCTTGTCATTTTTGTTGATCTAATAAAAAATAGAAGTTGTATGAGATTGTGTGATTTGACAAGAGTAATTAAAAAACTATTTGAAGTTGAAAAAAATACTAAGCAACAAGGTTTTATAGAAACTGTAATACAACGATTGAATGGTAATTAGCGTTCAACAGGTTGTGCCTTCAAGCTCAAGTTACATTAGACCAAAAGGATGATTTTATTTACTGAGGCTAAGTCTATCACAAATCAATACTAGTATGCATAATCAATTAGCATGCCACATAGATCACATCTTATATCATTTTATTGCATATTTCATTTTATATGTTTTAGAACAATGAACAGTTGAAGAAGAAATGTCGTGTACTGATTTTTCATCCCAACAGTCATGCCCTATCCAAGCCAACATGGAAATCATGCCCCATTTAGAAAATTGATTATTGCATCACAAAGTATCTATTTCAATAGTGATTTGTTCCCTTTTCTCTATACAAACATTCAATCACCATGCAAGAGCTCATTTTTAGCGGCATTTGTCACTTATGAATGTCCAAAGAATATCATGTTAGACAATGAATTATTGTCTCAAAAAATTAGAGGGATTAGAAGAACTGGTTGAAAATGAAGTAGTGGTCCATGTCTTTCCCTTTGTATTATGTTGGTACATCCTCTATTGGCAAGCACTTTTAGAGGAAAGGAATTCCATCAATACTGTGCAAAAAAACTAGATGGATAATAATAATGAATGTATCACAAGAACAATCGTGCAAGCATATTCAGGCGATAAATATAATCACGGTAGACACATAGAGATTTAACATGACGAACTCCAAAATAACAAGGTAAAAAACCACGAGGAACTAGCATGACCCAAAATCACTCCACTACAAATGATAAAATTACTCTCCACGAGACCTATTTAGCTATTATATGAACCAAACAATCACAAAACAAGATAAAAGTGGAGATGGAGAGATTCACTGGTCAAAAGCTCGCACCTTCTCCTGCTAGCCTTTTGTGTGCATTCGAACTCGAACTACTGCCCAATTGAGAGCCAAAGGAGGAAGAGGAGAGGATCGAGGATCTTCCTCGCAACCTGATGAACGCGAAATCCACCTCTTTAATAATGAGGAACTGTAGTATAGGAAGCGGATTTCGGTCGTCAAAATACCACAAGCTTTGAATGTTGTGGAGTATTTTACTTGGCAAGTTTACCAAGGTCGAACATAGGGAACAGTGATTTTTAGTTGACTGGTTTTTAAATCAAATTAAATGCTTAATTAATGCTTGATTAATTTATGTGTTGCAAAAAAAGGTACAATGCAATGAGATGCAAATGCAAAGAAATATACAGAGAAAATGAAGCACTAGATCTGCGATTTAGTGATGTTTAATCCAAATAAGATTACTCAATAACCACGAAATCACAGATCGAATAATATCAAATCCAGTGGGATGTATGAAATTAATCCCTAATGCAAGTATAGGCTATCAGATTAATCCTGCAATGATTTTATCTCCAAAATTCTTCAAATTATATTCTCAAGAAGTGATTGCAGTCCACAAGCCAATAAACCTATAAAACTCCTTGATTTAACCCCTATAAAAATTAAGTCCTCAAATCTAAAATCAATTGCATCAGTGCATAGATGAAATCCCTGCAAAAATAAATCGTTAAATTTTCCAAGGGAGATATGACACAGATATGTCAAACTTTAACCTGCAAAAGTCAATGATGATCTTCAAATAATAATTGATAACAAACACCCTCAGATCTGATCACAAACTATGCTAAGTGATAGAGCACGGAATTAGCTTCGAAATGACATATTATATGATAAAATCGGAGTTCGTATGAAAAAGATATGCTCAATTGAAATTTCAGGGACTAAAATGTAAATAAAATAAAGTTTTCTTTGCAAAGAGGTCCCTGGGAGGACTTATCTGTAATTAATAAAAAGTTGAGGGGCCTTTCTGAAATTTACCCCTGGCGGGGGTATAGATGCAATTTATAAAAGTGCCAGGGGCTCCGATGCAAATTTCCCCAAAACGCACGTGCGTAGCACGTGCGCAGGAGGCTCGGGCGGGACCAGGAGGCTCGGGCGGTCAGGGTTGAGGCTCGGGCGGCCAAGGCTCAGGCCCGGGAGGCGAAGCGACGGCTCGGGGGCGGGGCTCAGGCTCGTAAGCCCGAGCCTACGTGGCGGCGATGGTGGAGCTTCGGGGCCCCCAGCCTCGAGGCTGGGGCCGAGGCTCGGGGGGGGGGGGGTGCGTGTCAGCCCGTGGGCCGTTGGATCTAGGGCCTATGCCCGATCCAACGGCAGCTGTACGCTGCTAGGGAGAGCCGCGGCGGGCGGAGGAGCTGATGCCGAGGCTGGCGACGCCGCACCTCGGCCGACACACGGCACGAGGGGCGGCGCTGGGGGCGGAAGGGCTCAGCCTCTGTAGCGGCGGTGGCCGAGCGGTGGAGGAGGAGGTGCCGCGCGAGCGGCTGCGAGGCAGAGGTGGTGGCGCTCTTGGCGGAGGCAGTGAAGCGCGGTGGAGCTCGGGGCGGAGGGACCTCGCGGCGGAGCGGCGAGGCGGAGGCGGAGGTGCGGGCTATGCGGCGAGGCACGACGGCAATGGTGGCACGGGCGGTCGGAGCGGCAGGGGCCGGCCCGCTGCTGTGCGAAGGAGTGTGATGGCGTGTTCCTGCAAGAAACAGGGGCGTAGCTTTGTGTCGCTTGAAATTGGAGGAGGAACTCCTCAACTCCGTCGTCGCCTCAGATCGAGCCGGCGAATAACTCGAAGAAGCTTAGGAACTCGATGTTGAGTTGCAGCGAAGGCGGAGGCCTTCGGATCTCGCCTCACTAATTAGTGTAGTGCCGCTGTCACCGGCCGTGGAGGAAGGGCGGATATTTTGCAAGGCCGACGATGGGGTTCTTTATAGGATTGTTGGAGAGGCGTTATACGGCGAGCTTGCAAGGCTTGCCTCGTAACGGCCGGTAGAGGCGGGTGCGACGGCCGTTACGAGGAGAGAGCGGTGGAGGAACGACTGCGAGGGAGCGTTGATGGCACCGTGCATGGCGGAGGAAAGGCTGGGAAAACGGCTGGATTGGGGAAGACGAAGGAGGAGGGTCACGTGCTAGACACGTGACCCGGAAGGGCCTGGAGGGAGAGTGAACAGCGGGGTGCCACGTGGTGCGCCCTGGGGCTGCCACGCGACACCAAAAAAATTTCAGATTTTAAAGTGGGAAAAAGAGATAGAAGATGACCTCGGATCGAAAAATTTTCTTCACAAAAGTTGTTCGTCTCATCGAGATCAATAACTTTCATGAAGGGTCCGAGAGCAAAAGAGGTCACCTGTATGAAGTGGTATTTTTTGGTGGCTTTCCATGTGTATAGAAAATCGTCTTTTTGGTTTTTGTAATTTTTTTGGTTGTTTTAGAGAGGATAAAAATTATAGAAAAAATATGATAAAATATAAGAAAATTAATTACACACTAATCTAATTTTTTTTGGATTTTTAATAAATAAGAAAATAGGAAAATAAAATAGGGTCAGAATCACACAATTTTCGTACAGACAGACAACGGACACTCGGACTTGGTCACTTTATTTGATTTCAGTTTTGATCTGGAATTGGATTTTTATGTCGCTTAATAAAACTTTCATCAAAGAACACAAATGAAAAATAAATAAAATTAAAAGAGTTAATTATGCACATAAAAACTCAGGTCCAAATTGGCAAAAAGTTAAAGTGCGCAAAAGAGGCCCAAACCCCAACTTTCACATATGAGCTCCGAATTTTATGAAATTGGTCTTTTTTGAAGGTATTTGAAAATGGAGTACTTTAAAAGTGAGTAGACCAAAATCGGACACTGTATGTGGGAGATATGCTCATTTTTGTCTGTCAGATGTGAAATTTGACTTTGGGATTATTTGACACTTATTGGGTTAGTAATTTTTTTGTATTTTTTATTTAATAAAGTTAGTAATATCTACACAATAGAGGTGGTTTTGGGTCAATCAGAGTTAGGATGAATTAACTAAAAATGTGAGAAGTTAGCGGCTTTTTGGGCTAATTTACACAAGGGATTTTTAATGCAATTTATGCATGATGAAATGCAGATATTATTTACACAAGTATGAATGCTAATAATGCTCTATTAATGATTAATTACATGTGGATGATGGGGAACAGAGCCTAAATTACCAATTTTGGCATGATGAATACGAGATTCATCACAACCCAAGCACAAACGAAAGTGAGGTTAGGGTATACAGAGGCTGCTATCCTCTAATTTTTTCGGATGTGTTCTACATAATGTGTTGGATTCTGTCAACCAGAATGGGATATAAGAGGTTATTAACTCAAATTCCAAGTGGGGATCAATGCATCAATGCTCCTCTTTGTTGGGAACATTAATGACCACTTATCACCTCTAGCAATCTTTTAAGGGTTGAAAACTAGGATGGAGGCACATGTTGACTACCACATGCCATCGGGCATGAAAATGATAGCAGATGCACCTTGCATATGCCACCAAGCTAACAAACATCGAGATGGATGGCACTACTGTTAGCAATGTGAGCCCCGGGCGAACCATTTCTACAATAAATGTTATTGTAATGAATAAACTATCAATGAAAGTTATTGATTATTTTCACTCCCTTTCTGATATTAATGAATGAATGCACTATAGGGTCCCTCTGTACAATAAGGGTTATGTACCATGGCCAACTTGATGATCATACAGCTGTTGATTCATTGGATGGATCATAGAGGCTGATGCTTGAATGAATATCTAAGGAGTTTGATAGAGGACTCATCAAGCATCAAATGATCATTAAGTGATGATCTCCAGTCTGAGTAGGAGATGGCAATCCTATCTCATATGACTGATATCTGACTGACCTCTTTATGCAGGTCCTTGATGAATCCACATTTCATCATCTTTATTCTATCATTTTGGCATCAAAAACCCTAGCAAATGCATGTAAATGTCATTAATATCATCATCTTAGCACTCATGCATGTGCATCTATTTAGTGTATAAAATACTATAATTAAGGCCAAAATTATAGAATAAATAAAAGAAAAGAAAAAGAATAAAATATTGTAAATATTTTATGACCTGAAACCCCCGAGACCTAGGCATCTTGATGAATAGGTCGACAAGTTATAAAGTAGGGGGAGATAAGGGTCAAATACCTATATTATTTAATACATTCCGTATTCATTTTGGGACCTATTTTTGGTTCCACTTTTTATGCATCAAATAAAGAAACTTTGTACATGAAAGTTGTAGATAATTTCATAAAGAAAAATACAAAATTGATTTCACAGAAAAATAATGTACAGATAAAAAGTTATGGTCTGAATAAGAATCCAGAATCCCAACTTCCCAGACCCGTATCTCACAAATGAAAACTCCAAATGCAGCATACTCACTTTAATTGTATATAGAATAAATTAATCTATCCAATGGTGGTGGTTTCGCATTTGGCGGAGCTACGGTTTGAAAGTTGTGTTTTGGACCCACATTGTATAAGTGTACAGAATAAAATATTCAATTTATTATTTATTCATTATTTTTATAATTTTATATTTTTATAATTTTGTAATTAATTCTTATAATGATTGTGTATATTAAAATTAGAATAAAAACCTAAATAAAACTTAAAATAAAATAAACATACATAAAACACATAGATACAATACCTATGTACATACCTATACATACCTGTTTATAATTTATTAATTATACAAAATACATCATAAAAATAAAATAAAAATATAGTTCTATGTATAAAAGTATTTTATAATTTTATAAAATAATAAATAAAAATAATAAAATTAAAATACACAAAATAAAAATAAAGTAATAAAGTATATAGATAATATACCTATATTGGGGTATAAAAGTAAACTTGTAAAAATATAACTCATAAAAATACTTAAAAATCGGAATAAAATACTATATAAAATAATAAATATTTTTTATTTAATAACCTAAAGCTAAATAATCCATTTAATATTTTTAATTGATTTTACAAGGGGTTTTTCCTGGTTGGTCCACGTGGACCAACTAGGTTGGTCTGACAGTTGACCTCCGGTCAACTGTCTGACCTCCCCCCTGTGCCTTGTGTCAGAGCAGTGTTTTGTCTCTTCTTCTCCCTTTTTTTCGAGGCCTTTTCTTTCACCGATTGAGGTCGGTCTCTTCACGACTATTGTAGTCCTACTACCATGGATTCACGGCCATGCATTGGTTTGACGATTGATTCGAAGATTCACCCGTGATCCCTCCTTGAAAGTCGCGCTTCGACCACATTTTCAAAAGGGACTCGTCACTTCCCGTAGCTTTTTGAACCCTCTTTGACCAATCCTACCCCCTTCGACTTGTGCCCTGGACTGGCGCGCGTGACAGGCGAGCCTCCGACCGAGTTCGCGGCGTTTGGAGAGGCTAAGGAGCGGCTCCAACTATCCCATCTCCGGCCGCCGCCGTGAGGTCACCTCCTTGGGCTTCTCAGCCCTCGAGGTCATCTTTTTCATTTATTTCTTTTGTAGTTTAATAGCTGGTAGTCATAGGTTTAGCTACAAGCATTTAGCCGGTTGATTCATCCAGTTTATCACCCCGATTTCGCATCAAACACCTTGCCGGAGCCTCGAGCTCCGGCCACCATTGTCGAGCCTCCACGCACCCCATCACCGCCGATAAAAGCCTCTGCTTGCTTGCTCGATATCTGCCATTTTTTGGTTTCATTTGCAGGTGGAGAAGGGGGCGTCTGAGCCCTGATTCGTCCAGGGAAGAACCACCTGGAGCGCCTTCCGTTCTCCATCATCGCGGCGGTCGGCCGGGGATCCTCCTGCCATTTTGAGGTCGCTGAACGTGAGAAGGTCGCATCAGGAATCTCTCCAGCCATTTTTGAAGTCCCGGCGGCCGCTGGAGGCGGTGTTCTTAGCGGGGGAACCTCGCTCCGGCGAGGACTCCTCCCTGTTCTTCCAGCCCTTCTCCACGCCGTCCGATCAAGACCATCCTCCAGTTGCAGCAGCGGACGTTAGATCTCGCGCCCCTTCAGCTGTCAAATCGCGGTCCAGGATCTAATCCTGGCCGTTATAACCCAAGGGGTATCGCGCGTCCTCGCTGCGACACGTGGCTCAAGTTAAGCCCAATCCGCCGTCCATTAAGAGCAGCTGGATATTTTGCAAACTCCCCCGTACCTTTTTGTAATATTTAACTAGTATCTAAACTGTCCGTAGCCCCTTTAAAACTTTGGTTATTTTCCATCTTCATCCTGCTAAGTATTGCATTTTGCGGATTCGTCCCTGCCAGGTCACGTGCTTTACGCACGTGACTTGACATTTTTGCACGAACTCCCCTGAGTATCGGGTTATTGTATTTCAACCTATAAACTTTTGTATGCAGGTATAAAAATCTGGGTATTTTTGTGAACTAGTCCCTCCTCTTTCTGTTAATTGCATTGGTGCCCTCTCCAGGTGCGCGTGCAACGCACGTTGGCCTGGCGCTTTTGCAAGGGCACCCTTGCGGTTGGTGGTATTTGCTATTAGTCCAGAAACTATTTTCTTGAGTTAATTATTTTGTGTGAAATTGCGCCAAGGCCCTCGTACTTTCATGATATTACTAAAATGCCCCTGCATGTGTGTCTTTTCTTTTTGCTTCTAGTAATTTTTGCATGCATATATAAAACCCCAAAAAATCCCAAAAATCATAATAGCGTCCTCTTGCATAGTAGTTTAACGGCATATTTTTATTTTTCATATTATTGCATTTTAAATATTTATTAAAAATCAAAAACGTCCATTTTGTGCACTGTCTATCTCATAAAATCCATAAAAAAATATAAAAGCACTCCAGAAAATTCCCAAAAACATATATTTTGTTTAATTTAGTGTGTTCTAACTTCAATCCAAAATTCACTAAAAATTATAAAAGAAAACTCCAAAAAATCACAAAACTCCAAAAACCTCTATAAAAATCCTACAAATTCCTTAAAAATCCTAAAAATACAAACTTTGTCTCTGAATTTTCTTTGTTTCATTATCTTGAAGTGGAAATTAATTTGGAGAATTTTTGCTACTGTTTTCTATTTTATTTCTCCATTTTAGTTTCAGCCTTGTCTTTTTTTCACTGTTTTCCCATATTCAGTATTTAAAAATACCAAAAACAGTTTGAAAAATACCCAAAAATCACAAAAACAGTAAAAAAATCCTAAAAATACCAAAAACATTTTATTTCTGAATTTTTGGCTATTTTTGCACATTTTCATAACTACTTTATCTTGTCTTTTATTACTTTGCTTATATTTTCTAATATTGAAAAAGAAACAAAAAATTATAAAATATAAAATTATAAAAATAAGAAAACTAAAAATCCAAATACAAAATTTAAAATTAAATTAAAATAAAAAAATTTAAAAATTAAAAACCCACAAAGACTTCTTTGCTTGCTTGCTTGCTTAGTGTAGACACTTCACATTCACTTGTGCATATTTGCTTGAATTACTCTGTTTGCTCCCTGTGTTCGAACTCTCTGCATACTTTCCCTTTACATCATTTGTGCAGAGTTAAAAATAAATTTTAACTCCACATTTATTTCTAATTATTGATCTTTAGTGTGGGTTAATTGTTGACTTTAGTCCAGATTTAGTGTGGTCAACACACCGACTGAGTTCACGCTTTGTGTTGAACTTAAGACCACCTGAATTTCGGCTAAATCAAATGGCGCCGTTGCCGAGGAGCAACAACGCGTAGATCACTTTTTGCTTGTGTTGTGATTATTTGTCTACTTTTGTGGCTTTTATTTCTGCTTATTGTATTTTGGCTCATTTTTTATATTTATTGTTTGAATTATCTAACCACCTTCTTGTTTGACTTTGTGCGAGGTACGCGGATCGAGGGAGGCTCTCTTTTATAGGAGCGCCCGTGCACCCATGTGAGGCGGCTGACGCTTTGCACTAAGGCAGACTTAGAGGATTTTTGAAGTCAATTCCCGAGCCACTTATTCCATTGACCTTATCTTGTGTAATTTATTGTGAGAGAGAGACTCTTTATTTGTAATAATACATGTACATTCGGACTTGGACTTTCGGGCCCAATTTCCAAGTGTTTGTACACTTTGGGGCTCACCGCGTTTTTATCGGCTTTCATCGCATTTTTTTACTTTGTTTCCCGATTTTGTTTTCTTCACTTTATGTGATTGAGCCCTTAGATTTAGGATTGCTTGCGATAGATTAAGGCCAAACACCTAATATATCTTGCATGTACCTATAGCCGCGTTTGGACTTAGTCAAATTTTTAAAACAGTCGTTTCATCATCTTAGATCCGTCGCGCCGCGACCCCATCCCGTCAAGCGCTACTCCTGAACTCGACTTGTCGAGAAGAGGAGGGGTGAGTCTAGACCGGACTTTTTGGATTGAGGATCGGTGACCGACTTGTGGTTCTTCCCGCTAATAGCAATTTCTGAAACTTAGGGCGATTTCATCGGCTTGCATTTGCATATAGTTAGGTTTCAATTCTGCTGAGCATCCTTGCATGTAGAGTGCTGGAGGCAAGGTGAGCATTTACGCTTTAGCATTCATCATTGTTTGCCGCTTGCATTGCTTTTCCGCTCCTCTACCTTTGTTTTTGATCACCTAGGTGCTAAGTAAAATTGACTCCTCGTTAGGCTCGTGCATTCTCACTAAAAAATCAAAAAAAAGTGATAACCAATAAAATTGGGACTGTTAATATTACTTGGCTCTAAAATCAACCAAAAAGAAAAATCTTGTATTGGGGCGAGTAATCCCCTCATTGTCTTCGTTTTACATTGCTCGCGCACACACTAAGGTTAGTGCCCAAATCAAGCCCCCTAAGTGTTTGTGCAACTTCTTGACTTTTTCACCTAAACTCTAAAACAGACAAGATAAAAAGACCGCATTTGTGGTCTTCACCGAGTTGAGTAGGTGAATTGAGGGTTTGGTTGTTTCATTTTTGCTTGTGATTGTTTTGTGTGCATTCTAGATCATCTCTACGCATTTGCGCCTTTCTCCACACATCTATTGACTTGACCATCGTGTTCTCCCGATCATTCTCTCTTGTTTCGAGATGGACCCCTGGAGCGCTTTTTATCCGGACTTTGCAGATCCCTCGTACCCTCAAGCTGGTCCACCTCCCTTCTATCAGGAGGATCCTCCTCCTACTTTTTCTGACTTTTGTACATATCCGCCTCAGCCACAGTATCAGACCTCGGACTTCTACCCACCTCCACCTCCACCTGTATATTATCCACCTCCACTTTCACATCCACCCGAGTCTGACCTGTTAGAGTCACCTCCCTCGATCTCTATGAGTGATATCTTGAATCGGATGACAAAGCGCATTGATTTGATGATTGATGATATTGCTTTCTTGAGGAAGAATCAGATTAATGCTCCTTTCGTCGGGGATACGGCTTCACTTGTAGATGATCATGGGAGCTTGCAATCGACAAAAATACAAAAAAAATGAGAAAAATTTAAAAATCCAAAAAGAGTTCGGGAGACACTTGGTTGATCAATATTTTGAGGAGAGAGTCCACTTGCCAGAATCCTTGACCACACATACATTCACACCTTGTCCCACCTTTGACCCCGAGGATGCCGTTGTACAGACTGCTCTTGGCATGCCTCGTGTATATGCTGATTCCGACTTCCTCCCTTGTATGGAGGAAGTCCAAAAATTCAAAAAAAATATTATTTGAACCTGAAGTGGTGGCTGCTATTCATGAGATTATCCGTGCCCCACTTCAGCAGGCCATGACCCAATTATCTGCTCCTCTTCCCCAGAAGAGAAAGCGGAGGAGCAGATCTGAGCGTCATATTTTGACCATGGCCACTGCCCTCGCCATCACACACCGTCCCATTCCCAAGAAGAAGAACACAACTACATCTTTCATCACTTGCACCATCTCTGACTATACATGTGATCACACTCTCCTGGACGACGGTGCATCTACTAGCATATTACCCTTCTCACTGGTACAGTCTCTTCACTTAGGGCCTCTCAAGAAGACCAGGATGATTGTTCAGTTTGCTGATAAATCAATTAAGAGGCCGAAGGGTATCCTTGAAAACGCAGTCATTTCTATTCAGGGCACGAGCCATCATGTTGATTTTGTCGTGTTGCACATGAAGAACTCCACAGGGGATCCATCTCCAATCATCCTGGGACAACCATTCCTCGCCTCTGCGAGGGTCGTTATTGACTATGGATCAGGAGAGATTCGCTTCCGTCCTATTGACGTGAGCGAAGTGTTGATCACCACACTCACAGTTGACCAGAGACATGCATCTGATGCACCTTCACTGATTATAACTGACTCTGAGGCCTGTGACCTACCTGATGCTACTAGAGATACTTCCTTAGTGATCCCCGATGAGACCCGACGAATCCCCCGAAAGGGGAGGAAGTCGGAAAGCATGGACCTCACTGATCCTCCTCCTGGAGCGTGGCGATGTGTTGATGAGATCCAGAGTATTTATGTGATTGAACCATTTGAGCGGAGGGCAGATACCAAAACTGTTGAGGATGTTTATAAAGTTGCCCATTATTTTGAGAGACCTCATAAGGAAACAAATGACCTAGGTAAGACTAGACGGGACGGACCTGGTTTGACTACTTCCACTGATATGTCCGTGCCTGGTCCTTCACAAGTAAAGATGTTTGAGGTCGGTTATGATGCTGCCATTTATTTTGATAAATTCAGACCTCTTGTTGAAGACAATGATTCAGGTGAGACTCTTGAGGACGATCTGAGTTCGTATACTTCCACTGATGATTTCGTTCCATTTGATTTTGACCTGGACGAGGACTCGCAGGACGACTCCGATTACACTTCTTCCGAGGATGATGAGTTTGTCCCATTCCACTTTGACATCTGCGAGACTTCCAAGGCCGGACCTAGTCGTACTTCTTCCACTCACCAGTTTGTGCCTTCACACCATAGGACTGCCAAGGGAGAACCTAGCCATACTGCTTCCATTGATCAGTTCGTTCCTTTCCGTTTTGATTCCACTGAGGGCCTTCACCGTGTCGACCCTGATCGGCTTCCGTCCACTGTGGACCCCGATGTCGACATACACCATATCAGGTCTATCCCTCAGCGGTCTCGCAAGAAGGTTAGATTTCGGCCTTCTTGATGATATGTACATCCACCCCTGTTGTACATTCTCCTTTGTTCATCTCTGTCTCTCCCGTATTGCTCGGCCACCCATTCTCGTGTTTTCCTTGCTTAGGACGTACTTTGTCCTAAGTATAGGGGGGTGGACGAGCCGAGTGTTCATTCTTCGTTTCGTGTGATCACTCCTGTTGTTGCCTATACTTAGGGCTTCTTTTACCCTACGTATAGGGGGAGCGATGTATACATTCTCATGATCTCATTTCTAGTCTCATCTCTTTTTCTTTTCTTCTTTTCTTCTTTTCCTCTTCTACCTTCTTCATCTATCAAAAAGATGCCGTCCTTGTAGACAGTTTTCCATACTTAGGACGTACTTTGTCCTAAGTATAGGGGGGTATGCACCCCGAGTTGATTCTATTCTTTTCGATCCTCTCCATTGTCTCCTCTTCTTGTCTATACTTAGGGATATCTTACCCTAAGTATAGGGGGAGACAATTTGAGTATGATATGTTCATTCCCACCCTTGACCCTCCCTGCTTTGTATACAATCTGATATACTTATGATTATTTGATCCTAAGTATAGGGGGGACGGTCAACTTCTCATTTGTTCATTCATTCCTTCATTGATTCATTTATTCTTTAGACTTGCCTATACTTAGTACGAGTTATGTCTTCTCTTTTCTCTCTGATCTATGAGGACATAGCTCAAGCTAAGTATAGGAGGGTCGTATATACTATGTATATACTTTAGCCATAACTCGTACTTTCGTATGTTCTTAATAATATGGCTAACAATTCATGTCATTAAAATCTTTAATAAAAAGGTGTTCTGTTCCTCAAATTCTTTTGCGTATTTGCTGATTAATAAATCAGGTGAAAATGTTTTTTTGCAAAATGTTTGAAAAATAGTTTGAAAATCTTTGTAAACATTTATTGAAAACTATTTTGAAAATATTTTGTTACATGTTTTCAACCTGTGTAAAAATGTGTGGATTGTAAAATTTATTTTCTTTGTGTGAAATAAAATGTTTGAAAAATGATGTGCAAAGGGTTTGAAAAATGGTTGCAAAAATATTTTGAAAAATCTATACATACTGTTTTGAAAGCCTTTGCAAAATGATTTTCAAATGTGTGTACATGTTGCAAAAATGATTGTAAAAATTATCTTGGACTATAGTTTTCAAAAATTCTCTGAAAAACATGTGTCAAATAAGTTTGAGGAATACATACATCACACAAAATCCACTATATACGTACTTATAAAATTGACCACTTACCCTTGTAAATCCTTAAAATACACTTCTTGTAATTATAAGAAGCACTCCCGTGTAAATATTTTAACCTAGATTTCAGCCAAAATCTTTTTATTTTCAAAAAGACCAAAAACATTTGCAAAATTAAAATCCAAAAACATTTGAAAAATCTTTTTGAAAAATACAAAAAAAGCATGCATCATCTTTTCAAAAATCCATAAAAAGTTCAAAAAAAATCTTGAAAATTACATCACAAAAATATTTTCTACATTGCATAGCATTCGCTTTTTTCGGATTGAGTTTGATAGTTGAACAAGTCTAAGTAAAATCCGGAGATTGGAGCTTGATTGGACCATAAAATCTACCTAATAACAGGAACCTTATAGGAACTAGGTTTGAGGTACTTCAGGTCTAGTTGACTTAATTCTTTGAGGATCACGGGACTTGGTTCAATGGATTCTTGACTGCCTAAGTAGAGTATTTCGGAGCACACGCACGACTCTTGTTGATAATGACCTAACTTCGACACCTGCACCTTTCACATAGCTCTCCACGGATGAGGTGGTGAGGAGGTAGTTTCCTTTGGCTTGGGGTAGCATATGAGGGTAGTACTTCTAGGCGGAACCTCTCTTCTTCTTCTAGTGAAGGAAGTGCGCCTCAACTTGATCTAGTGGTGATGAAGGCTAAAGACAGAAGCCGTGGGTCGCAATAAAGCTTCAAAAGAGGGATAGTCTACTGGCTCAAGAGGAAAAATTTCTTGTATATATGCTGCACCATGTAGATATGTTGTACAGATGCACTTCGAAAAAAAAAGAACTCCAAAAAAGTGGTGGGTCGGATTGAAAATTTAATAACCCCGCCGGAGTGTATATAGTCCAATAAAGCAAAAGCTTATGGTATCCATGTTACATCTCATGAAGCTTGCAGCGGGAGACTTAGCTACACTGGTTGAGCTCCCAAAATTCTATACCTCTTATTCCCCCTCTTCTTGAGCCGGTTGCACTTGAACTTAGAAGGGAATACCCCGCTTCTCGAGGAAAGATTTGCTAGACCGAGGCATTAGAGTTACCAGGTTGGGGAAGATTGTTTCATTGTTACTTCTGAGGTGGGGAGCTACATATCACTTACACTGTACGAGTCAGACTCATAGTCATAAGAGTTTGCGTATGAGTTGAAGTATTTCTGACCTGGCTATTGAGGAGACTTGGACAGAGTTTTGGGATTCTCAAGGACTGTTGGATTTCAAATTTGGTTCTTATTAAGGTTCCGACTGCACTAAAATTCCAAAGGTCCGACTTAAGCTCCAAACTTTGATTTTGTGAAGACAAGTTTGATAATCAAATTAAATCCAAGTTCTTCTTCTTTTTCTTTTCTTTCTTTCTTTTTGCACTTATTGCATAAGTGTTTGCTAGGGAATAGCAAAGGTAAAGTATAGGGGGATGATGAATCCACATTTCATCATCTTTATTCTATCATTTTGGCATCAAAAACCCTAGCAAATGCCTGTAAATGTCATTAATATCATCATCTTAGCACTCATGCATGTGCATCTATTTAGTGTATAAAATACTGTAATTAAGGCCAAAATTATAGAATAAATAAAAGAAAAGAAAAAGAATAAAATATTGTAAATATTTTATGACCCGAAACCCCCGAGACCTAGGCATCTTGATGAATAGGTCGACAAGGAATAAAGTAGGGGGAGATAAGGGTCAAATACCTATATTATTTAATTCATTCTGTATTCATTTTGGGACCTATTTTTGGCTCCACTTTTTATACATAAAATAAAGAAACTTTGTACATGAAAATTGTAGATAATTTAATAAAGAAAAATACAAAATTGATTTCACAGAAAAATAATGTACAGATAAAAAGTTATGATCTGAATAAGAATCCAAAATCCCAACTTCCCAGACCCGTATCTCACAAATGAAAACTCCAAATGCAAAATACTCACCTTTAATTGTATATAGAATAAATTAATCTATCCAATGGTGGTGGTTTCTCATTTGGCGGAGCTACGGTTTGAAAGTTGAGTTTTGGACCCACATTGTATAAGTGTACAGAATAAAATATTCAATTTATTATTTATTCATTATTTTTATAATTTATATTTTTATAATTTTGTAATTAATACTTATAATGATTGTGTATATTAAAATTAGAATAAAAACCTAAATAAAACTTAAAATAAAATAAACATACTTAAAACACATAGATACAATACCTATTTACATACCTATACATACATGTTTATAATTTATTAATTATAAAAAATACATCATAAAAATAAAATAAAAATACAGTTCTGTGTATAAAAGTATTTTATAATTTTAGAAAATAATAAATAAAAATAATAAAATTAAAATACACAAAATAAAAATAAAGTAATAAAGTATATAGATAATATACCTATATAGGGGTATAAAATAAACTTGTAAAAATATAACTCATAAAAATAATTAAAAATCGGAATAAAATACTATATAAAATAATAAATATTTTTTATTTAATAACCTAAAGCTAAATAATCCATTTAATATTTTTAATTGATTTTACAAGGGGTTTTTCCTGGTTGGTCCACGTGGACCAACCAGGTGGGTCTGACAGTTGACCTCCGGTCAACTGTCTGACCTCCCCCCTGTGCCTTGTGTCAGAGCAGTGTTTTGTCTCTTCTTCTCCCTTTTTTTCGAGGCCTTTTCTTTCATCGATTGAGGTCGGTCTCTTCACGACTATTGTAGTCCTACTATCAAGGATTCGCGCCCATGCATTGGTTTGACGATTGATTCGAAGATTCACCCGTGATCCCTCTTTGAAAGTCCCGCTTCGACCACATTTTCAAAAGGGACCCGTCACTTCCCATTGCTTTTTGAACCCTCTTTGACCAATCCTACCTCCTTCGACTTGTGCCCTGGACTGGCGCGCGTGACAGGCGAGCCTCCGGCCGAGTTCGCGGCGTTTGGAGAGGCTAAGGAGCGGCTACAACTATCCCATCTCCGGCCGCCGCCGTGAGGTCACCACCTTGGGCTTCTCAGCCCTTGAGGTCATCTTTTTCGTTTATTTCTTTTGTAGTTTAATAGCTGGTAGTCATAGGTTTAGCTACAAGCATTTAGCTGGTTGATTCATCGAGTTTATCGCCCCGATTTTGCATCAAACACCTTGCCGGAGCCTCGAGCTCCGACCACCATTGTCGAGCCTCCACGCACCACATCACCGCCGATAAAAGCCTCTGTCTTCTAGCTCGATATCTGCCATTTTTTGGTTTCATTTGCAGGTGGAGAAGGGGGCGTCTGAGCCCCGATTCGTCCAGGGAAGAACCACCTGGAGCGCCTTCCGTTCTCCATCATCGCGGCGCCCGGCCGGGGACCCTCCTACCATTTTGAGGTCGCTGAATGTGAGAAGGTCGCATCAGGAATCTCTCCAGCCATTTTTGAAGTCCCGGCGGCCGCTGGAGGCGGCGTTCTTAGCGGGGGAACCTCGCTCCGGCGAGGACTCCTCCCTGTTCTTCCAGCCCTTCTCCACGCCGTCCGATCAAGACCATCCTCCAGTTGCAGCAGCGGACGTTAGATCTCGCGCCCCTCCAGCCGTCAGATCGCGGTCTAGGATCTAATCCTGGCCGTTATAACCCAAGGGGTATCGCGCGTCCTCGCTGCGACACGTGGCTCAAGTTAAGCCCAATCCGCCGTCCATTAAGAGCAGCTGGGTATTTTGCAAACTATCCCCCGTACCTTTTTGTAATATTTAACTAATATCTAAACTGTCCATAGCCCCTTTAAAACTTTGGTTATTTTGCATCTTCATCCCGCTAAGTATTGCATTTTGCGGATTCGTCCATGCCAGGTCACGTGCTTTACGCACGTGACTTGACATTTTTGCACAAACTCCCCTGAGGATCGGGTTATTGTATTTCAACCTATAAACTTTTGTATGCAGGTATAAACTTCTGGGTATTTTGTGAACTAGTCCCTCCTCTTTCTGTTAATTGCATTGGTGCCCTCGCCAGGTGCGTGTGCAACGCACGTTGGCCTGGCGCTTTTGCAAGGGCACCCTCGCGGTTGGTGGTATTTGCTATTAGTCCAGAAACTATTTTCTTGAGTTAATTATTTTGTGTGAAATTGCGCCAAGGCCCTCGTACTTTCATGATATTACTAAAATGCCCCTGCATGTGTGTCTTTTCTTTTTGCTTCTAGTAATTTTTGCATGCGTCTATAAAGCCCCAAAAAATCCCCAAAAATCATAGAAGCGTCCTGTTGCATAGTAGTTTAACGGCCTATTTTTATTTTTCATATTATTGCATTTTTAATATTTATTAAAAATCAAAAACATCCATTTTGTGCACTGTCTAGCTCATAAAATCCATAAAAAATATAAAAACACTCCAGAAAATTCCCTAAAAAATATATTTTGTTTAATTAAGTGTGTTCTAACTTCAGTCCAAAATTCACTAAAAATTATAAAGGAAAACTACAAAAAATCACAAAACTCCAAAAACCTTATAAAAATCCTAAAAATTCCTTAAAAATCGTAAAAATACAAACTTTGTCTCTGAATTTTCTTTGTTTCATTATCTTTAAGTGAAAAGTAATTTGGAGAATTTTTGCTGGTGTTTTCTATTTTATTTCTCCATTTTAGTTTGGGATAATTACACCCATAACCCTGAGTAATTCCTCAATCTCAATCATAACCCTGCATAATCGTGAATTACATGAGAAACCCTGAGTAATACTTAACTCTTACATGACATAACCCTCTGTCAAGATCCGTTTGGGTTGCCCATTATGTTTGACGGTTTCCGTTAAAAAATTACAAAATTACCCCTAATATCTATTCTAATTTGCAAAACATGTCAACACCTGCAGCTCCAACTACATCCCCTCTCCCCTGACTACAGCTACCGCCAACGCCCTCCCAGCGCGGTGCCAACCCGACCTCCGTTGCCCCCCACCCGCAGCCCCAACCGGCAGTGCCAACCTCCGCGACGCGAACCCGACCTCCCCCCTTCCCCCGCGACGCACCTCTGCTGCTGCAACTCCTCCCCTTCCCCCGCGTCGAACCTCTGCCTCTGCACGACCCCCCTTCCCCCACACCGCACCTCTGCACGCCACGAGCCATTCTCTCCATTGACTTGGTGTCGAGCTACTGCTCCAAGGCCCCCGCCCGCCGACCTCCTTCTCGAGCCCCCACACCAGCGCCCGCCCCTGTCGCCGCCTCCGTGCCAAGCTCCCTCCCCCCAGTGCCGCCCCGCGCCGCCCACAGCTCCTGCTCGAAGCCCTGCAGCCCCGCGCTCTTCCTCCACCCAGCGCCGCCCACAGCTCCTGCTCGAAGCCCTGCATCCCTGCACTCTTCCTGTCCTCCTGCGCTCCTCGAAGCCCCCCCCTCCCTCCCCCTCCTCGGCACTCCTCAAGGTCTCCTCCAACCCCCCCCCCCCCCCAGCGCCCCCCAGCGTCGCTCCCAGCTCCTCCTTGAGCCCCCTCCCCCCGTGCCGAGCTCCCCTGCAGCTCGCGCCCAAACCCCCTCCCCCGTGCCGAGCTCCCTTGCAGCCCGCGACCAAACTCCCTCCCCCCATCTGAGTTTCTCCCCTGCACGAAGCTCGCGAGCCCCTCCCTCCCATTCCCCTACTGCCGGTGCCCCAGTCACAACCCCCCTCCCCCCGTGACGAACTCCCCTGCTGCCCGTCCTCGAGGCCTCCCCCAGGGCCACCCCCAGCTCCTCATCGAGCCCCAACACCGCTCCGAGCCCACCAGACCCAGCACCGCTCCGAGCCCACCGCTCCGCCCCCAGCTCCTCATCGAGCTCCAGCGCCCAGCGACGAGCTTTGCCTCCCCCACCGATCCGAGTTTTTTTCCTTCCTTTTTTCTCACAGCCCGCCTCCTGATTAGTATTTTCTTTGTTTCTTTTTAACCATTGGATTGAGGATGAGTTAGATTAACTCATTTGTATGGTTGAGTTAAGATATAAAATTAACGGAAGGTTATGAATGTAAGACGGAGAGACTATTCAAGGTTTCACATGTAATTCGTGATTATGCAGGGTTATGATTGAGATTGAGGAATTACTCAGGGTTATGGGTGTAATTATCCCTTTTAGTTTTAGCCTTGTCTTTTTTTCACTATTTTCCCTTATTCAGTATTTAAAAATACCAAAAACAGTTTGAAAAATACCCAAAAATCACAAAAACAGTAAAAAATCCTAAAAATACAAAAAAACATTTTATTTCTGAATTTTGGCTATTTTTGCACATTTTCATAACTACTTTATCTTGTCTTTTATTACTTTGCTTATATTTTCCAATATTGAAAAATAAACAAAAAATTATAAAATATAAAATTATAAAAATCAGAAAATTAAAAATCCAAATACAAAATTAAAAATTAAATTAAAATAAAAAAATTAAAAATTAAAAACCCACAAAGACTTCTTTGCTTGCTTGCTTAGTGTAGACACTTCACATTCACTTGTGCATATTTGCTTGAATTATCCTGTTTGCTCCCTGTGTTCGAACTCTCTGCATACTTGCCTTTTACATCATTTGTGCAGAGTTAAAAATAAATTTTAACTCCCAATTTTTTCTAATTATTGATCTTTAGTGTGGGTTAATTGTTGACTTTAGTCCAGATTTAGTGTGGTCAACACACCGACTGAGTTCACGCTTTGTGTTGAACTTAAGACCACCTGAATTTCGGCTAAATCAGTCCTCTGCATGGGAATAGTGATTCAGAGGTGTCAGGTTCGTTAAGTCAATGGGTTGACTTGACGAGATCGAGATAACCAAAGACCTACGTTGAATACTGTCACAACATAGGCATGCATCCTCTGACTAGAGACAGATGTATTTCTATATGTCTGAGTATGTACATTTGGTAGACCAATAGGTTGATGACCTAATCAAGGTCTATACACCGGCGAGCTGGTGTGCATGTAAGGACATATGAGTAATGCGATCTCTCAAAGGGATCATACAAGTTCACTTGTGAACCGGGAGACATGAGCTCACTCATGAGGTATTGGGACTGAAGAAATTCCATGCATGGTCGTCGTGCTTTGGAAGCATGACATGAATTTGAAGGTAAGATATATGCTTTGTGAAAGCATATGATCTATACCAAATCCCAAATGACCAAGATTGAGAAACTTAAATGATCTAACTCTGAAGATGACAGTGCAAAAGTGATCTTTATCTTCAGAATGATCATGAGTCTTCCAGTATGTAGAATGTGCAGGTATTGGGAATACCTGAAGGGTGATTTGATCATATACGATTGTATAACCATGACCCTTCCATTCCGAGGGAGTGATGAAATAGGTTTGGATTTTAGTGACTCCTCTCATTAGAGAAGTGACCTAATCTTAGTCCATGAACTGGACATTGATCTGAATGAGATTCAGATGCAATGAGAAGATTAAGTCTACGGTCTTGATTTGATCAAGCATCAGTGGGAGGTCCAGAGGATCTGGATTTGAGATATGATCTCAACATCCAAGTCACTATACGTGGAACAATACAATCGCCCTGTCCTTATCTCCAAGTATCTAAGGAGTAATAACATTGTTCTTAAATGGTTTAAGAATAATTCCATAAGGTCTAAGCAAAGAGAAGTTGATAATTAAATGTGATTTAATTATCATGATGTATGAGAAATTATCCAATATGATTCAATGTTATTTAATTATTATGGATAAGAATAATGTGGATAGTAATATCCAATTATTCATAATATATTATAAATGTGATTTATAATATATTAGAGAGAGTTAAATATAATTTATATTAGTAGATTAATTATTAATGTGTATTGGATACACATTGTCTAATTAATTGAAAATGTAAATTACATTTTGTTTTGGGTTGTGAATGTGATTCACAATATTCCAATGTCAAGATTGCAATATTCCCAAAATTAATTGAGAATTATTTTTGGTGAATAATTGTTAGAAAATAAGTTGAGAGAAAAATAAGGAGATGTGCAATCCCATGGTAATCCATGAGATTGCCCTCCCCATATGGGAAGAGGTGACGGCACCAATTCCTTTATGGAATTGGTGGCCGTCCACTTCTCCTAATAGGGAAGGTGGCTCTCATTTGTTTTTCCACTCATTATTTAGTTGATTTAATTTGGTATTAATATATATTTGATTTATCAAATATATTTAATCAAAATTAAATCACAAGTTGTTGGTTTTACCAACAACAATCTTGACCATTGGATTGACATAAATCAATCTCATCCATTGATTTTTTATGTCATATGGATTGAGATCCATGGATCTCAAAACCCTATAAATAGAGAGGCATATTTGGCTCTCTCTTTACACATGCTATTGTAGCACAAACTCCCTCTCTCTTTCTCATATTCGACAGTCCTCTCTCTCCCTCTCTTCTTGGTGGTCGTCCACCTTGGTGGAGAGAATCGTCGACGCCCGCGCCATCGTGCTGCCGCTTCGACTCCCTGCGATTCTTTGTCTTCTTGGAGTGCTTCACCCACGAAGGAGACGTTTGATCTCGTGCGACGAGATCAGGAGCATCCGCGCTTGGATCAACTTGGATTGCGAGGACACCGCGACTCATCTCCGCGCTCGCAAGCCGTTACTCCGACGATCGGACTTGAGACAGGAGGTCTCTTTTCGTAGAGACTTGATCAACCACGCTTCAAGAGGTATTGCATTATACTTGCTGTGGTTATAGATGAAACGATTTGAGAATGGTTCTCGGATCATGTGGTTTCATCGGATTAAAATTTTTTAAATTCCGCTGCACCGAACAACTAGTACGACTAGTCGTTCTTCGTCATATCCGATACGACGATCACGCTTCCGTGATGCGCTTGAGGATTTATCCATATCCTTCAAGTGGTATCAGAGCCTTAAGTCGACGGTTTCGAATATGATTCGAAAAATCGAGGACGACTTGGGTTCGTTTAGGTCGCGAAAGTTTTCATCGCATTTGATTTCGCAGATCTGTTTAGTAAATAAATTCGGCACTGTTTAAATTGTTTAAACACGAATTTAATACTTGGATTTTGTTTCCCATTAAATAAGGAAATCATAGGAACTGAGTTTGCGTAAATCGGATTTCGTATGCTCAAGTTATGGTTGTTTTAATGAACATGTATGCACTGTTGCGGGAACAGTAGATTTTAACATGATTAAAGAGTTAATTACTGTTATCATCTGCCTCGAAATGCGTGACTCCACTTAGGTTCTGTTATAAATCAAGTTATAAATCTACGAAAATTGAGTTTTCTTAATTTGGATTTAAATTGATTGAGATATGTCAATTTTAGTGAATAGGGGTCATTACTGAAATTGCATTCCTAATCTAGAACCAAGTGATTGTCAATTAGTGAAATTAATTGTTAATTTCGTGAAATAATCTTGAAAAATATTTGTGAAATATTGAAACATGATTATTTGTCTAATTGACTTGGCCCCAACCAATTAATAGATTAGATTTGATCTAAATCATAATTGGGAACCACAATCTTCAAACTTGATGCTTGAATATGATTTGGGAATTTGTCTAGCAAATTTCCTTATAATAAAAAATGTTTTGATTATTACTATATGGTACAATTTCGGTTGAAAAACCGATGATCATCTCAAGTACAAATTAATCAATTTGGCATTATCCTTTCCCGAGGCGGATATGGTGCCTAGTTGGAGAGCATTGGGGTTGCGGGTTGCAACGTATGTGGTCCGTCCCACTCTCGTCGGTACTGGCCATGACAGCGGGTAGGGCTGGGATAATGTCCGAGGGATTAAGATGTATTTTTTCGAATTATTAAAATTCGAATTAATATGTATTTTGAGATAATACCATATATATATTCAAGTAAAATAATCAAGTTTGATTGACTGAATTGGATTGATAATTAATTTAATATGACTAAATTGATTATGTCCAATTGAAATACTCTAATATGATTAGAGCTAATAATTCCCTTGGAAGAATTAATTATGTGAATGTGATTCACGATAATTAATTAAAATTTTGAATATGAGTGGAGGATCACATAAGTGACATCCATGGTCTCCCGTCAAGGCGAAGAGTTTCGTCGCCAGGGATTGCATGTGGGAGACGCCTGTCCGAAGTGACAGCTCCTGTGTGGAAGCGCATCTGGATCGGGCTCTTTGCTTCTCGAAAGAGTAAGGCCGTATGCGTAGTGACCCCAATATCGGATCCTCATATTATTGGGGCGATATAGGATTGCGCATAGCGAGTACTCTTCCTGTTGACGGTTGGTTCAATTAACAACGGGTCAACATCGCCTTAGGGGTGGTAGGCTCGGGTGTTAAAGACCGAATTGGGAAAATGCAAGTTGGACTTGCAAATTGGAATGTGTTCCCGTTTTTCTTTATTGGAGTCACAAATTCTCATATTATTGGGATGTGACAATGATAAAGAGGAGATCCCAAATTCTTGCTAGAGATATAGCGGTAAGTATATCTCTTGCTTTGAAAGTGATTAAGGGAATGAACTTTCAAAGTTGACAATGCAAGAATAATTTGATTTAAAATACCTTAATCAAATGTTATAAATTTGAATATATTTTCATATTCTAATATAGTGCATTCTTAATTTCAGAAAATGAAGTCTTTGAACCCACTTAGTAGGCTTCTAGAGGTCAACCAATTGACCGGCCCAAATTACTCGGATTGGATCCGAAATTTGGAGCTTGTTCTCTCTGTTGAGCGCATAAGTTATGTGCTATGAGGACACATGAGAACCCTAAGTTCAAGGAAGAAAAAGCATTTAATGACAAGTATGATGAAGATCATGTCTTGGCTAGGTGATATATCCTAGGTTCTCTCTCCAATGTTCTGCAGAAGCAACATGTGGAGATGAGTACCTGTCAGGAAATAATGCAGAATCTTAAGGATATGTTTGGTGACATTAACCGCACTCAGCGGTACAATGTTATGAAAGACCTCATTCGCTGTAGAATGCAGGAAGGGACTTCGGTCCGTGAACATGTACTCAAAATGTTTGGGTACTTGTCGAAGCTGGAGACTCTTGGGGCAACGATGGATGCAGACATGCAAGCTGACTTCATTCTGTTGTCATTGGCCAAATCTTTTAATAACTTTGTAGTGTCATTCCACATGAACAAGTTGGAATTGATAAGTGCTGCTCTCCTTGCTGTATTAAAGTCCGCAGAGGACGTGATGAAGAAGGATGGTCCCACTGGCAGTGCAATGGTTGCACTGGTCAAAGGGAAGCGCGGTCGGAAGCATGGTTCTCATAAGGGCCCGGCCCAGAAGAGAAAGAAGAAGGGACAAAGTGTTGTCTGTTCTTCCAGTGCATCCACTCTCATGGCGTCGAAGAAAACCGACGTCTGTCACCACTGCAAGAAGCCGGGGCACTGGAAGCGTAACTGCCCAGATTACCTGAAGTCCTCAGACAAAGGTAAAGCCCCAGCAGGTATGAAATCTACTTTCATCATTGAAACTAGCTTTCTCGTCGGACGAGAAGGAAGTTGGGTTGTAGATTCTGGTGCTTCTGTTCATGTATGCAATTTGTTGCATTTGTTTCCGGAAACTAGGAATCTTGAGGAAGGGGAGATAGTCATCCAGATGGGATCTGATGCAAGTGTTGCAGCAGTAGCCGTCGGGACTTGTAGACTATCATTATCTAGTGGAAGAGTCCTTATACTTAAAGAATGTCTTTATGTACCCGAAGTCAAAAGGAACTTGATATCTGTATCTAAACTTGTTAGAAGCGGATATTCTTTCCTTTTCTGTAATAAATTAGTCATAAGTTGTTATGATAAATATATTGCGGATGGTGTTTTGACTACTGGTGGACTCTATGAATTGTGCATTGATAAATGTATTATGAATGTGACAACCACTAATAAAAACCCTAAAAGATCCAGAGAGGATAAAAATATCTCAAATGAGATATGGCATCAAAGGCTTGGTCATTTATCTGTTGATAGGATCAATAGATTGATAAAGGATGGACCTCTAGATTTTCTACAGGTTCAACCTTTTCCCACTTGCAAACATTGCATACAGGGTAAAATGACTAGGACGCCTTTCCGTAACAAGGTTACAAGATGCGAAGGTATTATTGACCTAATACATACCGATGTATGTGGTCCCTTCAGTACCACGACTCGAATATGGATATCGATATTATTTGACGTTTATTGATGACCATCCGTGATACGGGTTTATCTTCCTACTACGTCATAAGTCTGAAACCTTTGAAAAGTTCAAAGAATTCAAGGCTTTGGTTGAGAACCAAACCGATAGGAAGATTAAACGGATTCGATCTGATCGAGGTGGCGAGTACCTGTCAGATGAATTCAAGGAACACCTTAAGGAGAATGGAATTGTTTCCAATCTCACTCCTCCTGGAACTCCCCAACTAAATGGTGTTGCTGAAAGACGCAACAGGACCATCATGGACATGGTCCGATCAATGATGAATAAAGCAAATTTACCTCTTAGTTTCTGGGGATATGCAGTAGAGACTGCAATATATATCCTGAATAAGATTCCTAGCAAATCCGTGCCTAAGACTCCTCATGAGCTATGGTATGGAACCAAACCTAGTGTTAATCACTTGAGGGTTTGGGGTTGCTTGGTCTATGCGAAGAACGTGGACGCAAGTAAGCTAGAATCTCGCTCTCGTGAGTGTTACTTCATTGGGTATGTTAGAGATGGTATTGGATACCAACTTTATGACCCTGAGACCTAAAAGGTTTTTGTTTCTAGAGATGTGAAGTTTCTGGAGAATGATTTCCTTAAAGGTCCAGACAATAATGAAGTAGAGGAACTCATTGAATCCCCTGAGGATTCTGAGCTTCCTAGACCAGAAACGGAAGAGATAAATAAAGATGAAACACCCATACCTCTTCGAAGGAGTTCGAGGGTGGTTGCACCACCTGAAAGGTATGGATTCCATGTGTCAGGTGAAACTGACATTGATCCTACTTCATTTGATGAAGCACTCGCGGATCAAGACATGGATAGATGGATGCTGGCAATGAAGTCAGAAATTGACTCCATGCATAAGAATGGTGTAGGGACCTTAGAGGATCCACCTAAAGGGGTAAAACCCATTGGGTGTAAATGGATCTTCAAGAGAAAGAGGGGACCTGATGGGAAAGTAGAGACTTTCAAGGCACGACTCGTAGCCAAGGGCTACACACAGAGAGAAGGCATCTATTATGATGAGACATTCTCCCATGTGGCTATGCTTAAATCCATCCGGACATTGCTAGATATAGCTGCATATCTTGACTACGATATCTAGCAGATGGATGTCAAGACGGCTTTCCTCAATGGATACCTCGAGGAGGATATCTACATGGAGCAGCCCCAGGGCTTCATGACAGAGGATGGTAAAGTATGCAAGCTGAAGAAATCCATTTATGGGCTCAAGCAAGCTTCTCGTAGTTGGAACATCAGATTTGACGAAACCATAAAGAGTTATGATTTTGTGCAGAATCCTGATGAACCTTGTGTATACAAGAAGCTTAGTGGGAGCGCCATTGTGTTCATCGTGCTTTATGTAGATGACATCCTTATCATTGGGAATGATACAGGGATGATAACCAGTGTAAAGATTTGGTTGTCTCATACCTTTGAGATGAAAGATCTTGGAGAAGCCTCGTATATCTTAGGCTTGAAGCTGTTCAGAAACCGAGAAAAGAGGATTTTGGGATTGTCACAACATGGATACATTAAGAAGATTCTTGAACGATTCCGTATGGATAGTTCTAAGAAAGGATTCCTACCCTTAAGACATGGTATCCACCTGTCTAAAGGAATGGCTCCTCAAACTGTTGAGGAAAAGAAAGCCATGGCTGGATGTCCTTATGCATCAGCCGTAGGAAGCTTAATGTATGCATGATGTGTACTAGGCCAGATATCTGTCATGCAGTGGGAGTGGTAAGTCGTTACCAATCCTGCTATGGAGAACAACACTAGAATGTAGTAAAGAATATATTCAAATATCTAAGACGGACGCAAGATTACATCTTGGTCTATGGAGATGGTGATCTCCAAGTCTTGGGATATACAGGTTCTGACTTCCAATCGGATGTAGATGATCGAAAGTCGACATCGGGGTTCGTGTTCTCGTTGAATGATGGTGCTGTGAGCTGGAGAAGCAAGAAGCAGGACACTACTGCAGGTTCAACAACAGAAGCCGAATACATTGCCGCATCGGATGCTGCAAAGGTGGCGGTGTGGTTGCGCAAGTTCGTGCTGGAGCTTGGTGTAGTTTCCTCTGATACTCCCATCCCGTTACTCTACGATAACACGGGAGCCATTGCCCAGGCAAAGGAACCCAGATGGCATCAAAAGAACAAGCACGTGGAAAGGAAATACCACATCATTCGGGAGATACAAAAGTGTGGTGACATCATCATCACCAAGGTGGCCTCTGCCGACAACGTTGCTGATCCTCTTACCAAACCTCTGACACAGAAGGTTTTTGACCAACATGTAATGAGTATGGGTTTAAAAATTGTACCTGAATGGTTCTGAGGGCTAGTGGGAGATTGTTAGCAATGTGAGCCCCGGGCGAACCATTTCTACAATAAATGTTATTGTAATGAATAAATTATCAATGAAAGTTATTGATTATTTTTCACTCCCTTTCTGAGATTAATGAATGAATGCACTATAGGGTCCCTCTGTACAATAAGGGTTATGTACCATGGCCAACTTTATGATCATATAGATGTTGATTCATTGGATGGATCATAGAGGCTGATGCTTGGATGAATATCTAAGGAGTTAGATAGAGGACTCATCAAGCATCAAATGATCATTAAGTGATGATCTCCAGTCTGAGTAGGAGATGGCAAGCCTATCTCATATGACTGATATCTGACTGACCTCTTGATGCAGGTCCTCTGCATGGGAATAGTGATTCAGAGGTGTCAGGTTAGTTAAGTCAATGGGATGACTTGACGAGATCGAGATAACCAAAGACCTACGTTGAATACTGTCACAACATAGGCATGCATTCTCTGACTAGAGACAGATGTATTGCTATATGTCTGAGTATGTACATTTGGCAGACCAATAGGTTGATGACCTAATCAAGGTCTATATACCGGCGAGCTGGTGTGCATGTAAGGACATATGAGTAATGCGATCTCTCAAAGGGATCATACAGGTTCACTTGTGAACCGGGAGACATGAGCTCACTCATGAGGTATTGGGACTGAACAAATTCCATGCATGGTCGTCGTGCTTTGGAAGCATGACATGAATTTGAAGGTAAGATATATGCTTTGTGAAAGCATATGATCTATACCAAATCCCAAATGACCAAGATTGAGAAACTTAAATGATCTAACTCTGAAGATGACAGTGCAAAAGTGATCTTTATCTTCAGAATGATCAAGAGTCTTCCAGTATGTAGGATGTGCAGGTATTGGGAATACCTGAAGGGTGATTTGATAATATACGATTGTATAACCATGACGCTTCCATTCCGAGGGAGTGATGAAACAGGTTTGGATTTTAGCAACTCCTCTCATTAGAGAAGTGACCTAATCTTAGTCCATAAACTGGACATTGATCTGAATGAGATTCAGATGCAATGAGAAGATTAAGTCTACGGTCTTGATTTGATCAAGCATCAGTGGGAGGTCCATAGGATCTGGATTTGAGATATGATCTGAACATCCAAGTCACTATACGTGGAACAATACAATCGCCCTGTCCTTATCTCCAAGTATCTAAGGAGTAATAACATTGTTCTTAAATGGTTTAAGAATAATTCCATAAGATCTAAGCAAAGAGAAGTTGATAATTAAATGTGATTTAATTATCATGATGTATGAGAAATTATCCAATATGATTAAATGTGATTTAATTATTATGGATAAGAATAATGTGGATAGTAATATCCAATTATTCATAATATGTTATAAATGTGATTTATAATATATTAGAGAGAGTTAAATATAATTTATATTAGTAGATTAATTATTAATGTGTATTGGATACACATTGTCTAATTAATTGAAAATGTAAATTACATTTTGTTTTGGGTTGTGAATGTGATTCACAATATTCCAATGTCAAGATTGCAATATTCCCAAAATTAATTGAGAATTATTTTTGGTGAATAATTGTTGGAAAATAAGTTGAGAGAAAAACGAGGAGATGTGCAATCCCATGGGAATCCATGTGATTGCCCTCCCCATATGGGAAGAGGTGGCGGCACCAATTCCTTTATGGAATTGGTGGCCGTCCACTTCTCCTAATAGGGAAGGTGGCTCTCATTTGTTTTTCCACTCCTTATTTAGTTGGTTTAATTTGGTATTAATAAATATTTAATTTATCAAATATATTTAATCAAAATTAAATCACAAGTTGTTGGTTTTACCAACAACAATCTTGACCATTGGATTGACATAAATCAATCTCATCCATTGATTTTTTATGTCGCATGAATTGAGATCCATGGATCCCAAAACCCTATAAATAGAGAGGCATATTTGGCTCTCTCTTTACACATGCTATTGTAGCACAAACTCTCTCTCTTTCTCATATTCGACAGCCCTCTCTCTCCCTCTCTTTTTGGTGGCCGTCCACCTTGGTGGAGAGAATCGTCGACGCCCGCGCCATCGCGCTGCCGCGTTGACTCCCTGCGATTCTTTGTCTTCTTGGAGTGCTTCACTCACGAAGGAGACGTTTGATCTCGTGCGAGGAGATCAGGAGCAACCGCGCTTGGATCAACTTGGATTGCGAGGACATCGCGACTCATCTCCGCGCTCGCAAGCCGTTACTCCGACGATCGGACTTGAGACAGGAGGTCTCTTTTCGTAGAGACTTGATCAACCACGCTTCAAGAGGTATTGCATTAGACTTGCTGTGGTTATAGATGAAACGATTTGAGAATGGTTCTCGGATCATGTGGTTTCATCGGATTAAAATTTTTTAAATTCCGCTGCACCGAACCACTAGTACGACTAGTCGTTCTTCGTCGTATCCGATACGACGATCACGCTTCCGTGATGCGCTTGAGGATTTATCCATATCCTTCAACTACCACATGCTACGAATAATCCCTCCTCCAGCCGATGACAGAAATGACCTACCATCGAATCAACAGTGCAAAAATGGCACCACCCACCAAACATATAATGCAACATGATATGTATCTTCTCTCATCAACGTCTTCTGTTGTGTGAAATTGTATAGAAAAGAGCATCACTTTCTACTCTTAAATAAAGAGAAAGTTTACTAGTACCTCGAAGATATCTCAAATCGATTTGACTGTTTCCCGATGTTCTTTCGATAGATTTAAGATATCTACTAACAACTCCAACCACGTAAGTAATATTATATCTTGTGCCATGATATATATCAAACTACCTATAGCTAAAGGATAGGGAGGTTAATTGATGAATCTCCATTTCATCACTTGTATTCTTTCATTTTGACCTTAAATCCCTAACTAATTTCATGTATATAGCATTAATTTGTATAAAATAATACTCAATACTTGATATGTATATATTTTATGAAATATTATATTTAATTCTAAAATAAAAAATAAAGAAAAGAAAAGAAAAAATGAATGAAGTGTCAAGACACTGAGTGACCTTAGACCCTGAGACCCAATCATCATGATGACTTGGTCGAGAAGAAATAAAGTAGGGATATAGGGCACCGAAATACACCGAAACCATGATTTGTTTGACAATAATAGCCTTTTGGGACATATTTTATTCTCTCATTTATACCTCAAATAATAAAACCCTCGATATGAAAGTGCACATAAAAAAGAAAAATATGGAATTGATTTCAATACATAAATACACAGTACACCGGGGACACAGAATAAAAAGTTACAAAGAAAACTTTACAGACACGCGTCTTCTCTATTTATGACTGATGAAAATTAAGGGTCGTATTAATCCACAAGGCGGATCAATAGTCGATGCGGTGACCTCTCAATAATCCTCAAATCAATCAACAATTAACCCACAATAAATATATGCAATGAATATCCAAAAATGTGGAGTTAAAATTTATTATAACTCTACATGAAATGTGTATAGGTGTAAGCACAAGTAGAGGTCGAACACTGGGAGGCGAAGGGAATGTATGTGTGTATGTGTAATTATCCAATCCATTGTTCATGTCCATTTATTGTTTTTGTGGGTTTTCTATATTTTTTTATTTTATTTTTGTTTTTATAATTTTTATTTTGTTTTTGTATTTTATATTTTTTATATTCTTTTTATATTTTTAATTATATAATATAGCTATATAGATATATAAAGAGATATATAGAAAAGAAAGAGAGAGAAGTAGTATAAGGTTATATAGACATATATATACATACTCACTATATTAAGCTTAATATATATTTTTTAGGCTTTTTGTATTTTTCTAATTTTTATGTTATTTTTCTGGAATTTTGCTAATTTTATGTATTTATAGGACTAATTAAATAGGTCGAAATTAATTTGGGTTTTAGAATTATATAATAAGTGTCAAAATTAACCCAAATTAATTTTAATACATAAATATTAATATCTATAGATAATTATAAAATAAGAAAACATATTTTTGGTATTTTTCTAGAGTTTTTATATTTTTTTGGGATTTTGGAGCTTCTTAAAATTTTTATATTTTCTTTTTCTATTTTTTGGGTTTTTCAATTTCTGGACTCAATATATATAAATTTATACCATATATAATTTTTTGGAATTTTTCAAAAACATTTTCTATTTTTTTTTGTATTTTTTTAATTTCAACAGTACAAAATGGGCTTCTTTTTCATTTTTAATAATTAGGAAAAATGCAAAAAAATGCAAAATAAAATATGTGCGTGAAAATACAGGGCATGAAGCATTTAACCTAATTTTTCTGGATTTTTAGCAGCCTCATAGGTATTTAAAATAAATAGACAAAAGACACAATACTAAAACAGCCTAACAGGGGTATTTTTGCAAATAAAATAAGTCTAAGGAGCAGCTGTGCAAAAATACCAGAAGATTATAACGTGTTTTGCAAGTTTAAGGACTGAAACCAAATAAACAAACCCGCCAGGGCCCCCTTGCAAATTGACCATCACGTGGGACTACACGTGATCCGCACCCACAGGGACCAAAACGTAATTTCAGAGAATATAGGGTCCTGGATGTAACTTTTCACAAAAATAATACACCATATTTTATTTCATGGACTTAAAGATAAATATGCAAACATACAGGGGGACTTGTGCAATTTTACCACCTCACGTGGGACGACACATGAGGTGACGTGGACTGGACCCAAGTGTAATATGAAAAACAATATACGGGTTCTATGCAAAATTTCCATATTATTTGCAATGTTATATTTTATTTACAATATTAAACATTAAATATACAAAAAGGCAGGGGCTGGATATGCAATTTACCCCCAATAGGCGCGCTGGCGAATGATTGCGCGAAAAACCGAGCGACTAAGGTGAAGGTACAGAAGTGGTCGTTGCGACCTCGGTCACTCAGATGCGTCAATCAAGAAAAATGAACCACTCGAGAAGGATAAAATCGATCAAAATACGAAGTAGCGGTCCTGCTATTGGATTAACCTGGTATAGCACCTAGGGTCGAACTCAAGGAGTACGGGTTGGCCTCTCGGCCTACGAAGTAGTCAAAAGAGATAAAATAAAAGGAGAAAATGTTTTTGGTGGTTTTTGAATATTTTATATTTTTTTTGGATTTTTTAGTTTATTAAGAAAATGATAAAAAACAACCAAGCACACAATTCAACAATTTATTAAAGGCACTAAAAGTCAAGCAAAAATTCCAACAAAAATGTTTTTATGTGTTTTATATTTTTTAGTGTTTTCGGTGAATTTTTGAGAATTTTCTGATCTTTATTTAATTTTCTAAAAATCAAACAGTAGCTAAAAGAGATGGTACTGTCCAGCCGAGCCAAAAAGCCCTAGATAAAATATCTAAGAGCTCTAAAATTGCTTGGAGGTAATTTTCCTACAAAGAAGACAAAATAAGGAAAATTCAGGCACCAATTTTATTGTTTTTGGATTTTTAATTTATAACTAGAATTTTTATAGGTTTTTGAGTGTTTTTAAGTTTTTAGTGATTTTCAGTAGTGAAAAATAGCCAAAATTGGCTAGAAAATCAAACTAAGCAAGATAAACAGTGGACAAATTTTTTTGTAATTTTTTGACACTATTTAATATTTTTTTGTGATTTTTAAAGTTAGATAGTAGCAAAATTGAATGTTTTTGAATTTTTAAAATATCAAACGAGACTAAAAATGTCCTCAGAAATCCACAAAAATTTTACACCATGGCAGGAGCCATGTGTCCAATTTTCGTTGGATTTGAAGGTGATTTGCTATTTTATTCAAGAATAAAGAAGGGGCACTGTGCACAGGGACCAAAGTGCAAATACCCAATAGTCTGGGGGGTCTGGTGCAAAATACCCAGCAAAACACGTGCCACGCGCGTGCCTGGGGCACTCAGGGACCCGAATGTGATAAAAATAAGTCCCGAGGACTTATTGGTAACAAGTACCAAAAGTCCAGGGGCTTATCTGCAAAATACCCAAAATATAACGCACATGTGGAAATAAATCACGCACAGGGGTATAAATGCAAATAAGTAAAAGATTTCATTCATTCAATAACATTCAGAACTACAGGGGTCTCTATTGCAAATAAACCAAAATATCACGTGTCGATGCACGTGTCCACAACTAGCAGGAGTATAAATGCAAATAAAGTAAAGTACAGGGTCCAAGATGCAAATAGCCCTAAAACTAAACAAGTGACTTTAATATTTACAGGACTAAGACGAAATAAAAGTAAAGATAGAGCCTAAAGGTAAATTACCCTTTATTAAGCGGATGGGCTGGATGCGCGCCACGTGGATGATCGGAAGGTGCTGACGGTGGGCGCTCCAGATGACGCCTCCTCAGATCGGACGATGCAAGACGCTCCGGAGATGAACGACTCTGATTGAAACTGGAGCGGGAGGGGCGATCGGACGGCGATGGAGGATGCTGGAAGAACAAGACCCTGGTGAGACTCGCCGGGATCGTGCGTGCGCGGTGCTCCTCCTTGGAGCCCTCTGAAGGTCGGAGAAGAATCGTGGAAGGCTCCCGCGTCTGCCGGTGGGCTCCGATGATCGAGCCGAGCTCAGAGGAGCTCGATCGAGGTCGGTGATGACCCGCCAAGCGACAGAGGTAAAGGTACAGAAAATAGGTCGTTGCGACCTCTATCACTCGACTAAGTCAATCAAGAAAAATGAACCACTCGAAACAAGTCAAATCAATCAAAGCAAAGCAAGCGGTCCTGCTATGAGATTAACCTAGTATAGCACCCAGGGTCGAACTCAAGGAGCACGGATTGGCCGAAGGCCTACGAAGTAGTCAAAAATGAATAAAATAAAAGATAAAATATTTTTTTAGTGGTTTTAATGATTTTTATATTTTTTTGGAATTTTTAATATGTGAAGAAAATAAGAAAAGCAAAAGCAAGCAACTTTGACAAATTATTTAATGCATCAAAAATCAAGCAAAAATTCAGATAAAAATATTTTTATCTTTTTTGTGTTTTTTAATGTTTTTGGTGAATTTTTGGAATTTTTAGGATGTGTATTTTATTTTCTAAAAATCAAACAGTAGCGAAAATGCAAGGTACTGTCCAACCAGGCCCAAAATCCCTAGATAAAATATCTAAGGACCTTAAAAGGACCTGGAGTATTTTTCCTGTAAACTACGTAAAACAAGGAAAATTTAAGTACCAAAATTATTGTTTTTGTTTTTTTAATGTATTTATTAGAATTTTTATGGGTTTTTGAGGGTTTTTAAGTTTTTATGGGTTTTCAGAGATGAAAAATAGCCAAAATTGGCTAGAAAATCAAGGAACACAAAATAAACAGTACCTAATTTTTATAGAATTTTTGGGGGGGGTTTTATATTTTTTTGTGATTTTTCAAGTTAAACAGTGCCAAAAATAGAGGTTTTTGAATTTTTAAAAATAGCAAACAAGATCAGAAATATCCTCAAAAATCTACAAAACTCCTACACCATGGCAGGAGCCATGTGTCAAATTTTCGTTGGATTTGGAGGTGATTTGATATTTTGTTCAAAAATGACAAGAGGGCACTGTGCACAGGGACCAAAGTGCAAATACCCAAAGTTCTGGGGGTCCCGGTGCAAAATACCCAGCAAAACACGTGCGAGGCGCGTGCCTGGGGCACTCAAGGACCTATATGTAAAGAAAACAAGTCCCAAGGACCTATTGGTAACTCGTACCAAAAGTCCAGGGGGCTGTGTCGCAAATTACCCACAAATAAACGCACATGCAAAATTAAATCATTCACAGGGGCATAAATGCAAATACCAAAAAGATTTCATTCATTTCAGAACCATCCAGAACTACGAGGGATAAGATGCAAATAACCCAAAAATACACGTGACGAAGCACGTGGCTCACACATACAGGGGTATAAATGCAAATAAACTAAAGCTCAGGGTCCATTGTGCAATTTTCCCAACGTAAATAAAATACGAAAAATATTTACAGTACTAACACTAAATGCATAAAAGAAAAGGGGGCCTAAGACAATTTACCCCTTAGTAAATATCGGAGGCCGGATGAGTGGCGCGTGGTTGATCTGACGGCTCTGGACGACGGCGCCTTTGTCTTCGAAAACGTGGGCCTAATCGAACGGCTGAGGGCTCTCCACGTGGCTATCGGACGGCTATGGTGCGTTGGTGGACGAAACCCTCGAGTAGCTGACGGCTGAGATCGATCCTCGGGAGATCTGGCGGTTGGTGCAGCTCCGTGGATGGACGGACACGATGTAATCTGGAGCGTCGAGGTCAATCTGACGGTCGGCGAGGATCCTGGAAGAACTAGTCGCCGGCGACTTTCGCCGGCCCTCCGTGCACGCGGTGGTCCTCGTCTGCCGCTTCTGGAGATCGGAGAAGCTCCGCGCTGACGCTCCGCGGCTGATGGTAGGCTCCGATGACCCAGCCGAGCCTTGGAGAGGTCCGGCGAGGTCGGCGGAGGAGAAGCTCCTGGCCCGGATGACTCAGGCCCTCAGATGGGCTCGCAATGACCTGCAAAGGAGACCAGGGGACTTGCGGGTCGAGGGCAAAGTGCCTCGACCCCGTTAGGCGTCGTGGAGGTGATCGGGGAGGCGAAGTGGTCGAGCTCCGGCGATGCGATGGACGGAGGAGCTCGAATCCCCAGCTCCTGTGCGAGCTGGGTTGAACGGAGGTGCGGAGAACGTGCGCGGGAGGAAGGCGGAGGTGACGATGGATTCCGATGATCGAATGGAGGTGTGAGGTGGTCGAAATCAGCGAAAATCGACGGTGGCGCGAATTGGGGAAAAATGGAAATTAGGCTAAATGGCTAAGCTAAAAGATTACCTGAGTGGGTGAATAGACTGTGCTGGAGCTGGTGAAGCTCCCGGTCGTGGCCTCAAGGGTCGTCTCGACCCGAGGCTCGAGCTCCTGCTCTGGGCGGAGCACGGCGGTGCTGACTCGCCGGATCAGTGGTATCCGGCCCCTCTCCTCGCTGCGACAGCACCTGGAGCGAGCTGTCACTCACGCTCGAGCACTAGAGGTCACTGGGGGTGGGGCGGATTAGCCAAAGATGAGAAATGAGGGGGCGGAGCAGAAGCTTTATATGCTGGAGAGTCCGAGAACGACGAGCGAGGGTAGGGCGTGGAGGCACGCGGATCCCGAGATTGATGCCCGGCGAGGGTGTCGGATGTGGGAGGTATCAAACGGAGCCGGGGTTTGGGTGATTGGGAATCGGGTCGAGCGGGTATAAATCCGAGAAAAGGGTCCGGTGCTCGAATCCGTAAAGAGTGGTCCTGGGGGGGTCAGTTGACCGGGCGGTCAACATCCCCCAGGGCCAATGGCTGAAGGCCACGTGGCTGAATCAAGAAGTGACAAATACACATAGCTAGGGGCCGAATCAGCAAAAACCCAAAACATGAAATATTTTTATTTTATTTTTTTTCTATTTTTTTGGTGATTTTTAATTAATTTTTGGAAATAAAAATAAGGTATTTACACTATATAGTTATATATAGGTATATGTACAATATGTAGGCTTTTGGTTTTTTGATTTTTAATTATTATTTTTATACAATTTTATCCTTATTTTATATTTTATTTATTTACATTATAAAATAAGGAATAAAAGAGTGTTTTTATTTTATTTTTATTATTTATATACATTGGTAAAATAAATAGATATGTACATCTATATACATGGCATATGTACAAGGTATTTTTGTATTTTTAATTTTTCTATTTTTGTTTTGTTTTGATTTTTAACTTTTTATTTTGTTTTTATCTTTTATAAATATGTAAAAATATTTACAAGCATATTTTTGGGTGAGGAAAATATAGTTTTATGTATTTACACAAATATTTACACATGAGCTCCTATCTCCCTCTACTTTGGCTTTTATGCGGTCAGGCCCATGCTGAGCCCTCCCTTGGGTTAGGTTGCTCAATATTTATTCTAAATATTTCCCTCTTTTTCTTTTTGATCTTTATTCTTTTATTTTTGCATAAAAACATGCTAATTATAGGTTTTTACACAATGCATGCTTTTGGTAATTATTTATATTTACATATATCTACATGCATTTGCAAAGGTTTTTGTAGCTAAAATATAAGAATAAAGAGTGATGAATGGGTATTCATCACCCCCCTATACTTAACTTTGCTAGTCCCTTAGCAAACACTTATTTGAAAAATAAGTGAAAAAGAAAGAAAAAGAAAAAGAAAAAGAGGATGTACATGGATCAAGGTTGATTATTAAACTTGCCTTCATTAAATTGGGATATGGAGCTCGATCAGATCTTTGGATTATTAATGTGTCGGAACCTTATTTGGACCTAAGCTTAAAACTCAACAGCCTTTAAGTTCCACCAATCTATGGGCAAGACTCCTCAATAAACCAGATCAGAACAAGTCTACATACACAAACTCTAATGACCATGAATCTTTCCATGCGGTGTAAGTGATATGTGGCTCCCCACCTCAGAAGTAACAAAGAAACAACCTCCCTCAACCTGGTAACTCTAATGCCTCGGTCTAGCAACTCTTTCCTCGAGAAGCTGGGTATTCCCTTCTAAGTTCAAGTGCAACCGGCTCAAGAAGAGGGGGAAGAAGTATAGACTTTTGGAAGCTTAGCCAGTGTAGCTAAGTCTCCCGCTGCAAGCTTCATGAGATGTAACATTGATACCATAAGCTTTTGCTTTATTTGACTATATACACTCCGGTGGTGTTATTAAATTTTCAATCCGACCCACCACTTTTTTGGAGTTCTTTTTGCATTTTGCATTTTTTTCAAAACTTCTATACAACATATCTACATGGTGCGGCATATATACAAGAAATTTTCCTCTTGAGCCAGTAGACTATCCCTCTTTTGAAGCTTTATTGCAACCCACAGCTTCTGTCTTTAGCCTTCATCACCACTAGACCAAGTTGAGACGCACTTCCTTCACTAAAAGAAGAAGAGAGGTTCCGCCTAGAAGTACTACCCTCATATGCTACCCCAAGCCAAAGGAAACTGCCTCCTCACCACCTCATCCGTGGAGAGCCATGTGTAAAGTGCAGGTGCAAGTCAAGCCATTGTCTCTAAGAGTCATGCGTGTGTTGTTAAGTGCTCTACTTAGGCTCATCAAGATGACATATGCTCATAGCCTAGTGGACTCAAAGAATTAAGTCCTTATGGACCTGAAAAGTCTTAACCCTAAATCCTATAAGGTTCCTCTTGAAGTTAAGTGGATTAAGATCTTTTTCAAGCTCCATTTCTCAATTTAATTCCAGGCTTGGTTTAAATGTCAACTCTCATCCAGGAAAACTCCATACATATATGTACACAAGATGCTATTTACAAATATTTTACAATCATGCAAAATTTTTGAAAAATGTTTTGAAATCATGGATGAATGCTGCATGAGGTGCAAGTTTTGCAAAAAAGATATTTACACACATTTACACAAGATTTTTGCAAACTTTTGATTTTCAAAACATTTTGGAAAAATTTTGTACTATATACATAATTTTGATACAAAAATATTTACACAAACTTTACACAAAAGATTTTTGAAATCATTTTTACAAAAATACTTTGTACACTAGCTATGTATGTGCAAGATAAAAGAAGTTTATGTACATGAAAAATTTTTAATTTTTGTGATTTTTAGCCATTTTATTTATTAACACACTCACACAAAGTACGAGTTATGGCTAAAGTATATATGAAATATATACACACACCCCCTATACTTAGCTCGAACGATGTCCTCAGAGTGATCAAGAGCGATGAAGAAGACATAACTCGTGCTTAGTAAAAGGGAAGTGAAAAGGAATGGCTAAGTACAGGAAAGAATAAATGAATAGAATGAGAGGAACTCGGTGGTTTCCCCCTATACTTAGGATTAACTAATCCTAAGTATAGCAAGTTGTACATGAAGGGAAATCCGAGTGAAGAAGATACAGAATCTGCCCCCCCTATACTTAGGGTAAAATATCCCTAAGTATAGGCAGCAAAATAGGAGCAGAAAGAATGAAAAGAATACCCGAAGGTCCTACATCCCCCCTATACTTAGGGTAAAGTACACCCTAAGTATAGCATAATCATAAGATGAGAAAAGGGATGTGAGACTAAAGAATAGAATGATATGGACAACTGGATCTATACAAGCGGAGGAGCAGTGAAAATCAGGCGTGAGATGCAAAAGATGTGAGTCAAGAGACCACATCTCACTCAAAATGAATAGGGGCAACAATAACGTCCCGCGGCTCATGATCTAGAAATGGTTTGAGCCGCTGGCCGTTCACTCGAAAGGTACTCTCAGAAGACAACTCGGATATATCAATGCTGCAATTGTCGTGTACCTTTCTGACCAAGTAGGGTCCCTTCCATTTGCTCTGTAGCTTCCCTGGAAACAAACGAAGCCTCGCATCAAATATCCATACTCTCTGTCCAATCTCAAAATGCTTGTGGCTGATGTGAGAATCATGCCACTCCTTGACTTTCTCCTTATAATGTAGGCTGCTTGAGAAAGCTGCATCTCTAAGCTCCTCCAGGGCAGCTAACTCTGCCCTCCTCTGGTCTCCCATACCATCTGGATCCATCAAAATATCTGTAACTGCCCAAAGTGACTTGTGCCTCAGCTCAACAGGTAAATGGCACGGCTTGCCATATACGAGGCGAAAGGGAGATGTGCCCAATGGAGTCTTGAAAGACGTCCTATATGCCCACAAGATCGAGTCCAAAAGCTGTGACCAATTCTTTCGGTCAGGGCGGACGACTTTCTGCAAAATATTCTTGATCTCCCTATTCGACACCTCAGCTAGACCATTCGTCTGTGGATGGTAAGGTGTGGCAACACGATGATCTATGCCGAACTCGCTAGCAAGGGCCTTTACCTGGTCGTTGATGAAATGAGACCCTCCATCAGAAATCAGAACTCGTGGAACCCCGAACCGCGTGATGATGTGCTTCCTCAAAAATCTGCAAACAGTCCTCGCATCAGCGGCTCGGGCGGGGATAGCCTCAACCCAACGACTAACATAATCAACGGCCAACAGAATGTACTCAAATCCTTGACTCTTAGGGAATGGACCCATGAAATCGATGCCCCATGTGTCAAAAACCTCACAGAAATGAATGGGCTGCATCGGCATCATATCACGATGTCCACAAGTGCCCATCCTCTGACAGTCAGTACACCTCTTCACGAACTCATCAGAGTCCTTGAAGAGGGTAGGCCACCACAAGCCGGATTGGAGCACTTTCTGTGCCGTTCTCCTCCCAGAATGATGTCCTCCTGCCTCAAGCTTGTGGCAGTAAGTGAGGACGCTATGGTGTTCCTCCTGAGGAATACACCGACGCCAGACGCTATCCCCTCCTTCGTGGTAAAGGATGGGATCCTCCCAGTGGTAGGACTTGGCCCTCGCAAGGAAGGTCTCAAGCCTCTGCCTGGGCCAATCTTGTGGGACTTTCCCTGCGACGAGAAAGTTCACAATATCGGCATACCACGGGAGTGAGGCGATAGCAAGGATCGCCTCATCTGGGAAGGTATCTCGAATGGGATCAATCTGCTCAGAATCCTCAGGTTGCTCTAATCGGGAGAGATGATCCGCCACCACATTCTTGACTCCAGGCTTATCCTTGATCTCAATATCGAACTCCTGGAGTAGAAGGATCCATCTAGTCAGTCTGGCCTTGGCATCCTTCTTTGCCATGAGGTACCTGATGGCGGTGTGATCTGTATACAAAGTCACTCTAGATCCAATGATATATGATCTGAACTTATCTAGGGCAAACACTATGGCTAGCATCTCCTTCTCTGTGACCGTATAATTCCGCTGGGCGGAATCCAATGTGCGGCTAGCGTAGTGTATGGCAAACAGAACTCCATCCCTCCTCTGTCCCAGCACTGCCCCCACGGCAAAATCGGAGGCATCCGTCATGATCTCGAATGGGAGAGACCAATCAGGTGGCTGGAGAACAGGAGCCTCAATAACACACTGCTGGAGAGTCGCAAAGGACGAAAGACACTTGTCATCGACAAGGAACTCGGTGTCTTTCGTCAAGAGGTCAGTCAACGGTCGGGCAATCTTGCTGAAATCCTGAATAAACCTCCTATAAAATCCAACGTGCCCCACGAATGACCGTAGCTGCCTCAAATTGGACGGCGGTGTGAGTTTCCTAATGACATCAACCTTGGCCGGATCAACCTCCATGCCACTGTTGGAGATGATGTGGCCAAGCACCGTCCCTTGAGTCACCATGAAGTGACTCTTCTCCCAAGATAGAACCAAATGATACTCAATACATCGCTGGAGTACTCGGTCTAGGCAGTCAAGACAGGAGTCGAATCCGTCGCCGTAGATCGAGAAATCGTCCATGAAGACCTCCAAACACTCCCCTACCATGTCCGAAAAGATCGACAGCATGCATCTCTGAAAAGTCGCAGGGGCGTTGCATAGCCCAAATGGCATGCGTCGAAAAGCGTATGTGCCGAAGGGACAGGTAAAGGTGGTCTTCTCCTGATCCTCAGGAGCGATGGCCACTTGGTTGTAGCCCGAGTACCCATCCAGGAAGCAATAATGGCTATTCCCTGCCAGTCTCTCAATGATCTGGTCAATAAAAGGCAGGGGGAAATGGTCCTTCTTGGTGGCTTGGTTGAGTCTCCTGTGGTCAACGCAAACCCTCCAAGAGGTGGGTACTCGTGTAGCGATCTCCTCTCCCGACTCACTGATCACAGTCGTGATGCCCGTCTTCTTGGGCACCACATGCAAGGGGCTGACCCACTTGGAGTTGGAAATGGGATAAATAAAATCTGCACTCCACCATTTCGATATTTCCTTCATCACAACCTCTCTCAGGTTGGGATTCAGTCGCCGCTGGAACTCACGCGACGGCTTCGCCCCCTCCTCGAGATAGATATGGTGGGAGCACACTGCTGGACTAATCCCATGGAGGTCCGCTACGCTCCATCCGATCGTCTTGCGGTTCTTTTCAAGAACCCCCATCAACCGGGATTCTTTCTCTCGAGTCAACTCGGCGGAGATGATGACTGGGTACATCTCTGGATTGCCCGCAAGGAATCGATACTTCAGCGAAGTTGGGAGCGGCTTCAGCTCTGGAATGCAGGGTGCTGGCAAAACTGGCTGCGGAAGAAACTGAGTGAAAGCTGCTAAGTCTGCCAAATCTGCCTGGGAAAGTGAAAGCGTACTCTCGCAAACTGGATCGGGAGAAGGCTGCTCAACTGCACTGTCTCTGCTCGGCTCTGCATCTACCTCCTCCTCATCTATAGGCTCAGGTGAACTCAGGTCTGGCATCTGATCATAGCAATAGGCCCAATCAGACTCTGAATCCGAGGGATCTGCATCAATCGCGGTGGCATCAGTACCACCGGAAAACAAGGTGGCCTCAGCACCACCATCACTGAACATCGTGTCGCGATCAAGGACCGGCTCTGCTGCCTCTATGGTATCCTGAACCAGGGTTGTGCTCTCCAGACTCTCCTCTGCTATCATCTCGGCATCAGCTGTATCTGAATATGAGAGGATGGTCTGTGCTGCAGGATCTGCCCAAGCTGCCTCATCGTCTGTGATCACAAAATCACAGTCCTGGTGGATGTCTGGCTCTGTGTCTGTCAGCTGCTCTGAATCTGTACTCGCATCTGAGCGGGTTCTCTCTCTAGCTCTGTAGTCCTCGACCGTCTCTATTTGTATACTTTCACCCTCGACGCGAAAGTACACCTTCCCACTATCATGATCAGTCACCGCTTTGGCTGTGGCCAAAAACGGACGACCAAGGATGATGGGGGTATCGGCCACTGACTCAGGGATCTCCATGTCCAACACTACGAAGTCCACGGGGAATTTCAGACCCTGAATCGTGACGATAACATCTCGTAATAACCCCTTCGGCCTCTTGACAGATCGATCAGCGAACTGAAGGACTGTCCTGCTCTGTCGAAGAGTGCCCAACTCGAAGCGGTCGAGAAGGGCTGCCGGAAGAAGGTTAATCGACGATCCGCTATCTAGAAGAGTACGGTCGAACCTCTGCTCACTGATCTGGCATCTGACATACGGGGCCCCTGAATCTGGCCTCTTGACCGGCAGTCGGTTCTGGATCGCAAAACACGTGGCGTTGGTCAGCACGTGAATCTCGGAAGTGTGGTTCCTCCTCCTCCTCCTGACTGTAGTCCTGTCTCTCAAAGAACGCTGGAGAAGTGGGATGTGCTGCAAAGCCTCCTGGAGGGTCAGCTGGATGTGGAATCGATCGATCATGCTCTGGCTGAACTCCTCAAGCTCTCTTTTTTTCGGATTTTCTTTTTTCTTCCCCTTCCCCATCTGAAGGGCTCTAGGGAAGGGGATCACAGGGTCCTTCTCAGATGAAGGACTAGGAAAAGGGCTAGACGGTTCGACGACCGGATCCACACATACATCATGCACCACAATGGGACCAGAAGAAACTAAACCTTTTCCTTTATTCAAACCAAAGTTCTGAGATACATCAAGGTGAGGAAAGACAACATCTCTCTCAATACAAACACCGGTGGCCTCAGTATCACCACGGGCTGGCTCTGCTGCTGCTGTTGGTAGACGTCTCGCGGCATCAGTACCGCGTGCTGGCTCGGCTCTACTGGTGGCGTCAGTACCACCTCCTCGAACTGGTGAAGCGGCGGCCTCAGTACCGCCGGTGGGATCAGCATCCTTGGTGGCATCAGTGCCACCATCATCATCTGGAGCGGCCTCAGTACCGCTCTCCTCCTCCTCATGTGGCGCCTCTGATGTATCCTCGTGGTGAAGCTCAGATGAGGCGCCGCCGCCTGCTGGGGTCCTACCGCTCCTAAGTGTGACAAAATCAGCATCAAATAGATCCGAAGATGTATCAACAAATGGATCACTAGGAGTGGCAGACTCAGTGTGTACTACCTGCTCAGATTTCCTCTTGAGGTTGTTCGGGTTCGGCTCGATCTGGGCAGGAATGGCGGCCTTCCCTCTCACCAAGTCACGCATCTCCTGGCGGAACTCGTCCATCTCCCGTCTGAATGTGGCCTGCTGGTTCGTGAGGAGGCGGGCGATGTCATCCAAAGCGGGGCTCTCATGGGAGCCCGACGGGTAGCCTCTCTGGGGGTGAGGCTGCTGGAACTGCTGCTGGTGGTAAGAGGGGTATGAGGAAGGGTGCTGCTGCTGAACTGGGTGAGCCTGCTGCTCACGCCTCCACGACTATCCCTGCTGCTGATAAGGACGAGGACCGAAGGATGATGGCTGGTGCTGCTGGTGTGCTGGGTGTTGCTGCTGCGGCTGCTGGTGATCTCTCTGCTGGGAGTACTGCCCTCCCTGACCTGACGGCTGCTGCTGGGGCTGGGCACCACCATTCCCCCACCTGAATCCGGGATGGTCTCGTCGGATCCCAGGCTGAGGGCGGTCATACCAAATCCCGTTGACATCCATCAACGGCTCTACATCGAAGGGGTCTGGCGGCAGTACGGCCAGAGGCTGATCCGGCTGGTAGACCACCATCTGCATGTCTGGAGATGGTGGGGACTGGTAGGTAGGCTGCGGCTGCTGGTACGGCTCCGCCTGTACAAGGTGAACCTGTCTAGGCTGCTGGGAGGAGCTGGAGCGCTGGGACGGGCTGCTGCTGCCGCCGGTATCGGCTCGCGACAGAAGACGGGGCTGTGAAGCCGTCTCTGCCTCCTGGAGACACATGAGCTAGGTCTTCACGTCGCTCAGAACTTGTGCCATCTGTTCCATCTGAGTGATGCTCTGGCACTGCTTCTTCTCAATCAGCTCCATGCGGTCCAACTTCTCGCTGATAATACCCATGTCCGCAGCGGATGATTCTGCCTGTGCTGCTGCGACTTCGGACGAACTGGATGGACCTACATCTACCCGTGCTATCCGCTGGTACTGCACGGGTCCTGGCTGCTGTGGCTGGGGTCTCTGAGTATACAACCTGGTCTGGGACATCACCATGTAGTTTTCAGCCATCTCCTCGTAGATGGCCCAGACCTGGTCGTGGTCCTTGGCAAAGTAGGACCCGCCGCAAGAAGCGTTCACCAGACCCTGAAGCTCTGGCGTCATCCCGTTGAAAAAGCTCTGAACCAAGTTTGGCTTGGAGATGTCGTGGTGCGGGCATCTGTCTAAGAGCTCTCGAAACCTCTCCCATGCCTCGTGAAACTGCTCATTGGGGAACATGGAGAAGTTGCTGATCAGGGCCCTCGTTGCATTCGTCCGCCCGAGTAGATAGTACTTGTTCAAGTACTCGGTGCGGAGCTGCTCCCAGGTGTAGACAAACTTCCCTAGATGTTTCAGCCAGGTGGCTGCTCTATCTGCCAGTGAAAAAGGGAAGGCTATCATCCGAATTGTGTCCTGATCCACGTGGCGATCATGGACAGTGCTGCAAATCATCAGGAACTCCTGGAGGTGGAGGTGGGGCTCCTCAGTGGCAAGTCCGTGGAATCGGGGCAGCAACTGCAAGGTGTTCGGGGGGAACTTGAAGTCCCCCACGATCGCTGGCACTACTACCCAGTGATGCATCAGAGTCGATCCGGGGTTGTGCAACTCCCGCATCGGTCGTGGTGGTCCTCCTGCCGCGGCGGCTGCCGCTGCGGCGGCTGCTGCTGCTGCTGCGGCTGCAGCCTCTGCATCGGGTATCTCCTCAGGCTCGCTCTGCTCTGAACCTCGCTCTGCTCTGAGCCTCTCCAACTCTCACCTCATCTCTATCATGAATGCCCCCTGATCACGTAACTGCTGCTGAACTGTCTCGAGTGATGCGATCAGGGTGGAGTTGATCGCCCCCTGGTCCAGTACAAAATGCTGGTCTCCTCGTGAACCTCCGGGGTGATCGCCTGAACTGGAGGCCATGGCGACGTCTGCAAAATCAAATGAGCCCAACTCAGGTGCTGTCAAATCTACTAATCTCTCCTCGGGCTCATGCCTCTCAATACCAGAAGAAAGGGGGTCGAGGGGGAACAGGGCGGAGTCGTACTCGGGCTCGGAGAGCTGGTCTCGACTCTCACGGGCCAACCTAGATGATCGGGTAGACGTGCCCGAAAGCGGTGCAGCCAGAGGCTGCCTAAGAGACCATCTAACCATCATCTTGATCTGGCGAGTAAGGCGGATGAGATCTGGAGTCAACTATGATCACAAACAAACCCCCGGTTCACCAACGCAACGCGAGCTGAAGACCATGAAAGTTCGGTCAAATTATCTTGTCTATTTTTATTTTGGTGAACACACAAAATATCAGAGCGCTTACGTGACCTGTTAGGATATCCGATGCTAACCCAACCGACTGGCCCGCACGGAAGAGTCGGTAATCAGTCGGGACTAGCACCGGGAGGCTCTACCTAGGGTGCGGGTCACTCTCTCGCGCATCCAAACCATGCAATGAGGGGGTTGCTCTCCCCAAGACAAAATTTTTAGGGTGAGCGGTTTTTAAGGTCAATAGTCTTAGCCAGTCCCAATTTTATGGTTTCTCTTTTTAGTATTTTTCAAATAAAAACAAGCGGCCTAACGAATTTTTCGGTTCTCCTGATTATTTAGTTCGAAAACAGGGGGGAGAAGACGAAAAAGCCGATGCACGAGAAATGAATGATGCATGCTGAGATAGAAATGCGTACCTTGTCTCCAGCACTCTACATGCAAGTGATCCGCGCAGAATTGAAAGGCAGAAAGAAAACTACCTATATGATGCAACGGGAAAAACCGAGTCCTAGACGAGCAATTTCTAGCGAAGAACCGTCTAACTCAGTCACTCGCCCTCGATCCAAAGAGTCCGGTCTAGACCCACCCCTCCTCTTCTCGACAGGTCGAGTTCAGGAGTAGCGCTTGACGGGGCAGGCTCGCGGCGCGTAGGCTCTCAGGAAAGTGACTAAGTTATTTTTATTATTTATTTATTAGTTGGTCCAATTAACGTTCTATGGGAACAGATAATCAATTAGGTGTGTGGATCCTACTAATTACGTCACAAGCACCAGAAATTCCTAAGTCTAGGGGCTCGAGCAAAAACCGCGTAAACACCGGAAAAGGCAGAAAAAGGTAGAAGAAAACTGCGAAAAACCGCGAAAACTCCTAAGGGTCCCCCGAACACACCGGTGCTCGGCGAAACAGACCCACTAAGTCAACCAAGTTCAAGTCTCTGAGTCCCTGTATTATTACAATAATAGTCAAATAACCTAATCTATCCTCACCCACTCAACTCTCTCTCTCGCTCTCTCCTGCGGCTCCGTGCAGAAGGGAGCCGCCTCCGAGTCTCGTGGTTGCGTCGGCTTCTCGAAATCGGCCGCCTCGATCCTCGGGCCCTCGCAAGAAACAGAGAGAAGTGGTCAGTCCAAAATTATTGTCAGAAATATGAGAAAAATATGTATACAGAAATCTATACAAAAAGCCGCGAAAATCAAAAAGCCGCGGAAAACTCAAAAAGCAACTACTAAGCCGTGCTCCCCGGCAACGGCGCCATTCTGATGACCCGCCAAGCGACAGAGGTAAAGGTACAGAAAATAGGTCGTTGCGACCTCTATCACTCGACTAAGTCAATCAAGAAAAATGAACCACTCGAAATAAGTCAAATCAATCAAAGCAAAGCAAGCGGTCCTGCTATGAGATTAACCTGGTATAGCACCCAGGGTCGAACTCAAGGAGCACGGATTGGCCGAAGGCCTAGGAAGTAGTCAAAAATGAATAAAATAAAAGACAAAATATTTTTTTAGTGGTTTTAATGATTTTTATATTTTTTTAGAATTTTTAATATGTGAAGAAAATAAGAAAAGCAAAAGCAAGCAACTTTGACAAATTATTTAATGCATCAAAAATCAAGCAAAAATTCAGATAAAAATATTTTTATATTTTTTGTGTTTTTTAATGTTTTTGGTGAATTTTTGGAATTTTTAGGATGTGTATTTTTTTTTCTAAAAATCAAACAGTAGCGAAAATGCAAGGTACTGTCCAGCCAGGCCCAAAATCCCTAGATAAAATATCTAAGGACCTTAAAAGTACCTAGAGGTATTTTTCCTGTAAACTACGTAAAACAAGGAAAATTTAAGTACCAAAATTATTGTTTTTGTTTTTTTAATGTATTTATTAGAATTTTTATGGATTTTTGAGGGTTTTTAAGTTTTTATGGGTTTTCAGTGATGAAAAATAGCCAAAATTGGCTAGAAAATCAAGGAACACAAAATAAACAGTACCTAATTTTTATAGAATTTTTGGGGGGGTTTATATTTTTTGTGATTTTTCAAGTTAAACAGTGCCAAAAATAGAGGTTTTTGAATTTTTAAAAATAGCAAACAAGATCAGAAATGTCCTCAAAAATCTACAAAAATCCTACACCATGGCAGGAGCCATGTGTCAAATTTTCGTTGGATTTGGAGGTGATTTGATATTTTGTTCAAAAATGACAAGAGGGCATTGTGCACAGGGACCAAAGTGCAAATACCCAAAGTTCTGGGGGTCCCGGTGCAAAATACCCAGCAAAACACGCGCGAGGCGCGTGCCTGGGGCACTTAGGGACCTATATGTAAAGAAAACAAGTCCCAAGGACCTATTGGTAACTCGTACCAAAAGTCCAGGGGGCTGTGTCGCAAATTACCCACAAATAAACGCACATGCGAAATTAAATCATTCACAGGGGCATAAATGCAAATACCAAAAAGATTTCATTCATTTCAGAACCATCCAGAACTACGAGGGATAAGATGCAAATAACCCAAAAATACACGTGACGAAGCACGTGGCTCACACATACAGGGGTATAAATGCAAATAAACTAAATCTCAGGGTCCATTGTGCAATTTTCCCAACGTAAATAAAATACGAAAAATATTTACAGTACTAACACTAAATGCATAAAAGAAAAGGGGGCCTAAGACAATTTACCCCTTATTAAATATCGGAGGCCGGATGAGTGACGCGTGGATGATCTGACGGCTCTGGACGACGGCGCCTTTGTCTTCGAAAACGTGGGCCTAATCGAACGGCTGAGGGCTCTCCACGTGGCTATCGGACGGTTGTGGTGCGCTGGTGGACGAAACCCTCGAGTAGCTGACGGCTGAGATCGATCCTCGGGAGATCTGGCGGTTGGTGCAGCTCCGTGGATGGACGGACACGATGTAATCTGGAGCGCCGAGGTCAATCTGACGGTCGGCGAGGATCCTGGAAGAACTAGTCGCCGGCGACTTTCGCCGGCCCTCCGTGCACGCGGTGGTCCTCGTTTGCCGCTCCTGGAGATCGGAGAAGCTCCGCGCTGACGCTCCGCGGCTGATGGTAGGCTCCGATGACCCAGCTGAGCCTTGGAGAGGTCCGGCGAGGTCGGCGGAGGAGAAGCTCCTGGCCCGGATGACCCAGGCCCTCAGATGGGCTCGCAATGACCTGCAAAGGAGACCAGGGGACTCGCGGGTCGAGGGCAAAGTGCCTCGACCTCGTTAGGCGTCGTGGAGGTGATCGGGGAGGCGAAGTTGTCGAGCTCCGGCGATGCGATGGACGGAGGAGCTCGAATCCCCAGCTCCTGTGCGAGCTGGGTTGAACGGAGGTGCGGAGAACGTGCGCGGGAGGAAGGCGGAGGTGACGATGGATTCCGATGATCGAATGGAGGTGTGAGGTGGTCGAAATCAGCGAAAATCGACGGTGGCGCGAATTGGGGAAAAATGGAAATTAGGCTAAATGGCTAAGCTAAAAGATTACCTGAGTGGGTGAATAGACTGTGCTGGAGCTGGTGAAGCTCCCGGTCGTGGCCTCAAGGGTCGTCTCGGCCCGAGGCTCGAGCTCCTGCTCTGGGCGGAGCACGGCGGTGCTGACTCGCCGGATCAGTGGTATCCGGCTCCGCTCCACCCCCAGTGACCTCCAGTGCTGGAGCGAGCTGTCACTCACGCTCGAGCACTGGAGGTCACTGGGGGTGGAGCAGATTAGCCAAAGATGAGAAATGAGGGGGCGGAGCTGAAGCTTTATATGCTGGAGAGTCCGAGAACAACGAGCGCGGGTAGGGCGTGGAGGCGCGCGGATCCTGAGATTGATGCCCGGCGAGGGTGTCGGATGTGGGAGGTATCAAACGGAGCCGGGGTTTTGGTGATTGGGAATCGGGTCGAGTGGGTATAAATCCGAGAAAAGGGTCCGGTGCTCGAATCCGTGAAGAGTGGTCCTGGGGGGGTCAGTTGACCGGGCGGTCAACATCCCCAGGGCCAATGGCTGATGGCCACGTGGTTGAATCAAGAAGTGGCAAATACACATAGCTAGGGGCCGAATCAGCAAAAACCCAAAACATGAAATATTTTTATTTTATTTTTTTCTATTTTTTGGTGATTTTTAATTAATTTTTGGAAATAAAAATAAGGTATTTACACTATATAGCTATATATAGGTATATGTACAATATGTAGGCTTTTGGTTTTTTTAATTTTTAATTATTATTTTTATACAATTTTATCCTTATTTTATATTTTATTTATTTACATTATAAAATAAGGAATAAAAGAGTGTTTTTATTTTATTTTTATTATTTATATACATTGGTAAAATAAATAGATATGTACATCTATATACATGGCATATGTACAAGGTATTTTTGTATTTTTAATTTTTCTATTTTTGTTTTGTTTTGATTTTTAACTTTTTATTTTGTTTTTATCTTTTATAAATATGTAAAAATATTTACAAGCATATTTTTGGGTGAGGAAAATATAGTTTTATGTATTTACACAAATATTTACACATGAGCTCCTATCTCCCTCTACTTTGGCTTTTATGCGGTCAGGCCCATGCTGAGCCCTCCCTTGGGTTAGGTTGCTCAATATTTATTCTAAATATTTCCCTCTTTTTCTTTTTGATCTTTATTCTTTTATTTTTGCACAAAAACAGGCTAATTATAGGTTTTTACACAATGCATGCTTTTGGTAATTATTTATATTTACATATATCTACATGCATTTGCAAAGGTTTTTGTAGCTAAAATATAAGAATAAAGAGTGATGAATGGGTATTCATCAGTCGGCGGAGCTGGGTCTCCTGGCTGGATGACGAAGGGCCTCAGATGGCCCTCGTTTCGACCTGTAAAATGAACCAGAAGACTCACGGGTCGAGGGCAAATTGCCTCTGAAGGATATTGTGAATCCTTAAGCGCATCACGGAAGCGTGTTGATCGTATCGTATACGATCGGAGCAACTAGTCGTACTATATGCTAGAAGCAGCGGAAATTAAAAATTTTTAACTTAACGATGAAACCACATGATCACGAGAACACTTCTCGGATCGTTTCATCAAACCACAAAGTACAAGGGTTACCTCTTGAAGCGTGGTTGTGATCGCGAGATCCCAAAGTAGAGATCCTCCTATCTTAAGTCCGACCCACGGAGAATGCGCTTGCGGGCACGATGATGAGTCGCGTCCTTCCCGCAATCCTTGATGAAGATCCAAGCGTCGAAGGCGAAGCAAGATCCTCTCTTCTTCAATATTCAAAGTGGACGGCCACTTGGAAATTGAGAGAGAGACCACACACGAGAATTAGAGAGAGAGAGAGAGAAGTTGTCTTTCACAACTCTAGATGATGTACCATGGAGAGGCTACCCTAGCCCTCCTTATATACTAGTTTAGGATCCAATGGATCTCAATCCATGGGACACATGGATCCAAGGGATATGCTTGGTCCATGATAAATCAATGGCTAGGATTTGTTGTTCAATAACAACAATTTAAAAATAATTAATCAAGAGATAACATGATAAATGAGATGGAGTCAACCACCCTCCTAAAAAGGGGGGGGGGCGTCACCCATGAACAATTCATGGGTGACGCCACCCATGATGGTGGTTAATCTCTATTTTATTTATCATATTATTTATTAAATAATCCCAATAAATATTCACCAAATTAATTCCAAATTAATTTTGTGAATATTTCAATCTTGCCATTGAATATAGTGTGAATCATATTCACAACCGAAACTAGTTAGTAAATTGCATTTCCAATTAATTAACAAATGTGAATCTAATTCACATTATTAATTAACAAATGCTATTTACATAAATTCTCTCTCTTATATATGTATATTATAAATCATATTTATAACATGCATATATCATGGATAGTGTTATCCATATTCTCTTAATCCTTGATAATTAAATCTCATTTAATTATCTTAGATAATCATTTTCTCAATATGAATCATATTCATATTTAAGCTTGATAATTAAATCACATTTAATCATCAAGTCCTTGCTTGGATATTTCATCAAAAGAATTATTCTTGAACCCTTTCAAGAATAATGTGCTTTCTCCGCAGATACTTGGAGATAAGGACAGGGCGATTGTATTATTCCACGTATAGTGACTTGGATGTTGAGATCTCATCTCAAATCCAGATCTTACGGACCTCTCACAGATGCTTGATTAAATCAAGGCCGCAAATCCAATCTTCTCATTGAATCTGAATCCCATTCAGATCAATGTCCAATACTTGGACTAAGATCGGATTGCTTCTCTACTGAAAGGAGTCACTAAAATCCAGACTTGTTTCATCACTCCCTCGGAATGGAAGCGTCATGGATATACAATCGTTTATGATCACATCACCCTTCAGGTATTCCCAATACCTGTACATCCTGCATACTGGAAGACCCATGATCAACCCGAAGATCAAGATCATTTTATACTATCTTCTTCAGGATTTTAATCATTAAGTTTCTCAATCTTGGTCATTGGGATTTGGTATCGATCATATGCTTTCTCAAAGCATATATCATACCTTCAAATTCATGTCATGCTTCCAAAGCACGACGACCATGCATGGAATTTGATCGGTCCCAATACCTCATGAGTGAGCTCATGTCTTCCGGTTCACAAGTGAACCTGTATGATCCCTTTGAGAGATCATATTGCTCATATACCCTTATATGCACACCAGCTCGCCGGTGTATAGACCTTGGTTAGGTCATCAACCTATTGGTCTGCCAAATGTACATACTTAGATATATAGCAATATATCTGTCTCCGGTCAGAGGATGCATGCCTATGCTGTGACAGCATTCAACATAGGACTTAAGTTATCTCGATCTCGTTAGGTCAACCCATTGACCTAACTAATCTGACACCTCCGAATCACTATTCCCATGCAGAGGACCTGCATCAAGAGGTCGGTCAGATATCAGCCTATGTGAGAAAGGATTGCCATCTCCTACTCAGGCTGGAGATCTCCACTTGACAATCATTTGACGGTGTTTGATGAGTCCTCCATATAACTCCTTAGATATTCATCCAAACACCAGCCTCTATGATTCATTTAATGAAACAACAGCTATATGATCATCAAGCTGGCCATGGTACATAACCCTAATTGTACAGAGGGACCTTATAGTGCATTCATTCATATAATTTCAGAAAGGGAGTGAAACATCAATAACTTTTATTGATAAACTTAAATATTACAATAACATTTATTGTAAGAATGGTTCGCCCAGGGCTCACAAGTCTAACAATCTCCCACTAGCCCTCAGAACCATTCAGGTACAATCCGTAAACCCATACTCATTACATGCTGGTCAAAAACCTTCTGTGTCAGAGGTTTGGTAAGAGGATCAGCAATGTTGTCGGCAGAGGCCACCTTGGTGATGATGATATCACCACGCTTTTGAATCTCCCGAATGATGTGGTATTTCCTTTCCATGTGTTTGCTCTTCTGATGGCACCTGGGTTCCTTTGCTTGGGCAATGGCTCCAGTGTTATCGCAGAGTAACGGGACGGGAGTATCAGAGGAAACTACGCCAAGTTCCAAAATGAACTTGCGCAACCACACCGCCTCTTTTACAGCATCCGATGCGGCAATGTATTCGGCTTCTGTTGTTGAATCCGCCGTAGTGTCCTGCTTCTTGCTTCTCCAGCTCACAGCACCACCGTTCAACAGGAATACAAACCCTGATGTCGACTTTCGATCATCAATATCTGACTGGAAGTCTGAATCTGTATATCCCAAGACTTGGAGATCACCATCCCCATAGACCAAGATGTAATCTTGCGTCCGTCTTAGATATTTGAATATGTTCTTTACTGCATTCCAGTGTTTTTCTCCATAGCAGGATTGGTAACGACTTACCACTCCCACTGCATGGCAGATGTCTGGCCTAGTACACATCATGGCATACATCAAGCTTCCTACGGCTGATGCATAAGGGCATCCAGCCATGGCCTTCTTTTCCTCAACACTTTGAGGAGCCATCCCTTTGGACAGATGGATACCACGTCCTAAGGGGAGGAATCCTTTCTTCGAACTATCCATACGGAATCGTTCAAGAATCTTCTTGATGTATCCATGTTGTGATAATCCCAATATTCTCTTTTCTCGGTTTCTGAACAACTTCAGGCCTAAGATGTAAGAGGCTTCTCCAAGATCTTTCATCTCGAAGGTATCGGATAGCCAAATCTTCACACTGGTCATCATTCCTGTATCATTCCCAATGATAAGGATATCATCTACATAAAGCACGATGAACACAATGACGCTCCCACTAAGCTTCTTGTACACACAAGGTTCATCAGGGTTTTGCACAAAATCATAACTCTTTATGGTTTCGTCAAATCTGATGTTCCAACTACGAGAAGCTTGTTTGAGCCCATAGATGGATTTCTTCAGCTTGCATACTTTACCGTCCTCAGCTATGAAGCCCTGGGGCTGCTCCATATAGATATCCTCCTCGAGGTATCCATTGAGGAAAGCCGTCTTGACGTCCATCTGCCAGATGTCGTAGTCAAGAGATGCAGCTATAGCTAGCAGTGTCCTGATGGACTTAAGCATGGCCACAGGAGAGAATGTCTCATCGTAGTCGATGCCTTCTCTCTGTGTGTAGCCCTTGGCCACGAGCCGTGCCTTGAAAGTCTCTACTTTCCCATCAGGTCCCCTCTTTCTCTTGAAGATCCATTTACACCCAATGGGTTTTACCCCTCTAAGTGGATCCTCTAGGGTCCATACACCATTCTTATGCATGGAGTCAATCTCTGACTTCATTGCTAGCATCCATCTATCCATGTCATGATCCGCAAGTGCTTCATCATATGAAGAAGGATCATTGTCAGTCTCACCTGACACATGGAATCCATACCTTTCAGGTGGTGCAACCACCCTCGAACTCCTTCGAAGAGGTATGGGTGTTTCATCTTCATTTATTTCTTCAGTTTCTGGTTCAGGAATCTCAGAATCCTCAGGGGATTCAATGAGCTCCTCTACTTCATTCTTGTCTTGACCTTTAAGGAAATCATCCTCCAGAAATTTCACATCCCTAGAGACAAAAACCTTTTGGGTCTCAGGGTCATAAAGCTGGTATCCAATACCATCTTTAACATACCCAATGAAGTAGCACTCACGAGTGCGAGATTCTAGCTTACTTGCATCCACGTTCTTCGCATGAACCAAGCATCCCCAAACCCTCAAGTGATTGACACTAGGTTTGGTTCCATACCAGAGCTCATGAGGAGTCTTTGGTATAGACTTGCTAGGAATCTTGTTTAGGATATATATTGCAGTCTCTACTGCATATCCCCAGAAACTAAGAGGTAAATGTGCTTTACTCATCATTGAACGGACCATGTCCATGATGGTCCTGTTGCGTCTTTCAGCAACACCATTAAGTTGGGGAGTTCCAGGAGGAGTGAGATTGGAGACAATTCCACTCTCTTTAAGGTATTCCTTGAATTCATCTGAGAGGTACTCACCACCTCGGTCAGATCGAATCCGTTTAATCTTCCTGTCGGCTTGGTTCTCAACCAAAGCCTTAAACTCTTTGAACTTTTCAAAGGTTTCAGATTTATGATGTAGCAGGAAGATAAACCCGTATCGCGAATGGTCATCGATAAACGTCAAATAATATCGATATCCACTTCTAGTCGCGGTATTGAAGGGACCACATACATCAGTATGTATTAGGTCGAGAATACCCTCGCATCTCGTAACCTTGTTACGGAAAGGCATCCTGGTCATTTTACCTCGAATACAATGTTCACAGGTAGGTAAAGTTTGAACCTGTAGAAAATCTAAAGGTCCATCCTTTATCAATTCATTGATCCTATCAACAGATAAATGACCGAGCCTTTGATGCCAAATCATATTCGAATGATTTCCATTCTCCCTGGATCTCTTGGGGTTTTTATTATCAGTGGTAGTGACATTTATGACACATTCATTAATGCACAATTCATAGAGTCCACTAGAAGTCAGAACACCTTCCGCAACAAATTTATCATATTTATTAATGACTAATTTATTACAGAACAGGAAAGAGTACCCATGTCTAACAAGCTTAGACACAGATATCAAGTTCCTCCTGACCTCAGGTACATAAAGACACTCTTTAAGTACTAGGACTCGACCACTAGATAACGACAGTCTGCATGTCCCGATGGCAACTGCTGCAACACTTGCATCAGATCCCATCTGGATAACTATCTCCCCATGCTCCAGATTCCTAGTTTCCTGAAACAAATGCAACGAATTGCATACATGAACAGAAGCACCAGAATCTATAACCCAACTTCCTTCTCGTCCAACGAGAAAGCTAGTTTCAATGATGAAAGTAGATTTCATACCTGCTGGGGCTTTACCTTTGTCAGTGGACTTCAGGTAGTCTGGGCAGTTACGCCGCCAGTGCCCCGGCTTCTTGCAGTGGTGACAGACATCGGTCTTTTTCGATGTCATTAGTGTGGAAGCACTAGAAGATGAACCAACTCCTTGATTCTTCTTCTTTCTCTTCGAGGCTGGGCCCTTCTGAGAACCTTGCTTCCGCCCGCGCTTTCCTCTCACCTGTGCAACCATTGCACTAGCAGAGGGGCTGTCCTTCTTCAAGACGTCTTCTGCAGACTTCAATGCAGCCAACAGCCCAGCGTTTGTGAAATCACCTTTGTTCATGTGGTAAGACACAACAAAGTTGTTGAAAGACTTAGGGAGCGACAGGAGAATGAAATCAGCTTGCATTTCAGAGTCCAAGTACGCTCCCAGGGTTTCCAGCTCAGAGAGGTACCCAAACATTTTGAGTACATGTTCTCTGACAGAGGTCCCTTCCTGCATCTTGCAACGAATAAGCTCTTTCATCAAATTATAACACTGTGTGCGGTTTATGTCACCGAACATTTCTTTTAGACGCAGCATAATTTCTTGGCAATGGTTCATTTCCACATGTTGCTTCTGAAGCACATTGGACAATGACCCAAGGATGTAACATCTTGCCAGATTATTATCTTCATCATATTTTTCATTATATGATTTATCTTCGTCAGTCACAGGGTCTGCAATCTTGTCCTTGCTAAGCACGTAGGAGATGCGCTCTGCACAGAGAACAAGATCCAAATTTCGGATCCAATCCGAATAATTTGGTCCGGTCAACTGGTTGACCTCTAGAAGCCTGCTAAGTGGGTTCATGGACTTCATTTTCTGAAATTAAGAATGCACTATATTAGAATATATAGATTAAATATATATTCATTTTTAAGAATAATTTGATTAAGGCATTTTAAATCAAATTTGTCCTGCCATGTCGACTTTGAAAGATTATTCCCTTATTTTTCTTTCAAAGTAAGAGATATACTTACCGCTATATCTCAAGCAAGATCTGGGATCTCCTCTCTATCCTTATCACATCCCAATAATATGAGAACCTGTGACTCGAATAAGAGAAGCGGGAACACATTCCGCCTTGCAAGTCCCACTTGCATTTCCCAATTCGGTCTTTAACACCCGGGCCCACCACCCCTAAGATGATGTTGACCCGTTGTTAATTGAACCAACCGTCAACAGGCTTAATACTCGCTATACGCAATCCAATATCGCCCCAATAATATGAGGACCCGATATTGGGGTCACTACGTATACGGCCTTACTCTTTCGAGAAGCAAAGAACCCGATCCAATTAAATCATGCACAGGATCTGTCACTTCGGACAGGCGTCTCCCATACACAACAACTGGCGACGAAATCCTTTGCCTTGACGGGAGACCATGGATGTCACTTATGTGATCCTCCACCTCATATTCAAATTTTATAATTAATTATTGTGAATCATATTCACAAAATTAATTCTTCCAAGGGAAATACACATCTATTCAAAATAGTGTGTTTATTAGGTATGATTAATTTAATCATATTAAATTAATCATTTAGCCCAATCATCAACAAACACGTCTTTTACTTGAATAGTAGGTATAATCTCAAAATACGTATTATTCGAATTTTAATAATTAGAAAAATACATATTGTCTGTCTCCGGTATTATACAATCCCTACCCGCTGTCATGGCCAGTACCGACGAGAGTGGGACGGACCACATACGTTGCAACCCGCGACCCCAATGCTCTCCGACTAGGCACCACATCCGCCTCGGGAAAGGATAATACCAGATAGACCATCATGTATTTTGAGATGTTCATCGGTTTTTCAACCGAAAGTTATACCATATAGTACAAATAAAAACATTTTTGATTATAAGGAGATTTGCTAGACAAATCCCCAATCCTATTCAAGCAAAAGAAGGGTTTTTCATGTAAAAGTTGTCCTACAACTATTGTAGGATAAACTATGGTTTTCATGAAAGCAATGTTTGTTGATGAAACAATGATCAAGATCTAATATCTTATCATTGTAGTTTAGACAAGTGTCATTCAATGAAATAATTATTTCTTTAAATATTTCACAAATATTTATCACTAATTATTCCAGAAAATTAACAATTAATTTTCATCATGATAATTGAATGACATATCACAAGGTTCAAGATCAAAATTGTTAATTTCCAGCAGTGACCCCCAATCACTAAAATTAACTTATCTTGATCAATATAAATCCAAAAAATGCAAACTCAGTTTTAAAAGATTGCCTATTTGATTTATTAGAGAATCCAAGTGATAATTCACGCATTTCAAGGTGGATTAAAACCGTAATCATCTCATTAATTACGTTCAAATCCGCAGTTCCCGCAACAGTGAATATAGTCATATTCAAAAAGCCATATCTTGAGCAAATAAAGTCCAAATTTAGTAAACTCAAGTCCTATGGTTTCCTTGTTTAATGGGGAACAAAATCCAATTGAAAATTTCGTGTTTAAACATTTTAAACAGTACGGAAAAATTCAATTAGACAGAGGTGCGAAAATTGAAATGCAGTAAAATTTTCGCAACCCTTTCATGAACCAAATCGTTTAAGGTGTATGGATCATATCCAAAACCTTATTCGACCTATGGCTCTGATACCACTTGAAGGATAATGTGAATCCTTAAGCGCATCACGGAAGCGTGTTGATCGTATCGTATACGATCGGAGCAACTAGTCGTACTAGATGCTAGAAGCAGCGGAAATTAAAATTTTTAACTTAACGATGAAACCACATGATCACGAGAACACTTCTCGGATCGTTTCATCAAACCACAAAGTACAAGGGTTACCTCTTGAAGCGTGGTTGTGATCGCGAGATCCCAAAGTAGAGATCCTCCTATCTTAAGTCCGACCCACGGAGAATGCGCTTGCGGGCACGATGATGAGTCGCGTCCTTCCCGCAATCCTTGATGAAGATCCAAGCGTCGAAGGCGAAGCAAGATCCTCTCTTATTCAATATTCAAAGTGGACGGCCACTTGGAAATTGAGAGAGAGACCACACACGAGAATTAGAGAGAGAGAGAGAGAGAAGTTGTCTTTCACAACTCTCGATGATGTACCATGGAGAGGCTACCCTAGCCCTCCTTATATACTAGTTTAGGATCCAATGGATCTCAATCCAAGGGACACATGGATCCAAGGGATATGCTTGGTCCATGATAAATCAATGGCTAGGATTTGTTGTTCAATAACAACAATTTAAAAATAATTAATCAAGAGATAACATGATAAATGAGATGGAGTCAACCACCCTCCTAAAAAGGGGGGGGCGTCACCCATGAACAATTCATGGGTGACGCCACCCATGATGGTGGTTAATCTCTATTTTATTTATCATATTATTTATTAAATAATCCCAATAAATATTCACCAAATTAATTCCAAATTAATTTTGTGAATATTTCAATCTTGCCATTGAATATAGTGTGAATCATATTCACAACCGAAACTAGTTAGTAAATTGCATTTCCAATTAATTAACAAATGTGAATCTAATTCACATTATTAATTAACAAATGCTATTTACATAAATTCTCTCTCTTATATATGTATATTATAAATCATATTTATAACATGCATATATCATGGATAGTGTTATCCATATTCTCTTAATCCTTGATAATTAAATCTCATTTAATTTATCTTAGATAATCATTTTCTCAATATGAATCATATTCATATTTAAGCTTGATAATTAAATCACATTTAATCATCAAGTCCTTGCTTGGATATTTCATCAAAAGAATTATTCTTGAACCCCTTTCAAGAATAATGTGCTTTCTCCGCAGATACTTGGAGATAAGGACAGGGCGATTGTATTATTCCACGTATAGTGACTTGGATGTTGAGATCTCATCTCAAATCCAGATCTTACGGACCTCTCACAGATGCTTGATTAAATCAAGGCCGCAAATCCAATCTTCTCATTGAATCTGAATCCCATTCAGATCAATGTCCAATACTTGGACTAAGATCGGATTGCTTCTCTACTGAAAGGAGTCACTAAAATCCAGACCTGTTTCATCACTCCCTCGGAATGGAAGCGTCATGGATATACAATCGTTTATGATCACATCACCCTTCAGGTATTCCCAATACCTGTACATCCTGCATACTGGAAGACCCATGATCAACCCGAAGATCAAGATCATTTTATACTGTCTTCTTCAGGGTTTTAATCATTAAGTTTCTCAATCTTGGTCATTGGGATTTGGTATCGATCATATGCTTTCTCAAAGCATATATCATACCTTCAAATTCATGTCATGCTTCCAAAGCACGACGACCATGCATGGAATTTGATCGGTCCCAATACCTCATGAGTGAGCTCATGTCTTCCGGTTCACAAGTGAACCTGTATGATCCCTTTGAGAGATCATATTGCTCATATACCCTTATATGCACACCAGCTCGCCGGTGTATAGACCTTGGTTAGGTCATCAACCTATTGGTCTGCCAAATGTACATACTTAGATATATAGCAATATATCTGTCTCCGGTCAGAGGATGCATGCCTATGCTGTGACAGCATTCAACATAGGACTTAAGTTATCTCGATCTCGTTAGGTCAACCCATTGACCTAACTAATCTGACACCTCCGAATCACTATTCCCATGCAGAGACCTGCATCAAGAGGTCGGTCAGATATCAGCCTATGTGAGAAAGGATTGCCATCTCCTACTCAGGCTGGAGATCTCCACTTGACAATCATTTGACGGTGTTTGATGAGTCCTCCATATAACTCCTTAGATATTCATCCAAACACCAGCCTCTATGATTCATTTAATGAAACAACAGCTATATGATCATCAAGCTGGCCATGGTACATAACCCTAATTGTACAGAGGGACCTTATAGTGCATTCATTCATATAATTTCAGAAAGGGAGTGAAACATCAATAACTTTTATTGATAAACTTAAATATTACAATAACATTTATTGTAAGAATGGTTCGCCCAGGGCTCACAAGTCTAACAGCCTCGACCCGGTTAGGCGAAGTGGGGATGACTGATGCGTCGGGATGGCGAGCTCCGGCGAAGGTGGTGGACGGAGGAGCTCGGTTCCCAGCTCCTGTGCGAGCTGGGTTGAGTGAGTGGGTGAAGAAGGTGCGTCGGAAGGAGGCGAACGTAATGGACGATTCCGATGATCGAAATGGGTAACGGAGTGGTCGGAATCAAAGAAACGCGGCGGCGGAGCGATTTTTGCGTAAACTGAAATTAAAGGAAAAGATAGGCTATCGGAGCTACCTGGGTGGTTGGAGAGACTGGGGATGAGCTGCTGAAGCTCCTGGTCCGTTGCCTCGAGGATCGTCTCGCTCCGAGGCTCGAAGCTCACGCTGGTGGCGGAGCTACGGCGGCTGGGCTCGCCGGATCGATGGCGAAGCTCCCTCTCCTCGCTTCGACAGGCTCAGACGCGAGCTGTCACTCTCACGGTTGCTCTGGAGGTCACAGGAGGAGGAAACAACTAGCCAAAGATGGTGAAAATGGGTGGCGGAGCTCGCTTATGTACGTTGGAGGGGTCTGGCTAAGACTGGCTCGGGTAGGTCGATGAGGAGCGCGGATCCCAAGGTGTGTGCCCGGCGAGGATGTCGGATGTGGGAGGATCAAAACGGAGCCGGGGTTTGGTGAAATAGTGATCGGGTCGAGCGGGTAGAAATTCGAGAAATCGGGTCCACGACCCAGATCCGCGGGAGGTGGTCCTGGGGGGGGGGGTAGTTGACCGGGCGGTCAACATCCCCAGGACCCAATGGAAATCGGCCACGTGGCTGAATCTTGAAGCTCAAAATTAAGGTAGCAATTGGCCGAATTTGCAAAACTTAATACACAAAATATTTTTATTTTATTTTTTCTATTTTTTTAGTGATTTTTAATTAATTTTTAGAAATAAGAATAAGCTATATACATAGTATGTAATATATAGGTATATGTACACTATTAGGGTTTTTTATTTTTTGATTTTTAATTATTATTTTTATGCAATTTTATTCCTATTTTATATTATATTTATTTATATTATAAAATAAGGAATAAAAGAGTGTTTTTATTTTATTTTTCTTATTTATATACATAGGTAAAATAAACATATATCTACATCTATATACATGGTATATGTACAATGTATTTTTGTATTTTTAATTTTGCTCTTTTTATTTTCTTTTTGTTCTAATTCTTTTTATTTTATTTATTTACAATATATAACATAGAATATTTACAAAAAGTTTGGAAAATAATTTTATTTATTTACAAGGTTAAATAAATATATAGATGTGGTATATGTACATGATGAAAGGGGTATTTTAATTCTTTTTTATTTTTAAATTTTTCTTTTGGTTTTTATATTTTATAAATATATACAAGTATTTACAAGCATATTTTTGGTGAGGAAAATATCTTTATTTTATTTATATAAATATTTATACATGAGCCCCTATCTCTCTCTACTTTGGCTTTTATGCGGTCAGGCCCATGCTGAGCCCTCCCTTGGGTTAGGTTGCTCAATATTTATTCTAAATATTTCCCTCTTTTTCTTTTTAATCTTTATTCTTTTATTTTTGCACAAAAACATGCTAATTATAGGTTTTTACACAATGCATGCTTTTGGTAATTATTTGTATTTACACACATCTACATGCATTTGCAAAGGTTTTTGTAGCTAAAATATAAGAATAAAGAGTGATGAATGAGTATTCATCACCCCCCTATACTTAACTTTGCTAGTCCCTTAGCAAACTCTTATTTGAAAAAGAAGTGAAAAAGAAAGAAAGAAAAAGAAAAAGAGGGGAATGTACATGGATCAATGTTGAATATTAAACTTCCTTCATTAAATTGAATTATGGAGCTCGATTAGATCTTTGGATTATTAATGTGTCGGAACCTTATTTAGACTTAAGCTTAAACTTAACAGCCTCTATGTTCCACCAATCTATGGGCAAGACTCCTCAATAAACCAGATCAGAACAAGTCTACATACACAAACTCTAATGACCATGAATTTTTCCATGCAGTGTAAGTGATATGTAGCTCCCCACCTCAGAAGTAACAAAGAAACAACCTCCCTCAACCTGGTAACTCTAATGCCTCAGTCTAGCAACTCTTTCCTCGAGAAGCGGGGTATTCCCTTCTAAGTTCAAGTGCAACCGGCTCAAGAAGAGGGGGAAGAAGTATAGACTTTTGGAAGCTCAGCCAGTGTAGCTAAGTCTCCCGCTGCAAGCTTCATGAGATGTAACATGGATACCATAAGCTTTTGCTTTATTTGACTATATACACTCCGGTGGGGTTATTAAAATTTTCAATCCGACCCACCACTTTTTTTGGAGTTCTTTTTGCATTTTGCATTTTTTTCAAGTGCTTCTATACAACATATCTAATGGTGCAGCATATATACAAGAAATTTTCCTCTTGAGCCAGTAGACTATCCCTCTTTTGAAGCTTTATTGCAACCCACGGCTTCTGTCTTTAGCCTTCATCACCACTAGACCAAGTTGAGACGCACTTCCTTCACTAGAAGAAGAAGAGAGGTTCCGCCTAGAAGAACTACCCTCATATGCTACCCCAAGCCAAAGGAAACTGCCTCCTTACCACCTCATCCGTGGAGAGCCATGTGTAAAGTGCTGGTGCAAGTCAAGCCATTGTCTCTAAGAGTCATGCGTGTGTTGTTAAGTTCTCTACTTAGGCTCATCAAGATGACATATGCTCATAGCCTAGTGGACTCAAAGAATTAAGTCCTTATGGACCTGAAAAGCCTTAACCCTAAGTCCTATAAGGTTCCTCTTAAAGTTAAGTGGATTAAGATCTTATTCAAGCTCCATTTCTCAATTTAATTCCAGGCTTAGTTTAAATGTCAACTCTCATCCAGGAAAAACTATATACATATATGTACACAAGATGCTTATTTACACAAATTTTCCAATCATGCCAAATTTTTGAAAAATGTTTTGAAATCATGGATGAATGATGCATGAGGTGCACGTTTTGCAAAAAGATCTTTACACATATTTACACAAGATTTTTGCAAACTTTTGATTTTCAAAACATTTTGGAAAAATTTTGTACTATATACATAATTTTGATAAGAAAATATTTACACAAACTTTACACAAAGATTTTTGAAAATATTTTTACAAAAATAATTTTGTACACTAGCTATGTATGTGCAAAATGAAAAATTTTTAATTTTTGTGATTTTTAGCCATTTTATTTATTAACACACTCACACAAAGTACGAGTTATGGTTAAAGTATATATGAAATATATACACACCCCTATACTTAGCTCGAACGATGTCCTCAGAGTGATCAAGAGCGATGAAGAAGACATAACTCGTGCTTAGTAAAAGGGAAGTGAAAGGGAATGGCTAAGTACAGAAACGAATAAATGAATAGAATGAGAGGGACTCGGTGGTTTCCCCCTAAACTTAGGATTAACTAATCCTAAGTATAGCAAGCTGTACATGAAGGGAAATCCGAGTGAAGAAGATACAGAGTCTGCCCCCCTATACTTTGGGTAAAATATCCCTAAGTATAGGCAGCAAAACAGGAGCAGAAAGAATGAAAAGAATACCCGCAGATCCTACATCCCCCCTATACTTAGGGTAAAGTACACCCTAAGTATAGCATAATCATAAGATGAGAAAAGGGATGTGGGACTTAAGAATAGAATGATATGGACAACTGGATCTATACAAGGCGGAGGAACAGTGAAAATCAGGCGTGAGATGCAAAAGATGTGAGTCAAGAGACCACATCTCATGCAAAATGAATAGGGGCAACAATAACGTCCCGCGGCTCATGATCTAGAAATGGCTTGAGCCGCTGGCCGTTCACTCGAAAGGTACTCTCAGAAGACAACTCGGATATATCAATGCTACCATTGTCGTGTACCTTTCTGACCAAGTAGGGTCCCTTCCATTTGCTCTGCAGCTTCCCTGGAAAACAAACGAAGCCTCGCATCAAACAGCCATACTCTCTGTCCAATCTCAAAATGCTTGTGGCTGATATGCGAATCATGCCACTCCTTCACTCTCTCCTTATCCTGTAAGCTGTTTGAGAAAGCTCTATCTCTAAGCTCCTCCAGGGCAGCTAACTCTGCCCTCCTCTGGTCTCCTACACCATCTGGATCCATAATAATATCTGTAACTGCCCAAAGTGACTGTGCCTCAACTCAACAGGTAAATGGCACGGCTTGCCATATACGAGGCGAAAGGGAGATGTGCCCAATGGTGTCTTGAAAGAAGTCCTATATGCCCACAAGACCGAGTCCAAAAGCTGTGACCAATCCTTTCGGTCAGGGCGGACGACTTTTTGCAAATAGTCTTGATCTCCCTGTTCGAGACCTCGGCTAGACCATTCGTTTGTGGATGGTAAGGTGTGGCAACACGATGGTCTATACTGAACTCCGCTAGCAAGGGCCTTCACCTGGTCGTTGATGAAATGAGACCCCCCATATGAAATCAGAACTCGTGGAACCCCGAACCGCGTGATGATGTGCTTCCTCAAAAATCTGCAAACTGTCCTCGCATCAGCGGATCGGGCGGGGATGGCCTCAACCCAACGACTAACATAATCTGCGGCCAACAGAATGTACTCAAATCCCTGACTCTTAGGGAATGGACCCATGAAATCGATGCCCCATGCGTCAAAAACCTCACAGAAGTGAGTGGGCTGCATCGGCATCATATACGCTGTCCACAAGTGCCCATCCTCTGACAGTCAGTACACCTCTTCACGAACTCATCTGAGTCCTTGAAGAGGGTAGGCCACCACAAGTCGGATTGGAGCACTTTCCATGTCGTTCTCCTCCCAGAATGATGTCCTCCTGCCTCAAGCTTGTGGCAGTAAGTGAGGACGCTATGGTGTTCCTCCTGAGGAATACACCGACGCCAGACGCTATCCCCTCCTTCGTGGTAAAGGACGGGATCCTCCCAGTGGTAGGACTTGGCCTTCGCAAGGAAGGTCTCAAGCCTCTGCCTTGGCCAATCTTGTGGGACTTTCCCAGCAATGAGAAAGTTCACAATATCGGCGTACCATGGGAGTGAGGCGATAGTAAGGATCGCCTCATCTGGGAAGGTATCTCGAATGGGATCAATCTGCTCAGACTCTCAGGCTGCTCTAAACGGGAGAGGTGATCCGCCACCACATTCTTGACTCCAGGCTTATCCTTGATCTCAATGTCGAACTCCTGGAGTAGAAGGATCCATCTAGTCAATCTGGCCTTGGCATCCTTCTTTGCCATGAGGTACCTGATGGCGGTGTGATCTGTGTACAAAGTCACTCTAGATCCAATGATATAAGATCGAAACTTATCTAGGGCGAACACTACGGCTAGCATCTCCTTCTCTGTGACCGTGTAATTCCGCTGGGCGGAATCCAATGTGCGGCTAGCGTAGTGGATAGCAAACGGAACTCCATCCCTCCTCTGTCCCAGCACTGCCCCCACGGCAAAATCGGAGGCATCCGTCATGATCTCGAATGGGAGAGACCAATTAGGCGGCTGGAGAACAGGAGCCTCAATCACGCACTGCTGGAGAGTCGAAAAGGACGAGAGACACTTGCCATCGACAAGGAACTCGGTGTATTTCGTCAAGAGGTCAGTCAACGGTCGGGCAATCCTGCTGAAATCCTGAATAAATCTCCTATAAAATCCAACGTGCCCAGGAATGACCGTAGCTGCCTCTAATTGGACGGCGGTGCGAGTTTTCTAATGACATCAACCTTGGCCGGATCAAACCTCCATGCCCCTGTTGGAGATGATGTGGCCAAGCACCGTCCCTTGAGTCACCATGAAGTGACTCTTCTCCCAAGATAGAACCAAATGGTACTCAATACATCGCTGGAGTACTCGGTCTAGGAAGTCAAGACAGGAGTCGAATCCGTCGCCGTAGACCGAGAAATCGTCCATGAAGACCTCCAAACACTCCCCTACCATGTCCGAAAAGATCGACAGCATGCACCTCTGAAAAGTCGCAGGAGCATTGCATAGCCCAAATGGCATGGCGTCGAAAGGCATATGTACCAAAGGGACAGGTAAAGGTGGTCTTCTCCTGATCCTCAGGAGCGATGGCCACCTGGTTGTAGCCCGAGTACCCATCCAGGAAGCAATAATGGCTCTTTCCTGCAAGTCTCTCAATGATCTGGTCAATAAAAGGCAGGGGGAAATGGTCCTTCTTGGTGACCTGGTTAAGTCTCCTGTAGTCAACACAGACCCTCCAAGAGGTGGGTACTCGTGTAGCAATCTCCTCTCCCGACTCACTGATCACAGTCGTGATGCCCGTCTTCTTGGGCACCACATGCAAGGGGCTAACCCACTTGGAGTCGGAAATGGGATAAATAAAATATGCACTCCACCATTTTGATATTTCCTTCATTACGACCTCTCTCAGGTTGGGGTTCAGTCGCCGCTGGAACTCACGCGACGGCTTCGCCCCCTCCTCGAGATAGATACGGTGGGAGCACACTGATGGACTAATCCCATGGAGATCTGCTACGCTCCATCCGATTGCCTTGCGGTTCTTTTCAAGAACCCCCATCAAACGGGATTCCTGCTCTCCAGTCAGATCAGCAGAGATGATGACTGGGTACATCTCAGGCTCGCCCGCAAGGAACCGATACTTCAGCGAAGTAGGAAGCGGCTTCAGCTCTGGACAGCTAGGCGCTGGTAATTCTGGCTTCGGAAGAAAGTGTGTCAATGCTGCTAAGTCTGCCAAATCTGCCTGGGAGAAAGAAAGTGAACTCTCGCAAACTGGATCTGGAGAAGGCTGCTCAACTGTGATGTCTCTGATCTGCTCTGCATCTACCTCCTCCTCATCTGTAGGCTCAGGTGGACTCAAGTCTGGCATCTGATCGTCGCAATATGCCCAATCAGACTCTGAATCCGAGGGATCTGCATCAAATGCGGTGGCATCAGCACCACCGTAACACAAGGCGGCCTCAGCACCACCATTACTAGAAACCATGTCGCGGTCGAGAACCGGCTCTGCTGCCTCTATAGTATCCTGGACCAGGGCTGTGCTCTCCAAGCTCTCCTCTGCTGTCATCTCTACATCAGTGGTGTCTGGAAATGAGAGGATGGCCTGTGCGGAAGGGTCTGCCCATGCTACCTCGTCATCAGTGATCACAAAATCACAGTCCCGGTGGATGTCTGGCTCAGCGTCTGTCAGCTGCTCTGAATCTGTGCTATCCTCTGAGCGTGCTCTCTCTCTGGCTCTGTAGTCCTCGACCGTCTCTATTTGTATACTCTCGCCCTCGACGCGAAAGTACACCTTCCCGCTATCATGATCAGTCACCGCCTTGGCTGTGGCCAAGAACGGACGACCAAGGATGATGGGGGTATCGGCCACTGAATCAGGGATCTCCATGTCCAACACTACGAAGTCCACGGGGAATTTCAGGCCCTGAATCGTGACGATAACATCTCGCAACCACCCCTTCGGCCTCTTGACAGATCGATCAACGAACTGAAGGACTGTCCTGCTCTGTCGAAGAGTGCCCAACTCGAAGCGGTCGAGAAGGGCTGCCGGAAGGAGGTTGATCGACGATCCGCTATCCAATAGAGTCCGGTCGAACCTCTGCTCACTAATCTGACATCTGACATACGGTGCCCCTGAATCTGGCCTCTTGGCCGACAGACGGTTCTGGATCGCAAAACACATGGCTTTCGTCAGCACATGAATCTCTGAAGTGTGGTTCCTCCTCCTCCTCCTGACTGTGGTCCTATCTCTCAAAGATCGCTGAAGAAGGGGGATGTGCTGCAAAGCCTCCTGGAGGGTCAGCTGGATGTGGAATCTATCGATCATGCTCTGATTGAACTCCTCCTGCTCTCTCTTTTTTGGATCATTTTCTTTTTTCTTCCTCTTCCCCATCTGAAGGGCTCTAGGGAAGGGGATCACAGGTTCCTTCTCAGATGAAGGACTAGAAAAAGGTCTAGACGGCTCGACGGCCGGATCCGCACATACATCACTCACCACAGTGGGACCAGAAGAAACTAAACCTTTTCCTTTATTCAAAATAGAATTCTGAGATACAGTAACATGAGGAAAGACAACATCTCTATCAAAACGAACACTGGTGGCCTCAGTACCACCTCTGGCGGGATCTGCTGCTGGACATCTCGCAGCATCAGTACCGCGGGCTGGCTCGGCTCCTCTAGTGGCATCAGCACCACCTCCTCGAACTGGTGAAGCGGCGGCCTCAGTACCGCCGGTGGAATCAGCATCCTTGGTGGCATCAGTACCACCATCATCATCATGTGCAGCCTCAGTACCGCTCTCCTCCTCCTCATCTGGCGCCCTGGATGGATCCTCGAGTCGTCGCTCAGATGAGGCGCCGCCTGCTGGTGTCCTACCGCTCCTAAGTGTAACAAAATCAGCATCAAATAGATCCGAAGACATATCATCAAATGGATCACTAGGAGTGGCATGCTCAGTGTGAACTACCTGCTCAGATTTCCTCTTCAGGCTATTCGGATTCGGCTCTATCTGTGCAAGGATGGAGGCCTTCCCTCTCATCAGGTCCCGCATCTCCTAGCGGAACTCGTCCATCTCCCATCTGAAGGTAGCCTGCTGGTCCGTAAGGAGGCGGGCTATGTCATCCAAAGAGGGGCCCTCATGGGAGCCCGATGGGTAGCCTCTCTGGTGCTGAGGCTGCTGGAACTGCTGCTGAGGGGGGTAGGAGGAAGGATGCTGCTGATATGTTGGGTGAGCCTGCTGCTCACGTCTCCAAGACTGTCCCTGCTGCTGATAAGGACGAGGAACGAAGGATGACTGCTGTTGTGGCTGGTGGGCTGGGGGTTGCTGCTGCGGCTGGTGATCTCTCTGCTGGGCGTACTGCCCTCCCTGTCCGGATGGCTGCTGCTGGGGCTGGGCACCTCCACTCCCCCACCTGAATCCGGGATGGTCTCGTCGGATCCCAAGCTGGGGGCGGTCATACCAAATCCCGTTGACATCCATCAACGGTTCTGCATCGTAGGGGGTTGGCGGGAGTACTGCCAGAGGATGATCCGGCTGGTAGACCACCATCTGCATGTCTGGAGATGGTGGGGACTGGTAGGTGGGCTGCAGCTGCTGGTACTGCTCCGCCTGTACAAGATGAACCTGTCTAGGCTGCTGTAGGGAGCTGGAGCGCTGGGACGAGCTGCTGCTGCTGCCGGAGTCGCCTCGCGACTGAAGACGGGGTTGTGAAGCCGTCTGTGCCTCCTGGAGACACATGAGCTGGTTCTTCATGTCGCTCAGAGTCTGTGCCATCTGCTCAATCTGCGTGATACCCTGGCACTGCGTCTTCTCGATCAGCTCCATCCGGTCCAACTTCTCGCTGATAATACCCATATCCGCAGCGGACGACTCTGCCTGTGCTGCTGCAACTGCGGATGAACTGGATGGACCGGCGTCGGCCCGTGCTATCCTCTAGTACTGCACGGATCCTAGCTGCTGCTTTGGTCTCTGTGTGTACAACCGGGTCTGGGACATCACCATGTAGTTTTCGGCCATCTCCTCGAAGATGGCCCAGGACCTGGTCGTGATCCTTGGTGAAATAGGACCCGCCGCAAGAAGCATTCACCAGGCCCTGGAGCTCTGGTGTCAACCCGCTGAAGAAGCTCTGCACAAGGTTCGGCTTCGTGATATCGTGGTGCGGGCATCGATCTGTGAGCTCTCGGAACCTCACCCATGCCTCATGGAATTGCTCGTTGGGGAGCATGGAGAAGTTGCTGATCAGGGCCCTCGCTGCATTGGTCCACCCGAGTGGATAGTACTTGTTCAAGTGCTCGGTGCGGAGCTGCTCCCAGGTGTAGACAAACTTCCCCAGATGCTTCAGCCAGGTGGCTGCTCTGTCTGCTAGGGAGAAGGGGAAGGCGATCATCCGAATCGTATCCTGGTCCACATGGCGGTCGTGGACAGTACTGCAGATCATCAAGACTCCTGGAGGTGGAGATGGGGCTCCTTGGTGGCAAGTCCGTGAAAACGGGGAAGCATCTGCAGGGTGTTCGGGGGGAACTTGAAGTCCCCCACGATAGCAGGCACCACTACCAAATGATGCATCAGTGTAGATCCGGGGTTGTGCAACTCCCGCATCGGTCTCGGTGGTCCTCCTGCCGCAGCAGCTGCCGCTGCGCGCCGGCTGCTGCTGCTGCGGCTGTTGCCTCTGCATCTGGTCCGTCCTCAGGCTCGCTCTGATCTCTATCTGCTCTGAGTCGCTCCAACTCTCTCCTCATCTCAATCATAAAAGCTCCATGATCTCTCAACTGCTGCTGAACCTGTCTCTAAAGAGGCGATCAGGGTGGGAGTTGATCGCTCCCTGGTCCAGAACAAAATGCTTATCTCCGTGGACCTCCGGGGTGATCCTCAGAACTACCGGCCATGACGTCTGCAAAATCAAATGAGCCCAACTCAGGTGCTGTCAAATCCGCTAATCTCTCCTCGGGCTCATGTCTCTCAGTACCAAAAGAAAGGGGATCGAGGGGGAACAGGGCGGAGTCGTACTCGGGCTCGGAGAGCTGGTCTCGGCTCTCGCGGGCCAACCTAAATGATCGGGTAGACGTGCCCAATCACAAAACAAACCCCCGGTTCACCAACGCAACGCGAGCTGAAGACCGTGAAAGTTCGGTCAAATTATCTTGTCGATTTTATTAGGTGAACAGACAAAATATCAGAGCGCTTACGAAACCTGTTAGGATGCCCGATGCTACCCCAACCGACTGGCCCGCACGGATGAGTCGGTAGTCAGCTAGAAATAGCACCGGAGGGCTCTACCTAGGGTGCGGGTCACTCTCTCCGCGCATCCAAACCATACAATGAGGGGGTTGCTCTCCCCAAGACAAAATTTTTAGGGTGAGCGTCTTTTAAGATCAATAGTTTTAACCAGTCCCAATTTTATGGTTTTTCTTTTTAATATTTTTCAAATAAAACAAATGGCCTAACGAATTTTTCGGTTCTCCTGGTTATTAAATCCAAAACCGGGGGGAGAAGACGAAAAAGCCGATGCGCGATGAAATCAATGATGCATGCTGAGTCAGAAATGCGTACCTTGTCTCCAGCACTCTACATGCAAGTGATCCGCGCAGAATTTAAAGACTGAAAATAAACTACCTAAATGATGCAGGCGAAAACCGAGGCCCTAAACAGCAGTGCTACTCGAAAGAACGGCTAGCCGACCACCAGCCTCCAATCCAAAGGGTCCGGTCTAGACCCACCCCTCCTCTTCTCGACAGGTCGAGTTCAGGAGTAGCGCTTGATGGGGTGGGCTCGCGGCGCGTAGGCTCGGAGGTGATGGAACGGCTATTTTCTTATTATTTTTATTATAGGTCCAATTACCGCACTATAGGAACAGGCAATTATATTAGGGTGTTTGGATCCTATGAGTTACGTCACAATCAAGCAGAAAATCCTACGGCTAGGGCTCGATCAAAAACCGCGTAAACACCGGAAAAGGCAGTAAAAAGAGAAAAAGAAAACCGCGTCAAAAGCCGCGAGAAACTCCTAAGGGTCTCCCGAGCACACCGGTGCTCGGCGAAATAGACCCGCTAAGTGTTCAAGCACAGTTCAAGTCCAGTCTCTGAGTCCCTGTATTATTACAACAATAATGATCAAATAAAACCTAATCTAACCTCACCCACTCAACTCTCTCTCTCGCTCTCTCCTGCGGCTCCGTGTAGAAGGGAGCCGCCTCCGAGTCTCGCGGTTGCGTCGGCTTTCTCGAAATCGGCCGCCTCGGTCCTCGGGCCCTCGCAAGAAAAAGAACAGAGTGGTCAGACCAAATTATTATAAAAATGTTAGGAAAAATAAGTATATCTACAGAAATCTATACAAAAAGCCGCGAAAAGAAAAACCACGGAAAAACTCAAGAAAAATGACTACTAATCCGTGCTCCCCGGCAACGGCGCCATTCTGACTGCACGAAAAACCGAGCGACTAAGGTGAAGGTACAGAAGTGGTCGTTGCGACCTCGGTCACTCAGATGCGTCTATCAAGAAAAATGAACCACTTGAGAAGGATAAAATCGATCAAAATACGAAGTAGCGGTCCTGCTATTGGATTAACCTGGTATAGCACCCAGGGTCGAACTCAAGGAGCACGGGTTGGCCTCTCGGCCTACGAAGTAGTCAAAAGAGATAAAATAAAAGGAGAAAATGTTTTTGGTGGTTTTTGAATATTTTATATTTTTTTGAATTTTTTTGGTTTATTAAGAAAATGATAAAAAACAACCAAGCACACAATTCAACAATTTATTAAAGGCACTAAAGTCAAGCAAAAATTCCAACAAAAATGTTTTTATGTGTTTTATATTTTTTAGTGTTTTCGGTGAATTTTTTGAGAATTTTCTGGTCTTTATTTAATTTTCTAAAAATCAAACAGTAGCTAAAAGAGATGGTACTGTCCAGCCGAGCCAAAAAGCCCTAGATAAAATATCTAAGAGCTCCAAAATAGCCTGGAGGTAATTTTCCTACAAAGAAGACAAAATAAGGAAAATTCAGGCACCAATTTTATTGTTTTTGGATTTTTAATTTATTTACTAGAATTTTTATAGGTTTTTTGAGTGTTTTTAAGTTTTTAGTGATTTTCAGTAGTGAAAAATAGCCAAAATTGGCTAGAAAATCAAATCAAACTAAGCAAGACAAACAGTGGACAATTTTTTTTGTAATTTTTGGACACTATTTAATATTTTTTTGTGATTTTTAAAGTTAGACAGTAGTAAAATTGAATGTTTTTGAATTTTTAAAAATATCAAACGAGACCAAAAATGTCCTCAAAAAACCACAAAAATTTTACACCATGGCAGGAGCCATGTGTCCAATTTTCGTTGGATTTAGAGGTGATTTGCTATTCTATTCAAGAATAAAGAAGGGACACTGTGCACAGGGACCAAAGTGCAAATACCCAATAGTCTGGGGGTCTGGTGCAAAATACCCAGCAAAACACGTGCCACGCGCGTGCCTGGGGCACTCAGGGAACCAAATGTGATAAAAATAAGTCCCGAGGACTTATTGGTAACAAGTACCAAAAGTCCAGGGTTTATCTGCAAAATACCCAAAATATAACGCACATGTGGGAAATAAATCACGCACAGGGGTATAAATGCAAATAAGTAAAAGATTTCATTCATTCAATAACATTCAGAACTACAGGGGTCTCTATTGCAAATAAACCAAAATATCACGTGTCGATGCACGTGTCCACAACTGGCAGGGGTATAAATGCAAATAAAGTAAAGCACAGGGTCCAAGATGCAAATAGCCCTAAAACTAAACAACTGACTTTAATATTTACAGGACTAAGACAAAATAAAAGTAAAGACAGGGCCTAAGGGTAAATTACCCTTTATTAAGCGGATGGGCTGGATGCGCGCCACGTGGATGATCGGAAGGTGCTGACGGTGGGCGCTCCAGATGACGCCTCCTCAGATCGGACGATGCAAGACGCTCCGGAGATGAACGGCTCTGATTGAAACTGGAGCGGGAGGGGCGATCGGACGGCGATGGAGGATGCTGGAAGAACAAGACCCCGGTGAGACTCGCCGGGATCGTGCGTGCGCGGTGCTCCTCCTTGGAGCCCTCTGAAGGTCGGAGAAGAATCGTGGAAGGCTCCCGCGTCTGCCGGTGGGCTCCGATGATCGAGCCGAGCTCAGAGGAGCTCGGTCGAGGTCGGCGGAGCTGGGTCTCCTGGCTGGATGACGAAGGGCCTCAGATGGCCCTCGTTTCGACCTGTAAAATGAACCAGAAGACTCACGGGTCGAGGGCAAATTGCCTCGACCCGTTAGGCGAAGTGGGGATGACTAATGCGTCGGGATGGCGAGCTCCGGCGAATGTGGTGGACGGAGGAGCTCGGTTCCCAGCTCCTGTGCGAGCTGGGTTGAGTGAGTGGGTGAAGAAGGTGCGTCGGAAGGAGGCGGACGTAATGGACGATTTCGATGATCGAAATGGGTAACGGAGTGGTCAGAATCAAAGAAATGCGGCGGCGGAGCGATTTGGGCGTAAACTGAAATTAAAGGAAAAGATAGGCTATCGGAGCTACCTGGGTGGTTGGAGAGACTGGGGATGAGCTGCTGAAGCACCTGGTCGTTGCCTCGAGGATCGTCTCACTCAGAGGCAAGAAGCTCACGCTGGTGGCGGAGCTACGGCGGCTGGGCTCGCCGGATCGATGGCGAAGCTCCCTCTCCTCGCTTCGACAGGCTCAGACGCGAGCTGTCACTCTCACGGTTGCTCTGGAGCTCACAGGAGGAGTAAACAACTAGCCAAAGATGGTGAAAATGGGTGGCGGAGCTCGCTTATGTACGCTGGAGGGGTCCGGCTAAGACTGGCTCGAGTAGGTCAATGAGGAGCACGGATCCCAAGGTGTGTGCCCGGCGAGGATTTCGGATGTGGGAGGATCAAAACGGAGCCGGGGTTTGGTGAAATAGTGATCGGGTCGAGCGGGTAGAAATTCGAGAAATCGGGTCCACGACCCAGATCCGCGGGAGGTGGTTCTGGGGGGTAGTTGACCGGGCGGTCAACATCCCCAGGACCCAATGGAAATCGGCCACGTGGCTGAATCTTGAAGCTCAAAATTAAGGTAGCAATTGGCCGAATTTGCAAAAACTTAAAACACAAAATATTTTTATTTTATTTTTTTTCTATTTTTTTGTGATTTTTAATTAATTTTTGGAAATAAAAATAAGCTATATACATAGTATGTAATATATAGGTATATGTACACTATTAGGGTTTTTGATTTTTTTGATTTTTAATTATTATTTTTATGCAATTTTATTCCTATTTTATATTTTATTTATTTATATTATAAAATAAGAAATAAAAGGATGTTTTATTTTTATTTTTCTTATTTATATACATAGGTAAAATAAACATATGTGTACATCTATATACATGGTATATGTACAATGTATTTTTGTATTTTTAATTTTGCTCTTTTTATTTTGTTTTTGTTCTAATTCTTTTTATTTTATTTATTTACAATATATAATATAGAATATTTGCAAAAAGTTTGGAAAATAATTTTATTCATTTACAAGGTTAAATAAATATATAGATGTGGTTTATGTACATGATGAAAGGGGTATTTTAATTCTTTTTGATTTTTAAATTTTTCTTTTTGGTTTTTATATTTTATAAATATATACAAGTATTTACAAGCATATTTTTGGTGAGGAAAATATCTTTATTTTATTTATATAAATATTTACACATGAGCCCCCTATCTCTCTCTACTTTGGCTTTTATGCGGTCAGGCCCATGCTGAGCCCTCCCTTGGGTTAGGTTGCTCAATATTTATTCTAAATATTTCCCTCTTTTTCTTTTTAATCTTTATTCTTTTATTTTTGCACAAAAACATGCTATTATAGGTTTTTACACAATGCATGCTTTTGGTAATTATTTGTATTTACACACATCTACATGCATTTGCAAAGGTTTTTGTAGCTAAATATAAGAATAAAGAGTGATGAATGAGTATTCATCAGCGAACGGCTAGGTTTACTTCACTTGACACACGTCGCACGTCCAACGGCCCATACCGCTTCGCCGATGAAGCGCTAGGATTAGATCTCCGGGCTGAGATCTACGGTGGATGCTCACTTCATCGGACGGTTGTGGTTTGAACTGGACCTTCGTCTTCATCCAACGGCGGATAACACACGTGGAAGAACAGGGAAGAAGGCTCGTCGGGGCGAGCTTCTTCCGACCAACTCTCACGCCTCCGCCGGTCTTCGTCGCTCCTGAAGGTCCCAAAAGCTTCTGGCAGGGTCTTCTTCTTGCTGGAGGGTCTTAGATCGGCCGGAGGTGCCCTGGAGCGTCGCCACGAGCTCGGGAGAAGAAATGGGGCTCCAGGTACCTCCGCCGGCTTGGATTCTGTCTCCTGGCGCTTCTGAGCGCACTAGACCTGCACAAGAAGTTAGAGAGGCTCGAGGGCATCACCCTCGACTTGGGGTTTGTAGCTGTTAGCGGGAGGATGGGTGAAATGGCGAAGCCTCCGGCGATGGGTAGAGTCGAGGCCTCGGTTCGCAGATCTGGAGCAGATCTGGTTGAGATGGAGTGGTCTGAACGTGGAGAACGCATAGGGGAACGAAATGACAGTGAAAGGTAGTCGAGAAACGGTCGGAAACACGGGTGAAGAAGTCGCCGGAGCGGAGCTCCGACGAACTTCGAATTAACTAAACTAAGCTAATCTATGGATCTAAATGTGAAATAAATGACAGGAATAAAATGCTGGAATGAAAATCTACCTAGAAATGATAAATGCGCAGCTCGAGCTTGGCTGGAGGGCCAAGGAGCAGGACGGACGTCGGAGCCTCCGCCGTGGGCGCACCTCCTTCCTCCTTCGAACCTCCTCGACCTTCAGGGGACCTCCTGCAGTCACCAGGATTCACGTTGGACCGAAGCGAGGGTTCTAGGGCTCCAGAAATGGCCAAAAAGCTAGGAAGAAGGAGATGGGTTTATTTATAGACAAGATGGGTCGCCCTTATTCACCGGCGAATCTCAACGAATCAGGGCTATGTTCTGATGAATAAAAGATGCGGCGGGGAATCATGATAGTCTTGGGAGAAAAATCCGTGAAGGGACTGTCGGTGATGGAGCTTCAGATCACGTGGGAAAAATGGAGGAAAAGAGGGGGACGCGACACATCTGATGGGAGTCAGAGGCGCAGGGGGAGTTGACCGGAGGTCAACTTTCCCTGGCCCCTGATTGGTCCACGTCAGACCCAACTTGACCCCTTTATTACACGTAACAAATGAATTAATTAGAATTTATTTATAAAATAAAAATTGTTTATTAATTAATGTAGTATTTATTTATGATTTTTATTTATTTTTTTTTGATAAATTTTATTTCAGTTTTATTAAAATAATGTGTATATGTATGTATTTACATGTACTTTTGTGTATTTTATTTTTAATCTGTTTATTTTCTTTTATTATTTTATTGGCTTATTTTATAAATTTATAACTTATTTTTATGAGTATAAATATATTTTTATTTAATTTTTATGAGTTCATTTACATTTTTAAATAAATGTGTTTATGTATATGTAGGTATACTTATAGGTATTTTACCTATATATTATATACGTTTTATTTATTTAATGACTTTTATTTGTTTTTATTTTGGATTTGTATTTTTAATACGTTATGTATAATATATACATTATTATAAAAATATAATTGAATAAAGAATAAAAGAATAAAAATCCCTTTTATTTATGTACATATAGGTAGCATAGGTATTTTGCCTATGTATTACATAGGCTTATTTTATTTTACAAATTATTTTTGGTTTAATTTTCATCTCAATATGTTCATGTATTATAAAAATTATTTACAAGATACTAAAAATATAAATTTATTAAAAATGAATATTGAATAAATGGAATATTTTCATCAGGTATTATGTACAAAAAACCTAACTTCCACAGATGGACTCCAAAAATTATGAAACTAATTTTATTAAATAGTTCATGGAAAGCTATATACAATCAAAGGTGAGTTTGGGTGGTTTGGAGTTTTTATTTGCAAGATATTGGTCTGTGAAGTTGAGATTCTTGCTTTTTATTCTGGATATAAAGTGTACACTGTGTATCCTTTTTACACAAACTCAATTTTATATTTTTATTTACATTATTATCTACAACTTTCATGAACAAAGTTTCTTTATTTGATGAAAAAGTAATTATGTACAAATAAGTGTCAAAAATGCATAAATAAATGAATAAATAAATGAGATATTTATTGTATAATTGGCCCTTATCTCTCCCTACTTTATTCCTTGTCGACTAATTCCATGCTGGCCTTGGTCTCGGGGTTAGGGTCATAAAATATTTGCAATATTTTATTCCTTTTTCTTTTCTTCCCTTTATTCTATAATTTTGCATTAAAAATCTTATTTTATGTACAATAAATACAATAAAGAATGGATGCTATTATGTACAAATTGATGCTATTTACATGCATTTGCTGGGGTTTTTTAGGCCAAAATGATAGAATAAAGGTGATGAAATGGAGACTCATCACCCCCCTATACTTGCATTTGCTAGTCCCTAGCAAACACTTATGCAATAAGTACAAAAAGAGTAAAGAATAAGAAGAAAAAGAAAAGCAAAAATAAAGAATTCAAAGAATAAATTGAATTGATCATGATTATTAAACTCATCTGTACAAAATCAAAGTTTGGAGCTCGGGTTTAGACCTTGGTGTGAGAATGTGTGTGGAACCTAATCGGGAACCAAATTTAAAACACAACAGCCTTCGAGAGTCACAGAACTTGGTTCAATCACCTCAATAGCCAGGTCAGAACTAGCCTACATCATATGCAAACCCTTATGACTATGAAGCTGACTTGTACAGTGTAAGTGATAGTGGCTCTCCCCAACTGAAATGACAAAGAGACTAGCTTCTCCAGAATGACAACCCAATGATTCCCAATCCAGCCCTCTACCGTCGAGGACGCGGGGTATTCCTTCTAAGTTCAAGTGGCAACCGGCTCAAGAAGAGGGGGAATAAGAAGTATAGATTTTGGGAGCTCAACCGGTGTAGCTAAGTCTCCCGCTGCAAGCTTCATGAGATGTAACATTGATACCGTAAGCTTTTGCTTTAATTGGACTATATACACTCGGTGGAGTTATTAAATTTTCAATCCGACCCACCACTTTTTGGAGTTCTTTTTGCATTTTTTTTCAAGTGCATCTGTACAACATATCTACATAGTGCAGCATATATACAAGAAATTTTCCTCTTGAGCCAGTAGACTATCCTCTTTTGAAGCTTTATTGCAACCCACACTCTCTCGTCATTCGACTTCATTGGAACTGGACCAGGTTGGGGTGCACTTCCCTCCCTAGAAGAGACGAATGTTTCCACCCGTATGCGTCTCAGACTGGCAAATCCACCCCCTCAACCACTCCAACTGAGTTGACCAAGTGAAAGGTGCAAGTGTCCAAGTTAGGTCACGGTCGACAAGAGTCATACATGTGTTTCGAAAAGTTCTAGTTAGTCCACTGAGGTGACTTGAACCCAGCCCTGCTTTCTCAAAGAATTAAGTCTGAATTAGACCTGAAGTACCTTAAACCTTAGTTCCCATAAGGTTCCAGTGCAGTTAGGTGCGGTAAGGTCCAACCAAGCTCCAATCTTCGACTTTATTGGACTAGTTCAATCATCAAGCTCAATTCAAGAATATAAATGCTATGCACATGCTATTTACAAATATGCAAAGAATATGCAATTTTTGAAAGAATTTGAAAACAAAGAGAGAATTTTTTACACAAAGAATTTACAAATAAAAGAATTTTGGCACTCAAAGAGTAAAATATATACAACTATATACACGGGCGGTATCGCTTTATTTTACAAGTTTAAAGAATTTACAAAAGTGATTTATTAAGGTGTAATTCAATTGATAAAGAATTTAATTGTATTTTTATTTAGGATTTATTTTATTTTATTTATTATGTGCTTTTATTCCTCAAATTGTTTGAAAAATACTTTTGAAAACTATAGTACAAAATAATTTTTGCAAATATTTACAAACATTTGAAAGCCATTTTGCAAAGATTTTGCAAACACTATATACACTTTGTTTTCAAAATATTTGTACAATCATTTTCAAAATCATTTGCAAATAGGTTTTCAAATCCTTTATTTCACATAAAGAAAAGAATTTTTGCAATCAAAATATTTTTACAAAGGTTGAAAATATTTCACAAAAAGTTTTCCAAACAGTGCACACCATTTTTCAAATCATTTTGCAAAAATATTTCTAACCTGATTTATTAATCAGTATGTACAAAAAAGAATCTGAGGAATAAGAAGCCTTATTAATTAATGAATTGTATCATAATTATACGAAAGTACGAGTTATGGATGAAGTATATACATAGTATATATGACCCCCCTATACTTAGCTTGAGCTATGTCCTCATAGATCGGAAAGAAGAAAGAGAAGACATAACTCGTACTTAGTATAGAAAAGTCTAGACTATGACGACTAAAAGAATAAATGAAAGAATAACAGAGATAAATGAATAAGAAAATGACCGCCCCCCTATACTTAGGATCAACTAATCCTAAGTATAGCAGACTGTACACAAGGTAGGGAGGGCCATGGGTGGGAATAAACAGTTCAAAGAATTAACAAATCAGGGGTGCACCCCTTATACTTAGGACAAAGTACGTCCTAAGTATAGAAGATTGTCTTCGAGGGGCGGCACCTTTTATTTAAATCAGAAGATAGAAAAGGAAAAGAAGAAAAGAAGAAAAGAGAGACATATACAAATAGACGAAAAAATCATGAGAATATACGCATCACTCACTCCCCCTATACTTAGGGTGAGATATCCCTAAGTATAAGCAACAACAGGAGTGACATAAGTAAACAACGAAAGAACAACGCGGTGTGTGCCCCCTATACTTAGGACAAAGTACGTCCTAAGTATAGACACAAAGATAGATCTAGGGAACACATAACATGCGGGAGAACAACACATATATACAAGTGGTGAAGAGACTGGTGAAGTACAGGACGGTATCTGACAAGTGAATACCGTACTCTCGTCGTCGTCTCCCTGTGAGAACGAAGACGCAGTCAGAAGGTGAAAGGACACCCGGATATGCAGGCAGGTGGGTGTCGACTACCGGGGGTAAGTAGATCAGAAAGTAAAGCGGAGACCGGTAGCGTGAAGCAGTCAATCGGCTCGTAGGGTCAGCATGAGGAAACAGAGCCGATACCGTAAGACCGGGAGGAAGAAGGAGAAGTACAGAGCCCTCCGGTCAATCAGAGTCTCGATAAGATATGGAAGATAGAGAATAGGAGACATCGTGGCATGCAGTGGTCATGAGGTAGGAAGATCGTTGGAGACACACACCCAATGCCGCAAGACATGCTCAACCCTGCGAGGGTCGTCAAGGGTGAGCAAGCTCAAAGGAGCCAGGAATCAGACCATAATCAGAAGACTTGGTCCCGTGATCCGCAGATCAGATACACAATCAGAGAGGGGACCAAGTACACAGCCCAGAAGACTCGGCTTCATGCTCCAACAGACAGGAGACACCAGAAGTGAAACCGAGTACCTAGAAAGTGATGTACCCTCCCGCAGATAACCCTCGGAGAGTGGTACATGCTAATCATCGAATAATCAGAAGAAGACTCGGCCTTGCGAGGGTCGTCAAGGCGAGCAGACGCGAAGGCGTCAATGATCCATCAGACGGATCATCAGTAAATATGGTCTCGATAGACGACATATCGGCTATCAGCAGAAGAGGACCAGAAAGTCTAAAGAATGTGGCAGTGTCCCGCAGACAACCCTCGGGGAACGTGCTGCCAGTTAGGCATGAAATCAGCAGATATCAGAAGCTCGACCTTGAGAGACCGTCAAGGCGAGAAGACTCAAAGGAGTGTAATTAGATGGGTCCATGATCTGCAGATCGGATAGGCAACTCAAGATGGGACCACAAATCAAGTAGATCAGACGACTCGATTCCGTGCTCCGCAGATCGGAGACACAGTCAGCAGTGGAAACCGAGCATAAAGAGAGTGTCGCAATCCCTCGCAGATAGTCCTCGGAGAGTACTGCGATCTAGGAAAGGAATAGTCAGAATGTGTCTCTACCTTGCGAGGGTCATCAAGGAGAGAGAAGGTATTGCTCTCGGTGGTCGACAAATCGGCTACCATCAGAAGAGACCAATCAGATCTGAAATATGTCGTAGTCTCCCGCGGATAACCCTCGGGGAGCTACGAGCTAGTCGAGGAATAATCAGAGCTCTTCCCTTGCGAGGACCATCAAGGAGAGCGGACTCAAAGGAGTCTGAGCAAGTCGGTCTCATTGCCCAAATAGCTCAGGCGCATAATCAGAAGGAGAGCGATCGCACAAATCAGATGAGACGGCTTCGTGCTCCAACAGATAGGAGATCCTGGAAATGAGTTAAGCCGATCGTAAAGAAAGTGTCACATCCGTCCGCAGATAGTCCTCGGGGAGCGATGTGAGCTATGCGGTGAATAATCAGAGTACATCTCCTCCTTACAAGGGTCGTCAAGGAGAGAGAATGGCTCGAAGGAGCCGGACCCATCAGATGGATCCACAGAAAACATAGTCTCGATAGACGGCATACCATCTACCAGCAGAAGAGACCATCATAACAATAATGTGTCATAGCCTCTCGCAGATAACCCTCGGAGAGCTATGAACCAGGCATGGAATAATCAGAAAAGTGGAGCTCTGCCTTGCAAGGACCGTCAAGGAGAGCAATCTGACAGTTGGCCTAATGTGCCGACAGCTCGGGCACACAGTCACAGAGGGAGGCCAATCAAGCATATCTTCTGACTCGGTTTCGGGTCCCATCACAATGGCGATCAAAGTCGTGAATGAAACCGCAGTCCTAGAAATTGTCGCATTCTCCCGCAGATAGTCCTTGGGGAGTAATGCAAGCTAGATCAATATAGGTCGCGGTAATGCTGGCATAAAATCTCAGGTCCTCGAAATATTGTGAATTCATTAATCAACAGGAGGGCATAAGATCATGTGAGGGAGAAAATAATCAGGTCAATCACAAACATCCCTCAAGTCAATCCAATAGGCTGAGCTGGCACAACATATCACCAGGAATCCTCTAAGTGCTAGGGTGGATCAAAGCGTCAGGAGATCAAGGATGGGTCAATCAGGAAGATGAGAAATCATGGGGGGCTCGGGGCACCGTCATCATGAAGCACATATCAAGATCGTACATCCAAAATCCAAATCAAGGCGTGCCGAAACCTCAAAATATATAGATCAGTCGATACTCATGAAATCATCACCAAATCATTGCTTCATATCACATCCTCAATCCGGTGTGCAAGATCTAAATCCTCAATAAAGAATCACACCTAATGATCATGCATCACAAAAATCCTCAATATACTTGTATGCATGTATCCACAGCCAAATCCACCAAATCAATCTCAGCATCCTCAATATCATTGGCCCGTCTTACACAAATAATCTGTATACATAATCCTCGATGCGGGCCTCATCCATATGCACAGCATTCCGGGTAACAGGGAGAGGTGATACGAGGTACACAAAGAAGATGGATAAGAAGGGTACACAATGGTGTGGAGAAGCTGATTGAGGCTACGTGCCAATATCACGGTGGTAGAAGAGTGAAACAGAGGGGACGAGGAGGGCGGGCGAGAAGATCGAGACATATACAAAATTGGGTATTCCGCGCACGGCGGGAACACCGTCAAAATGGAGGTTCGAAGAGCAGGCTCTCCTCGAACCGAAGAAGATGGGGATGATACAGAGAATACGAGGGAAGTGATGAAGAAGAGACAAACAAAGGACTTGGTGAAGGAATGATTGAGCTCAAGCGCCAATATCATGACTTAATGCAAATGAAGAGATATATGTATAAGAGAGACTCAAAGCTGAAAAATGCGACTCACACGATGGGACCGATTACTCTAATAAAGGATGAGAAACATAACGGACTCCAATTCACAATCAATACACAAGGCAAACCCCCAATTCACCTACTCGACACGGTGAAGACCGTCAGGTGACAGTCATTTATCTTTTCGATTTTAGAGTTAGGTGAGAACCACAAAGTTGTACAAACACTTAGGAGGCTTGATAGGATTTGGGCTCTACTCCTTAGTGTGTACGTGAGCACTTAAAACGCATACAATGAGGGGGTTGCTCTCCCCAAGACAAGGAAATCCATTATTTGTTATTTTAAGTCTAGTAGAGTTAGCAGTCCCGTTTTTATTTTAGTTATCACTATTTTTGGGTATTTCCAATGCACGTGCCTATCGGGGTTCCAATCTCCATTAAGCATCCTAAGTGGCAAAAACAGAGGGAGAAGGTCGGAAAAGCCATGCAAGTCGGAAATCGATGATGCATGCTAAGTAAGAAGACTTACAGTGCTTCCCAGCTCTCTCCATGCGGGATGCATGACAGAATTGAAACCTATGCTATATGCAAATGCAAGCCGAAGAAATCGCCCTAAGATAGTAACTGCTATTATCGTGAAGCACCACAAGTCGGTCACTTATCCTTAACCTAAGAGTCCGGTCTTGGCTCACCCCTCCTCTTCTCGACACGCTCGAGTTCAGGAGTAGCGCTTGATGGGGCTCGCTCACGGCACAGGGGTTAAGAGATAAATGAACCGACTGTTTAGATTTGCCTAGATCCAAAACGCACTATAGGCACATGCAAATGTATTAGGGTGTTTGGACCTTAATCTATCAGCAAGTAATTCCTAAGATAGGGCTCATTCACACAAAATAATAAAAATAAAATAAAAAGAAAGAGCGTCAAAACCGTCGAGGCCCCCAAGGGAACAATCCCTCGGTCAATGAACCTCGAGAGTCGGAGTGTCTGAGAGTCCTGAATTATTACATGATTCTAAGGGTCACTCTCTCACATGAACATACATAATAAAATAATATGCATAAAAATAGAGACTGTCTTCAAAAATTCTCTTTCTTCTCCCTTTGATGCTCTCTCCTGTTGGCTTGGCATAGAAGAGCCAACTCCACCTTGCTTGGGTGCATGGGTCTTCCTAGGAGGTCCTCCTTCGCTTGGCGGTCCCTCGCATCAAAGACAAAGGAAAGAAATGGTCAGAGCAGTCAATCAAATAATATCAATTAGGAATAAAAACCAAACAAATAACTGAATCATGGTCATGAGCAACCAATTGAATAAATGAACAAATAAGCTCACAAAATCATACAAAATCCGTTGCCTCCCCGGCAATGGCGTCATTTGATGACTGAGGAAAATTAAGGGTCGTATTAATCCACAAGGCGGATCAATAGTCGATGTGGTGACCGCTCAATAATCCTCAAATCAATCAACAATTAACCCACAATAAATATATGCAATGAATATCCAAAAATGTGGAGTTAAAATTTATTATAACTCTACATGAAATGTGTATAGGTGTAAGCACAAGTAGAGGTCGAACACTGGGAGGCGAAGGGAATGTATGTGTGTATGTGTAATTATTCAATCCATTGTTCATGTCCATTTATTGTTTTTGTGGGTTTTCTATATTTTTTTATTTTATTTTTGTTTTTATAATTTTTATTTTGTTTTGTATTTTATATTTTTTATATTCTTTTTATATTTTTAATTATATAATATAACTATATAGAGATATAAAGAGATATATAGAAGAGAAAGAGAGAGAAGTAGTATAAGGTTATATAGACATATATATACATACTCACTATATTAAGCTTAATATATATTTTTTAGGCTTTTTGTATTTTTCTAATTTTTATGTTATTTTTCTGGAATTTTGCTAATTTTATATATTTATAGGACTAATTAAATAGGCCGAAATTAATTTATAAAATTATATAATAAGTGTCAAAATTAACCCAAATTAATTTTAATACATAAATAATAATATCTATAGATAATTATAAAATAAGAAAACATATTTTTGGTATTTTTCTAGAGTTTTTATATTTTTTGGGATTTTGGAGCTTCTTGAAATTTTTATATTTTCTTTTTCTATTTTTTTGGGTTTTTCAATTTCTGGACTCAATATATATATACCATATATAATTTTTTTGGAATTTTTCAAAAACATTTTCTAATTTTTTTTGTATTTTTTAATTTCAACAGTACAAAATGGGCTTCTTTTTCATTTTTAATAATTAGGAAAAATGCAAAAAATGCAAAATAAAATATTGGCGTGAAAATAAAAGGCATGAAGCATTTAACCTATTTTTTTTGGATTTTTAGAAGCCTCATAGGTATTTAAAATGAATAGATAAAAGACACAATACTAAAACAGCCTGGCAGGGGTATTTTTGCAAATAAAATAAGTCTAAGGGGAAGCTGTGCAAAAATACCAGAAGATTATAACGTGTTTTGCAATTTTAAGGACTGAAACCAAATAAACAAACCCGCTAGGGCCCCCTTGCAAATTGACCATCACGTGGGACTACACGTGATCCGCACCCACAGGGACCAAAACGTAATTTCAGAGATTATAGGGTCCTGGATGCAACTTTTCACAAAAAAAATACACTTTATATTTTATTTCATGGACTTAAAGATAAATATGCAAACATATTGGGGGACTTGTGCAATTTTACCACCTCACGTGGGACGACACGTGAGGTGACGTGGACTGGACCCAAGTGTAATATGAAAAACAATACAGAGGTTCTATGTAAAATTTCCACATTATTTACAATGTTATATTTTATTTACAATATTAAACATTAAATATACAAAAAGGCAGGGGCTGGATATGCAATTTACCCCCAATAGGTGTGCTGGCGAACGGCTAGGATTACTTCACTTGACACGCGTCGCACGTCCAACGGCCGATACCGCTTCGCTGATGAAGCGCTAGGATTAGATCTCTGGGCTGAGATCTACGGTGGATGCTCACTTCATCGGACGGCTGTGGTTTGAACTGGACCTTCGTCTTCATCCAACGGTGGAGAACACATGTGGAAGAACATGGAAGAAGGCTCGCCGGGGCGAGCCTCTTCCGACCAACTCTCGCGCCTCCGCCGGTCTTCGTCGCTCCTGAAGGTCCCAAAAGCTTCCTGGCAAGGTATTCTTCTTGCTGGAGGTCTTAGATCGGTCGGAGGCACCCTGGAGCGATGCCACGAGCTCGGAGAATAAATGGGGCTCCAGGTTCCTCCGCTGGCTTGGATTCTGTCTCCTGGCGCTTCTGAGCGCACTAGACCTGCACAGGAAGTTAGAGAGGCTCGAGGGCGTCACCCTCGACCTGGGGTTTGAAGCTGTTAGCGCGAGGATGGGTGAAATGGCGAAGCCTCCGGCGATGGGTAGAGTCGAGGCCTCGGTTCGCAGATCTGGAGCAGATCTAGTTGAGACGGAGTGGTCTGAAGGTGGAGAACGCGTAGGGGAACGAAATGACAGTGAAAGGTAGTCGAGAAACGGTCGGAAACACGGTGAAGAAGTCGCCGGAGCTCCGCTCCGGCGAACTTCGAATAAATAAACTAAGCTAATCTATGGATCTAAATACGAAATAAATGACAGGAATAAAATGCTGGAATGAAAATCTACCTAGAAATGATAAATGCGCAGCTCGAACTTGGCTGGAGGGTCAAGGAGCAGGACGGACGTCGGAGCTCCGCCATGGGCGCACCTCCTTCCTCCTTCGAAACTCGACCTTCAGGGGACCTCCTGCTGTCACCAGGATTCACGCTGGACCGAAGGCGAGGGTTCTAGGGCTCTGGAAATGGCCAAAAAGCTAGGAAGAAGGAGATGGGTTTATTTATAGACAAGATTGGTCGCCCTTATTGACCGGCGAATCTCAACGAATCAGGGCTATGTTCAGATGAATAAAAGATGTGGCGGGGATCATGATAGTCCTGGGAGAAAAATCCGTGAAGGGACTATCGGTGATGGAGCGTCAGATCACGCGAGAAAAATGGAGGAAAAGAGGGGGACGCGACACATCTGACGGGAGTCAGAGGCGCAGGGGGAGTTGACCGGAGGTCAACTTTCCCTGGCCCCTGATTAGTCCACGTCAGACCCAACTTGACCCCTTTATTATACGTAGCAAATCAATTAATTAGAATTTATTTATAAAATAAAAATTGTTTATTAATTAAGTAGTATTTATTTATGATTCTTATTTATTTTTTTGATAAATTTTATTTCGGTTTTATTAAAATAATGTGTATATGTATGTATTTACATGTACTTTTGTGTATTTTATTTTTAATCTGTTTATTTTCTTTTATTATTTTATTGGCTTATTTTATAAATTTATAACTTATTTTTGTGAGTATAAATATATTTTTATTTAATTTTTATGAGTTCATTTACATTTTTAAATAAATGTGTTTATGTATATGTAGGTATACTTATAGGTATTTTACCTATATATTATATACATTTTATTTATTTAATGACTTTTATTTGTTTTTATTTTGGATTTATATTTTTAATACGTTATGTATAATATATACATTATTATAAAAATATAATTGAATAAAGAATAAAAGAATAAAAATCCCTTTTATTTATGTACATATAGGTAGCATAGGTATTTTGCCTATGTATTACATAGGCTTATTTATTTTACAAATTATTTTTGGTTTAATTTTAATCTCAATATGTTCATGTATTATAAACATTATTTACAATATACTAAAAATATAAATTTATAAAAATAATGAATATTGAATAAATGGAATATTTTCATCAGGTATTATGTACAAGGTGGGCCAAAAACCTAACTTCCACAGATGGACTCCAAAAATTATGAAACTAATTTTATTAAATAGTTCATGGAAAGCTATATACAATCAAAGGTTAGTTTGGGTGGTTTGGAGTTTTTATTTGCAAGATATGGGTCTGTGAAGTTGAGATTCTTGCTTTTTATTCTGGATATAAAATGCACACTGTGTATCCTTTTTACACAAACTCAATTTTGTATTTTTATTTACATTATTATCTACAACTTTCATGAACAAAGTTTCTTTATTTGATGAATAAGTAATTATGTACAAAATAAGTGTCAAAAATGCATAAATAAATGAATAAATAAATGAGATATTTATTGTATAATTGGCCCTTATCTCCCCCTACTTTATTCCTTGTCGACCAATTCCATGATGGCCTTGGTCTCGGGGTTAGGGTCATAAAATATTTGCAATATTTTATTCCTTTTTCTTTTCTTCCCTTTATTCTATAATTTTGGCATTAAAAACCTTATTTTATGTACAATAAATACAATAAAGAATGGATGCTGTTATGTACAAATTGATGTTATTTACATGCATTTGCTGGGGTTTTTAAGGCCAAAATGATAGAATAAAGGTGATGAAATGGAGACTCATCATCCATACAGACCCAAAATTGATCAAACTTACTTTAATTGTTCATAAAATTATATTATCTACTTAATTAAGTGATTTCATTTATTTTAGAGATAAGATGGAGAAGTTGAGCTTTGGATCATATTGTATTGTATATATGTATATAATATTCAATATATTTATTCTTTATTTTTTTCACTTTCTTATATTTTATGTATTTGCAATCACTATTCAAAACACATGTGAATATAAAAATAAAATAAAACCATGAAAACTATATTAAAACAAATAATGTACTAAAACATACAAGTAAACTATACCTATATAATTGCATCAAAAAAACCATACCTATATAATATATGCAAATATTTTTATGTGAATAGATAAATTTAGAAAAATAAATTAAAAATGTGTAATTATATATTTAAATAATTCATAAATATAAAAATTATGTATATAAAAGAATAAAATTTAAACAAAATATAAATAAGCTACCTCATATATAGGTAGTTATACCTATAATTATACATGTAAAAACTAATACCTAATAAAATCATTGTAAAAATAAAAAAAATATGATAAAATACTATATAAAATAATAAATAATTTTTATATTTTGACTTTAATTTAATTAATTCATTTACTATTATATTTTTAATTATTTCTTCTTTTTCTTTCTATTTTGTCGTTTTGCGCCTGACGTGGACCAATTATGGCTCGGCAAGGGTTGACCTTTGGTCAATTATCCTTGCCTAGCCCTGGGACCTTGTCAAATGCGGAGAAATCCTTGTTTCCTTGATTTTTCCTCCATGATATACTTCCCATGCTCTTCGATTTTTTTATCACTCCATAACATTGGGTAGTCCATTCGAACATCGATTCTCACACAATCACTTGATCAACCCTCGCCTGTACATAAGCACCTCCTCTACCATTTTTGCTTTTTTGATCCTTCTTGGCCCCCTAAACCCTCAGATCTCTCATGGATGGGTTGAGCTTGGTGACAACTTACTCATTTGATTTGCAAAGGGTGTTTTTGGAGTGATCCATACTGCACCAGATCATCTCCAGCGAGGTTCCTCCTTCCTGGTCTCCAGGTATGAGATGCTTCTTTCCTTGCATTTTTAGGTAGTTTGTAGTGGTAGATTTTATTTCTAGTTTTTATTTCATACTTTTACTGTAGTGTTAGCTTAGACTTTTAGGTTTACAATACGCTAGATATCTAGAGCTCTGGTCGTCGTCTTTGCATGTTCCACTTTATTCTGATCACCCTTTCACCTCCACTTCACCTTCTCCACTTCCAGACCATCTCCAGTCACCTTGATCATCCCTAGGTCAGGTATTCAAAGTCTAAATCCCCCACCAGCATCGGACCTCGCCACTTACCTCACTTCACCTCCATTTCACACGAGAAAGCAAGCCAAAAGCTTCTCCCTCATCCGCTTTCTCTTTTTGTTCATGACACAGATTCCAGGATCCCCATCTGAGGCCAATTTCAGCATGCGCTCAAGCTCCTAGCGCATATTTATTCTCCGACCTCTAGGGCCTCAACATTGGTCTCTAGATCCATCTGTCTTCATCAAACGTTGCGGACCACTTCCACGATCGCGTAGAGCATCTGAGCAGCGAAGAACTCTGCTGGAGGATGAAGATTTAACATATTGACGGAGGCTCCATGCATCATTCTCCCCAGTTCGTCCAAGCACCTTCTCAGTCATTCGATTGAACCCCCTTCCAAACTGAGCAGCCATCATCGGATCCATCCACCAACAACCATAGGATCTTTCGCAAGATCTAATTTTAGTCATTGTTTGCAAAGGGGTATTAGCCGATGTGGATCATAGATGGACCTTAAGTAGACCATGTGGCATGCTTCCTATCGTCCATCAGCTCTATTCAGGGGTAATTTTGCATTTCTACACCCGTCCCTCCAGTGACAGAGGAGCAAGGAATTGAGGCATCGAAGACCTTCTTCAATCTCAAGTGATAACCCATGGATAACCTAGCCATGTCACGGCCCTAACACGACCGTTGAACTGCTCTAGGTGGCTACCAGAGTTCAACGAAGATCGAAGTGGCTTCCACTGCTCAACCCAAACCCCAATCCGCCTCGAATCCTCGTTGGATCTTTCTAGTAAGCTCCTCTCTCCGGTGACCTTGTTTTCGTGCAATTAATTAGGCTAAACTTGACACCTTGAACACCCTTCGAGCTTCACCACACCTCACCCATCTTTTCCAACCTCCTCGTTCACCTCTTCCATTCCCTCGTGACCCTATCCACTCCATGACATCTCCTCCGCTGGAGGCAGAGGAAATCTCTCTTTAGACTATGCCTGCTTCACCCCTAAGCCCACCACCCACCTCACATCGCTTCGGCTATCACACTAATCCTGTGCATGTTGAATTCGAGCAATGCTCGGAGCTTCTGACTTACCTCTGGTCTAGAGGCTTTCGTTCTAAGGGCCTTTGCTGATGAGAACCTCCGGGCATCCTCGAACCTTCTGTTGTAGCCCATCGTCTTTGCACAGCTCTAAGTATGGTTGTTCGACCTTCGAAAGAGGAACAAGAGTCCGGAGGTGGAATCCCAAGACCACCAGAGCACAGCCTTCAAGTCATCGTGCGAAGAGGAGGAAGACCTGATGGAGAATAGCAGATATCGTCTAATCGATTCGATCGGACAATCCAAGATTAGTACAAGCCTTCTCCACGAGCCACTAGCCATAGCAAACCCGAAGCACATTACGAAGCATGGAGATACACCACACATGCTCAGAACTTGCACCGACCATCATCGCCTCTGAGCCTAGCCCACGTACATGCAAAGGGCATGCAGGTTGGACATTTTGCAACCATGCCCTGTACCCATTCCATAAGTGCAAATGGTCCCTCCCAGGCACGTCTCGCGTGTGCACCTGGGAAATTTATGAAGGGGCTCAGTCGATTTTTAATTATTATATTTCTGCCCCTCTTAAAGACTTAAATGCAACTTCTAGCCATTTTATCTTTATATTTTTGTTGCATTTATGCCCTTACACTCTTTTATTCATAACTTGAGCATATGAACTCTGAATTGAATGATTTCAGTTTCATTTGATTATTAGTTTAGTATTCTTCCTCATGGTATAGTTACTCTCTAATTTGACGTATAATTAAATATGCTAAATTTTAAATGTTTTATTTGTCATTTGTTCCTCATTTATATACCATTAATTAATGTTATGCCTCATTTGATAATGGAATTAAACCTCTTTTGATAGCTCAATTGTTGGATTATTTTTAGGGATATTTTTGCATGCTTTTTTATGTCATTGTATATTTTTGCATGCACCATCATATAACATTGCATAGCATATTGCATCCTTTTTTTAATTGCTAAAAACCAAAATTACAATTGCATGATAATCATTCCATGTATTACATTCCTCTGCATATTGTATCACATTTGTTCTGCATAAAAATAAAACAAAAAAATTGCATGTTATGTGTTCATGATAATTACATTGTATTACATCCTGTCCAATATATAAAATGCTTAAAAATCACTAAAAATGTTCGCTTTGCATGCACTTTCATGCATCGTGTTCCTTGCACCATTGGCATTACGTCATTGTATTTGCATGATCATTTTATGCATCGCATTGTTCGTGGGCATGTTGTATGCATTGAGAAGTCCTAGGTCAATGAACTTAATCACTTATTTCAATCAGTAATTTCGGATTAATCAATTTGGAGGCTCGTATCCCTATGTTCTACCTTGGTATGCTTGCCAAATAAAAATTCATCACCACATATTCAAGCTTGAGGTCGATTCTGCATAGATCCAAAATCGCTCCTGTTATATGATAAAAACGACTGATAAAGAGACGATTCTACGGTTTATCACACACAAAGATATTTTGAATGATGATGCAGCCCTCAAACAAATGGAGAAAGTCATCACATTCCTTGAGGCACAAATGACATCTATTTACCGTTACAATATGGATTTTATGTAACAAGTCTTGGTTAGGTGTTTTTGGTGAGTCAACAACCACAAGAAATACGTTACTTTCTAATTAAAAAATTTAGACCATAACATAGAATGGAATGTTGGTTTCCTGCCTCCATCCATCATCATACTCTATAAGCTTTTGTTTTGAACAAATTTGTGTCTAAATCCGAAATCGAGAAGACATAAATATCCTATTGTATCTAATTTATTGTAAATTTGATCGATAATTCATTTTCACTTTTTCATAGTATTTATCAGACCAAATTGGTAATTTATTGACCAGATTTTTGAAACAATTATTTTTAGCTTTCCATGATGATATGATCAAGCTTACAAAAGCCTTTTTGTTCGTCGATTTCACCCACCATTTTTGGTAATGACGATGAAAGGTTTATTTCCAACAATTGCGTCCGTCCAAAAAGAAGTTGCTTTCTTAGTTTTTATCGCTTTTGAAATAAAAGGTAACAAAAGTCATGCCCTTTCAGGTGTGCCTTCTACAATGGCGACTAGGTAGAGGCAAACTTTGCATCTAGTGTAATTGATCCCCCTTGGTATGAGCACAGCCTCAATAGTTTTGAAATCCAAGGTTTCTTTATTCTATAATCTATATCAGTGATTTTGGTAAGGAGCGTGTTATTAAAGGTTGTAGTTCAAGAATATTCCACCCATCATTTCCCTACAAGGTGGTCAGACTCAGGAAGATTGTTACCACCATGCCTACGTTGCCACCCTCAGGTGCAAATAGTTTATGGGTGGAGCAGCCTTGTGGGTGCAACTCAAGTACCGCTGTTAGTATTGCATGCATATCGGCTGATGGTGGAGGAAACTTCTGTATGCACCATCGTCCGTAGTTCAGGAACCACCATCACCCTTGTGCATAGATCCCCGGTGGTCGACATCTTCTCAGACGGTGGAGGAGAGGTTTGAAGAGGAAGATGTGGGTTGGTTGGAGGAGGGTTGCAAAGGGATTTGGAGAGAAAGGATGGGGTTAGGTTAGAATAGGGTTTGCGTTTTGGGAGGAGAATGTTAGGATTTTTTGGTTGAAAAAGTTGGCGGGTTTTAATTGCGAGATTATTTTTTATTAAAAAAGTTGATTGGATTTAATTGCACCTTCTTTTGGTTTGTAACATTGCTACCGAGTGTTATGTGTGTGCTCATTTATAGCGTTTGTTATTAATTATTGCATGCAATGAAACTAATTGCAAAATTTTCGAATCTATTGTTACAAATATCATATTAAATACAACATTTATTATTAAATGTTACAAATACCATATTTAACGAAACAAATGTTAAATCATTACAAAGAGAACATCATTTGCAATATTCTGACTTAAATGTTGCTTTCATCTGTTACTAAATATACAATTTCCCTTAGTGTTGTAGGAGTGATGCATGGATCATAAAATAGCTCGTCAAACTTTCTCTCAAAGTATGGAGTGAAGAATAGATAAGAGAGCATGTTTCTCTTTTTGTGTGTTGTAGCACGAGGTATAGGGTCCTATTTATAAAACTAGTGTCCCCATAGACGTTGGCTTTGAAAAGTAGTCATGTGAACAAATCAGGAATGATTGCCTTCTAAATTCTTCCCTAAATGGTGTTGGACATGTGAGTCCACGGCGAGCCATTATGTAATAAATGTTATTGCAAATATCATTCCCTGATCTGAAATGAAGAATAAATAATTTGCATAATAGGCCCCTCTGTACAATTAGGGTAATGTAACATGGCTATCTTAATGACCATATAACTGTTGATTCAATTATTGAATCATAGAGGCTGGTGCTTAGATGAATATCTAAAGAGTTAGATTGAGGACTCATCAAGCACGGTCAAATGATTGTTAAGAGATGATCTCCAGCTTGAGTAGGAGATGGCAATCCTTTCTCACGTAGGTTGATATCTGACCGACCTCTTGATGTAGGTCCTCTGCATGGGAATAGTGATTCGAAGGTGTCAGATTAGTTAGGTCAAAGAGTTGACTTAACAAGATCGAGATAATCAAAATCCTATGTTGAATGCTGTCACAGCATAGGCACGCATCCTCAGACCAGAGACAGATGTGTTACTATATGTCTGAGTGTGTACATTTGGCAGACCAATAGGTTGATGACCTAACCAAGGTCTATACACCGACGCGCTGGTGTGCATGTAAGGGCATATGAGTGATACGATCTCTCAAAGGGATCATATAGGTTCACTTCTGAACCCAAAGACATGAGCTCACTCATGAGATATTGGAAAGAATCAAATTCTGTGCACGGTCGTCTCGCTTTGGAAGCTTGACTGTATTTGTAGGTTTGATATATACTTTTGGAAAGTATATGATCAAGACCTAGGTATGATATATGTTTTTGGAAAGTATATGATCGATACCAAATCCCAATGATCAAATGAGAAACCTATTGATAAAACCCTGAAGAAGACAGTATAAAATTGATCTTGATCTTTGAGTTGATCATAGGTCTTCCAGTATGCAGGATGTACAGGTATTGGGAATACCTGAGGGTGATGTGATCATAAAAGATTGTATATATATGACGCTTCCATTTTGAGGGAGTGATGAAACATGTCTGGATTTTAGTGACTCCTTCCAGTAAAGAAGCAATCTGATCTTAGTCCAAATGTTAGATATTGGTCTGAATGAGATTCGGATTCAATGAGAAGATTAGATTTGCGGTCTTGATTTAATCAAGCATCTGTGGGAGGTTCGTAAGATCTGGATTTGAGATAAGATCTCAATATCCAAGTCATTATACGTGGAACAATACAATTGCCATGTCCTTATCTCCAAGTATCTGTGGAGAAAGCACATTATTCTTGAAGGAGTTCAAGAATAATTCATTTGATGATTCCTGTATCCTAGCATCGAGAAAATGGATAATTAAATATGATTTAATTATCATGAATAATATGAATTTGATTCATATTATAAGAAGAGATATCTAAGATAGTTAAATGTGATTTAATTATCAAAGATATGAATAACGTGAATGTGATTCACGTTAATTGGGCACATGAGAGATCCAAGATGATTAAATGTGATTTAATTATCATAGATATGAATAATGTGGATAGCACTATCCATATTAATCATATATATATTATAAATATGATTTATAATATATTAAAGAGAGAAAAACTATGTAAATAGCATTTGTTAATTATTAATGTGAATTGGATTCACATTAAGTAATTAATTGGAAATGTAATTTATAAATTAGTTTGGGTTGTGAATTTGATTCACATATTTTTCAATGGCATGATTGAAATATTCACAAATTAATTTGGAATTAATTTTGTAGATAATTACGTGATAATAGTTATCACAAATTATTAAGAGATAATATGATATAATAAAAAGGAGATAATAAGCCACTATTGATGAGGTGGCATCGCCCATGAAAAAGTCATGGGTGACGCCCTATTTTAGGAGGCTACATTATCTCCATTTTATTATCTTGATAAATCTCTTAATTAATTGATTTATGTTATATTAAATTGTATTGATAATGTTGCAACATATATTTAATTTAATTATAAATAAATGTTGTTGGTTTTAACCAACAACAATCATAGCCATTGATTTTGCATAGACCAAGCCTGGTCGTTGGATCTATGTGTCCCATGGATTGAGATCCATTGGATCCTAAACTAATATAAAAAGAGGGCTAGGTTAGCCTTTCTAAGTACATTATTAAGAGTTGTAGAAGTTTACAACTCTCTCTCTCTCTCTCATATTCTCGCCCTCTCTCTTTCTCTCCTCCAAAAGATGGCCGTCCATCTTGTGTTGAGAAAGGAGAGACTCTCGGCATTCGCCTTCGACGACTCGAGGATCGCCTTCTTCTTTGAAGTTGTTTACTCTAAAGGAAGACGACGGATTTTGTTTGATGAAATCATGGGACCCATTGCTTGGATCTTCATCGAGGATTGCAGGACGGACGCGACTCATCATCGTGCCCACAAGTGCATTCTTCGTGGATCGGACTTGAGACAGGAGGATCTCTAGTTTGGGATCTTACGATCGTAACCACGCTTCAAGAGGTGTTCTTTATACTTGTGGTTTGATGAAACGATCCGAGAAGTGTTCTCGTGATCATGTGGTTTCATCTTTAGATTTAAAAAATAATAATTTCCGCCGCATCTAGCATCTAGTACGAGTAGTAGCTCCGATTGCATACGATGCAATCAACACGCTTCCGTGATGCGCTTAAGGATTCTCAATATCCTCCAAGTGATATCAGAGTCATAAGTCGAATAAGGTTTTGGATATGATCCATAGACCTAGGACGACTTGGGCTTGAAAGAGTTGCGAAGATTTTACAGCATTTCAATTTTCGCACCTCTGTATAATCGATTTTTTCAGCACTATTTAAATTGTTTAAACATAAAATTTTCAATTGGATTTTGTTCCCCATTAAATAAGGAAATCATAGGATCTGAGTTTATGAAATTTGGACTTCATTTGCTCAAGATATGGTCTTTTGAATATGCATATATTCACTGTTGCGGGAACTGCGGATTTAAACGTGATTAATGAGTTAATTACGGTTTTGATCCACCTTAAAATGCATGAATTGTCACTTGTATTATTTAATAAATGAAATAGGAAATCTTAGGAAACTGAGTTTGCATTTTTTGGATTTAAATTGATCAAGATAAGTTAATTTTAGTGATTGGGGGTCACTGCTGGAAATTGACATTTTTTGATCTTGAACCTTGTGATAAGTTATTCAATTATCATGATGAAAATTAATTGTTTAATTTTTTGGAATAATTAGTGATAAATATTTGTGAAATATTTAAAGAGATAATTATTTCATTGAATGACATTTGCCTAAACCACAATGATGAGATAATAGATCTTGATCATTGGTTCGTCAACAAACATTGATTTTCATGAAATCCTTAGTTTATCCTACAATAGTTGTAGCAACATTTACATGAAAAACCTTCTTGCGTGAATAGGATTGGGGATTTGTCTAGCAAATCTCCCTATAATATAATCAAAATTGTTTTGATGTATATTATATGGTATAATTTCGGTTGAAAAACCGATGAGCATCTCAAAGTACATGGAGATCTATCTGGTATTATCCTTTCCTGAGGTGGATATGATGCCTAGTCGGAGAGCATTGGGGTCGCGGGTTGCAACGTATGTGGTCTGTCCCACTCTTGTCGGTACTGGCCATGACAGCAGGTAGGGATTGGATAATGCCGGAGAAAGTCAATGTGTATTTTTCTAATTATTAAAATTCGAATAATACGTACTTTAAGATTATACCTACTATTCAAGAAATAATCAAGTTTGTTGATTGATGATTGGATTAATGATTAATTTAATGTGATTAAATTAATTATATTCAATAAATAGATGTGTATTTCCCTTGGAAGAATTAATTATGTGAATATGATTCATGATAATTAATTATTCAATTTGAATATGAGATGGAGGATCACATAAGTGACATCCATGGTCTCCCGTCAAGGCAAAGGATTCCGTCGCCAGTTGTCGTGTATAGGAGACGCCTGTCCGAAGTGACAGATCCTGTACATGATTTAATTGGATCGGGTTCTTTGCTTCTCAAAAGAGTAAGGACATATGCATAGTGACCCCAATATCGGGTCCTCATATTATTGGGGCGATATTGGATTGTGCATAGCGAGTTGTACTCCTGTTAGTGACCCCAATATCGGGTCCTCATATTATTGGGGCGATATTGGATTGTGCATAGCGAGTTGTACTCCTGTTGACGGTTGGTTCAGTTAATGACGGGTCAACATCATCTTAGGGGTGGTGGGCCCGGGTGTTAAAGACCGAATTTGGAAATGCAAGTTGGACTTGTAAGGCGGAATGTGTTCCCGCTTCTTTTTATCCGAGTTGTAGGTTCTCATATTATTGGGATGCAACAAAGATAAGGAAGGAGATCTCAGATCTTGCTTGAGATATAATGGTAAGTATATCTCTTACATTGAAAGTGATTAAGGGAATGAACTCTCAATGTTGACAAGGCAAGATAACATTGATATAAAAATTCCTAAATCAAAGTAAAACATGTATATATATTATACACTTATGCAAATTTCTTATTTCAAATAATCCTTCATTAAACCCACTCAATGTTATACTCAATAATAACAAGTAAAATACCTTGGATTGGACTCATGATCCAGATATTGTACTTGCAATTGGACACATAATATATGTGGTTATAATGTGCAAGTTTCCTCAACATAATGAGGAATGACAATTAAATAAGATAATAAGATATCACCTTAGGGTTTGTATGTCTCTATAGTCTTGATCTTTCATCGAGTGTACCTTGGAAGTGACATGTCGATGATAATCGCAATTGTCAAATAATCCTTATAAAATCTAAGAAGATGTTCTGGCATACATATGTGCTCTAGACATTTAATCATGAATGACATGGTTCTCTGCATTATGCAGAATGGTGGCTCGAAAGAGATGATGTATTCAAAATATTTGAATAACTACCTGAACCTAAGTCTCTAAGAGTTAAGATGTATGTAGATATGATGAGTGTCATCATTATACTGTCTATACTCTAGTCATTCATGAAGCTTCATATTAATCATTTTATATGAATTTAATGAAGCATGTATAAATGTTGAAATGCTCTGGTATTGAAATCTTTGGAATTCAACATAAGAGATTCTTTGTCTTGAACAATGGTTGTTTATAGATAAAGAGATAACAGTGGAAGCATGGGTTGGACCCATGTAAGAAGGAAAGTCAAAGAGTTGACCTACTTTTGTGACTTCCATATGACATCCAAAGAGTTGGATGAATGCCAGTACTACAATAAGTTGATGTGTTGATAGTATGACTATCAAATCTGTCTAAAATCCTTAGTGAAGGACTCATATAGAGCATCAGAATAATCTACATATAATCATTGACTCTGACCTTCTTATTTCATAAGATAAAGTCTGGCAATTGTATCCAAATCTTCTAATGACATTTGCAATTGATTGCATATATATTAGAAGGTTGGAAATGTGATCTTAAGGTTTAGTAGTCATCTACATGGATATTGTTGTAATTGTTGCAGCAATCTCTGTTGGATAGATAGACTTCATATTCTCAGTGAGAGAGCCCTTAGTCTTGGAGAATGTCTCTATGACCTAGATATTAGAATACACTCATTGTTTGTTTCTAATTGTTGGAAATAAACATGAATTCCGAGATAGAACTATCATAAAGAGTTATGATGAAAATATTTCAGATAGTAATCTAACATCTAGTGGACTCAACGAAATTAGAAAATTAATGAATGGTTCATTAAGATTTCTAATACTGAAAATCAAACCTTATAAGATCAATAGGAGGATGAAGATCATTTGACAATGATCTGGCATCAAGCCTTGGACATTTGTCTATTGATATGATCAATAAACTAGTAAGAGATGGAATTTTAGAATGTCTAAAATTTCAAATCTTACGTACCTGTGAATATAGTATTCAAAGAAAAATGTCCAATACACCCTTCTCTGAAAATGGTGTTAGATGTCGAGGTATTCAAGATCTCATACATATTTATGTATGTAGATCATCTATATCATAGTAAACATTATGGATATGTGATATCTATTGATGATTATGTATGATATGATATTTCTTTTCTTAACCTGAGAAACCTTCGAAATATTCAAAGATTTCACAATTTTGGTTTAGAACCAAAGTTTGAAGAAAGATGAAATGAGTTTGATCTAACCTATGTAGCTTGTACCTATTAGATAAAATTCAAAGAATACCTTATGGAGATATGAATATCATTTCTATCTCACTCCTCCTGATAAATCTGAACTCAATAGAGTTGTAGGGAAATACAATTGGATCATGTGTGACATGATTTGATCAATGATGAATTTTAGCGTAATTATCCCTTAGTTTCCAGGTATATATGTGTAGTAAAGACTACAATATATATCCTTAATAAGGTTCCATGCATGTAAGCCGGAATCTAGCACATGAGAGTGCTACTTCATTAGGAAAATAAAGGATGGTATTGGATATCTACTTTATGAACTTGAGATTCTTAAAAGATCTCATCTCTAAGAATCTGATTCTTAAAGGATGACTCTCTTAAGAATCGAGATGAAAATGAAGTGAAGGAACTCATTTAATCTTGAGAAGATAATGAGGCTCCTGAAATTGGGAACTAAAAGGACAATTAAAGATGAAACACTAATACCTCTTCAAATGAGTTTGAGGATGTATTCCATGTGTCGATTAAGTCTGATTATGATCAGACTTCATGTGATGAAGCTCCTGAGGATCATGACATGGAAAGATGGATATTAGCAATAAAGTCTAAAGTAGACTTCATATACAAGTACTGTATATGGACCCTCGAGGATCCACATATATGGGTAAGATCCATAAAGGTGTAAATGGATCTTCAAGAGAAAGGGAATCTGATGATAAGGTGGAGACCTTCAAAGCTCGGTTCGTAGACATGAGCTACACACTGGAAGAGAAAACATTGCTTGTGATGAGACTTGCTCTTCAGTAACCTTGCTTAAACCCATCGGATTATTGCTAACTATAGCTACACAACTTGGCTTTGACATCTTTGAGATGGAAGTCAAGATTGCATTCCTCTATAAATGCTTTTCTGAGGATACTCACATGAAGTAGCCCCAAGGCTTCATGGTTGAGGAAAACAAGGTGTGCAAGCTAAAGAAACTCCATCTATGAACTCAAATAAGCTTCTTGAAGTTGGAACATAAGATTTCATGAAATTATAAATGTTATGATTTCAAATAGAATCTTGATGTACCATGTGAAGCTTAGTGGAAGTGCCATTGTGTTCATCATGCTAAATGTAGATAATATCCTAATCATTTGGAATGATATAAGGATGATAATAAGTGTTTTATAGATTGGCTATTTCATACCTTGAGATATGATCTCAAGAATACCTCTTAGATCTTAGTTTTGAAGGAATTCAGAAGCAAAGAAAAGAGGGTATTGGGACTGTCACATTTGTAGTACACCTTAGACATATTCCATTCTTGAAAATTCCAAGAAAGGCTTCCTTCCCTTGAGATTTGGTACTAACCTATCTAAAGGGATAGCACCTCAAAGAGTTGAGGAAGTGAATGCTAGGACTGCTTGCACTTGTGCATCAGTTACGAGAATCTAAGTGTATGCTAAATGTTCATAAAAGCCAGATATCTGCCATGCAGTGGGAGTAGTAAAGTGTTGCTAATCCTACTATGGAAAGAAAACACTTGATTGCAGTAATAACAAAATCTTCAAAAGATGATAAGGCTTTAGAGATAGTGATCTCTAAGTCTTATCTTCAAGAAATTAAGACTTTTTGGTGAAGATCTAAAAGGTCTTAACTGCGAATACCTTTGGAGATAGAGATCTCCCGGAATAAGGGTATTCTGATAAGGATTATGTAAATACTGGTTATAATAATTATTGAGCATTAGTGTCAAGGACACTATAACTGCTTTGACTAGATTGAGTATTGGTTGCATTATATGCAACATTCGCATTGGATGCGAGAACTGTTACCTAGGGATATGCAAGTGCCGTAAAAGGACTTGGCATAGTCTTTTGGGAACAGAGTCATTGATCAGCTTACCTAGCTATTTCTAAATAGCCGATGATTGTCACATGAGTGTGGGTTTAAATGATTGGCCCATTAATGGCTCTTTGGGCTAGTGGGAGATTGTTGGACATGTGAGCCCACGGCGAGCCATTATGCAACAAATGGTATTGCAAATATCATTCCTTGATATGAAATGAAGAATAAATAATTTCATAATAGATCCCTCTATATAATTAGGGTAATGTACCATGGCTATCTTAATGATCATACAGCTATTGATTCAATTATTGAATCATAGAGGCTGGTGGTTGGATGAATATCTAAAGAGTTAGATTGAGGACTCATCAAGCACCGTCAAATGATTGTTAAGAGATGATCTCCATCCTGAGTAGGAGATGGCAATCCTTTCTCACATAGGTTGATATCTGACCAGCCTCTTGATGCAGATCCTCTGCATGGGAATAGTGATTCGGAGGTGTCAGATTAGTTAGGTCAAAGAGTTGACTTAACGAGATCGAGATAACCAAAGTCCTATGTTGAATGTTGTCACAGCACAGGCACACATACTCTGACCGGAGACAGATGTGTTACTATATGTCTGAGTGTGTACCTTTGGCAGACCAATAGGTTGATGACCTAACCAAGGTCTATACACCGGCGCGCTGGTGTGCATGTAAGGGCATATGAGTGATACGATCTCTCAAACAGGTTCACTTCTGAACCGGAAGACATGAGCTCACTCATGAGATATTGGGAAGAATCAAATTCCGTGCACGATCGTCTCGCTTTGGAAAGTTGACTGAATTTGTAGGTTTGATATATACTTTTGGAAAGTATATGATCAAGACCTAGGTATGATATATGTTTTTGGAAAGTATATGATCGATACAAAATCCCAATGATCAAATGAGAAACTTATTAATAAAACCCTGAAGAAGACAGTATAAAATTGATCTTGATCTTCGGGTTGATCATAGGTCTTCCAGTATGCAGGATGTATAGGTATTGGGAATACTTGAGGGTGATGTGATCATAAACGATTGTATATCCATGACGCTTCCATTCCGAGGGAGTGATGAAACAGGTCTGGATTTTAGTGACTCCTTCCAGTAGAGAAGCAATCTGATCTTAGTCCAAATGTTGGACATTGGTCTGAATGAGATTCAGATTCAATGAGAAGATTAGATTTGCGGTCTTCATTTAATCAAGCATCTGTGAGAGGTTCGTAAGATCTGGATTTGAGATAAGATCTCAATTATCCAAGTCACTATACGTGGAACAATACAATCGCCCTATCCTTATCTCCAAGTATCTGCGGAGAAAGCACATTATTCTTGAAGGAGTTCAAGAATAATTCATTTGATGATTCCTGTATCCAAGCATCGAGAAAACGGATAATTAAATATGATTTAATTATAATGAATAATATGAATTTGATTCATATTATAAGAAGAGATGTCTAAGATAGTTAAATGTGATTTAATTATCAAAGATATGAATAACGTGAATGTGATTCATGCTATTTGGGCACATGAGAGATCCAAGATGATTAAATGTTATTTAATTATCATGGATATGAATAATGTGGATAGCACTATCCATATTAATCATATATATTATAAGGGTAAAATGGGGCTGCCCCCAGGGAGTAGCCAACTTGGCTACTCCCACCCTTATTTTTCCCTCATTTTTTTATTTTTTGGAAAATAAAAATTTTTATATTCATCATTATATCCCTCTCACATTCTATTAAAATTTCGTCAAAAACAGAGACTCCTAAGCCCTCCATCCAGACGTCATTTTTTAATGGTCGTAGGATTTTTTAAATCGACCATGTTTGGACGGAGGCTGATGAATCTCCATTTCATCACCTTTATTCTATCATTTTGGCCTTAAAAACCCCATCAAATGCATGTAAATAGCATTAATTTGTTCATATTAGCATCTATTATTTATTGTATTAATTATACATAAAATAAGGTTTTTAATGCCAAAATTATAGAATAAAGGGAAGAAAAGAAAAAGGAATAAAATATTGCAAATATTTTATGACCCTAACCCCGAGACCAAGGCCAGCATGGAATTGGTCGACAAGGAATAAAGTAGGGGGAGATAAGGGCCAAAATACAGTAAATACCTCATTTATTTATTCTTCTATTATTGCATCTTTGACACCTATTTTGTACATAATTATTTATTCATCAAATAAAGAAACTTTGTTCATAAAAGTTGTAGATAATAATGTAAATAAAAATACAAAATTGAGTTTGTACAAAAATAATATTCAGTGTACATTTTATACCCAGAATA